>CM060481.1:9152891-9757891 GCA_030544235.1 Lepturacanthus savala
TGTAGGAAAACATGCCTTTTGCAAAACTTAAAATTCTTTACTGACACTGAGACAAAGGTTTGGATTCAGCTCTAAAAGCCAGTCCCCAACCTGTAGTTTGTAGCACTGTTGTATTGCAATATATGTAATATCTCTGCTGTATGTGTAAAAAAAGAAAGTAAAAGTATTAGAAACACCCTTTAATATAGCAGTTCAACACAATGCAGGCACAGACGCAGCCTCCAACTGACTGATTCTGAACAAAACTTTGTACATATACCAATGACTACTTGACCTTCTGGATACACGCTGAGAAAAATAAATATGGAGTTTGGAGTTTGGAGATGGAGTTTTTTATGTCAGAAATGTCCAGTAGTGCCACTGGCACCGTATGGTGGTGTTTTTGGACAGATTGCTTGCGTCCTCTAATTTTAGGCGAAGGCCACAGCAGGCACATTTGGAGTGAGGCCCTGTCTAGGACAGCCTTGACGGATTTGTTGATAATTTATATAGGACACTGTCCTTGAACTGGGACACGGCATTGGAAGTCATCCGTGGAGACAGCACGTGCACAAATGTGTGAAGTGGACTGTATGATCGATAAGGCAGTTTACAGTCACGTGCTCCAGCACCGTACTGTTCACAATAACACACGCTGGCTATGAAAAGCCTGTGTATGTTTGATTAAATACTGCTTGTATACGAGCGTGTGACACTATGCCTACATGTATGTTTCCCCCCGTTAAAGACACATGAAATGCGAAAATTGGATGTTTTTGTCTCTGCGGCTAAGTTCTATTGTGTAACTAGAAAACGTGAAGGTCAGTGTTTTGTAGTGAGGCTGCAGAGCAGGATGAGACCGGCTACAGCAGCGAGACGCATCCATGCACAGAAAACAAGAGGTGAACCTGATGTCCGTAAACGACACACAGCAATCTAGGTCCCGTTAAAAAATATATGTATACAAATAAATAATTAAATAATAAATCACGACTTGTTCACGTTATATACATGCAGTAAAATCACATTTTCTCTCTATTTTTTTTTTACATTTCCCCCCCATTACTGTGTCGCCTGCTAACGTTAGAGGCCGGACGAGCACGCTGCGGTTCCACCGTCGCCTCCGCGGAGTTGAACGGGAGACGAAAGCGCACAGATACGCACCTTCAAGCAGGTCTGATCCGGTTATGTCGATGCCAGTGCCGAACAACGCCGCTTCTCATCAGCCATGTTTCTCCGCCGTAATGAAGCCGTTCGCTGATCGCATCAATTCCACCGTCGGCCTGCTGGACACGGGGCTGTAAGCAGCTTAGCTTAGACACACACACTCACACACACACACACACACACACACGGGTATACCCCCGCTCC
This sequence comes from Lepturacanthus savala, assembly GCA_030544235.1. Classification (NCBI taxonomy): domain Eukaryota; kingdom Metazoa; phylum Chordata; class Actinopteri; order Scombriformes; family Trichiuridae; genus Lepturacanthus; species Lepturacanthus savala. Next base: position 9,154,242 of record CM060481.1, read on the forward strand.
GCTTCAGATGGTCGGGTCCTCTGTCTGCCGGCGCGCCAGCACCAGCTGCCGGACGCGGAGCGGTCGCGCTGATGATGTGATGCTGCCCACGCTTTCGCCGAAGTCCGTCCGCAGACGCCTTTCGACGTGACCGGAGGCCCCGTTTGTCACCTGTTTCAAAGCGCCGGCCAGAGCGGACTTCGACAGATGTTGCACAGCTGTTGGGTTTTTCTCACGCGACATGATGCGCGGCATAGGCTTTATATAGCAGTGCTTTGGAGCGTGCCTGGACCTAACGGCGGACGGGAAGATGACCAGGGAAGTTAGGGACCATCGTCAAATAGTTGTAAAGTTAAATATGTAAAATAAAATATAATTAAAAGTTACATAGCGGATGTAAATGGGTCATAAAATGCTAAGTTATAAGAGTTTTTTTTCTTAAAGCAAAGCGTGGGAATTCCTTGCATTAAATGAAGCGTTGACTCAGAGGAGTATTTTATTCTGCTGTTGAAATATAGCATTTAGGCCTGTGTTTGTCACCAAGGAAGCTAATGCACTAACTTTATTTGAATTTACATTCTTTGCACAATGTTTTTTTAATGCATTATTATTTATTTATTATACATGTATTTATTATAATTAATATTTTGTATTTATGTTTAGATAAACCCCACTGAACATAATATGATCCAATTAACTGTCTCTGCATTTGTTCCTCAACCAATAGTTTCTGTTGCCTTGCAGAATGCAAACAGCTGATTACCTCAAACATACCCCCCAAAAATGTACCAGTTCAAGATAATTCTACTTAACTATTTTAAGATTTAATTAATTTCAATATGGAATAACAGGGACATTCTTTCTCATGTCATCTCTCCTGCTTTGTAAATTGAAGGTTAATTATGTAACTATTTATTATGTATATGCGAAAAATATGTAGGTGTTGTTATTTATATATTTTTATATATTTTTACATGCATAAATAGATTAAACATTTTTAGCAATTTTTCCCCAGTAAATGCATTCCTATATAGTAATTATGCAATCCATTGTTTTGTCATTTTACATATTTATCTTGTTATTCAATTCTATTTTTATTTCTTAATTTCAGTTTCATTGTATTGAAAACAAATTCCTTGTGTGCATGTTTTCTGTGAATAAATATAATCTAGGATTAAATGAAGAATTCTAGATTAAATGGAGATGCTTCATTTAATCTAGGATTGCATTGCAGGCACAATCCCTTAAACTTTGTGAAGAAATGATGTAGCATGCCAAAATAGCCCTTCTTCACTCAATAAAAAAAAACATTTCTCAAATCTTCTTCATTTTATTAATCCTCACCAGCAGGTGGTGCCTTATTCACACACCTGAAAATAGGACAGCATGTTACTGTTGCTAATTTTAGAGAGATATAATAGACATAATTGGCTTTTTTCAGCTAAGTGTATGTCAGTTTTGTTTATTTTGCTACACTGCACAATTGGACCAGTCAAAAAATTTAAAAAAATAAAAATCTTCCTTTGTCAAAATCTCATTAGTTGTCTCTTTATGTAGTAGATTTGTACTATGTTGACTTTCAAAATCCCAACCTAAGAAATAACAATTTACAAATAAATCCATTTTTATTGGTCAATAACATAAAAATACTGTTGATGAAAATATGTCTTTTATCATATGCTGCAGTCTTCTTTTGTATGTCAAGAGCCAAAGAACAACACCGGTATGACATAATACTTTATGTTTAATGCACTTTAAAAGGCGTTTTCCTATAATACACAATTCTTTAATCAATGTACTACATGTACTTACGTAAGACAAATCAGTTGGGTTTTTTTGCATTTCCTATGCTGCTGCCCTTGAGAAATAACAAAACTCTTAAAATAAAAGATGCATAAGGGCAACACAAATGACATCTGATACAGCACTGGGCTAATGGCTGAGACTTAAATGAGGTCAAGATATTTTATAATCAATTTAGTCTATGTAGCACTGACATTAAATATGCTTTAAAGTGTTCATTTTACAATCCAGGAAAATATTTGCTTATTCACTTATAGGAAGACCAATGCCGCTGTCATATCACTATGCTAAATTTGAAGCTATGGCTAGGTTAGCTAACCCAGTGAGCATTTTCCGATGAAAAGGTGTTTAATAAATAAAGTGGTAAAAAAAAACATTCAAAACTAGTTCAAAAACCTTTTTTTATTTTTTTTATTTTGAAGACGTTGATGTCTAGACCAAATTTAGACCATGTTTAACCTGGAGTACTTGCCATGTGTGTTACAGCAGTAAGTGCACTTTATTATTTTATATTATAATGTTTTCCAGAACATTGTACTGAGGGCAGATGTCCTGGAAGCTTCCTGTTGGCAACACACAGTCTATATATTCATGACAATTTATATAAACCATTAAATGTAATTATATCTTCATGTAGACTACATCATCATTTTAGCCAGGTAAAAAAGAGGGTGAAAAGAGCTCTTAGACCTGATCTCACCCATTTTTCACCTTAAATTGATGTTAAAATCCTGGTTTGTGCTCACTGGGGAGCGTGAAGATGGGAAAGAGGTGGAAACATCGAGCCTGGCTCTATCAAAAGTTGTTTTTTTTTGTTTTCGTTTTCCTCTAAAAGCTCTCCAATAAAAAGAAACAAGGAAATCTCTGTACTTGGCCGATATATCCAGGATGTGACTGCCTATGTTTTCTACAGATTAAACTAACAAGATACCTAATAAAGGCACCCAGTGGAGTTTCTGATATGTGGTAAATATTTGTATTAGCAAAATATTGTTTAGGACACACTGACACTATTCAACTGATCCGAGGGTAAGTGTTATGTGCCAAGAAACACAGTTATGTGCTAACAAAGGCAGGGAATAAGAAGAAAAAGTAGAAAGAAAGAAAGAAAGAAAGAAAGAAAGAAAGAAAGAAAGACCACAAACTAGTAAAAATTGATGCCTACAATGCAGGATTTAAACTACAACGTTTTAAATGTTTTATGAGGTTGCATTTAACCCACTAGTTACACCTCAAGGATACAAACAGTGCTTTTTGATGCTAACAATCTTTGTAAACGTAACTTGTTCTTGTTTACAAGAAAACCGCACAGGGTGCATTTAATTAATGAACATGAGACGTGCTGGCATGTAGGTTTCTTTTAGCTTTGGACAGAACCATGCTAGCCGTTTCCCACTGCTTCCAGTCTTTTGGGTAAGCTAATCACCTGTTGACTCTAGCTTCAAACTTAACTGTAAGATATGAGATTAATATTGATCTCCTCAACTAACTTTTGATAAGAAAGCAGATATTCCATTAAGAATGCATTGTGATTGAATAATACAGCATAAATTAATAGCAACAAAAGTGTCATTAAAATGCAGCCACATATTATGTGACAGTATATGAAAAGTAATTTTTCCTTCCATAAGGAAATCTTTATAAAAAATAATAATTCTGAACAAAAAGAAATTCTGAACAGCAATACTTAAGTGCGATAACGACTTAATAGAAAACAAATGCTCTGAATTGGTAGACAGAAAAACAACAGGCACTGTGGCTACAATAAGGCATCTCACTCAGCCTTCATTTGGTCCCTGACATCTGAAGGCAGAGTTTCAAACAGTGTGTCTTCCACTGAAAGGCCACTGCGCTTCAAGGCGCGACAGCAACCAAGCTCTTGTGGCAGGACCTCAAAGTGGTTGCCTTTGAGCTCCAAGTGTGTCAGATGAACTAAGTAGGAAATCTTTGGCGAGAGGATGGACAGCGAGTTCTTGCCGAGTTTCAGTGTTTTGAGTTTCTTGCAAAAGAAGAGCTCATCTGGTAGATTTTCAATTTTGTTACAGCTAAGAGAGAAATACTGTAGACTCTGAAGGACTCCGACTTCTGGAGGGATGAACCGAATGTCATTGTTGGACATGTCCAGGTAACGCAGCTTGTTGCACAAGAACAGGTGCGAAGGCAATATCTCGATCTTGTTGTGGCTGAAGTAGAGGCGCTCTAGGCTGCTGAGCTTTTTGATATGCTCTGGGATGTACATGATGCTATTGTACCAAAGTTTAAGGCATATAAGTTTTCGAAGATGCTGGAAGCTGATGATCTCCTCTATAGAGTGAAGGTTATTCTCTTTCAAGTCAAGCTCCTGCAGGTTTGTGAGACTGAAGATGGCATGTGGAATGCGTTCCAGATCACAACGCACTAGCTCCAGCTCTGTAAGATTGGTCATCTTTTTCAGGTTGTTGAGCATTACTAGCTTAGTGCCATCATTGTGTAAGTACAGCCGCTGTAGATGGCTGGAAACATCTACTATGGACTGTGGTATCTTGGTCAAATTACTCTTAAGGGAGAGCGTTTTCAAACATTTCAACTCACGTAGTGACTCAAGAATTTGATTCTTGGAGGCATCAGGGCATAATGATCCGGTGAGACAGAGCTCCTCTAAGTTCCGCAGGCCATACATCCAGTTTGGAAATTCCCTGCTATCGTCAAACTTCACACGAAGCACTTTGAGGTTCTCTTTGAGGAAGGAGGTAGCTGTTGTGTGCAACTTTAATGAACACTGGTATAGAGACAGCTCCTGCAGGTCTTCCAGCTGAGCGATTGAGGCAGGGATGGTGACATTGTTGATGATCTCAAGCTTGAGTGACTGGAGCTCCGTCAACTCAAAGACAGTGTCAGGAAGACCAGGGAGCATGAACAGCTGAAGCTCAAGTCTGTTGTTGGTATTAGTCTGGAGTCTCTGACGCAATTTGTCGGTAGTCCAATCGTGGTTTAGGTTGAGCTGTTTCAGTTTGTTCTCACTGACCTCGGACAGAAAAACTGCAAACCTTTTCGAATACAGTGGGTCATACTGATCGATCATGTGTAGCATGAATGCAAAGTCGTTCTTGACATCCGGGATGTCATTGATGCCTGTTTCTTGTCGCACATACTCAAAAGAGTATTCTTTCAGTGATCGGTAAAACAGCCAGTAGGAGGTATAAAGGCTTGTAAATCCATAGACAGCAACTAAACACAGGTAACAATAAGAAAGCTTTGAAAACAGATGAGCCATGGTGTGATTACATTGAAAGTCTTTATAGCCTGTCATGTTCTGTATCTCAACTTCACAAAGTATTCTATTTCGCACTTTATTTACTAGAGCACTATTATATCCAATGATCAGGAGGAATTTAAACACCTTGAACACTGTCTGGCGAACATACATGATGTAGAGGATATCTCCCTCCTCAACGTGCAAACGGAACTTCTTCACTTTTTCAAAAAGAGCTTTAGCTTGTTCACCCTCTTTTTTATCAAGAGCACTTGCTGATGGCTTCTCAACAACCAAAATCTTTTCAGGGATGGACCGAAGGGATTGTGTCTTCTCTAGACTGCCTTCCCCAGGAGACACAGTGATGTTAGATCTGGTAGTGCCACTCTTTTTGTGGTCCTTTTCTTCAGGATTTTCCCCAGAGACCTCCGACAAAGCTCGTGTGGTCCATGGAGAGTCAAAACACTTGCCAAGCATGGAGATAAAATGCTCTATTTTAGAGCTTGAGCCAGGAAATTTGAACCAGAAGTTGCTACACACCATAAAAACTAGAGTGTGTATGAGAACCAAATAGGGAAAGTACTTGGCATACCAATGAAGAGCCATCTCGTAACACATTTGATTGATAAAACTGTACTGTTGAAGATCGAGGTTGGTTTTCAGGCCCTTCATTTCTCTTGGTACGGCTGAAGTATCAGATTGCAGGTGTAACAATGAGGTTCCTTCCAATTCACTCGTGTTCACTGATGTTCTCTGAGGAAGGCATATGATTTTGTCTTGCATTACCTGAGGCAAAATGTAAAAAAAAAAAAGAGAAAGATTAGAAAAAAAATACTTAAGAGAGGCATTCAGACACTGGGAGACAGCAATGGGAGCTTACTTCCCTGGGTCCTATGTTCCCCATGTGTTCCCCATTTTGTTCTGTGAATAGGGAACTTTTGACCTTTTTTCTGATCCTAACCCTAACCCCTAACCGATTCTACTTTGTAACGTAACTACTTTGTAATGTAGATATTAAAGTTCTAACGTTTACCTCACAATTGATAATTCACATCTAGAGAAGTAAAATCCTTCTTCACATTATATACCAGTCCAATTCTCCAGAGTTTTAAAATTTTCCATCAACAGAAGTTTTTAACACCACTGCCGGATCAATCTTTGTCCATATTAAATGCCTCATGTCATTCACATACAGTGGGCATGCAAATGACCCTGTTCTATATGCTCCATTATGGTAACTGGCCGTATGCACCTGACGCCGGTATTGCAATCCATCAAAAAAACGCAGAGAACAACTAGTAGTGCCAGTGTAAAAAGGAAGCTGATTGTCAAGTGGTGGTACTCACAAGTTAGGGGAGTACCAGTAGCCTAATCCTTCGTCGGAGGAAGACATGGGTTATTATGAATGCATTAGCATTTTTCAGAGTCTTTTCTTATCACTCAGGTACTACAATGTGCATGCTACCTTTGTTAGCATGCTTAGCACTTGTGTCATTTTGTTCTTTTATTAAAGATTCATGTGATACTGGTGCACAGAATCAAGGAAGGCCACATTGTGACTGTTAAATTCCCAAATGACCAAATAAACATTTGGTATTTTATCATTTTTCCCCAAAAAGTCTTCATTTGTGCCATCCAGAGTACAACATAACCCCGAGTTTTCAAACTAGAAGCAGTGTCAGCAGCATTTGCAAGGCTTGGAAAGGTTGAAGCAGTGTCAACTCTAGGTTTGAATGTAGCAAAGGATTTGTACACAAAATGTATTGTAGGTTTCTGAACATTTGACTATTTGTTGTTCTGTAAGTGCCCCTACTACAGAACCTGTCCTTCTCTGACATTGCATTGCAAGTTCTGCAACGCATACACACAAATATACAAAAACTGTACATAAACCCATAAACTATCAGGAAGCTGTGTAAAATAAGTAAGGCATTCTTTCAAAAGACGTTCAGGGGCAGGAGAAAAATCTGTTTCAGCTGCTACATTTATAATAACCAATTTATTACCCTACAGTGAACGTAATAGCGTTCTCTGATCATCTGCAAGACCAGATTTTCTTAATGCATATAAACATACTAAATATTGACTGCACACTGCCATCAATAAACAACAAACGCCTGTTTACTTGTAGTGTTAACAATGAAAACAGCTGCTTTACTGTGCAACGCAAATAACAGGAAATGGGCACTTTATTTCAGTGGCAGGCCCGACATTTTGTGAACTCCGTTCAGCTATCTGATACTCAAGCCAGGACATTATATTTTGATATGATCTGAGACAATACAGTGAACTTTAACTGCATAACATTCATTCAGCAATGAGTAGGAAATGCAGTTATACTGCAGCCCATCATAGTATAAACACAAAATCAGGTCTGCTGAAGTCTCTGAAGAACTGATCTGTAGAGTTTTACAAACCACCGCTCTCTGTATTTCTTCCTCTTACTCTAAATAAAAGGATTATAGTGTCAGGCCATGACGTAAATACACACAATGGTGTGTTGATAATGCTCTGATATATTGGGTAAACTTTTCTACATAATTAATTGTCCATTCAATTTAATTATTAGATCCCTGTCCAAACACTGTTACGATTGAGGGAAGTAAACAATGGTTTTGGTTCCACCCAAGTAAAATATCCTGTTTTATCCAGTTTTACTGAGAATGTTTTGGTATAATATCCAGAATTTACGCTGCAGAGCTGTACAGCAGCCAAAAAACATTCCTAATCCACACAGAGAAAGAAGTCAAGTGCCAGGCCACTGAAGTTTGGAGTTTTATATTTACTAAAAGGGGCTGGGGCGGGTAAATATTTCCACTGGTAAACTCCTGGTGGGCTGAATGATTCCTTTGCTGCACACAGTCCAGGTTGTAAAGCAGGGAATTAGTGGTTCTGCCAATGCAAGAGGCAGAGCAGTAATGTCCCATCAGTGAGCCTATGGGCTTGTGCAAGTGAATTAAATTACTCTTGATTAATAGCAGAGCAACTACTTTTATCTCATACAGATGTTGCAGATCACGCTCAGCATATGTTACAGATATCCTTTGCATTCAAAGAAACATTCAGTACATTTACATGACACTGACAAAAAAAGTATTGCCTTAATCCGAGTATAACTGGACAACTGCATGTAAAACGTTACTCCGATTAATACCTAGATAATGCGATTGGATATCAGTTTTCTCTAGCATGTAATACGCCTTAATTAGAGTTAAACTAGACAATGCTCCATCACCCCCCTCCCCAAGCTGGTGTATGACCTGGAACAAAAACCTCCAGGAAAGCAGGTCGCAGAAGAAGAATACAATCACAGTATCTTATCTGCACAATAAGTAAGGTGTACATTACATATGAAATGAAAGAAGCCATGCAATTATCCATTTTGTTGTTCAAAAATGCTCAGAGTCCAGAGTTAATGTCATTAATTTGGTTTTCTCTGTTGCAAACTGGGACAAGAACAGAAGTTCGATTACAAGCCAAAACCAAATTTTGAGCAGAGCTTGATTAAGCTGTGCATATAAATGTGCTGACTGAAAATTGTGAACAGAAGAATTGTAAAACATCAAGAAAAAAGCAATGCCACTCACCTGAAGAGTGCATCCAAAGACACCAATCATGAGCATGACTACAGACAGATAATCGGTGAACACATCCCACCACGGCTTCAGGACTCTGAACGCTGGCTGCTGTTCAGAGAACTGCCGGAATTCCATCACAGGAATCATGATGCCTGTTAGAATAAGAAAATTAGGCCACATGTCATTAGATCAACATCACAAAAGAAAATGTCAAGCCATCGAGGGATGAAACAGTGACATTTGTATTTAATTTTCAGTCAAATTTCTAGTGACTTAAATAAATAATTAATATTTTAAAAAGAATAATGAAACAAATTTGTTGGTAAAACCCAGTTCTCAGGCATTAGTTTACAGCTAAAAACTTCAGATAAATCAATTGGCAGACAAAGTTAGCGACATTGTAACGCAAGATATTTGTCACAGAAGTTGATGGAGACCAAACCCAAGCTAAAAGAGGAGCAGTTATTGGCCGGAGACATGACTCTAATGTTGCTTTGTATCTGACTGCATTTGTAAACTGTACAATATGCATCAAATTAACTCACAGCAGCATGACGAAGGCTCTCCTGTTTCCAAGACTACTCCAAATGCAGCCTTCATTTCCAGAATTTGGAGGATGCAACAGATGCATACTCCAGCACAATCACATTACCCAGAATGCATTTGGAACAATCAGACAGCTATGTGAGCTATTTTTCCAAGGCTGGAAGCTGTTGTAACACACGACTTATAATTATAACATTTTTTTTTTGGTGGTAAAGTCAGCTTTTAGGTTCCCAACATGCGGTCAGTTTATCCATATCACACCAGTTTGGGAATTCACTAATGGTTCAAGACATGACCCAGAGACTTAACCTATTCCAGCACCGTGCAGGTCATATTTGTGGTTATTGGACTTTCTTTGCAAATTTAAAATGGAGAGTTAAATCTCCACCCCCTTTTATAAATTGTAAAAAATAAACAATAAAGTAAAAAAAAGAAGGGCACTTTCTGGGTCCCTGTTCAATCGTTTATCTCCTATCAACTAGAGTCTGGGTTGCTAGGTGACAGGAGCCTGAGCTCATCTCATTTTACAAGTGCTCCGCAGTCTCCGAAGAACACACCTGTGATCTCTGAAGGACACGCAAACAAAGGCTGCAACCCCTGAATTGGTACAGAGCTCATGTCTTACCTTGTCCCTGAACCTTATGCAGCCATGTTGCCTCAACAAAGACAGTCCAACTTGTCCAAGTAAAAGCCTGAGTGACCTATCCTGTGTTCACGCTTAAAAAAAGACACCTTTTGTTTCTAAACAAAGAGGAATCCCCAGAACTTCAAGAGTCCCTGAACTTGCTAAGGGATATGACAAGCAAAGGAGAACTCCCAGTGGACCCCTGCTACTTTCCAACTGGAACAGACACTCCATGGTGGTCACTTCACGGGAAATACTGTATAACATCAAATACAATACACAATACACACGCACACCACTGATCCTGAGAGAAAAGGCAACCAGCCTTTCTTTCCACCATTTTTTTGCATTTTCAAACAGATTTATCATGCATCATGACTTTATGGACCTAGAATACATACAAGTGAAACAGTTTCTTGAGCAGCTGTCATCATCATCATCACTCCATGATATTAAAGGTCCCATATTGTACCTTTTTCCTGGGCTTTATCTGAAGTTTTCATATCCCTAACAATGTTTTTAAGTACTAAAAATCATCTCAATATAGTTTTATAGCTTCTCTCACAAGCTTCTCTCTGGAGCTCGAGAAAGAACAGGTCCTTTTGTGACTGTCTCATTAATATTAACAAGCCTCTCGTTTGGTTGATTTGCATGGCTGTAAATGGGTGGTGGACAGTGATTGAGCTGTGTCTCTATGGATTGAGCATTAAATATGGAACAGCAGTTAAATAGGACCTAGGTCTTCCTTTTAATACACTCAGAAATGATATCTATATCTACACATCCTAATGACTTGCAGCTTCCCTATATTAAAAATAGAAAGGATCAATATTATAGTACACTACACAATCAGTGCAGTATAGTAGTCCAAAAGAGAAGGGGCTATGTCTGGAGTCACTTTTTTTGTTTCATCTCTATTAAACCAGAAATACCCAGTAAGATCAACATGTCTTTCACAATGATGACCTGGCCAAAAAGGCAGTAGCACATGTTATATTATACTGTTTAGATAAAAAAAAAAAAAAAAAAAAACATAAAAATCAATGCAACAGAAACATCATCTTTTTTATTCCATTTCTTCCAAAACCTGGCAACTACATTACCCACAATGAAATCCAACCACCAACAGTTCGGTCAGAAATGTATGTTAAAAGTTATTCTATTAGCCACTAATTTAGCCTCCAGCAACTAGACTCCAGTAGTGGTGAAGAGCAGGCTACAGAGGTCTGGTAACCACTTTTTTTCAATGCCACCCCCCATTTTCTCTATTTTCAAATTTGTCTTCAGCCCTTAATACAGCCCCTAATAACACTGACACAAGTGACATCACTTATCAGATTTCATGCAGCTCCCTCAGGAAACGCAAAAGATTTTATGCAACTTTTTTCACATATGAAGAGAGAGAGTTCTCCTTTTTGTATCCATGCAACTATTGAATGGATTAGCATAAATTTAGTACTCACATTCATGTCTCCCTCAGGAGGAATTTTAATATCTTAAAGTTAGAGTGTGTAGTTTATGGCAGCATCTGGTGGTGAGGTTGCTGATTGCAATCAACTGACTACCACAACTGTATAGAAGAACCTATGGTTATTTGGTTTGTTCATTCTGGGCTACTGTAGAAACATGGCAGTGCAACATTGCAGGCTTCAAAAAGGGCATAATCTAAGGTAATAGAAACACATTCAATTATTATTTTGATTCAATAACATACTTATATACTACTTAGTGGAAAGACAAGATGACATTACACTTTAAACGGAATCGGTATTGCTTTCATTTTGTATCTTTTAAAAAAATAAAATACATCACAATCAAAAAACTGAATTGATTCAAGTTTCTCACCAAATACATTTCCAAGATCAACATTTGCACACCAAAGTGATGTTTTATTCATCTTCACTAATTCCCATTTAATTGAGTGACATTGAACGCATCAAGGTCACCTCGTCCAGATCCAGTCCAATTTATTCACATTATCTGGGTGTAGTGGAGCTAAAATCTATACATGTGGTTTAAAAGTTCAGTTTTAAGTGTCATGTAAAGCACTGATTGTAAAGAATACACTGTAGGCTACCTGCTAAATATCAGCACGTTAGCATTTGTCATTGTGAGCATGTTAGCACATTGACATTAGCATTTATGGCAAAGCACCAATATGTCTAACAATAGCTGCACAGAGCTGGTAGCATGGCTATGTTAAATCCTGACTCAGAAAAAGAGTTTCCCACTCTCTGTCTAATGGGGCTTTTGAACCCTGAAGAAGAACAGGATCTTCATGTGCAGTCACAAACCGCATCATCCATCTCTACTGGAGCTCCGACGATATACAAATGCACATTCCAAATGTAATTATTTAAAAGTCAGCGCCCACATATGGATAAATAAATGACTCATTTGGTGGTGCTTGTGACAAGTGTTTGGACATTAACTTTTTGAAAAGTGGCCTCACACCTGGTTAGTAACAAAGTATTAAAGCAGTAAATGACAAACCAGATCTCTGGCCTTTTGTAGTCTACATATGCAGCATCTCTTCAAAAAAAGACTATATAAAACCTTTGTCTTTGTTAGCAGCATTAGGATGAAAAGGGGTGACATAACCCTGATGCTGCTTCTCCTCCCTCTTGCTGTGGTCACCTTATGTAAAGTGCTTACTACAGCTGCATATATAATGTTTCTAGTATCTGCCAGGCAGTAACTGCAGTGTCATTCAAACTGTACTTACTGTACATTCTGTATAAATACTGGTGATTTTTGAAAAGAATACAAACAAAAAAAAACATTATTTGAAAAAACAAATGCCACAACAACTTAACAGGCTAAAGCATCTCGTCATCTGAAAGTTGAAATGTATTTATTTTAAAAAGGACGGTGCATATTGATGAACATACCAATGTATTATATGCCAGAATTATTCAGAATGAGTCCCCAACATGTCAGATCTAATCTAATCAAAAATCCTGACCAAAATGTACAGTGTTTCATCATCTGCAGCTCTGCGGTGGCAGAGAGACAGGTGCTGCCAATAGCTGAATACATCTGCACTAAAACCTGAATTCATTAATACTGAATGTTGCTGCAGGTAGGACACTATAGGCTACTAAAAGCCTATAGGGGGCTTTTCTGTGTCATAACAACAGGAAGGATGGAGAGAAGCTGTTTACACTGATCTGTCTCCTGATGGTTGATTTCAAAGAAAGCACCATGTCTCTCACTTTGATCCAGCTGCCAAATATTTGAGATATCCATCTCTGAAAAAAAGTGTTTTGTAAAACTTGAACAGAAATAGCCATATTCAGAAAATACATCCCAATTACTTTAGATGATCTGCAGCTTTTTACTAAGGAAAGTAAAAGTGTTGACTGTTAAATGGTGTAAGCTTCTCAAGTGCTGTACTTAATTTTTAGATACTGCGACTTGAGTTTTCCAACCTTTTGTGCTATTTTATACATCTATTCTGCTACGTTGGAGAGTGTGACGTTGTACTTCTTACTCATATACATTTATCTGTCAACTACAGTTACTTCACAGATAAAAGGGGCGCTATTTTGCCATATATCCTGAAATCAAGTACAAGCACTCAGGAAGAAGGGGGCAGCTATACATGGATCCAAGGGTGGTTACTGTCAACTTCCACTCCTGGTGTGACATCACAACAGGAGCCATTTCTAAATGGCTTGTGTCCAACCAGTTTCAACAACACTACAGAGGAAGCCCGGCCACAACAAAATGAGTTGATGGTATGTGAGACTGAAATATTTACTCACAAGCAGAAAATGTGTTGTTTCTTTTTACATAATAGGGTCCCTTTAAGATTGAAACATATCATTACTTAACAACAGAGGTTTCTAACCATTTTTACATTGTTCATTTTTGTGACCGCTCAGTGACTCTAAAATAGAATGATCACAGAGTTCATGTACTGCTCAACGCTGGAGATGACAGGTTCCCTTGTGCTCTGATGGTTTGATGACAACAAAGAATATTGTCCATAATATATAATAATTTATCTGTATTGGTTTTGGTACAAATCATATATTTTCTCACAGCCTTTTATCAAAATCTCTGAGGCCCAGTGCCAGTCCACAAACCCGGGGTTGGAAAACTGTTTCATAAGAGCTTTTTTGTTGTTATTTAACACATTTATTGATTCATTTATTGATTTTTTAACAGTGCAACATTCGTCCAAAATAATTTGTTACATTTTCCATGTCTTTAAACAATTTCCCTTCCTCTCCCCAACCCTGAACTCTGAGCCATCAGTATGAGAATAACTGTTATAAACACCGTTATTGAATTGAAACAAGGAAAATAACTTGTATTCACTTATGAGAATAGGAAGTGGCTCAAATTACCTTCCACTTAAACCACAGTTTCACATAGCACCATTATTGCCTTAAAATGCGCCATAAGTGTTTTTTCATGGAGCTAAAATGAATAATTAATTAATCAGTCTCAAAAACATCCATGCAATGATGATTTTTAAGTCGCTTTTCAAAAAAAAAAAAACAATCATTCCTTCTGGATTCTCCAAATGACCGTTGTTCGGACAAGATTTAGAAGACCTCACCTTGGACCCAAGTAGTTGCAGCCATTATCAGACATGACAATCCAACACTATAATAAATAATACATATAGTACATAATAATCATGAGTTACAGGTTTATTCCTTATGGGGAGAGTTGTTCCTATAAATTATTTTTGATATGTTTTAATGCCACAAACACTCTATTGAGCTGAGGGTTAACTTCATATCCTAATACAAGGTGAGAAATAGGCTAACACATAACACAAACTAACTATATAGGACACATCGATATAGAAATAAAATAATAGTGGCATAAAAGTGGCGTAAAGAGGCTTTGGAGACCTGAAGCCTGTAGTTTGTATTAAGCACTTGGAAAAACACTGTCTTTCCTCTGGATGAGTCAGCCATTGAGTGGAGCTGACCAGGCCATATCCTTCTGCCTTCCTGACAGGAAATTTGTCTGAATCCCAGATATCCAAAAACAGACATGTTTGGAACACACCCAGCCCCAGGCGTACAAAAAGTCTCGTTAAGGACGTGGAAAAAAACAACCCGCATTGCAGGAAGAAAAAAAAAAGATCCCGCGTGTGACGAGATGTGTTATTATTAATAGGTGTAATTAATAAAACGCACTTTTTTCCTTTTTTTCCGGACTTTATTGTAAAAGAGAATCTCCAGAAAAAAAAACGCTAATACGGTCAGACTAGGTGTGATTCGTCCTGTGAGCAGCACAAACCATCAATAATAAGTCTGGTTAGAGGCTGGAAATACTGAGGTGTGATTTAAAGACGCACTATGTCACGACTGGGAGTTTAGCGCGTTAAAGGAGACTTAAAGGCGCGTATTGGTCTATTAACATACGCGTATTCGCACGACTGCGTGTCTGTATTAGGTGAACTAACGGTCCTGTGTAAAACAGACCCGCTGGATGCATATTCTACGCTATTGTGGTCTATAACGCCAGAGGATTACGCTGCTTTTTTTTCGCGTCCGCGCGTCAGTGATTTACCTTGTTTAGATGAGCGCTGGCGTCGGGAGATCCGTCGGTTTTCACGCGATGAGGTTTGGGATCATGATGTGCGGCTGAGGTCCGTCTGCTCTCGTCCCTCGACCTTCCTGGATCTCCGGACAGACCATGCAGGCATGTGCTGGAAACGCCAGCTGGGCGTGGACTTCTTCAGGAAACCCGAAGCAAAAGACTTGATTGTTGTGATTTTGTGGTGTTATGAGACAGCTAAGGGAAGGGAGGGGGGGGGGGGGGGGGGTCAAACTGTAAACAACAACATCATCAACGACAACGAGAGCTGATGTTCGTTTTATACATAAAATCTCCCTTTACGCCTTATTTTTACTTCTAGTGCCTACAACTAGATGTTTGAACTTCACTGCACAGAGTCGTGTTTGTGCAGTTTGACCCCCAGGGATTTTTTTTTTAGTCTTCACAAGCTCTTCATTCAAAAGCTTATTTAAGTTAAAAGTTTGACATTTTGGTAATTATTTTATTTCTTGCTGAGAATTAGATGAGGAAACCAATTCCACTCCCATGTATGTGCTTATTTTACTTCTAGTTCCTCCAGCTGAATGTTTGAACTTCACTGTACAGAGTCATGTTTGTACAGTCTGACACACACTATGAGGCTGTTTGCTGTTTTCACACTAATCAATTTGCTAAAAGTGGGAAGTGTGGAAAGTTTTAAGTTTTAAACTCTCTCTCTCTCTCTCTCTCTCTCTCTCTCTCTCTCTCTCTCTCTATATATATATATATATATATATATATATATATATATATATATATTTTTTTTTTTTTTCATGACTATTTACATTGTAGATTCTCACTGAAAGTATCAAAACTATGAACACATGGAGTTATGTAACAAAAAAGGTGAAATAACTGAAAACATGTTTTATATTCTAGTTTCTTCAAACTAGCCACCTTTTGCTTTGATTGATAAAGCAAGATATTCCACTAATTAACCCTGATAAGGCACATCTATGAAGTGAAAACCATTTCAGGCGATGACCTGAAATGGTTTTAGTTCATCAAGAGAATGACAAGAGTGTGCAAAGCAGTAATCAGAGCAAAGCGTGGCTATTTTGAAGAAACTACAATATAAAACATGTTTTTAGCTATTTCACCTTTTTTGTTAAGTACATAACTCCATAAATATGCGTTCATTCATATATATATATATATATATATATATATATATATATATATATATATATATATATATATATATATATATATATATATATATATATATATATATATATATATATATATATATGCGCTCAAAGAGGGAGTATCTATCTAACCATATAATAAAATCCTTAAATAAATAAATTCATAATTATACATCATATTTAATTATTTACTAACTTATTGTCATCATATTAAAAACATGGCCAAAGTCATTTTTTTCAAGTTTTGGGGAAAACATAAAAAAACTTCATCGAATGCAGATAATATTATATTTATTAATCATTTCAATCAAAAAAGGTCTTGACAGTGGACGACTGTGGACATACATAGAAAGTTTTGTGTCACGTTTTTAACATTATAGAATAAAGTGACTCAGGTCATTTTTGTTCATTCTAATGTGATTTTAGGTAACTTTAAACCTGGCTTAAACTGTCCTTCCATTCCATAGTGCAAATGTAAAACTTACACTACCTGGAGTTAAATTAAATAAATGTATAAATGTCAGGTAAATTAAATGATCAGGAGGCAGTTCCAGTCTTCTTTGCCCGAAAACTGTTATGATGACATTCAACAGGCATCAACATGTTTAATGGACTGGAGATCCTGGAACTTCCTGTCATTCAAATTTTTTGACTATGTATTTATTACATATATGTATTTATCTTTATGATAATAAATCACTCACCAGCAGGAAGTGATTCAAGAATCATGTTTAGAGCTTCTTCTGCATCAGAGATTCTTGCTTTTTAAAGCATCCACCATCATGGACGCTTGTTAATTTCCCAAGTCATGGAATTGTATCATGATTTTGGCAAAAAAGGCAAAGAATAAAAACTCACACTTCTCACTTAAACCATTGTCCTATAGGGCTGCTAAATCTCACACACTGTACTTTAAAAAGGTATGTTTTATCAACATTCAACATCAAATGGTGAGATTTAAATTTAAAAATGGTAGTAGATTATTACAAGCTTTAGTTTGTTTAAATGATCCAAGAGCAGAATGAAGAACAAAAAAACTGGGTCAAGTCACTTGCCTTTTGTCCCAAATGACCTAAATGTAACCCAGTGATTAAAAAAAACTAACAATATTTTGGGTTGCGTTTTTGCCTCTAATGGATATTGAGAAGTAAGAGTCAGACAGGGAACTAACGGGTATTGGACGCACCAAAGGTCACTGGCTAGGATGGCATCTTATATGGAATGCACAGTCATCATTCCACTACCAGGGAACTCCACCCAGTCATTTTTTTAGTATGTAAAACTACTCTATTAGAAGTTCTTCATTCAAAACCTCATTCAAGTTAAAAGTTGGAATTATGAGGAAGTTCGACATGTTGGGAATGATTTCAATTCTTGCTGAGAATTAGATGAGAGAACCAATCCACTTTGATGTAATGTGCGCTAAATATCATAGCTGGTGCCAGCCGCTGGCTACGGTTAGCACGAAGACTGGAAGTGGCCCAGCTAGCCTGGCTCTGTCTGTCTGGGAGCATTTTGTTATGTTTGGGCAGAGCCAGGCTAGCTGTTCCTCCCGGTTTCTAAGACACGCTAACCGTCTGTTTGTGGTAGCTTCTGTTGTACATCCAGTTTAGGTAGATTAGCCTCATGGTTCCCACCCCTCCAAAGGATCATAAGATACATATGGGGGGCATGAGATGCTTAGTGAAGCTAGGACAGAAGAAAAATAATTCTATTACACAATTTTAAAGCTGCTATTAAAAATTTGGTTGATTAACTGAGAATTAACTACAACTATTAAGTCATTTAAAACAGACGTCAGCACTGTACTGTATGTATTTGTGTAGTCTATATATATGTATTTAATAAAGATTTTTGATCTATGGTGCTGCCATTTTTTATGTTAATTTATTTTTGTTTTCCCCTATTTTGTTTGTGATTGTTTGAATTTGTACTCATTTATTTTGTGTGTGGCCCCTAAGGGACTATAGAGAGGGGAGAAAAAGTAAAAGAAAAGAAGAGAAAAAACATCAAATCGAATGTCACTGATATCGTATCAGAGCAAACTCATTGTCAAATCAAAAGATATTAAAAAAAATAGACATCTGAAAAGTGACATATGGGGCCCAATCTAAACATTGATATTTATGCCATTAAAAGCTGCAAAGGTTGGAAGGCATTGGTTTAGAAGATGATTGTCATTCTATTATTTTGTGTTTTTTTATAATATATAAATATAAATTGCAACCATTATACACACACATCTATCAGTTTTATAAAGGTGTTGACTGAAAAGTGCTTTTTATATTGTGTTTACCCCTTTTAACATGTATAAAAAGGACACAATTGTTATAGGGACACATTTTTAATAACATGGCTAATCATCAACTTTCCAACAATCAACACAAAAATGAAAAAAATGTCTAAGTGTAAAAGTAGAATTTATTTCAAAGCTGTATATTGGACTGCATTACACTGCAGAAGTGTTTCTAATAAAGTTCTTGGTGAATGTATGTACATTACAGTATGGAGGACAGTAAATACACATAGTCATGTATTGGAGTAAAAATATACATTTCCCTCTGAAGTCTAATCAAGTAGAAGTATAAAACAGCAGAAATTAGAAGTACCTCCAAATTGTACTTCAGTGCAGTATTGGAGCAAATGTAAATTAGTCATCTTCAACCACCGATGACATTTTCTTTCTTTTTCTTTTTTTAACCTGTCTATCCTCTGTTGATCCCACTGCAGGAACGCTTTCACAGCTGTTTTGGCCTGTGAGACTATGACCTAATAGCTATTAGGTAATACTATGAGGGCACAAGCCTTCCACAGAAGGGAACAAGCTAAAATGAATTAGTTTCATAGCTGAAATAATGAGTCCTCAATTACACGGATCTCTAGTCTCTACTTTTGAAGAAACAGTCCAAATCTTTGGGATAAATGAAACATTTATTGAACTAAGGATATGAATGAATAGTGACTAAATGAGCATATACAACTAGAATGAATGAATGAATTAGTAAATTAAATAGGTTATTGATAAAATAAATTAATGAGTAAGGGTTATCAAAAATTAAAGGGAAAATAACTTAAGATAATAAAAAGAATTTCCTATTCACTCCTTTGCATGAGCTCTCAGGTGGAAAGTATGGAAGATGGTTAGTTTGCTACTGTTCCTTTAGTTGAGGAAGCCTGACGATGAGGTGAATTTTCCAAAAAGTGGCGAAAATGGCGAGATTCAGTGATCTTGGCCCAGTTTTTCAGAAGTCATCTGATCGTACTTCAGCCATCAGAATATATTTGTGAATAATGTATATTTGCTTGATTTTATTTATTTGCTGTAGGTCAGATTAGGGGTATGACTGTTTAAAAGAAACTCAAAATGGAAAGGGGGGGGTATATTAATGTACTTT
Source organism: Lepturacanthus savala (assembly GCA_030544235.1). Lineage (NCBI taxonomy): Eukaryota > Metazoa > Chordata > Actinopteri > Scombriformes > Trichiuridae > Lepturacanthus > Lepturacanthus savala. Next base: position 9,174,113 of record CM060481.1, read on the forward strand.
TGAGTGAGAGTGATATATTTCTACTCTCTGTATAAAATGTGTATATATTTTTTTTTTGCCTCTAGATATTTTTTTGTGTGTATATATATATATATAATATTCTTTGTCATTGCTTCTCTGTTTCTGAGCTGTGGTAACGCACAAATTTCCCTGATGTGGGATCAATAAAGTTGTCTAATCTAATCTAAAATAATCTAATATGAATGCCTATGATGGATGTCTTTCATGATAAAGTAATCAGTAGTTATCAGTAAGCAGTATTTCTCAAGTGTCTCCACGCTGTTCTTATCTGCTTTCAAGTGTCAGCACTTCACTTCTGTAATTGTATAGGAAAGCATACTTCCTACAGGCACTGCACTACTTTCTTTAAAAAATAAATACACGTCTACAAACCTGAAGAAGAATTTCCGACGGCTTTGAAGGCAGCGCACTGTCCGGTCTCTGACGACACGTCTGCTGCTCAGGCCTCATATATAAATATATACACACAAACAGCCTATTGACCGCTGTATGGGAACAAGTAAGTACAGACAGTATTACTGTCCATGGTTTGGATTGCTGCATGCATGTATGATAAGATCTTATTGATACATCCATGGATGGCTGACCTGCTGGCGTAACTTCTGTGAGTACATAGAGTGTGTTTGTTAAAGAAGGTTCATAGCAAAAAGGCAGCTAACGCAGCAGCCTGTCTGTGATGTAGCTACAGTTTAGTTAGCTAGCTCTGCTGGCTAACGCTAAGTAGCGCGTGCTATTGCTGGATGGGGTGTATTGCAAACGATAGCACAATTAGCTCCTTATTTAGGGCGAACACCAACGGTGTTTTACTTGTATTCAGTGTTTCAATAGCAGGTGGTGATATTGTTATTTCTCAGGCTCCCCATTATAATGAGCCTGTGCCAGGGTTGGTGTAGCACACTGATGCCATCTACTGCTGTGGTTAAAAAAATAAAATCAACATTCCGAAGTTATTAACAAAACTAGTGGGACTGCATACTGCACGTTTATTCTAACACTTGAAGACAGAACTGTGTTTAAAACCTGTACAATTACGGAACTTTTTCTATTGCTAAATGTATAGAGCTGCTTGCGTTATCTTCATACTTAGTGTTTACGTGTGCGACGTTAACTATATTCATTTCATAGTTGTTTTCAATAAGATAAGATAGTAAGAAACAAAACTAAAGTGATTTTGGCAAAAGAAAACTGAAAAAAAAACGCAGAAAAATCTTCAATTTTGAGCCGGAAAAGCAATTTGTTGCTTTATAAATGACCTACATTTTCTGTTATTTGACGTACTGCTACAGTTCTAATTCTGTTTTCCAGAGTCAATATAGACTTAATCTCACATAACAAACATCACATTATTAGTCGCTAAATTCACTAACTAGTGAGCTGATTGATGTATTGTTGATCTGTAAATGAAGTACGTTTTGTTCTACAGTTCACATGGATTTCATGTGCTAGAACTGCACCAATGAACTGTAGAACAAGACTCACTTCATTTTACAGGTATGGTAACATGTGATATACATAAAATAAATATATGACATTTCTTTTTTAAAGAAAAGCACTGTTTTTTTCAATGAAGGTAACTTTAAACTAATCAGAAATACACTCCATACATTGCTAATGTGGTAAATGACTATTCTATCTGCAAATGTCTGTGTTTTGGTGCATCAATATCTACATAGGTGTATAGAGGCCCATTTCCAGCAACTATCACTCCAGTGTTCTAATGTTACAATGTGTTTGCTCATTGTATCAGGAGGCTAATGGATGATTAGAAAACCCTTGTGCAATCATGTGACCCTGGGTGACCCCAAATTTTGAACGGTAGTGTATGGGCCACCTTATTGTATAAGAGTTATATCTAATATTAAAATACAAAATGGTTCATGTAGTGAACCATTAATAGTTACATTAAATCACAAAATAGTTCATATGTAAAATAAAGGGTTACTCTGTAAAGCAGCCTTTAAGTCCAGGAAAACGCAACAGTTAAGCCTGAGCAATAAAAACAATATCAGTATATATATCATCAATATCCACTTCATCAATACAATAGGAAAATAGTTCAATTTAATATTGATAGTAGTATGATATTGATATTGAACCAAACAGTGAGTCATTTAGCAGACAAATGACAAATCAAGTTTAAGACAAAGTTTTAGATTCAGCCTTTTTTCTCCGCTCTTTTAAATGATCAATATTCATCATTAGCTACTGTTATGAAATATTTTACATAATCATATGTTCTAGCTCTATCGCCAGACCCTATGTTTTTGTATTAAAAGTATATAATTAAGCATAAAATCATCAATAATTATTGATATCGATCAATATAAAGACATTTTTATTGCTAGGCCTTTTTAAAATTATTGCTCAGCCCTATTGCAGAAGAGACATTAAATAATTAGAATAATAAACATAATTTTCACTCTCTTTCATTTGTATTTTTTGCACAGCATGAACATAGCACGGCAGGTCCTGCTTTGCTCCAGGTTTGCATGTCTTTCAGCAAACATAAACTGCAGAAGAGGATTCTGTACTTCACAGGTAAGTCCACGTAAGAAAAGCTTTGAATTTAGTTCTTCTGTGTAATATTTAGATGGTGATGAACTAGTTGGCAATTTTTTTTTAGTGGTAAAAATTTTCTTTTTATTACTTTATTTATTATAATGAATAACTAATTAACTAACTAATTTACCTCAATTTAATGTTAAATGTTATGTTAAAAAGTCACAATATTTTACTGGATTTTAATTAATATTTTAATGTATTTTCATATCAGTGTGGAAAACCCTCCCTTTATCCAATATGAAAAATTTGACAATGCCCAGACTTTAAAATAGTGCTCACCCAGAGACAATCCTGTTTAATCATTGCTATTTTACTCATGTAAGTTCATATCTTCACTAATTAAGGGTAAATATAACCTTAGAAGAGAAATCCTTTTCAATTATATATCCTGACATTTAATGAATAACATGTTGAATTCTTATACAACATGTTTTTCTGACTGTGTTGGTTGCAATCATCACTGATTATCACATAACCTAACAATAGATTAATTTCTAGGTTGCCTTGTGTTAAAAAGCTTAAAGGTTTCAAGTATATAGACAATAATAACTCATGATGCTTTTCATATCTGAAAGATCTTGGAATAAGTTTAAGGAATTTTTAACGTGATAATTTATTCAAAGTATGCTCATGTCATATTTACACTTTATTAAAAGCCTAATAACAGTGTTAATGTATAAACTGTGTGACCTAGTGAACAGAAGTGTGAAAAAGAGACACAAAATCTGATCTAGGTTTTCGACAGAAGATCACATTACCCGTCAGTCAACATTCCAAAGGTGAGCCGCTTTTCCTCCAAAACAAGGGGACTGAATATTAAGGAGGACATTCCCACACAGGGGCATGGCAACTATGCACAACCCCGTAATCCAGGGGTCACCAATCCTGGTCCAGAAGGGCCGGTGTGGGTGCAGGTTTTTGTTCCAACCAAGCAGTAACACAACTGATTCTACAAATGAAGGTCCTTAGCAATGGCTTTAGTGGTTGATTAGTAGAATCAGGTGTGTTACTGCTTGGTTGGAACAAAAACCTGCACCCACACCAGCCGTTCTGGACCAGGATTGGTGACCCCTGCCCTAGTCTTAAGACAGACGAAAGAGGGACACTTCTTGCAACAGCTGAGACCCAGAGCCGGTGCGACCCCAGAGAGAACCCCCTGCAAAGTACACAGATGTAAATATGGCAAAGGTGCTGCGATTCAGAGACTTGGAGCAGAGCAACAGGAGACAGTCCGGTGCGGTGCCCTATTAGGCACCCCTGCTGTGAAAAGCACCCTTTTATGCAAATACGCATTTAAAGACTGTCGCCTTCACCCACAAGACATTTTTGGCTTATTCATTTATAAAATGACCAACATTAAAAAGGGCAAAATGCTAATGTAAGACACAAGAAAACTAACTGGCATATTTACAGATGTATACTATACCAATATTCATGAATATGCAGCATCCCTTCCAAATAAACATTAAACTATTAAACATTAAACTACAATTTACTACCAGTGACAATCAATCAATGTTATTCTCATTTCACATCATATTCTGTCCAGATAAGTCCAGATAATTTTAAAGTGAATTTTGAGTTTTTATTTGTAAACTGTATTTATATATTACTCATATTATTTAATCACTAATAGCCCTATAGATTTATCATTGAGAAGTTGTTTAGGAAAGCTTTCACAAGAAGGAAAGAGCTGAGCCTCTATGTGTTGCCTGTAATGCAATTGTTCATTTAATACAGTTCATCTCATAATGCAAAAGTGTTTGTGGTGTAGTACGTGTAATTGCCACAAGGTGGAGCCAGTCAAACATAAAGCAGACTGCTGTGTTGCTCTTAAGGTGATTCCTTTCGTGAATAAATAATTTCATGGGTTTAACATATAAATACAAGGCTAAAAACGATTGTGATTTCATTAAGAAGTGTTTTATATAAATATTTCATGTTTATTTGTACGTTTGGTTAAAAAATATAGCAAAGTAAAACTACTTCCGGTTTATCCGCCACACTTCCGGTTCTGGATCTTTGCATAGTAAACAACACGTATGCAATGGCTGATGTGACGGTAATTAATCAAATATGTTCCCATTTTCCTTGAAGCATCAACAAGGCAATGGCGCAAGTTTCAAAATGTGTCAATGTAATGTTTAGGGAACTTTATTTTGTATTAGTTTGGAAAAAGATGAAGTTTATGTACTTTATTTTTGCGATCACAAGAGCTTATGTGCTCAATGCATTTTATTGTATTATTTCAGTTTTCACCATCTGAAGAAGGAAAGTAAAGCTTCAAAAACATGTCCCCTGCGGTCCTGGTCCTTCTTTCATGGTTTAGCTTGGTGTCATATTGATGACGCTACAGTGAAAAGGCAGCATTCAACGCTTCATGGACATGATGGCAGCCAACAACAAGTCCGGGAGAGCTTCAACATTTGTCACATCTTCATCACTGAGCAGCGTCGCCCGTGCTCGAGCCAAAGCAGAGGCAGCGAAGGTGAGGGCTTCATATGCAAGTAAGGAAGCACAGCTCAAAGTGGATAAAACGAAAATTGATGCAGAGTTTGAAGTGTTAATGCTACACAAAGAAGCAGACATTGCAGTAGCTGAAGCAGCAGCACTAGAAGAAGAGTTGGAAAGCAGAAAATCAGTATCAGATGAAGTAAAAAGAGAAAGAACACAGGAATATGTGCAGTCTCAGATTAGGGTTTCTGAACCTCAAAGCCCCCTGCTGCTTCTCCCCACTAATGACAACAACGGTCACTCAGGTGATACATTAGTGACATGGTATGGCTCTCAAGGCGCAGATCCAGAGCCACATCCCAAGAGTAGTAAGCCAAAGCCTGATGACAATTATGCACCTGTGCCCACTCCAAGAGCATCTAAGACACAGAAAGTTCTCAGTCCATTGTCCAACCCATTCACTCCTCACTGCAATACACCGGCAAGCACGTCACATTCAGCTGAGCCATTTGCGCAATACATGGCACGCCGAGACCTCATCACTTTGGGTCTCTACCAGTATGATGACAGGTCAGAGAATTATAGGGCATGGTTCTCTTCATTTAGTGGTGCAACAGCAGAGGTCGCCCTCTCACCAACTCAAGAACTCGACCTCATGACAAAATGGCAAGGAAAAGAGTCAAGCAATCAGGTGAAACGCATTTGCTCTATACATATCAACAACCCCACAACTGCTCTGAAGAAAGCAAGGGAGAGGCTTTGGGAGTGTTATGCAGCTCCTGAAATAATCGAAAAATCATTCTTTCAGAGACTGGACAGTTTTCCCAAACTAACAACAAAGGACAATGTGAAGCTACAGGAACTAGGGGATCTGCTGCAAGAGATCAACGGTGCAAAGGAGGACGGGTATCTCCCCGGCCTGCTTTATCTAGACACTTCACGTGGAATCACACCGGTCGTGGACAAACTTCCATACAGGCTCCAGGAAAAATGGATGTCTCATGGCTCACAATACAAAGAAGGACATGATGGTTGTTTCCCTCTTTTCAGCTACTTCTGCACATTCATATGTAAAGAGGCCAAGAAACGTAACGATCCAAGTTTCAACCAGTACAACAGTCAAACACACTCAAAACCTGAAAGACCCAACCAAAAGAACTTTCACTCAGCTAAACCAATCACAGTGCACAAAACCAACATTACGCCCCGGCAACAATGACTTCGAGAAGAACTGCCTGCTGCACAACAAACCCCACCCACTAAAGAAATGCAGGACTTCGGGAACAAGCTACTGGAAGAAAGAAATGCCTTTCTGAAGGAGAAAGGAATATGTTTTAAGTGCTGTTCGTCAGACACTCATCTCGCTAAGGACTGCAAGTCTACTGTGAAGTGCTCTGAATGCGGTAGTACTTACCATGACAGTGTCATGCATCCTGGCCCTCTGCCACAAACAGCCACGGCTCCTTCTCCTGCTAAAGAGGATGGCGGGGAGGGAGAAAGTCCTAACGCAGAGATACTCCTGCTGCTGGGACGAGACATTTTGCGTGCACACAGGGAACAAGTCAATGGCCCTCATCATGCACTCTTTGCCCAACGCCTGGATTTAGGGTGGGTAGTGATTGGGGAGGTGTGTGTAGGTAATGCCCACAAGGCAACAGTCAGCTCATACAAAACAGTCATACTTGAAAATGGCCACCGAACAGTCTTTGGGAAATGCGATAGCTTCCTACAGCTAAAGGAAAAGTCACACACAGCTAGGCCCAGCAAGGCTCCTGAGCCAATGCTGGGACAAACAGTTTTCAATCGCACTGAAAATGACAACAAGCTAGCTCCCTCCATAGTGGACACTCTCTTTCTAGAGATAATGGACAAAGCCATGTACAGAGATGATGACAATAGCTGGGTCGCCCCTCTACCCTTTAAAGACCCCCGGCAACCAATGCCAAACAACAGAGAGCTAGCACTCAGTCGGTTCGCCTCTCTCAAAAGGAGCATGCAGAGGAAACCCCACATGCAGCTACAGTATGTGGAGTTCATGGAAGCTGTCTTCTCAAATGGTCACACGGAAGTAGCACCTGATTTAGAGCAAGGAGAAGAGTGCTGGTTTCTCCCCACATTTGGTGTTTACCACCCTCAAAAGCCCAACAAGATCAGGGTAGTTTTTGATTCTAGCGCCAATACTCTGGTGTCTCACTCAACAACGTACTCCTCACAGGCCCAGATCTTAATATCAGCCTCATTGGGGTGCTCCTCTGCTTCCGCAAAGAACCTGTCGCTATCATGGCCGACATACAACAAATGTTTCACGGATTCATGGTGCGCGAAGACCATCGTAACTACCTCAGTTTCCTGTGGCACAAGGACAACGACGTCAACAAGGAAGTCATAGACTATCGCATGAAAGTCCACGCGTTTGGCAACTCACCGTCTCCTGCCATTTTTGTTTATGGACTGCGCAAGGCCATTCAAGCAGGAGCAAAAGAGCATGGGACTGACACAGTCAAGTTTGTGGAAAGGCACTTTTATGTAGACGACGGGCTCATCTCTTTGCCCTCTCCAACCGAAGCAATCGACTTGCTCCAAAGAACTCAAGCCTCACTCACTGAGTCCAACCTCCACCTGCACAAGTTTGCTTCCAACTCTCAGACAGTCATGCAAGCCTTCTACCCAGAAGACTGTGCAGCAGGAGTAAAGGACTTAGATCTTGGTGGCGAAGAAACCCAGTCACAGAGAAGTGTAGGTCTCATCTGGGAAACTATGACAGACACTTTCACCTTTTCAGTGGCCATGACAGACAAGCCATTCACACGGCGCGGCGTCCTGTCATCTGTTAATAGTGTCTTCAATCCAAATTCCAATGAAATCCAAATCCAAATGAAAATTCAGATTGGGACACTCCACTTCCGGAAGACAAGCAAAGCAAATGGGAAGCTTGGAGAGATTCCCTCAAAGACTTGAAAGAGCTCCATGTCCCGAGAACGTATACAACTACCTCTCTGAGCCAAGCAAAATACAAAGAGTTGTATCTCTTTTCGGACGCTTCCATCAAAGGCATAGGCACAGTAGCCTACTTAAGAGCAGTCTTTGCAGACAACAAAGTCGAGACCGGATTTGTCAACGCTTTTCCACCTTCAAGTCCTTAGTCAGAGCAGTGGCATTCCTCATTCACATCGCAAAGTCTTTCAATGGCACAAATCCAAATAGTGAATGCAAAGGCTGGCACAAATGCATCTTACCTCGAACACAAGATGAAATGACCAAAGCAAAGCACATCATTCTTCAAAAAGCTCAACAGGCCGCCTTCGACAAAGAACTGTCTGCCCTCAAAGCTGGCAAGCCAATTCCAAAACAGAGCCCCCTGCTGAGACTCAGCCCAGTCCTTCAGAACAACCTCATTTCAATTGGAGGCCGTCTCAAACACTCAGAGCTTGAGAACTTTGAAAATAGCCCAATCGTTCTCCCTAAAGACAGTCACGTCTCCCTCCTGCTCACTCGTCACTACCATGAGCAGGTCCACCACCAAGGCCGTCATCTAACAGATGGGGCAATTAGGGCAGCTGGTCTGTGGATAATAGGTGACAAAGGACTTGTGAACTCAGTAATCCACAAATGCATCACCTGTCGCAAACTACGCTGAAAACAGGAAGAACAATGCATGGCAGATCTTCCACCAGAGAGACTGAAAACATGTCCTCCCTTTAGTTACGTCGGCCTTGACGTTTTCGGGCCATGGACTGTCACTAGTAGACGTACTAGAGGTGGACAGGCTCAAAGTAAGCGCTGGGCCATCATGTTTAGCTGTAATGCCCTGAGATGCTTCTTCTCACTAAGAGGACCCGCAAAAAAACTGTTATCAGATCGTGGCACTAACTTCATCGGAGCTTCTAAGGAGTTAGGCATGGGCAAGACACTCGAAAACTATCTAAAGGACCAAGGCTGCAGCTGGGAATTCAACCCACCACACGCCTCCCACATGGGAGGCTCCTGGGAGTGAATGATCGGTGTTGCTCGGAGGATACTGGACTCCATGCTGCTCCAAAGCAAGGGACAACTCACTCACGACGTGTTGTGCACGCTCATGGCGGAAGTCACCGCAATCATGAACGCACGGCCGCTCCTTCCAGTTTCTTCCGACCCCAACAATCCCTTCATTCTATCTCCATCAATGTTGCTCACCCAGAAGTCTTGTCTTCTTCCACCTCCTGGACATTTCATGGACCAAGACCTTTACACAAAGCAATGGAGACAAGTTCAGGCTCTTGCTGACCAGTTTTGGACACGGTGGAGGCAAGAGTACCTGCCGTCACTACAAAAAAGACAGAAATGGACTGTTTCTCGAAGGAATCTTCGAGTTGGTGGTTTTGCTAAAAGACAAGCAGGCCCCACGCAACAGTTGGCCCATGGCAAGGGTCATTACCACCTTTCCTGGAAAGGACAGTCACGTGAGGAAGATTGAGGTGAAAGTAAGTGAACAAGGCAGTGTAAAGACTTTTATGCGACCAGTCACCAAAGTCATTCTTCTTCTGCCAATGGACACTTCTTGTGAGGTTTAGTTAACTATAGCGGTCTACGAGGCCAGGTGGGGAGTGTGTTGCCCGTAATGCAATTGTTCATTTAATTTAGTTCATCTCATAATGCAAAAGTGTTTGTGGTGTAGTACGTGTAATTGCCACAAGGTGGAGCAGTCGAACATAAAGCAGACTGCTGTGTTGCCCTTAAGGTGATTCTTTTCGTGAATAAATAATTTCATGGGTTTAACATATAAATACAAGGGTAAAAACGATTGTGATTTCATTAAGAAGTGTTATCTTATGTTATATAAATATTTCAGGTTTATTTGTACGGTTGGTTAAAAAATATAGCGAAGTAAAACTACTTCCGGTTTATCCGCTCCACTTCCGGTTCCGGATCTTCGCATAGTAAACAACACGTATGCAATGGCTGATGTGACGGTAATTAATCAAATATGTTCCCATTTTCAAAATGTGTCCATGTAATGTTTAGGCAACTTTATTTTGTATTAGTTCGGAAAAAGATGAAGTTTATGTACTTTATTTTTGCGATCAAAAGAGCTTATGTGGTCATTGTATTGTATTATTATTATTAGTTTTCACCATCTGAAGAAGGAAAGTAAAGCTTCAAAAACATGTCCCCTGCGGTCCTGGTCCTTCTCTCATGGTTTAGCTTGGTGTCATATTGATGACGCTACACTCTAGATGTAGACTAATCATTTAAGATTGAGTATAATTATTTATATATATATATATATATATATATATATATATATATTTTAATGTTTCCCTGCAGCATTAAAGTCTTAAAGGGACATGATGCCATGAAGAGAGTTACGTCAAACACCGGGGATTTTGATAAGATTCTTCTTATTTAAATTCTTAAATTTGTTTTTTTTTCATATGATTATTTTATGGATTTTAGAAAATTGGAATCTATGGCTTTCATTTGCTATGCCATTATTAAAAATACCGTAGATGAAGAACAAGAAAGTATTGCTTTCAAACACTTGAATTCTCATGAATTCTCACATGCTTTGCATTACAAATAGATTTCAGAGTGCATGCTGTGTCCCTGAATGCACCGTTAAATCCTTGTTTTTATACAGTCTATGGTCTACTATGTAGATGCATGAGTATTTACATTCTTTAAGACACTGTGACTGTGCCTCTCAAGTGCAGATGGTGTGATTTGACTACAGGTAACAGATCAGAGAGAAGAAGTTGTCTGCACCTGGAGGAGAACAATCCTTTTTTTTGTCTGTTTATGGGTGTAAACCAGAGAGAGCAGGATAAGCAGGATTTGCATAGCTTACAGAGCAGCACACTGTTTACATGATTGTTGGCAAATGTTTTTAAAAATCTTTTTAATATAGCCTAAGCTTGTTTTCCATGGAATCTCCACATCCATTTTACGTATTTTTCATAATCAATGAGTCATCCCAACACCAGGAGAGATCCCTAAAACTACAGATAGTTAAGGGAACATTATCGTTCAGACATTCTCTATTACAGAATACTAAAGAAAGCAGAAAATTGTCAAATTTGAGAAGCTGGAACCAGAGAATTTGGATATTTTCTTCTTAAAAATAAATTAAGTTGATTATTGCTTATCAAAACAGTTGTTAATTATTTTATTTTGATTTATTTATTTACAAAAGAAGCCTGGCCAAGTCAGCAGCCAAAATACAGGGACAATAACAAGGGATAATGTAATAGTAACTAAGGGATTAATTGTTAATTAATTATAGTGAGGTAGTTGGCATTGCAAAAAGCAATAAACAGTATGTAACTGAATGAATGAGATGATAATTTGGGTCAAAAGTGTCTTGGTTTTGTGTTGCAGCATATAATGACGTCACGGCACACACACTCGAAAAGAATCGAGGGACTGGACAAGAATGTCTGGTAAGTGAAAGAATAAAACATTCATTATTTCACAGCTTAGTGCTGGAATATAGTATGTATGCATGCATTGTCCTAAACTTAATTGACAGGCTGGTCATTGAAAGTCTGAAAGAATTTCACTTTGAATGCAGTACTGTGTCTGTTCCCAGAATTTTACTCATTTTGGATATTTCTCCTCTCACGCTATCACCTCCTTTAGGTTTCACAAGATGATTGATCTATTTCTCTATACAGTAAAATATCTTTACTGTACATATTCTACCATATCTCTTCCTTTTTTAAATAATGGATTACCGATAAGCAAGGAAAGCACATATTGTCTTCATATAATGATTGAATCCAAGGAGTGTTTGTGCTGCATAGTTGTAATGGAATGAACAGCAGCCAGTTAAAGATAATAAAACTAATGCTTAAGGATTAAATGAAGGATAACAAAGGGGAAGCAATGTAAGGTATTTTGTTATCTTTGCCCACAACACAAAAGCTGGATTCCATGTGTTTCCATGACCTTTTGTGACCTTTTTGCTAAAAATGTGTCCTTGGAGACCAAGCCTTTTAGTAATCTTAATGCAGTCCACTAATAGTTTATTTTCACTGTTAATTCAGGGTGGCATTTACTTCAGTGGCAGCTGACCCAGCCATTGTTAATCTGGGCCAAGGCTATCCAGACATCCCTCCACCTTCCTACATCACAGAGGCGCTGGCGAAGGCCGCATCAGTGGCCAGGATGAACCAGTACACCAGAGGCTTCGTAAGACACTTTAACTTCATTCATTTTGCAGTTTTAGGATGCTTCTCCTTTCACACAACACAATTACACACAACATCATTATAGCTACAACTACCAAGCTGTAATTTTAAGCCTCTTTCACACATTGTTCCTAATAAATTACTGGGAAGCCTTTCCAGGCACCACTAGTGATTTTGACTATTCACACAAGCAACTCCATTTCTGTCTTCTTAATAGGAATATAGATGAAATTGTGTGTGAAATGCAACATATTTGACAGGGCTCCCTTTGTCTGCTAATCACTGTTGTTTCCAATGATACTAAGCTACACACCCCACCTATAACCTGCAGTGTATAGCCCTTTTTACACAGCCTGTTCAAGGTGGCATTATGGTGGTGTCATTCTGTCTCACCGTTCTGTGTAAGAGTTCTAAAAGCGGAATGACAGTCAGAGTTAAAACAAGCTGCAACAACAGACTGAGCATTGAGCACTTCTCAGTGTCACTAAATATTGTGTCTCACTGTTGTCAAATAAACCACTGACCAGTTAATTTAACTCAAAATAAGTGTATTTTTCTTCTCAACAACATCAGAGCATTTAGCAGCATCCTGAGCCGGAGTCCATCCTACTGTTCTGCTTATTGGCTCATTCTACTTCATTCTAGCTCTCTGACTGGCTACATGGTATGTCTGTCTACTTGTATTAGCCAATGTGTGCGTGGGATATTCACATGCAGTGAATAGGGTTTTGTATGTTGTCACCTTTTTTATGTTGTCACCTTTTTTTGTGTGGTCACCTTTTTTTTACCACTCGAGGAGTTTGCAGGTCTGTAAATGGTATGATATGTCAGCCTTAGATGCCAATGCTGTTACATCACATCACAGATGACTTTGATCACATCTCTGATTCTGGGAATGTCAACATGCTTTCTGAAATTCACACGTGGGCCGCAAAATGCCAGCTCCTTTGGTGTGGTGAAAAAATAATGGCGGAATAATGGGGGGGTCTTCTTGGCACCGTTGTAGCAGCATGTATGTTTAAAAAGGGCTCATGAATGGGGCGTAGGTTAAGCTGGGAAATTGCCAGAGCAGATATCCCGGATAAAAGACTCTGGCTTATATTCAAACATTACCCCTTCCAGGAAAACAGCTGGGACATTTATGGGAAGAGTTGCAGAGTTGTGATTGGGTGTGTTTTTTTCCTCAGATGTGGACAATAATTAAAGAAATATTATTAAAACTATTTAAAATCACAGTTAATCATGGGGTGATTGGCTGATCTCCCGGTGTTGCAGAAAATGTAAACTGTTAACTTGTGTCAAGCACTGCAGTCTGTTTTACTGTCTATCTCCAAATTGTTGAAATATTTGCTATGCTAGTAATCCACTGAATGACAGAAATACCGCAACTGAAATTTTGTCTTTATACAATAGGGTCATCCATCTCTGGTGAAGGCCCTTTCTCAGGTTTATGGGAAGGTATGCGGGCGTCAGATTGACCCCTTCAAAGAAATCCTGGTCACAGTAGGCGGTTATGGTTCTTTATTCAGCACCATGCAGGGACTGGTGGAAGAGGGAGATGAGGTATGGACATAGTTTCTCATATCTCAGTCATACAGTAGAGGTGTTTACCATAAACCTGATTCCAGCATTAACCATTTTTAATCTCTTAAGGTCATCATAATAGAGCCTTTCTTCGATTGCTATGTGCCCATGGTGCGAATGGCCGGGGCCAAGCCTGTGTTGATCCCGCTACGCCTCGTACGTGTTGAGTGAAGACATGTTCCATAAAAATATAGACAGTATTTACTACAGCTACTACACTAGATTTGGGGATAGTTAGTGGATCTAATGCAATATCCTTTTTTAGAAAGAAGAAAAGGCTGGGCAGAAGGCCATCACAAGTGCTGACTGGTATCTTGACCCAGAAGAGCTTTCCAGTAAATTCAACTCTAAGACAAAGGCCATCATTATCAACACCCCCAACAACCCTATTGGGAAGGTATGTACAGCACATATCACTCATAACTGAGAAATGTAACAAAACCTACTTTTCTATACAGTTGAGTTCACCAGTGAGGACGAGTTTTTAACAGCTTCAATCATCTTGCTGCAGGTTTTCACCAGAGATGAGCTGCAGATGATTGCTGACCTGTGTATTAAACATGACACTCTGTGCTTTAGTGATGAGGTTTATGAGTGGCTCATCTACAGGGGCCACCAGCATATCAAAATTGGTACGTTTTCAAATCACCGGTCACCAACATGTTTGTTTATAAGGTAAGGTTAGACTGATATAGGTAAACTTCTTATAAACAAAAAAATGCCCTCAATTGTAAATACAGTACTTTATGTGTTTTTCAATAAGAATCCATGTATTGTAGAGCTGCAATTATCGATTAGTTGCCAACTATTAAATGCCAACTATTTTGATCATCGGTTAATTTATTTGAGTCATTCTTAGTAAGTCTTAAGTCTGATTTATTTGATTATTTACTGGTTTGATTCGTCTTATATAATCGTAAAATGATGATCTTTGGGTTGTGGCCTGTTGGTCGGGACAAAAAATGACATCTCAGGTATCTTTGGCTTTGGAAAACAGTGATTGCATTTTATTGACTAACCAACTAATTGAGTAATTAATCGACAATCAAAATAATCGTTAGTTGCAGCTCTAATGTATTGATTCCACCCTGACTTGAGCAAAGAGCACATTGAATCCATTTGAGAACTTCAAAAAACATGTGACCAGCCTTTAAAATAAATCAGTCGGGCGTCAGTCTCAGTTACACTTTTTAATTCCTTTTGAATTCATTTTTTTTCGATACAGCCACCCTGCCTGGCATGTGGGATAGAACAATTACTATCAGCAGTGCAGGAAAAACATTTAGCGTTACTGGATGGAAGGTAAGAAATCTGTGGATCCGAAACATCGTTTTCTAATAGTCAACGATAAGTTTTTGCACATCAAATAATCAGATGGTCTAATTGTGTCTCCTACTGTAGCTTGGATGGTCTGTCGGACCCGAGCACTTGATAAAGCACCTTCAGACGGTCATGCAGAATACTCTGTACACCTGCCCAACACCTTTACAGGCAAGTTTGCAAAATAATAATGTGTAACGTACTCCTTGAAATCCATAAGAGAAAGACCAAATAGATTTGACTGCTGAAGCCTGTCTGTTTCTTGTCAGGAGGCTGTGGCACAAGGTTTCCTTGTGAACTATGAGCTGATGGGTCAGCCTGAGTGCTACTTTACTTCACTGGCGGAAGAACTTGAGGAAAAGAGGGACCGCTTGGCTGCCGTCCTGCAGGAGGTCGGCATGTCTCCTGTCATCCCGGAGGGAGGCTACTTCATGCTCGTAGACATCACAGCACTTAGTAAGTTACTGCACATTGAAACTGGTGTTGCTTTCAAGTAATGTGGACATCTACAAAATGGTACCTGGTTTTGGAATTAAGTTTTGTTTTTGATACTTAATAGAAATTAGTTGAATTAATGGTTCACAGCACAGTGGGTAGCACATTTGCCTCTCAGCAATAAGGTCACATGGTCAAGGAGTTAGGCTGGCGACCTATCTGGGGTGTATCCCTGTCTCTTGCCTGAAGCATGCTGGGATTGGCTCCAGCAGACCCCTGTGAGCCTTGTGAGGAATAAACAGATATAGAACATGGATGAATGGTTCATGAATTGTGTGCAAAGCCATGGTAGTTGCTCTATGAGGCTATATTTAGGTGCAGTGTTGCTCTGAGCTAAATGGTACCATGTTAGCTTTGCATTTTAGCATGCTAATTAGCTCCACATACAAATTATACCTGAATTGGATGTGGATCATAAATTGGTAGAGCTGCAATCAATTAGTTACCAACTATTACATGAATTACCTATTATTTTAATAAATGATTAATAAATTTGAGTAATTTCTAAAAAGAAAATGCCCAAATTTCTGCTTCCAGCTTCTCAAATATATTTTCTGGTTTCTTTAGTCTTCTATAATAGTAAACTTATGATCTTTGGGTTGTGAACTGTCGGACCATTTTAAGAACCATACAATTAACAAATTAATTGTTTCAATAAAGGATTTTTTGTTGTTAGTTGCCTAATATTTGGACATTATCCAAAGTACTGGATAAATTAAATTTAGTACTGGTGATGGTGCTAGATGAAATGGCAGAAGATCACCATAGATATTAGGAGTCATTGTATGGGACCATGGATGTCTGCACCATTTTCATGGCAGTCCATCCAACTAAAGACCTTTTCAACAGAAGTCATATTGATATGAAATAGTTTTATAGATTTTTTGTAAAACACGTATAATTAAATATATTTCAATATACATTATTACTTAATATTAAAATAGTTACTATTAGACATGTTTATTTGAATATACACTTACTATTTAAAGGGACAGGGAGGGGAGGGACATTTCGGACAGTGCTAAGCCAATCACAACAGAGAGGGCTCTTCAGTAAGGAGGGGATGGGCTCTTCAGAGTGAGTGTGTGAGAAGGCAGACTGTATTGCTGCTACAGGTCTGTGGACCATAAAATCATGGTAATTTTCATAAATAGATTACACAAATTAAAACTGGATAAATGCCAATTACTTCATTTGTCTTTATATTACATTTGTGTTTATATTATCAATTGGAGGTGATTTTATTAAATATTTTTATTCAGTTTGAGACTTGAAACTTACCATCTTGTTGCTTTGTGTTCACTGTAGATCAGGATCTGTCACATGTGGTCGATGACGACGCCTATGACTACAAGTTTGTAAAGTGGATGATCAAAGAAAAGGTAAATTAAATTAGAATTTCAATTTTGGTCCCTACAGATTCTGATTTGACTCTTTTAAATTTGATGTAGAAACTGGCAGCCATTCCAGTCACCGCGTTTGTCGGTGAGGAGTCCAAGAAGCAGTTTGAGAAATATATTCGCCTTTGCTTCATTAAGGTAAATACAACTGTTTGATTGTTAAAATCATCTAACAATGAAGGCTTTTATTTCTCTTTTCTCGATACAACATTTTAAACCCTTGTATTGTCTTTCTCTTAACAGCAAGATAGTACCCTCGATGCAGCAGAGAAGATCTTGAAAAACTGGTCTAAAAGTTAATGGGATGTGATGTCAGAAAACATCAGGATGTTTTCAGGGGAGACTTTGACCTGTATCCTGTTTCAACAGAGAGGAGATGCAAGTCAACATGATGTGAAATTAACCCTTTTAACAAATGAAAGGTGTGGTGTGAGGTAACTAATGAGACTACTTTTGTATCCATTGTCATGGAGTGGGTAATATACTGTGAAAAATCCCTTACTCATTCCTGTTGTCATTGCCGTTGTTCATTATTTGCATATGGTTTAACTTTAGAAGCATAAAGAATTATTTTCCCATATTTTTGTTTCCAATAAAACAAAAGAGTGGAATTCTTGGTGAAAGATGACTGTGGCAAAGTCTTTTCTTTTCTCTTTGAAGTGTAGACATAATAATGATCAAATATCAATACAAATGAAGAAAAATATCTCCAGCTTACACTTTGCACTCACTACTCCTTCTATTTGATTAATGCCAATGCCACAACAAAAGACTGTGATCAACAAAATAAGTAAAATTGTAGCTGCTGTGCAGCCGTGGTCAGGGCCGGGCAATTTTTGGCAAATTGAGGCAATTTGAACAACAGGCAGGAAAATAAAGAGTCAACAGGAAAGTTGGCATTTCATTGTGGCTTTTGCCTTAGCTGAGGGTTGAACTAATAACCTCAGATATGGAAAACAAGCTACTATCTCACTGAGCTAATTAACATGTGACATTGCAAGTATGGCCTCACAAATTGACTGAGCAAGACACCAGGGGTCAGGACAGCAGCTGTTCATGCAGATTTCAGACTGCTGTCAAACATTCTGTTTAGGAGACACAAATCTGAAATAGACATATAGCGTCTATGGAGATGTCAGTAATTTGTTTATAACAATGATTCATTTGCTTTATAAATGGAAAAAAAAACAGTGTTTAAAAATCCCACTTTTTTATTGACTGCATTTTTTACAAAATTAAGTTAAAAATTTGAGATAAAATTCTGTAAATCATCAAACATCTACCTCCAAAATTGTTATCTTTCACTGTAAATTTTCTTACAGGATAATATACAGTCAAACAATGTTAATACACATTTTGTCTTAATCAACTATTAACATGATTATTCATAATTTTGAGTTTTTTCATTCCAGTTTCACCATTTGACTTTTTATAGAAAAAGAAATTGATTAATCAAAAAAAAAATAACCAACAGCTTAATCAATAAGTAATGAAACATTTCTGGCACTATACAGTGCCAGAAATTAGAAACTAATTATTAATCAAAATGGTTATCGGAGAAATATTAACACACCTTGATCTGAGGTTCGTACCTAAACTAGCTTTTTAACACTCCTGTACAGTTGATCAATTTTTTTCTTTGGCTGTTCACTTTTCTTTTTCACATTTCACTGGTCATGGCTCTGAAGTGATCTTCATAAAGAAAAAGAGCAATAAAAGAACAACCGAGGTAAAATTAGGCTACGTTCACATGGTGGGACAAATGTGACCCAAATCTGTTGTTTTTGTTCATATGTGACTCAGATCTAAGGTTCGCAGTGTGAATGTAGCCTTAATGTCACCAATCGCTCGGTGCAACAATGGTAAGTGCTGTCAATCAACTCTGTACAGTGGACAGAAATAGTGAAGGTCAACTTGTTCTGTGTTTCAGCAAAATATTTGACTGTTGTTAACCTGTTATATATTGTCCTTGTGCTCAATAATATGTCATAAACAAGATTTTCCGAATGAGCGATCAATCCCGTCCTCTATCAAACTGACTAAGCCTTGATTTTTAGGTATAAGTCACAAATCTGACCGTCCCTTGAAATATAGTACAGACCCTGACAAGCTTCAGAGAGAAGATGTACTATAAAATGATTTATTTATATTTTTGTTGCTTAAAAACCACAAATAGATCTCATTACTGAGAATCCATTTTCATAGTTTGAAATGATTGACGTTAAAAGTTATTCATTCCAGTACATTCAATCGCCTTTATTACCAGGAGGTGATGAGCCAGGAGGTCAATAGAACAGGCTCGGGTAAATGGAATTCAGCCATCATTAAATTACACCTGCACATTTCCTGCTTTGACTTGTCAAAAAGCATGAGTATAGTATCTGTAAATTCATCTTCATCAGCACATCCACACAGTGCAGCGTGGATGATGATGTGATGATGTGAGTTTGTTCTGATTTTTTACGCCACTTGGGGGAGACAAAGTACATCAGACTGAAACAAATCACATCAAGTGAGCAAGGGCATACTCTCTGTCTTTGAGCTACATATAGAATCAATTAGAACTCACCCACACACAAATGTGAGCTGCTTTGTAGAGTCTGCTCAGAATCTGAAACACTAAAAAACGTGGCTGTGTCCAGGGTCGGGTCGTGCTGCAGCCGTGGTGAGCAGGAATCTGTCAGGAGTAACAACATGTTGGAAAATCTGTGTAACACCATCAGAACACGCGTGCTTTGACAGGCTATTCCCACTGCTTATGAATAAATGAAATACTTACAGTACCTCCTATAAATGTACGGTACATGACATACACATATAATAGGAACAGACTGGTGTGTTAACGCATGCCGTGGTGCTACATCATGGCTAAGCTATATATATATATATATATATATATATATATATATATATATATATATATATAGATCCAATTTGTCAGCATTTATTAATAATGGTTCATGATGGATGCTACAGTATATTAAACACAATAAGAATCCAATTCACAATAAAGATCTGTAAGGTAGTATTTCTCACTACACATCATCCATGATTAGATGAAATCTTTTTTTTTTTTTTCCTTTTTTAATAATTGAAAAATACCAGTGAGAATTCAGACTGAAAAGCTTTTTGCGGATGTGTCATTCAAAGATGAGCTTTAACCCGTGAAAGATGTAAGAATAGATTCTTTCCTTGAAATGTTTTTTTTTTCCCTTCCAGATATTCCTCTGAGCTCCAGTTATGGCTCTTGTAGCAACGACGGTACTTGGACAAACGATAAGAGCCCACGCCTGAAGCGTGTTCCTCTGCAAGTTGAGGCACAATAAATACCCGAGTTGAGTTCTATTTCCGGGCCGTCACAATCAACAGTGGTATGCCGGTGCTTAATCCTGGCGAAAAGGCACATTATCTGATGAAATGCTTTTAATTGTAGCCTCGGAGTTAATAGTTAACGTTCTGAGCTACTCGCCATGAAATTGTGCCGTTGTTAAGGACGAAGGTGCTCCGTTCTGCTGCTGGAAGTCTTTTTTTTTTTAAAAAAAGAACAGCGGGGGAAGGTGAGGAGGATGGCGTTGACATTTGCCCCCCATCCAAAACCCCTTGATTAAGCTATACACCATGGCCGTGTGAACCTTTGAGTGATGTCATGGAAACAAGAAATCAGGTTCATGCCTAATAACAAGAAATGAACGACACCTGTCTGCTCGGACAAATGATCTCTCTCCTTTAGACATACGTTTCTCTCTGAGTCCTTCTTCAATCCCTCATTTTTCACTACTTTAACCGTCCGGGAAACTATGAGGTTACTTTAGTCGAAGAGATTCATCGCCATTTCGGTTAATTAACTAAAACATTTAACGGCTTTAAGCCTGTTTTTAATCTTTGCAAGCAGATGGCGCAAGTCGTGTTTATTCGAAATGATTAAAAATGCATTTGGGAGAGGGACATTAGTGTGACATATGTGACCTCTAGTGTTATGTCTCCTGTACTGTATGTATGCACAGTTTGCACACATGCTGTGCTGCACACACCCCTTTTCATGAATGTTATCACAGCCCGAATCACATGGAATCTCACTGTTTTTGGCTTTCATCAATTTCATCTTTGCTCACATTTTATTCAGCGCTCACACGCTACGTGTCATGCTGAGTGAATTCTTCCATGCTCCTAGTTGTAATGAGTGAGATTTCGGTGCTGGGAACACAGCGACCGACCGCAGTTAAGAACGCGAAGAGGATTATTATGTAGGCTGCCGCTATCAGACATATTTAGTGTGCAGTTACCAGATCCCAGGGGATTAGATGTCTGTCGGCACAACATCACCATAATTTATGTTAATTATGATTATTGTGCCAATAATCTAATCCTGTAATGAAGGAGGAATTAGGTTATTGTTACCCTTAAAATGAGACCAGATGTTTGTGTTGCCTTCTCTTTCCTCTAGGTGGCCATGTTGATCATATTCTGCAGTAGAACTCAGTAGTTCCCAACCTTTTTTGCCCTGTGACCCATTCAAATGAGACAAAATTCCAGAAAAGGTATTTTTGCATTTTTTTATATATATTTTGCACCAATATACTATACTTTCCTGTGCAAATAAGTCTGCAAATTATCTTCACAAATACCTTTGTTTCATCACTTTAGCCCACTATCATCACCTACAGCTCACATATAATTCATTTTTTAATTTTCTCAAAGTGACATTTTGACCTTTTGACCAATCATGCCAAATATTTTTTCTCCAAAGGTGGCACATCAATGGAATTTCACATGATAGCTCATTTATTAGATTTATATCCAGACTTTTATGAAGGCTTGTTTTACCTATGTTACTTCGGATTTTATAATTTAATTTTACATTTAAGTGTTAGTTATATGTAAATATGCACACAATATGCATATATAAGGTGTCATTGACATGACATTTTGACAAATCCCTTCATGAAAGTCATATGAATGTTCTTGTTAATAAAACAAACACATAAAAACTGTTATAATAGATTTTGTAAAAAAAAAAAAAAAAAATGATTTAGCCGGATATGCAAATTTAATGAGTTTTTCCCCATCTGCATTTTTTAATTGGTTTAATTTTTCAAATGTAAAACTTTACATGTGTTTTCTTTTGTTTGCTTTCACTACGTTAAGTTTTATTCATGATAGGAGCAAAGAAAAAAACAAATCGCCCAATTCTGTACTGGTGGTGTCTGGCCTTAAAAGTTACAAATTATCATCTTGATTCCCCTTGTGATGGTTCTGACCCTCAACTTGGAAAACTGCTTTAACCAAACTTCGGATGTCATCATGGTATGCATCGCCTCCTTGACTCGAGCCTTCACTTAGGCCACATGGCTAAAGTTTTCATTAGAGGCTTTCACTTGAAGAGAAAACTCATATAGGAACTCAATTTAAACCAGAAATTAACCGAGGGGATCCCAGATGGATCATAACAAACTCCTTCCGTTCCATCAAAACACTCATATCAGACTAATTCTGCTGCACATCACAACATATGTCATACATCTCTCGTGAATAGGACCAAGAATTTGAGGGGTGCGCCATCGCGCCCCCGAATGCAAGCCATATGGCAGTGTGAGCCCGGCTCTTATTGCCAGCCCCCTGCTCTATGCACACGGGCTAACAGCTTGGTGGACACATAATTAATTTGCTTAGGCGTCTGCCATTTATTTTCCAACCTACATTTTGTTAATTGGACAGAGGAGGTTATCAAATGGATGTCTCTGGGTATGTTAAGGCTACTAATTGCATGGAATGTACGAGAGTGTAGCTGCTCGTGAGTCAGGGGTTGATGTCTGTGTGTTTTGCTCTGCAGGACTAGTGTTATCGCTGATCATGACCACACAGCAGATGATATGATGATATGTGAAAAAAAAGAGAAAAAATGCAGGGGATTGATCACGTTTTCCCTTCAGAGACACATGCCTCACACGTGTTGTATTGTTTGTAACATGCGCTCTCTCTCATGTCCTGTGTTGTTTACAGCATAATGGAACCTGACATGAGCCCGCCCCTCCCCTCCCTGTTACGTCATGTCGCCCTGCACCGCTATTTAATCCACTAAGCAATAACTGTCTCTAAAACCAAAGTTGAACTGGACTCAGAACACTGGTTTAATCATGTTAATAGACTAGTAAATGCAGGTATTATTAAGGAGAATAAATCTAGATGACGGCTGTGTTTTTTTTGGGGGGGGGGGGTTATGTTTTTTTTTTTGTATTTTTCGTATTTTGTAAACATCAAATCAAATACATGATGTTGAAAGTTGTTGGCTAAATGATCAGAAAATAGAATGTATGGAGATAGAGAGAGAAAAAAACCTTAATTAGATGCCCTGAATATGAAATAGCTTTTTTCTCATGGTGTTGTAATGTGGCTTCTTCATTCTGAATAATTAAAAAAAATGTTGTGTATTCCAGATAGCAAATAATTAGCTATGATATATATATATATATATATATATATATATATATATATATATATATATATATATATATATATAAGTGTTATGATGCTCAATAGATCAGCTTCTTTTATGTCTTGGAACTTTATTTTTTTTTCCTCTCTGCATACATCAGGCAGTATACTGCGGGTTAATGACATTACAAATTATTGCACTCATTCAGGCTTTCAGGGGATGATCCAGCTAGCCGGGGCCTGCAGCAGCTGCATGGAAAGGGCTGATCGTATGGTTGCCCCTCAAGCTGAGCAAAACAGGGCACGTTGTCCACGGCAGCGATCCCTGCTGTTGTTAATCACCTGCCTCCCCCCCACCCCCCACACACACACAACCCAGTCGTCCTCCCCATACCCCCCCTCCCCCCAGTTCACCCCCCCCCCCCCGCACTGATTTGCAAGCGCAGATTAATCAGAGCATGGGGGCCTTGATGAAATTTTGCTGTTATTGTTCCCAATTTTAGCAACATCTTTTATTGTCTTCATCATTCATTTGCAGCGGGGAGAAGGTGGGGGTGGGGTGGGGGGGGGTGGTGGGGGGCTGTGTCAATTATGCAAATGATGTTGCACACTTTTGCAGATTACTTCATTCAGTTGCCATTGTCTGCGAGAATTTAATTATTAAATATTATTATGCTCATGTTTCCCTCAATTTTCCGAAGCTTTGTTTCAATTTGATCTCTTCTCCAGCTGCTCATCCCTCTGCTCTGAGCCAGAATCAAAGCCGCGCTGGCGAGCCAAGGCCAAACAAACTCCCCTCAATTTAATGATTTTGAAGTTAGTACCTCACTCTCATCTGCGGGCTCAAAAGCTATGATTGGAAAAAGGCAGACCACATCCAGTTTAATGACCAGGAATTGAATTCAAGTTTATTCAAAATTGACATTCAATTATATGGCACCTAATGATATTTTAATCTCTTTTTCTTTAATTCCCAGGAATTGGCTTTTCAAAGGCTTTGTCTGGCAGCAACACAGACAGCCTGAATAAAGAATACAGATTGGTATTAGATCCCGGCGATGATAGGGAAATTAAAGCTTTTTATAGTTCAGACATTCAGAGGAAAGGTGGCAGTGTTCCCTTATTAGACATTTCAATCCCTGTTTCTTGAAGGCATCGCTGCCATCTTTGCCTCTGACATGATAAGTTGGAAATTTAAATATTGCAGGCACTCATTTGTACAAACTCTGTATTTGGAAATACTTTATTATTTAAGGTTGTGTAAAATCTATTACAGATAGATGTGCTGATTGTGACTCAATCAATTAGTTTATATATATATATATATATATATATATATATATAT
Source organism: Lepturacanthus savala (assembly GCA_030544235.1). Lineage (NCBI taxonomy): Eukaryota > Metazoa > Chordata > Actinopteri > Scombriformes > Trichiuridae > Lepturacanthus > Lepturacanthus savala. The sequence continues at coordinate 9,198,895 of CM060481.1, forward strand.
ATATATATATATATATATATATATATATATATATAATATACTAATAAGCCCTTCTTAGCCCTTCTTATGTGGTTGGAGCTGCCCAGCTGTCCACCTGATTTACTGATGTACTCACATCTTCACATACGTCCACTACTCAAGCTAAAAACCTGGACCTGGGCCTCTATATAAATTATATCAAGTCATACAGAATCACTCTGAAGGTTAAAGATTGGACTAAAAACGTTTCTACCTTTCTACACCTACTTTACTTTACTCCAACGAGTGGCGTCACCTTTTTTTTTTTAAATCGTGTTTGTAGTTTTAGACCATGGAAAACTGGATTGCATGTGTAGACTCAAGCTTTATGTGTACTGGCAAACCATTTAGGAAAAAAAAACATATATGCAAAAACACATAGGTTACTGTGAAGCTCATATTAATCCATGTGCCATTTGCTTACATAGACTGTTAGGTAAATACTACCCAGCCAAATGTCTGACCTTAAAGGTCCAGTGTGTAGGATTTAACAGCATCTAGTTCGGCAGTAGCCAACCCTGGTCCTAGATAGAGAGTCACTGTGGATGCAGGTATTTGTTACAACCAAGTGGTAGCACACCTGATTCTACTAATCAACCGTTACTGAGGACTTTCATTAGTAGAATCAGGTGTGTAACTGCTTGGTTGGAACAAAAGTCTGGACTCACAGTGACCAAGGTCTAGATGCCAGCAGATACTATACACTGTACCTATAAGCCTGTGTTATTTGACTCAGTGAGTCAAAAAATGTGAGGAAATTATTAAGCACTTCCCAAACACATTGTCTTATCAGGCCTTTTGCTGTGCATCTTGGATATACAGTAACTTATCCTGTGTGAACTTAGTGTATGTGTCCTACATGTGAACACCCATAGGCTTCCATTGACCAGAAAATAACCAGTTACCTTTTGAGAATAAAAACAAGCTGGGACCCAGACTCTTGTAGAGCTAAGAAATGCTTGAGCTAGACCTGAACTGGACCCATAAATTATTTGAAATCTGGGGCACGAACCCAATTTCCAATTTCACAGCTGATTGCAAGTTAACCTTAATTTACAAGTTGTCAAAACAAACGTTTTTCTGTTTGGTTTTGACACATAATCCATCCATGCAAGTTTGTAAGGACATCCAGGTTTTCTGTTGTTTCTTTTCTTGCTGTTTGAAACAACATGGCCAAAGTTAATCTCGGCCTGGGCAATAAAACATTACCTATATATATATATATAGTTTTATGCTCCTCCCTGCTTGGCTCAACAAATTATTGAATCAAACAGCCAGTCATTTAACAGACAGACGCTAAATCAAGCTCAATATATAGTTGTTATATTTAGCCTTTTTTCTCCTGGTCATTATGTAAAAATAGATAATTTAACAGCAATCAATAATAATCAACTGATAAGAAATATTTTGTATCAATATATGTTCTAGCTATATCGCCCGTCCCTACATTCATGTATTAAAAGCAGGTCATTAAGCATAAAATGTCCTCAAATGTTTAGAAGAAATAATGAATGATACTGATAAATATAAATTAGGGATGGGAATTAACATGTTATTACGATTAATTAATTGCAAAGAAAATAAAGCATTAAAAATATTAAGGCATTTTATCGCAGTTTGCATGCCAAACAACACAGAACATTAGCACCATGTCTTCGTACGGTCTTCGTACAGCTACAGCAATGAAAGCGCTCTGCTGGACAGAATATTTCTGTTCACAAAAAGACCCGATGGAGGTGTTGGCAACAGCATTGTTTGTTGCAAACTGTGCAGAAAAGAGTTTGCATATCACAGAAGCACTAACTCTGTGATATTATTTAAATGCAAAAAAATGTCACAGAGAGCAGAGAAAGTCTGCAGCTGTTGGCGGTTCAGGTTCTGATTCTGGTCAGAGTACAAAACAAGCAGCCCAAACCCAAACAAATGACTATGATGATCATAAAACACTACGTAAAACACTGACACATTTCCACTGTAGACCATTATCAGTGGTTAAAGATAAGGGTTTATAAAATGCGCCACAGATAGCAACTAAAATTCATTCACATAAAATAAATGTTGCTTTTGGAGCAAATATTGCCTTTCGATTAATTAATTACAAAACCTGTAAATAAATACATACATTTTTAATCAAGTCCCACCCCTAATAATGAGTGCACTTTTATTGATAGTTTTTTATATATATTGCCCAGACCTACATTGTGTTAATACATTTTATTCATCTTAAAAATTCAACACACATGATTTGTTCACAATTACCTTTTTCTTGCACAATTAAAGATCCAGTTTTCTTGCGCAATTAAAGATAACTTTGACTGTTTGGCCCTTTGAATTGTTAAAAACATCATGGCTGCTAACGTTAGCTTTGCTAAATTTGCTGTCATCTGTGCTCTCCGAGACGAGTCGGATCCTGTTGCTTTTCTTGCCATTATCTGCCTCTACTCCGCCAATAAACAGATAGCACTCGTTGTCTATTGACTATTGACCATTGTCTTTGGACTAATGGTTCCCTGTCCAAGAGATCCTGTAGGATTCCTATGACACTGTTTATGTCCTGCCTCACTACAGGTCACTGGTAGAATTATACACCAGCTGCACCTTTGCACCGATTTAAAGGGATAGTTCGGGGTCATGAAGCAGCCTTATGAGCAGCCTTGTGAAGGGGAGCGGCTGGTTTGCGAGGGGGTTGGGGGGCTGGACCTGAAAAACATAACCCGAGGAGCACTTTCTCGCTGATTACTCTTTGACGTTTCCCTGCCTTGTGCGATCCTTCTATTTCTGACAGTTGCTCCCGCAGTGGGTGTGTTCAGTGGCATGTCCGGCGCCACTCGACATGTTGGCCATGGCTGTGGCTGGGAGGAACAGCTGTCTGCGTTAACGAGGCCATAGCAACATAGACCAGCGAGGCGGCGGTGCACAAGCAGACCGGAGCACCACTCAGGCTCCATAAGGCCCCGGGATACATAAACAATGACTTAATGAGAATGCGTGTCATTACTGTAATTAACACAGCTCACGTCAAGCACTGTCAGCTTTCAAGAGTTTCAGGAAGGTCTTGCGTTACATTGAAAAGGCTGGCATGCCATGACCAGAGGCCCTCCCTTCAACATTCACAGCACACCCTATACAGAGCATAAATAGACTCAATAAAAGCACTACATGAAAAGATTACTATTCGCTGTCTAATTAAAACACAGTGTGTGTATGTCATTGTGCACAGCATCAGATCTGTAATTAAACAAATACAACATATACATTAGGATGTGAAGTTAGTCTCTGATAAGTGTCAAGTTATCAAAAGGCTTCTCTGCCACTCACAGCATGAAATGTATTAATATATTAACAGTTTCATCTTTACAGACAGATTTTCTACTCACTGTAGCTTCTCTTTTTTCAAAGATTGTATTTCTTTGTAGGTTTAATCTGACCACACAAGAAAAGCAAAGTTGGAAGGAAAGTTACATGGATGGCTCTTGATCTTGTTAATCTTAAAGAATATAAAAAAATATAATTATAATTATGTTAGTTTTACATGATGTGCATAATTATCCTAAAACCTAGATTTCCTATTGATGCTGTTTTACATTGAAATCATTTAACTAAAGACAAACAGGGTAGCTTATATTGTGAAGCAGTCACAGAAAATGCAATGTATTTGTTACTGAGGTTAGCGCTGACCCCAAAATGCATCCACAAAAAAAAGCCATAATCATTCAGGGTGGAGTCAACCCTATGTTCCCTGGGTCCTAGCTTCACCACTTTGTTAGGGTTAGGGGTTAAGGATTGGGATTAGGGGTTAGGGATAGGTTTAGAGATAAGGATAAAGGTAAGAGGTTAGAGGTTAGGGGTTAGGAATTAGGGGTTGAGGTTAGAGTCCATCCACAAAATAGAACATGGTCATTCATGGTGGGATCATCCCACTGGTCATCCCACTGGGTTTTGGAGTTTTTCCTTGCCGAGAAGGAGGGTCTAAGGACGGGGGATGTCGGAGCCACTTTGGACTGAATTTTGTGAATCACTTTCAGTGTTGTAATATTGGGCTATATAAATAAAATTGAATTGAAATTGAATTGATTTCCTATGTTTCCCAGGTCCTATTTTCCCACTCTGTTAGGGTTAGGGGTTATGGTTAAGGTTAGGATTACTTGGGAACATAATGGAGAACATAGCACCCTTTTCCTGAAAAAAAAATACTCCGTTCCCTGGCCACAGAACAAAGTTGGACAAAGGTTAACAATGTTAAATAAGAATTGCAACCAGTTAAATCATCATTAAACCACAGTCACCACCCTAGGGATACTAACTGTGTGAAGGACATTACTTTCCGTTGCTGTTTTTCTGGTGTTTTAACAGTTTTGCGTGTCCCTTTCATGAATTACACAGTGTCCTTTCCTGCTGTCCTGCTTTAATGGGAAATACATAACAACAAAGAAGGAAAATACTCTTAATATGCAGATTTCTTTTTTTTTATCACAAGCAAGTGATTCTATTAAGAATTTTTACAGGTTGCATTTTGCAAGATTACATCTGGTTTACCAATTCAGCACATTTATAATTGATCCTCATAAAATCTTTCATTGCCTTTGGTAGTGGCCCTCACCACAGTGATGTGTATCAGGTCTGCATCAATTTCTCAGCTGAATATCTTAGTCTTAGCAACTCAAAACTCAGACTAAATTATATTAGGGTTTGACTTCACCACTCCCCAGACCTTTGTATCTGCAGAGTGAAAATTAGACTGATAATGTTGGCTGAGCGTGGGGAAAAAAAACACTTTTTCTTGATGTGTATCAAGGGGCATTGGTTTGGTATTGGCCATTTGTTGCCTATGACAATTGGTAGGCCCGAAGATTTATGATCATGAGACTAATGGAAACGCAATTAATGATGTTTTTGCTGTATCTCTTAATATTTCCTAGCCTGGCTCCACCCTCCAACATTAACCTGTCCAATCAGTGAATAGAGGGTGGGGCCAAGAACAATGACGTTGAGGTCATGCACTAGTTTGAGTTATAGTTGGTCTATGGTTGTGGTTCAGTAATGGATATTCTGTTCTATTCTGTTCTCTGAATATTAAGCAGAGTTGCTGAATACTCAGAAGTTAAAGCCAGAGCAAGAACAGTTTTATTACAGTTTTATTCCAGAACATGACAAATGTTATGCGATTGCATTATCAGTTGGTTATGGCAGATCCAGAGTGGCTCTGGGCAGATCCAAAAGTGTTCAACATCAACAGAGTACCTGCCTTCAAGTGACTTAATACTTCAAAGTGCCCAGATTCTGTACAAATACAATTTTGTATGAGAATGGTAGAACCAAGTTTTCTCACTCTCACTCACTAGCATCAGAGATGCAGCCTCCAATCCTTATAGAATAACCAAGTACTATTGATAATTACTATTTTCAGAAAAAAATCAAATTCTAATTCCTAATTAACTAGTTATTAAAGTTGTCATCTTGCTGCACCCCTTCAGTGGCAGGGCCACTTAACAAAGAGTGAAGAATGAATTAAGAAGCTCTACTTCTACAATAATCATCAATTTTCATGAGAATACCAATTCCACAACAAAGATCGACGGCATTATTCGTAAATATTCATATTCAGTCCCTTTTACTTAGGAATCATGGTCACTGCAAAACAGTGCAATATGTCACAGTCCATTAAACATAACGGCTTATTTGGCATTGTTGGCAATGTCCCTGCATTTTTTTTTTTTTTTTTGGCAAATTGTGACCTTATGACAAGCTAAGAATCACATTTCAAGATTGCGAGGTATACAATTTGACTGCAGTGCCTGAAGACTTCTGTTTACTCTGGTTTGATTGGATGCCTCTGTTGATCTGGGATGACTTTGATAAAAATGACAACAAAAGGTGTGTTGTATCGTGGTAAAGGAAGAGGTATGCGAATGTATTCTCTAGCCTTTTCCTGGCTGCTTTTGTCCCTTTGTATTGTTATTTGGGGTTCGCAGTGAGGCAACATTATTAACAGTTAATCATGGAGTGAAGTTATCAGCAGGGGTAGCTGCGGTTTTAATAATGACCTAATTTCTAGCAATCGCAGGCTAATTATCTGCGTTTGCATTTGTTGTGAATTCTCTTTGTGACTATGTGGGAACTTGTAATATAGAGTTAATAGTCCAGGGATGAGTTGTTGGGTTTGTGTATTTGGAAAACACCACAGGGCATAACTGCCCCATAAAGCTGTGACATAACCACAGCATAATTAAAGAAGGTAAATACATAATAGAAGCTTGTTTAAATCCACTTGCTTGCATTAGGATGTTTGTGTTGAATGGATTAAATATAAATGAACAGACATGCGCATTTTTTATGAAACAAATTTTGACTAAACCCTAGTAAAATATTTATGTGTCTTTAATGCCGTGGCTTAAAACAATTAAAAACTGTGGCGAGGCAGAGAGGGGCCACGGCGGGACGCCGCTTGACGCCACGCTTCAAAACATCAAGGTAGCAAATCGAGCTAACCTGAAAAAAAAAAAAAACTTGCAATACATATTAATTTATTCTCAAAAACAAAGAGCCACATTCAATCTCTCCTTGATTTGTGTTGAATTACCATAACTGAGTTTCATTTAACATGACAATCTCTGAACACACTTGCAGGTGGTCATTACAACACCTTTTGTAGTTTACTGCCCCAGCCAATTAAGGATTCTATTATCTTGTAAATTAAGTATGTTACAATGTTAGTCCATTTCTGTTTTGATTTCTTTTCTTTAATTAGGATTTTTTTTAACCTAATTAGTGAAGCTCCACTGCTTATGAAATATTGTGTGTGTGCATGTGTGTGTGATAAAAGAAGGTCAAAAAAAGGCAATAGCAGAGAGAGAATGAAACATACAGTTTTCTAATCATTTAAAATCCCCTATGGTTTATTGATACATGGGATATACTTACATAAGTGATTGCTATTCGTTACATTGTTCTATTGTATCGATGAATTAAAGTCTATACATGTGCTAAGTGAGATTTATTAATATGAACAAGTTTCCACACCCAAGCAAATAGCGTTTGAATGTGAGATCACAGAAACACTCACAGAAATGACTTAAAACACTTCTTTATACACGTTAATAATTCAACACACTGATGAAAAAACTTCTCAAGGAGAGGCTGGGATGAAAGTTACCAGACCTCGTAACAGCCCACAGACTCTCCTCGACAGGAGTGGCTGTGTCTGCTTACAGAGGAAATGTGTGTGTGTGTCTGTTTGTGTGTGTGCACACGCGCACGTGTGTGTGTGTGTGTTAGCGTCTGATTATGAGGCAGCAATATCCTGGTAAACCTTAAAACACACGTGTACTAACATTTACACTATACAGTGTTAAGCTGCTTATGCTCATCACATAACATTTATTGTTAGCTAATATTAGCTAGCGGGTTAGCTGTTAATGTTACATATTTGCAGGAGTTGGAGACATCTTGCATTACTGCTGATGTGCGGCGTGATGACAGAGACACTGAGTTTGTTAAGAGGCCCTATTATGAAAAATGCCTTTTCAGTTCTTGTGTGTAACAATCCATGTCCTGCTAACACACAAACTGTGAAACAAAACCACACACTTATTCTGTGGTGATCTGGCCTCTGTAATAGTAACTTATTGCTTTATATTATCAATTAAAGGGGATTTTATTTAATATTATTATTCAATTTGAGACTTGAAACTCAAAGAATGATACATTTTATAAATACACCCTGGACATTAAAATATTGAAATGGAAAAAATGGCAAAATAGGGTCCCTTTAAATGAGGAAATCTGCAGTTGGGCATGCCAACCTGGACATATGGGTATTTAACAGCACTGACTGTGTGACTGTGGTATAATCCCTGTCCTGCTTTATGGAATAAAATCTATTTTCATTATTTTGTTTTCCTGTACAAGATAAACCACGTGTGCCTGGGCACTTGCTTATCATTTTCTGTAGCGTTTCCTCTATGTATTATTAGTATTTATTTAAATATCGATGTTGTCGCTACAGTGTTTTAGTCATTGTTGTGTTACATCCACAGTGTTTTAAGGGAGAGGTGTAGTGGTTAGTCTAGTCTAGTTTGGCTGTGAATACATGTCGGAAACTGCTGACTTGGTCTGCAATCATTTTCACTTTATAAAACTGTGCAGTGAATGGGTGACAGGGTAAGAAGGGGCAGGTGGTTGAATGGATAGGAAAGAATAATCAGTTTATTCTGATGTGAAAAGCTGGTACCAGGACCATTTACTGTACGGACAGAAAGTTGTGGGTCAAAAAGTTTCAGTTTCTGATTGCGACCTCCACAGCCCTCAAGTCTGCTCTCAGTCTTCTGTGATATTAGGAAGCATCATGGTCCATTTTACATTTCACTGAATTGCCTTTCAGTGATCTGCTCAGAATACACACATTGACACACAACATTTTCCGTATTATCTCAGATCGTATCAGTTGTTCTTTTTCTTTGGAATTCGACAACTGTACAACACAAGAAAAAGAAAATATCTCCGATATAAAGGCATGAAGCTAAACTGAAGGCATGCACTTGGGAACATTTGATGCAGGGATTCAGGTTTGTTAAAGTGTTGACCTGCAACAATAGAAAATGCTCTTCAACTGTTTCTCATTTACATCTTCAGATCAAACACATCTCCAGTATATCTGATAAATAATATATTAAATAATAGATTTGATTAGGCTGAAGGTAATACCTCTTAATTTATCATGTAAAACAAACCTGCTTATACTTTACCACACTATAATATATTTTGCAGACTACCTGACTATATAAAGTTACTGAATGATTCACCACAGTTGTTTTCATATAAGATACATGTAATAAGTATACCTTATTAATTTTATTTTTCATTGATCTGTATGTGTCTCCATGACAACTGACACCATTCCCTGATGAAGGCCACACTGTGACCAAATTGACCTTGAGTTAAGAATATCTTGTCAAAATACTATTTCTGATGTCAAAAATTAACCTTCAAGCTAAAACGTTTTCATTAGTCATGAATATGTTTATTAAAAAAATACACCCACTTAATGAGCTGTACATGTGATTAAATGCTTAATAACATAATGTATATGTTTTAATGTACATTCATGTTATCACTCATTCTTCTTCTTATTCATTTGTGCACCAGTTACTTATACTTACATAAAGATAAATGTCGATGGATAAATATGCTACTTTGCTTACAACTAGATTATAGTTATACTGTTATAAACCATTTATTAAGTGTTAATATGCTGCTTATAAATGATAAATATGTGTGAATAAATTAATAAATAAATAAATGTAGATTGTAATTGTTCAGCTATCTTTAGGGTTGTCAATTGACATAAGCATTCAATTTTGACTTTCAAAATTGCAACTAGGTGAAATGTGATTCTCTCAGTACTCTTTTTCCCTCCACCCATCCTAACTTGTGTGTGTTCGAGACCCCATGACCACAGCTGGACTCAGAAATGATGCAGAAACAGAAATGGTAAATCCTCTATTTATAATTCTCCCACACTGCTGCTCACTCACTAGCTCGCCCACTCACTCATCCCGCTAGCTTACCATTAGCCAGTTTTTTATTAATGAGACTATTGACCTTAATCTAAATAAGACAATATTTCACATAAGGTGTGTTTACATGAGCTTTTACATGCTATAGAGCCTAGTCTGATTAATGACTCACTGTCTCTCTTCTGGTGATAAAAACAGCATTTATGGCATATTATAACCTAAACCATTTTTTTCACTGAAAGTCACTGTAATTTAATGTTGCCATGCCGATGACACAACATTAAACCACATTCATTTTGAGCCAAACTATTGTGTGGATGTATGGATGTTCTTTTTAATGGCAACAGTCATCTTTTCTGCTGTAGTTTGTTAACAAGCAATAGTCTGGAATCTTGCGATGTGTGATAAAGGTGTACATACCTGTCTACAATAATTCAAATTGTTTAATCAGAGTATTGTCCTAACCAGTTTAGGATTGAATTGTTAATTCCCATATAAACATGGTCACTGATGACATTAATCCATCAGTATTCCATCAGTACTAAGCTCGGAACCTAAACTCTTACCATAACTTTGATCTGGTCCTAAATCCCACTATAACCCTAAAGCCAATCTTAAAATAGCTTCATGAAGAACTAAAGACTCACCCAGTGTTATCAGGAAAAAAATGCCTTCACACAAAGCAATGAATGGAGCACTGTGTGCCTGTCAACGATTGATGACTCTGCAGCACAGAATGTGGTCGTATATCTGAGTTTTTTTTTTTAATTAGTGTTGAATTATTGAGGCTTACGCAGTCAGTGTTTGGTTTAGGTTTAGGGGGTGATTGAGCCGCAGAGGGGGGGTGGCCTCAATTTTACAGGCTGGTCTCCCTTTTTTCTCCCAACCCCAATATGGCCTTCTTTATTTCACTCCCCCACTTAGACAGAAACAGAGACATGGGTTCCTGTTGTCGAGTGTATTAGCCTTTTGGTCGTTATATAATAATATAAAGGCTTACAATCTGTCTGAAAATTTGGATGTTCATCCTACTGTTTGTCTTCGTAATACAATTCCCCGATATATAGAGAGTAAAAACTCCATTCAGCAGTTTTGTCACACCTATAACCAATGTTTTCATCATTTTCTATTGTGTTTGTAACAATGACTTACATTTGTGAAAGGTCGTAGCTACTGTTCTGTACAGTCGACTAGTCTGTGCTGCTCACAGTGCCTTTTCTTCTCCTCATTTGCTTTATCTTCGCCTCTCTCTCTCTCTCTCTCTCTCTTTCTCTTTCTCTCTCTTTCTCTCTTTTCCCCCCTTCACATTCTTTCCTTCAGAGAAAAGAAGGCTACGCATTAATGAGTCAATGCGGAGCTGTATTATGTTTAATTAGGTAGTTTATATAATGAGGTGTTCATTTCTAATGGAGGGACATGCTGTGAGCAGCACATCTGCAAGAATAACTCAGGCAATCAGCGGCATGAGGACCCATGGAACTGCAAATGAGACTTACTTACTCAGAAATGAATTATGTCTCAGTGCCTTTCCCAAAGCCCATTAATTAAATCCACTGGCATCAAGGTCTTTTTCTTAATTTCATGTACCATTAGCATAATAAACACAATTTGAGTTAGCACAATGTGATCAGTTTAATGGATGCTATTTATTTTACTTTATTATTTAAAGCTCTGGTAATGAGGGGAGAAACATAAATATATCTCTGTGTCTCCCTCAGTGAAAAACTCCCATCAGGCTCTGGCGTCGACGCAGATGCTCGTTCCCTGGGCCACCGTACAGTACATTCAGAGGGGCTGCTCGCCGCCCTTATGGATGTGCTGAGTAGAAATGTGTTGCATGGCTGTAATTTTAGGGCACTCGGAGTAAACATGGTCCGGGGTTTCGCATTCATTAAAAAAGACCCTGCGGTCTTATATGTCACTATCTCCTTACTCATAATGTTTGGTGTTTCGGAGGCATACAGTTTTCAGCGTATTTTCCTAAAGAATTAGAGAATCGGCATTTGGATGCAGCCATATACAAGGGTTATTTGAGGTGCAAGTGCAATCCCCTAGCAGCAGGGATTGGTGCACCTTCATTAAAACAATACAAGGACTTAATGTATGGTAGTGAATTTGTTCTGACCTTAAAGCAATACCCTAGAGGTGAGATATGATTAGCGTTATTGTTGAGGACAGGTACATCATTATCTCAATGTACCTCGACCATTGCCAAGTTCCACAGCCATGCTCCATCCTCTGACTCGGGCACTGGCACAAGACATAATCTCTTCTCAGGAGCAGAAATGTACTTAATCATCTACTCAAGTTTCAGGCACTAGCCACTTCCCCCCATCCCCCCACCACTAGTGCTCTCCCATCTAGTACAACTACAGCAACTCCTCGGCAGAAATATGCAATGTTTTAAATTCCCCCAAATTAATTGCCTAATGGATTAGGAGGTATGGAGTGTCCTACTTTACCGAGATGGAGCAATAATTTAAATTGTGCCAGGTGAGGACAAGGAGAAGTTTTTCAGGAGTATGTTTTTTTTTTCTCCCCCAGATAGAATATATCTTCAAATAACCTCCCCACCCTCCTCGGCATTCAGGGGTTCATTAGAAAGTCTAGTGCACTGAAAAAAGAGAATCACAACCAATAGTTTCTTGTTACTTACATTGCCAGACACAAAGGTATCATCTTACACACTTTTCCCTTTAAAATGGTGTCACATGCACACCAGATACAGTTGCCAAGACAACTTAGCATGTGGAGAAAGGATAGTGTTTTAAAAGAGAGGAGAAAAAAAGTCTTTAAACTAGAGTCATTTTGGACAATCTAAGTGACCAAAAGTCAGCCAGTTACTTTGGAATACCTCATCGTAATGGACATTAAAGTAGAGTGATTGAAGGATAACGGCTCCATGTGTCAAGTGTTGAGTGAAAAACACATGACACCAAAACCCATTAGTGTCCTCCAGAGAGACAATGCCCAGAACTCTCCCTCCTCCTCCTCCTCCTCACTCCAGACTCAGGGTGCCGTTTCTGACAAAAGACACTCTTTCTGCTACAGATAAAAGGCCCCCACGATTAGCCCAGGGGTTGAACTGTGCTCCATTCCAGTTTCACTTTTTGTAAAATGGGAACTTGAAATGATGTCAATGTCTGGTATAATGAAAGTAAGTGTTTTTTTTAAATAATAGATCTCAGGAACTCAAGAAATCATCCAATTATCTTTTCGCTGAAAGACGATTTTATTGGAAATGATGGTGATGCCCAGATATTTAAGAGATAGCTCTTCTTGATGTTTATGGCATCAATTTATATTGTCACGTCTTTTAAAATTAAATTGAACTTCAATTATCATCCTGCTAATGATAATCATTTTGGCTTTTCAGTCTACTAATCTGTGGTATATCTATCTGTATGTCTGTGTTAGATTTTGACAACTATATAAAGTGAAAAAGAAAGTAAAACTAACTAAAATGGTATCGCAAATCATAACAACAAATGCATCACAGTTTAATTTAAAGTCTTATTCAAACACATACATGCATGTGCAGAATCACACATTGTATGCTCTCAATTAGTAATAGGCCCACATCCAGACAGCAGTGAACATGTTACTTCTATAACATGGTAACAAGAAGTGGCCATTATTGTGTTGTCTTGTGGTGCTAAAATATGCAGAATACACATTTTTCACAGCAGCCACGTTGACATGAAATAGTTGGTAAACACAGTTGTCACCAGTGATACTAATTAAGGGATAAACACACAAACAGCAGCCTGAAACTTCACTGTAGTGTGAAAACATGGATAATTATAAAGCAGCAGCCTACAAAGGAGGGCAGAGGCAAAGACTGGCAATAGGAAGAAAATGGAACTACGATTCCAGGCGGACAATCCCAGGAGCATGTGATATAAGAATTGTCAATCGATCAGTCAATCTTTATTTGTCGAGTGATCACATCGTAATCAAATTTAATCACAGTTATGGGGAAGTTGTCATTAGAGTAATTACAGCTACTATTTACTTCTCCCAAAAAGTAACCTAATGTAGTTACTAGTAACAGCAAATACAGGTTGATTGGATTTGCTGTTACTAATCTCTAACCTTTGGTTGTGATGCGTATCATGTGCCAGAAAGCACCGGAACCAGGTAGAAAAAGGCTCACCATAGACTGTTCTTGCTCCAGCTTTAACTTCTTGATATTCTGCACCGCTACTTAATATTCCAAAATGAATCTAATAGCTTTGCTAGTATCTTTCTCTGCTGCCATTTCTGAAGTATAACCATAGACTGACTACAACTTAGGTCAAACTAGGGTATGACCTCCTCATTTTCAGACAGACTGGACAGGTTAGTATTGGTTCGGAGAAAACCCATTAATATACCAAAAACCCAGACATTAGGCATAGGCAAGATGATTCCCTGGTACAGAAACAGAACTGAACAGCAACACAAAACCCTGCAAAGAGTGGTATGTTCAGCTGAAGATGAAATAAGCAATAGGCCGAGGACATTTACACTAAGGAATAAGGCAAAGAGCATCATTAGGGATCCCGGCCACCCGGATAACAGCCTTTTTCTCACTGCTGCGGTCAGGAAGAAGGGACTGGACACACCAGGCCAGTGCTGAGAGGCTCAGGAAGAGCATCTACCCTTAGGCGTGTAGGATCCTAAATGAGGTCACTGCCTGACTCCCCCTCTCCCCTGCAGTCATACATGCATGTATACATCTATTATTACTGTTTTCTGTTATCATTACTAATCATTACTTATATTTTTATTGCACAAATTGAAGGAAGAGAGTGGATGACATTTCCCTGTGACTATACCTGTATGATTGATTGATATCTGTCCATCTGTAATTCTTTTTCTGTTAATTCTCCATTAGTTTGATAACATAAATATCACTCAAAACGAATTTCCAACCGGACTGACCTTCAGTCTCACTGCAACCAGTTTTTCAAATTTTTTGACACCCTCTATTAACAGTGTTTGACACAGAAAGGGGCACGTGAGGATCAATAATGGAGTTACGTGCTTATATTACCCTGAGAGTCCTGCTGGTCATTGAGTGGCGCCATGAGCTCATGGCTAATGACTGAAGATCGATGGGCAGAAACTTGACTGTGGTTTGTTTCAGTGTTATGTTTACCATACAGCGGCTGATGCCGCAGCACTGACACACTTCACCCCAGGGAGGAAAAAAACAGGCTCCTGGAAATACATTTGCTGGTAGTGGTTTTAGTTGCTTATTAAATTTTCAACTACATGACAAATCCCTGATTATGTTAGTAAAACAAGACAGTCCATCAGCTATACAAACACCAAATAAACAATTCCCCAGCATGTCACTTGGCACTGTCATTTTTATCAGCTGGCTACAACCAGAAACAGATAAGATTGTCTCTTTTAGATTGTCTTTTTTTTTTGAAAAAAAAAAAAAAAGAAAAAAAAAACCTATCAACAGAACAGCACATAAATAATTGAGCTTACATCGGATAAAAAAGTTTAAGCAATACAAGTATAAATTCGTCATGATTTTACATCTGTTTACTGATCATTTAAAATACATGGATTTTGATAAATATTTTACGTGTCCACTAACAGAGGGAGTTAAAAGCTGGAAAAGGCAAGTACATTTTAACAAATACAATGCAGCTCCTCTTTTTAACCGCACTGTTACAGTCAATGATGTCTCCCACTGAAGAAAGATTGAATATGACTCCCACTGCCACCATGAGCCGCTGTGGTTTCAGGCTCAGAGCCCACATTCAGACAGGGGCTCATCCAGTCCATTTTTTTTAAATATAGACTTATTATTACCTTCCCACAATAAATTGCTCTAGAGGGCTGGGGAAATGCTGCTCTCCGTTTCTGTAACAGTGGCATCTCGGATATCATTAGGAAAGTACTATGCAGGGGGACAGCAGATCAATGGATTCCACCACAGAAGCATTAGTACACTCTGTGTATGATCAGTTTACTGAACAACAACACCGCCTCTGCATCTCTTACTGGAAACAATTGATGCATTGTTGCAGTGAAATTAATCCCCTGAATTCATAACCCCAATCAGATATTCATTTGGCACTTCCCAAAAATAATTGTGTGGATGCTTACAAATGAGGAAAAAAAAATAAGAGTCAGAGAACAAGCAACGGTGCATCGTAAACACTGCTTTGTCTTCTCTGCAAAACATCCCGAGCTGTTAATTTCATATTCTACGCAAGTCAAACAAAACATTTTAAACCCACAAAGAAGTTTATCGATGGTTTTAGCAACAAAGGGTATGTTCTTTTTGTATGTCAGCAAAAATATGTCTGAAGGATGATGATGATTTCCTGGAGAAATATTGAATCCTCTGCAATCCAAACATGATCGACATGTTGGGACTCAACAATCCTCAGATGAAAATACTCTTGTACTTGAAATCGACATAGTGAAATTCAAGTCTGATACTGTATAATTCAGTAGGGATATATACCAATCACTTCTAAAACATACACTGATATAGCAACATCAGTGAAGTGAAGGACTTCTGTCTAGATGCACATTTTTACCAGAATCCAACAATAACTCTCCATAAAAAATGGTGAAATTTTAGGTCGTAGTAATTGAGAGATGAATTAAGATGTAAGATTCTACCAATTTGATTGGAAGTTATGTTTAAATACAATATACAGATACAAATGACAATTCAATTGAGTTATTTTAAAGCATATGTTGTCCTCACTTATTTGCAAGTGAATCTATTATTAAATCCACTTATTCAATCAGAATAGTTTTTAATCGTATTGAATTTCATAAGGTTTAGCCTTCGAAATTAGAAGTAAATTAGTGTAAATAACTGAAGAATTGTATTTAGATCTTCACCTTGATCGCACAGACAATGCTGCAGGGCAGCCACTGCAAGGAGCTTTAGTTGTTGGAAGGTTTGACTCTGTCCTGATTCACCTGGAAGCTGCTATGGATCCCTGTCACCTTATCCTCCATATACACCATGAATCAATATATT
Organism: Lepturacanthus savala; assembly: GCA_030544235.1. NCBI lineage: Eukaryota > Metazoa > Chordata > Actinopteri > Scombriformes > Trichiuridae > Lepturacanthus > Lepturacanthus savala. The sequence continues at coordinate 9,215,434 of CM060481.1, forward strand.
TCTGCTATTCTAATTACTGTCATATTCAACTCTTTTCCTGTTCTAAATGTATTGTATTCCATCCTGTGCACACATCATTTAGAAGAAGGATCCTCCTCTCTTAATCTTCCTGAGGTTTTTTCTTCTTTTTTCCTCATGAATGTTTTTTTAGGGAAGTTTTTTTGAGGCAAATCTGTGATTTATGATTTTGGACTACACAGATAAATTTGATTTGACTTTACACCTTATTTCTCACAAGCTACTTGGCCCAAATATTGTAACCATCCATGCATAAGTGTAAAATATCAATATGATATGCACAAAAGTGTAACTGAGATTTAAATTTTGGCATAAAAAGCCAAATTATTTTCCATTTTCCATTCAGATTCATAGAATTACATGATAGAATGACATAAGAAACCAGACAAAAGCTTAAATATTAATTTTAGCATTACACAATTAACAGCAGGCTAAAAAGCAATGTTTTTCTGATCTTTCTGGCTGAAAGTTTCAAGCACACTTCACCTCCAACCATAACCAATCTGTTGCACCTGTAACCACACCTATAGTGATGTCACTGGGTCCTGATGTACACCTGTACATCGCAGCAAGGTGAGAAGTTCAGCCAATTGAGGTCAGCAAACATAAGTTATTCATAAGGCATAAAGTTACTGTTTAATATTTATTAGTGACAGTCGATCTGCTGCCAAGTTTGTCACTAGATTGAAAAATCTGAACACTGCTAATGATAATGTTCTCTACACTAATGAGAGTTTCAGAGGTTTGATAAAAGTTTCATTAACCGTAAAAGGAAGACAATGCAGAAGTGAGTTACACCTGCATTTTCTCAAATGACCAGTAGGGGAGAAAAGCACCTGGGTGCAAATAAAAGTCTGATCGTATGGAATTCTGTGCAGGACCGCACTGCTCACTTTATTTACTACCGAAGTGAACATTTTACTCATGAGTCTTAATCACTTCTTCATGTCTTTTTCAATACAACATGATGTTCATTCATAAATTAGGGCTCCATTTGGAAAGCAAGGCGTGCTTGAGGGCGTGGCTACCTTGTGATTGACAAGTTGCTACTATGGCAACAGCATTGGTTTGTATTTCAATGTTGAGTTCGAGGAGAAACCTGGATGATATCAACTACGAACATCTAAGGCCTCTTTTTTCACTATTTTCATGTTAAAACATTAGCACAAAACATGACGTAATTTCAATGTTTCCTTTAAAATGTCATAAATATGGAACTATACATACTGTGTGCTGCCAACAAGAAGTTCCCAAAACATCTGGTCCCATCACAATATCCTGTAATAAATAAAATAAAAAATGTTAAGTATGATCATGCACTGCTTGCACTTCCTATTGCTAGCCCTGATTCAATGCTTGAACATAAAGGTAATTGGTTAGCACAGTCAGTTTGGTGTTGGGAGTTTGGTGTTGACCTTCCTCCACCCATCACCATATTATTATTGATTATTAATATTTACTTACTTTTGTGGTTCCCTAAGTTGTAATGTAAAAGGGTTCCTTTGCATATGTGATTATTTGTACATTTGTAACAGATTGATTGCTATAGCAACTTCTGTTAAATCAGGTATAAAATGTGAATGTTGAATCAATAATTTCAAATATTTTGTTTTTATGTACTTTAATGCTGTGTTTCCAGAGAGAGAAAGGAAGACCCCAATAACCACACTCAAAAGATGCTCTGCATTTTGCAGAAGAGAAAAAGCACATTAGAGCAAGCATTATTAAAGAAATGACCAGTGGTTTGCTGTGTTTCATTGCACCTTTTGGCATCTGTTGAATTTGTTTTGGACCCTGATGCCAAAGGAGCAGGTCCAATGTACCAGAGAGCAGCTACTTCTTGGTACCTGGTGCCTAATGGACATTTTTTTAAAAAGGCCATGGTGTCATGTAAGGAAAAAGGCCACAAAACACAGCACAGCACCATACAAGCCCAACTACGGCAGCTAATGTTAGGAATAAAATGCTAAATTCTAAGCTTCACAACAGGAGTTCACAAAACAATGAGTGATATCATGTAGGCTACATCCATTATTACCTCCATTAAGGAGGTTATATTTTAGCCGCTCTGTGTGATTGTCTGTTTGTTAGCAAAATACCATGGCCAGATTTTTGTAAGATTTTCACAAATGTTAGGAATCGTAGGAACAGATGATTATTGTAATGATCTGAAGAAATCCTAGTTTCTTGTTCACTTTGAATTTTTGGGTAAGTTTTTTGGTAACATTGCGGTAAATGGACAGTCGCCATCGTTTGGGGCCACATGGTGGTAATGTCTTTCCACCGGTGTAGCTTTTCTTTGTGGACTACGCCAAAAACGTTAAGAGAAGACTTTGACTACGCCTAAAATACTAATGCTTGGGGTAGGTATGAACTGTTGAAGCTGTAATTGCCTAGATATTTTGATATTTATTTACATATGAGCATTATTACTATGCAGTCACCAAGTTGCAGATGATTTCTTGTCAGAATAGCAACTTCATTTTCAAGTCATCAATAACCATGTTTTACAGTCCTCATAACACACTGTTGTATGTCTTGCTAGTTTCCACTTCCGTTCTAGCATTAACTTTAGATGATGTCTTTAATTTTCTATGTACAGATTTTGATGTATGCACCTGCAGGTTCTACACATCACCAAATCGACTACTAACCAGGTCACTCTATTAGATCACAATTCAGACAAAATGATAATGTGTGTATTCAATACGTATAGGACAACAATGTTGGATGGGAGTCACAATATGGTGGTGGTCTGCACTCTCAGAGTTATCCGATCTACGGTCGAATCAGCTTCTCCGCATGGTCTCGTGATTATGAGAAGACGTCTCACTCAACCTGCAATAGACGGATGTTTCATCCATTCACCTGCCAAGTATTTTTTCAAAGTGCCTGCCCTTTTCCAATCAGTTCCCAAGAAAGACTTCCCAGATGGTTGTGTGTAACAAACCATCTGCTTGAGTCAGGTTAAGCCAACCCCAGTTCCAAACCAAATCTAAACAGGTCACACGTTATAAATAATGAGTTAGTTCCTACTTTAACATTATTGTTAATTTTTTTTGGTGTATTTATAAATCTGAAATCAAGGGATTCAAATAGGCTCAAAAAGAAGCTTCTTTTCTTCTGAAATGGCACCAAATGTTCTTTTCTTTCTCTCAAAATTTAAAGTCACATCTGCTGCAGGGGACAATAAATATTTGAGAGAGGTTGTATCAGTTAAGTGACATGGTCACAATGAGAGAAGCTCACAGTCTGAATTAAAGATGTACTCTGTACAAATGCTGTGGCCACATTAGATTAGCCACAACCTGTAATCTGTCACTTAGCTGCAGCATGCCTTGCTGTTTGAACTGATGTAAACTGCTGCTGTCTGGGCACAGAGCTGGGGAGTGTAATGGGGATTCATTGATCCGCTGGTCTTTAGCTGATTGAGTTAGATAATTAAAAAGCCTCTTGTATCAGTTCCATTAAGGATTGTTTGTGTTGCTTTTTTCTTCTTGCTCCTTGTTCTTGAACAGCAGAACTTCGAGTTCCACAGCACTGCTTGAAAGAAAACGTGTCTCCTTGGTCCCTTATGTGATGTATTGTTTGCCTGATTTGATTATGAGATCCCTGATGATTTTCTGAGTTAGGCTAAAGCACAAATTAAGCGGCGGATCTACACAGAGATATGGTTATGATGGGCTATCACCATGCACTGAAGGATTCGGGAAAAAAAAAGAAAAAAGTGGCTATGTAAATCAGAATATAAGCAGCAAAGTGTGATGCGCTGGGATCACACATATCCCTCCTGTGCTGTCCTGAAGCTGTGCAGGCTGAGGTCTGCTTTGTACCTCCTCCAACAGGCCAACTGTCCTCTGCTGTCACTGGAAGCCGCGCCAGGCCTCCTCAGCAATGGCTATGATGTCTGCGGCAATGCTGAAAATAGCCATGCTGAGCTCATTAGCAGATTAGGTGTTGCAATGAATCTGTGTGGTTAGAGCCTCCACACGGCCTGATATTGTTCCTCCAGGATGGCAATTACGGCTGATTGACGTGTTGGCACATGGGGACGGAGGGGTGGAGCCTGCGGCTTGCGCCGGTGGAGGGGGCTCCGCATGAAGGACAAAATAATCTTCTTTCATCACAAACAGCGTCTTACAAAACTACCCGTGCACATGGCCTCAAAACGAGAGATTGGGTACATTTTGTGTTTCCGTCAGCAGGATAAGTGCTGACACACCGGGCTGGGGCCTGAATTACACGTGTTGCACGAGCGCGCCCCCCCTCGGTTTGGCCGTTGACTCTGCGAGGTTGTCGTCTGTCTGTAAAGTCTGTGAAATGGAGATATCCGATCTGATTACGGGCTTCATCAGTAACCGCGGTTTTTATGCGCTCGCCTACCTGGACACAGTGGCACCAGCGGGAAGGATTTACTCGTCGTAATTTCAGCCAGTTCTCCCCCCTTTTCATCAAGGATGCCTCGCCCTCTCTGGGACTTCCCATCATGGCTGATTATCAAATAAGTATGCCCTTTGAAATGGATGTTGTATGTGATTCCAAATGATGCCACCCCCCACCCTCCTCCGACTGAGAGAATCAATGTGTGTTGCCAGAGACTGGCTGACCCCCTTGTCTATGAAATTTTTACAGTTTGATCTCTTCTGATTTTTCAAACTGCTTTTTTTTGGCAAATTTCAGAGGAAATATAGAGGACTGAACACAGGAAACCACCAGCCATAGGCCATATATGTTCCCCAAAACATGTCAAACCCGAGCGCTGGCTAACATGATGGGTGTATGCACTTTAAGATTGGGGGACATGGGAATATTAGTGTGTGTGTGTGTCCCTGTTTATGTAATTAATACTCAAGTAAAAAGAAGGAACATGTAATGATGTTCATTGTGTATGGGTACAAACAGTAATACCATCTACCACTGGCAAATAAAGTGATTGTGGCGCTCTGTACATAGTGTAACAAATAAAACTGAAGATTAACCCTCATCTACTCATGATGTCTTCTCATCCTTGACATTCAACAAATATATAAAACAAGACTAGAGCAGCAGTTGTTAACTGGTGTAGCCTCAGCCCCCAGATTTGTCCTAAGTCATTAAGTCACAACCCAAATTTTTTGAACCACTCAAAACTTATTGTGATTGCATTGAGGTTTTGGCCCATCTCTTGTTTTTAGTGTAAGAAAAATCATAAATGTTAGTGTTGGATTTTGATACTATAATTTGAAGTTGAAGTAGAAGTTGAAGTATGAACTCAAGCATTTTTACTCAAGCAAATGTACTGGTTTCAAAACTACTTAAAGTATAAAAGTAAAAATAATGTAAGGGGAATAAATGCATTTAAGGACAAAGCTTAGTGCAATATACACCAAAGAACCATGTATAATAATGTTGTATTTTTATTCAGATTTTTAGTTTTTAAATCAGTTTTTGGGGTGTTCTCATACCTCATATTTTATCTCGTCTTTTTTATTTTGTTTTTGTTGTTTTTGAAAAAAACACGATTAAATTGTCTAAAATCAAGAAAGGAAACCTGAAATTAGCAAAACTATAGGTCAATGGAATGAGACCATTCAAGACAATTCTATTCAATATTGGCCAAAAACAATATATTTTCACCTGTTTTCATTTTCTTTTCAGTGGAAATTTCTGGATAGGTTTTTAGACAAGGTTATTTTAAAAATGTAAGGAGTAGAAAGTGCAAATAAATGTGTGTAGTAAAAATTCAACTGAAAAATAATGACTCCAGCAAAGTATAGATACCCAAAATGTCTATTATTTGTACTTCGTTACTTGACACATCTGTCACCAATGAATGAATGAGCGCTAACACTGACAGCAAATGGCTCCTGCATGGTTGCATCATGGGAAACATTCGACATTCAGCATAGTGCATCATCAGAAAATCTTGGAGACTAAAGTACAGGTCTAACAGTTTTGTTTCTTCTGAGACCTGCAACATACCAGCTGAGAACTACTGGATAAGAGGACAAGACTTTCAAAAATATAAAAGACCTACTACTCCTTGCACCTTCTAGCCCCTCAGTGACCATAAATGTCTGCTTATGAGTCCACACTGCAAAAAATTAAATTGTATCGAGGGGAAATATCACCCACTGGCAGAAAATTTTACTTATTTTAAGTTTTTCAAAACTTTTAAGACAAAAACTAAAAATCATGGGCGACACGGTGGTAGCAGGTATAGAAAATGACTGACTAAAAATCATGTGATAAAAAGTCCATAATCTGATATAAAAGGGACAAACATCAAGATCAAAAATCAAACAATTTAATCCTATTTTAAGAAAACAAGACTAAATTGACCAAAATCAAGCAAAATGATCTGCCAAAGGAACATGATATTTCCATATAATTCTACTCAATATTGGACTAATTCTACCAAAAACAAGATATTTTCTGCAGTGCAAATAATGGAACTGTGAAAAGCAGCAGATAAATGTTCATTTATACTTTTGCTGGGGATCCATACAAAGCTGGAATATGGCGCGCACGCTGCTGGCAACTTTCCTGTTATAAATCACAGTCAACCTGGAAATGTGTGAGGATCAGCCTCATATCCCGCCCTACATGCCCACATTTAACTATCAAATGGTTGATGTAAAAAGCCTCCATGAATATTGATGTGCATGTGTTCCTTTTGCCTGACCAAGCAGTCTCTCGCTCTCTCTAGACCACAACGAAATAACCACAACTGTTGTGTAAAACAACCGTATACAACTTCACCAGAAGTTTCTTGACCAGAGGTGTCTTAACCATAAGACCAGGGGTGTCAAACATGCGGCCTGGGGTCCAAAACCAGCCCACTATAGGGTCCATCAGGCTCACTGAATGACTCTACAAAGAATGACAAAAATTGGACCAGTTCCTGTTTCTTTACAGAAATGTTCAAGTCAGTGAGCATCTTTCAGGCCTCAATGGATAAAATATTTAGTTTTGATTTGTAAATGTTTTGAATTGAAATGCAACAATTGAAATGTAGACTGACTGAATACGGAATAACTGAGACACCATATTGTTGAAATTTCACCTTTTTTTCTTGCATCCTATCTCCTGTTTTGCAAATTGAAGGTGAATTAATCCTGTAAATATAATAATAGTTATTGCATATGGCAGCAACCATATTTCGCATATACACATTACACAATTGAAGAGATGAATCACAAAATAATTATTATCAGTCCTGAACAATGTTAATGTGCCTAGTCCTGCACAAAGCTTTAATAAAATATTATAGTAAGAGTTGTACAGCTTTGCATTAATGTGATCAATATCCCAGTTTGAACATTTCATATACTACATGTATTTACCTGAACAAAACAAACAAAATGGAAAAAAAAACATCTTCCATCACTATATATACAACATAAATGTGTTTGTTGATGCAATTGAATAACTTTCAGATTTTCATCTACAGGAGTAATAATGTTTGAGTAAAGTGTATCGAAATCAGAATAACTTCATCAATATTCAGGGAGTTGTTATCCTATTAGGCTACTTACTTTCTATACCCTCTCTCTCTCTCTCTCTCTCTCTCTCTCTCTCTCTCTCTCTCTCTCTCTCTCTCTCTCTCTCTCTATATATATATATATATATATATATATATATATATATATATATATATATATATATACTGGTATATATGGCATTCTCTTAATGAGCTTCAAGAGGTAATGGTGGGTGTGGGTGTGTGTGTGTTGGGGGGGGGATTTCATACACAGACTTTATTAAAACTGAATCATACTTATATATTCATAGCATCAGAAGATATGAAAAAAGAATCTATCAGCTCTCTCATTAGATTAGATTAGATTACATTCACTTTATTGTCAATTATCATAGAACAAGTACTGAACCAATGAAATACGGTTCACATCTAACCAGTATATTGTAAAGCTATCAGTGTAGGAGTACATAGGGTATAGACGCATTTATACATTCCACAGGTTTATGGACAGATTATGAAAAAAAAATAAAAAAAATAACAAAGAAATGAATAGATGGTGCAGCTATAGTGAAACTATAGTGCATTAAAGTCCACAATGATCTCAATGCTGAACCTCATCACCCAACCTCTAATGTTATTTAATGTCATTATTCTACAACTGCTAATTGTCATTATTCTACAACTGCTAATTAATTTGTCGGTTAGTTAACATGGTTGAGGTGAAAATGAATAATTGGATTCACACTCATGACGGCAGCACTCATGAAATGTTGAGAAGGGTATGATTCGAGATTTGAGTTGAATTAAATCTTCTGAAACTGAAAGGCGCTCGTGGAATAATTACGGCTCACAAGCACAAGTAACATTGCTGGATTAAATGTTCATGATTAAGTGGATCTATAATTAACGTGTTATATAAGGTGACAAGGTGATTTTTACACATTAAATGTGTAAGAGGATCATTATACAATCTGGCTTCAATACACCATCTGCCTTACCAGTTTCTGTTTGTGAAGTCTAAGATAAATTCCAAGGTATAATAGACAACTTTAGTCAGAATGGCCCTTGTTGATAAAGGATCTATAAGAAAAATCTGAAAAGGAAAATCAGGGGGAAAAAAAGGACTCAAATAAATGTTGGGCTTTTATTAACAGGGTCCTGGGACATGAAGAATCCACAAATGAGAAAATGTAATTGAGAGAATTTTGGCCAAACATGTTGCAGATGCCTAAAAAAATTCATTACCCGGAGATGGACCAATACTGTTTCTAACATTTATACATTTTCTACTTCCTTAGGCTCTTAAACAGAATAATCTCTGTGTAAGTTGAATGAGAAGGTTTTATTAATCTCAAAATTAAAAACTACAAATGGACCTGATGATATTTTAGCCTGGTTACTGAAGGAGTGCACAAGGGCCTTTATTCATCTTATATCTGTAATTGTAAAGAATTTTTTTCCCTTTGGATACAGACAAATGGCGGTGACCAAGCTCTATGAAGTCTTATTTGGAAAAAGTGGCATGAGATTGAAAAAGTTTAATTTTCACTATTGTTGCTGTCTGTGATCATCAATCATTGTTCGTATGTCAGCATGAATCATCCTTGGCGGATCTCCCTCTCTCTACAGAACAAACAGACCCTGTCTTCAAACCACTGATCACAGGATCAGTGTCAAAACAATGAATAAAGTAGTTTCACTTTAAAAAGAAAAAAAAAATGGGGTTCATTCAACCGCTGTTCAGGGGACACAGGATGTATGGATACAACGATGAACCTAAGCTGCTGCTAACATGAGCTCAGCTTGTTTCTCTAATAGCTTGAGATCTAAATGTTAAGGAGATACAGTTGTGTTCAATATAATAGCAGTATGTTTAAAATGTGAGTAAAGCCACAGTCCTTTATTTTATTTTTATTTCAGTGCATTGGGAACACTGCATTTTATATCCTAAATCAAAATGTGAAGAAAAATGTGTCATATTTTTAATTGCTTAACAGAAAATGAAGAAATATAAATCTTAAGCTGTTCAAATAAATAGCAGCATCTGCATTTTCTTTACAAACTCATGTATGTACTGTATGAACTGAAAAATATTCAGGATTCATTCCTGTGAATCACTAAAGTAATATTTATTTGTACTGCTTCACATCTGAGTTGCATGGAGTCGACCAACTTCTGGCTCCTATGAACAGGTATTTCAGCCTCACAATTCCTCAGAATTTATTGGTTTTGCCCCAGAAACAGAAGCATTTTTGACATCAGGCCACAAGTTTTCAATGGGATTAAGATCTGGGGATTTGGTTGGCCACTCTGGAACCAGGATGCTTCTGGTTTACTGGTGTGTTTAGGGTCATTGCCTTGTTGACACACACATTTCAAGGGTATTTCCTCTGCAGCATAAGGCTGCATGACCTCTTCCTTTCTCTCCTATTTTGATATAGGAAAACTGATCTGGGTTTCAGTCAGAGCAACAGAAATCAAGTACAAGCACTCTGTAGAGAGGCCGGCTATACGTATCCAGAGCATGTTACCTTCCACTCCTGTTGTGACATCACAACAGGAGCTATTTCCAAATGGCTCGTGTTCTGCACAACAGAACGTGTGTGTGGTCTTTGTACACAAAATATTTACACATGAATGCATGAATGAAGAATTAGTGCTACCAAATATTTATTTTAAACAGACCAACCCCCTAATGCAACTATCTTTAGGTAAATTTCTGGTTTTAGTGAATTTGGTTAATATTTGCACTACATTACTATAGCTGTAGCAGAGGGGTATGATTAAGGTAATAGGCAGAAGGCAGACGAAATGCTCTCAAAATGGAGTCACCATCGTGAACCATTTCGTCCAGCACTTTAATTATTAGATTTTTCCATTCACAGTGTATCAGTTTTAAGTGGAGTGGAAGTTATCTGTGTGCACTACTTTTGCAGTTTTAATTTTTTTTGCAGTTTTTTGCAGCCCTGTTGGACAATTCCTCATCTATTATTTGATAGATTCATGTGACATTGAGAAGACAACAAAGTCTAGTGGCTACTCACATGTTTTTAACAGATACCAACGCTTTTTGGTCTGGAATGTGTTTTTGTAAAATCGTTGTGGGATGTGTTTTTGTTGTCCCACTCCCCCCGATCTTTCTGGACACCCTTGATTAAAAATGCTGCTTACATTCAGTACAGACAGCAAGCATGAATTCATAAATTAGTTTAAAAAAAATGCTTTCTGATCCACAGCGGAATGTCCTATATGTGAACATACTACCAATAAATTGAAGAGAATCTGAAGCGAAATGAATGAAAGTGTGCACATCTACTATGGCCGGAAATGTCTTTTATATTTTTCTACTGAGAAATGTTGAGTGGCTCGTCACAGCTTGAGTGAATCGGGGCAACATGCAGAGAGTTGGCTCTAAATGTCAACTTATTTTCACTCAATCATTGTCAATTTGAATTGAATAGGAATTAAATACTATTTCCATAATTCTTATACCATCTGAAAAAAAGAGAAAATCTGAATTCAAGCTTTTAAAATACTGAACTTCTTGACAGCATTATGTTGCTGATAGAAACAAAGATAACAATAGGAATAAAAAAACATTATTTGTGAAAAGTGAGACTTGTGTGTATTGTATTTTTTTATTTGGAACAAAAATATGCCCTTGGGATGATGCAGGAATGTATTCAACAAATTAACAAGTTGTAGATCTTCAAAATATTCATGCACATTGGAAGAAGCTGGAGAGAGGATTGTAATAGAAGCTAAGTGTCATGGAAAGGGTTTTCTATTTTAAAGGATAATTACATTTTCCTATTTTTCTTTCACTGATAATATTTTGTACAGTAATTCATCCCCATAAAACAGCCAGCAGATGAAAGCACTTTGCTCAGGAACAGATAAATAGCCTAAATATTGTCAGACAACATTATTGGAAAAATGTATAGGAAATTCCCTTGGAAAGTTGACTGAAAGCAAAAAAATGTATCTCATCAGCTGAAAACATATTGTTTTTGCTACTATTATTGAGTAGAATGATCTTGAATTATCTCATTACATTGGCAGATAAGTTTTCTCATTTCACAGTTTTGTCTTGATTTTTGTCAATTTCATCTTGTTTTAAAAACAATATCAAATTACTATTTATCATAATGTTGTATTTTTATCTCACATTTTGGATTTATTATCTTATAGTTTTGACTTTTTATTTAATTGTCACAGCGGTGAGGTTGTCCTGTCTGGGTTTTTCGTCGTGTGCATTTCCTGTTTTATTTTGAAATAATGTCATATGTCACCAGTCTGATCGTCTGCCCTGATTCCTGATTGTGTCCTCCTGTTCCCTATTTCCCCTCCATGTGTATTTATAGTCTGCGTCTCCCCTTGTCTCATGCCAAAGTGTCTTTGTTCATCCCTGATCGTCGCACTCAAGCCAGCCTTTGCATCGTTGCCTTGCCCATGAGTGGTCTCTTTTTGTTGTAAGTTTTTATAGCCTTCGTTTAGAGTTAGATTTGATAGTGTTCCATAATCTTGCCGGCCTTTGGGATTGTTTTTTGTTCCTTAGCTTTAGTATTCCTGGTTTTCTCAATGGATAATTATAGTGTTTTCCTCCTTCTGGAGTGAGTTTTGTTTTGTTAAAATTTTCAGTCCTTTCCACTTTCGGTGAAGCACTTTTCTTTTGAAGTTAGTTCCCCTTTTGTTTTCTGCCATAGCGTGAGTGTAGCTAGAAAGATATTGTATTTAGTTCATAGGAAAGGTTTTTGTTTAGTTGTACATTTCATAGCTCCTTGACGCTGCAGTCTGGAAACAATAAAACCTGTAACCCTGATTACCGCTTCTGAGTCCTCCTTTCGTTCTGGGCCTGACATTAATAATTTGGATTTTGCATATCATGATTTTGACTTTGTCATAATGTTGATGGTTTATCTCATATTTTTGACTGTTCAGCAAATACTTCTCACTGTTGCACACAGTATATACTGAACACTTCATACAGACTGCAAAATATTAAATCTTAATGAGTGAAAAGATCCTGTAGTTGGTACAATTTGTCCTATATTGAGATATTTACATGGAAGTATTTTATTCCATTGGCAAACAATTTTGTTCAGAGTTTTTTTTATTGTTTTGTTTCTTTAAAACAGGATTAAATTGATATATATATATATATATATATATATATATATATATATATATATATATATATATATATATATATATATATATATATCAATTTAATCCTGTTTTAAAGAAACAAAATTGTACCAATTACAGGATCTTTTCACTCATTAAGACTTAATATTTTGCAGTCTGTATGAAGTGTTCAGTATATACTGTGTGTGGGCATCTTCTGTTTTATTCTATCTGCACTTTACATAATTGAGGACAGAGACTGTATGTGTGTGTCTTTGTCTGATATTTCCATCTGTGTGGATTAGGCCAGTAGATTACGTTGTTGGGACACTAGCTGTTTATTTAGTAGCACACCAAATATATTTTTCTTATTTTCAGCTGAACAGCCTCTTCAGTTCTAATCATGATATAACTCCCTATATGTGATTAGGCAAACATATGGTTTATATTCATAAACTGTAGTTTTGCTATGTCCATAATCCTCCGCTGAGTGAACTATCATAGCAGGGTTTCATAACAGAGCTGCAGATTAAGGCTGACAATGTCACAACACATTTCTCTATTCAAAGGGCAATTTCTGACCCCCTGTTGTCAAGGAGCTCAAAGGTTTCCGCAGTAGCCTTCAATAATAAGATCTTTCCTTTACACTGCGCTGATGCATCACAGAGCCCAATAAAGATATTAAAAGCTTAAAGGGACTCTATTCTGCCATTTTCCCAGTTGAAAATTTTAATTTTCTATATTATTTAGACAAATTAGCATGCTTTTATGATCCAAAAGAATAGAAGAAAGAAGAAAAGTTAGACCTGTAGCAGCAATGCAGTCTGCCTTCTCATACACTCACTCTGAAAGACGCTGTCCCCCCCCCCCCCCCCCCACTGCCCAAATACAACCTCTGTTGTGGCTGGCCTCGCTCTGTTGGAAATGTCACGGCTTTTGGTCACAAAAAACATAGTCAAATACAAACACTACAGAAGGAGGTGGTGGCTACGGGGATCCAGCCACATTTACTATTAACTTCCACTCCTGTTGTGATGTCACAACAGGAACCATTTTTAAATGGCTTGTGTTCAGACAGGTTTCAGCAACACAACAGAATAAGTGTTAAGTATTCACACAAAAGCTGCAACTGATTTTTTTTATATAATAGGGCTCCTTTAATAATGTTCATGTACTCTACAACTGTAGGCTTCTCTGTTCATTTCTTTCATTTTATTATTATATGATAGTAGAGAGGCAGGGCGACATGGTGGCGCAGGGGTTAGCGCTGTTGCCTCGCAGCAAGAAGGTCGCAGGTTCAAGACCTCCTTGGTCCTGGGTCTGGGACCTTTCTGTGTGGAGTTTGCATGTTCTCCCCGTGTCTGTGTGGGTTTTCACCGGGTACTCCGGCTTCCTCCCACAGTCCAAAAACATGCTGAGGTTATTTGGAGACTCTAAATTGCCCGTAGGTGTGAGTGTGTGAGTGAATGGTGTGTGTGCCCCACGATTGGCTGGCGACCATCTGGGGTGTATCTCTGCCTCTTGCCGCAATGCGCTGGGATTGGCTCCAGCAGACCCCTGCGACCCTAATGAGGAATAAGCAGGTATAGAAGATGAGATGAGTAGAGAGGCAGACAGGAAATGAGAGGAAGGAGAGAAGTAAGCACATGGGGTTGGAAATGAGCGGGGTATTGCGGGTTCCCTTAACCTTGGGTGACCTTTTAAGTACTATATATATATATATATATATATATATATATATATATATATATATATATATATATATATATATATATATATATGTGTGACTGTATACTGTATTGGTAAAAGGGACATCTTATTTCATAATTCTTAAATCTTAAATCATATTTGGCAGACTTCCAGACGCTTTCTTCGCAAGAAATGGCAACTTCTGAGATACATCCATTTGTGTTTGAGCCCAAATCAGATGCAAAATATGTGACAATGATGGACAAAAGTGAACAACCTCAGCAAGAAGGCAGAATGAGATGACATTGCTGTTAGGAAACTAAATGAATAGCAATAAAATAACAAGACTAGGTAAAAAAAAACTGTGTTTGTGGTCAATCTGGGAAATGTTATGTCCTGATTTCACAGTATACCGTAGAAATGCTTAAAAATCAGTTTAAAATTAGTGAAGTTTGGCGAATGGAAAAAGAATCATCTGAGCGTGATTATTCACTGTGTGTCTCACAGTCAACAGACTGCACACTAGAATAAACCCACAACACGTCCACATATTGCAGTGTAAACCTGGACTTTATGATAAGCATGATTAGAGTCTTGCAGAAAACTTCTGCAGTCTGTTGTTCTTTGTGGTGAAACTGACAGGACTTTGTTGTAGTTTATATTCATCTGCTTGTATTTTTGTAAACACATCTGCACGCTGCAGGGCTGTAACAATAAATATCAGAAATTAAAGGTGCTTGTAAGTGAAGGAGTGTGATTCGCCTGTGAAGAAAATGAAGCAGCAAACAGTGTAAATGTGATGTAGTGTTCCAAACACAATGGATACAGAGACACTTTGTGATGCCTTCACAGCCCAGTGTATCACAGGCGGTAGGAAGCTGCAGAGAAGATCCGAGGCAGATAAACAGTAGGCTGATGTCTGATGATGTTTTTGGTCTTTTATTTTTAGTTCATTGGAGAAAATCATACTTACTTACTTGCGCTTTAAGTGTTGTATGTAAAAATACAAGTAAATTATCTTAGTAAAATGGCACACAGTCAGATTTTTGGGAATGATGAAGTTTATTCTCAGTGTCTGTGCATCACTGGAGGCTTCAGGTGTCCACATTACACTTGCATAAGATAAATATTGATTGGATTGGCTTCCAAACTACTTTTGATGCCACACGTCTCGCTTGTATCAAATCATTTGTCATCTGTTTCCACCGAATTTCAATTTTGTTTTGTAGTAACTTGAGGTGCCAAAAGTATTCACATTCATTACTCAGGTAGAAGTAATGGTCATTTAAGGAAAATTAACTGTAAAGAATCTAGAGTGTGAGGTCATTTGTGTCATGGGCAGGTGTGATGGATCCTGTATAAACCAATAGTTTTTCACAAGGATATATGTTTATACTCCTCATCCAAACACAATCTGAAATAGGAGTAACAAGGCTTTTTTAAATATAAGTAATAGAAAGTACAGACTTGCATAAAAATGTAAGAAATTGAAGTCAAAAGTCAAAATCTAGTTGTTACGATTTATCCTGGTTAGGAATGTGAAGATGCCACCGTGGGGCATCTGATTAAAATGCAGTCATGATGTACAAGTCCAAATATTTATTGCACAATTTGTATAGTTGACAGTGGGAAGGTTTCTGTATTAGAAAGCTGGTGCTTCACAATTGCGCTTGTTGTGTAGTGGTTTCTATAAAGTAAAAACAACATAAAAATACCTTTAGAAACTTGTTTATAATAACTACAGTATTAACATAACTAATTAACCTATATAAATATATATATTTATAACCACATGACAACCAGACTACAAAACTACAACATGCAATAAGTAAATAGACACCTATTTTCTCACATATACATTATTATATTATCACACTAGATCTTAACAGACAACAACTAGTTAAGTATCTCACACAGCAGTAATAATTATCAGGTATTTTACATGTGATTATCACGGTAACGGCATTACACGGCACGCACGAAGCTACGGACAAAATGTGCGGACATGCATCATAACATTCTAAGAATCCAACACTCAACAGGTCCTACAAACACAAGAAATGTTGAAAACTTACAGTATCTGAACACACAAACGTCTAATCTTTTATCTGGTAAATACGCTACCGTTCAAAAGTTTGGCGACACAGAAAAGCACAGGTTTTTGTCAATGAAGATAACTTTGCTAACTTTATATACATTGCTAATGTGGTAAATGACTATTCTAGCTGCAAATGTCAGGTTTTTGGTGCTTTTTGATATCTACATAGGTGTATAGAGGCCCATTTTCAGCAACTATCACTCCAGTGTTCTAATGGTCATTGCATCAGAAGGCTAATGGATGATTAGAAAACCCTTGTGCAATCATGTTAGCACAGCTGAAAACAGTTTAGCTGGTTAGATAAGCTATAAAACTGACCTCCCTTTGATGAAAGCAAAGTTTGAAGGAAAAAATTATGATTTCAAATACAAAACATTATTTCTAACCTTGTCGACCTTTTACAACTCATGCCGGTAAATAAAAATGTGACTTTTCATGGAAAACACAAAATTGTCTGGGTGACCCCAAACTTGTGAATGGTAGTATTATTTATATATATATATATATATATATATATATATATATATATATATATATATATATATATATATATATATATATATATATATATATATATATATATGAATAGATGATGAACAAATATATGAGTGTGAAAAGTGTGACAAAAAGCCCTGGTCTCCCCTACTCTAACGTAGTATTATTACTTTGTTACTTTACTTTACTAATTAATGGAATATGAAGAAGTAACATTTCCCTCTAGCATATGACTGAATATTTTTAGTGCATCAAAGCATATATCATATTCACAATGTATTTAACCATCACATCCAGATGACTTTTTCTTGAATGTGTTCATGCGTTTTGATGTAGCAGCTTGGTAACGTATGTAAAGTAAACGCTGTGTGTGTAGAGGTTAGACGAGAACCTTACTGCAATGAAAAGCTGATAAAATACCTCCAAATTGGAGTACAATAGAGTTAAAGTGTTACATTATGTGTTTGCTGCATTATGATAAATATGCTCTCACTTTGTTATGTTAAAAGCTTGAGCCTGACATGCAGAATAGCCATAATCCACTCTGCGCTAAACCACATTTCTTGATTTGACTTTTATTGATGTAGATTCCGCACGGCATCTACTATACGACTACTTAGGTTTGAATACCTCGGCCCTGGCCTTTATCATTTGATAAATGTTTTTCCTCTGAGTGCATGTCTTGTCCACTTACAAGAATTCCACGGCTTTTACCAAAAGCCATCGCATCAGGAAGTAATCTAATAATGAATACAACAACAGTTTACACACTGGCCTGCCTTTTGTGTCCATATATAAACAATGCATCCAGACCTCATCTAATGGAGTACCAGAGCAAACACATTCATTTAATCAGGGGCCTTTTTTTTTCAAAGCAAACTGGCCGAGCAGCAGAGGATGAGAAGCTAATGACCCATGAGCAATAAGCAAGTGTTAGACTGAATGTACTCTCACGAGAAAAAAAAGAAAAAAAGAAAAGCTTTTACCGAATAGCGTATCAATATTTTAAAGCAAAGCCTCTATGGCACCCCACACCCCCCTAACTGGATTAGCTGTGTGATGTGTTCTGACAGTATGTTGTTAGTGATACTCCATTTGCGTTGTCTATCATCTGATTTTCCCCTGGTAATCCACAGAGCAGCGTTATATTTCATAATTTGTTTTGCTATCAGGGCTGATTTGTAAATGTGCAAATTCTAATTAGCCATAGCTACTGTTTCTAATTTATTAAATATTAAATGATTCCTGTGGTGGAGTTCTTTCTTCACATCCCCCCCAGATGAAAGTTTTTTTTTTTTTTTCTTTTGCGGTATGCAAATTCAATTGCCTCTTAGATGTCAGCAGTTCTTTTAAATGTCCCATTTTCCGAGTGAAGCCATTTTCCCTCCTTGTTGTTTGTTTGTCTGTCCCCAGTCCTCCTTAAGTTGATATTTATTCATCTCAGCCCTCCGCTCGCGTTTAGGTTTTCAACACGACTTACTGTCAGGCTCCAGTACTGCTGCTTTGTTTAACTGCATTAGTGCTGTCTTAATAAAACGCTTTGGTCACTTACAAGAAAAGATGCTTTGCATACTCTTCGGAGTTAACTTGTAGGTTAGGGTGCAGAAATGTTTCTTTTTTTCCCCCCTCTCATTGTTTTGCAATCTATAAACCAGAACCCTTTTTCCTGATAACGATTGATCTTAGAATTAAAGAGCATTTTCAAAGAGTGTTTCTGCGAACACATTTTTACAAGTTTCCCAAAGCAGCACTTAAGAGCGAGTGCTCGGGCCGCTGGGAAGCTCTTCTCGACTTCTTAGGATAAGTGGTATGTGTCTATAAGCTGCACAAGAGTATATATTAAAAATATATACATCACAAAGTGTAAATGCTGTAAAAGACACATCGAAATGTTTTACACCTTCAATAATTTATCATGCAAATTAAGCTTAACAGCAGTCAACAGATCACAGCTTCCAAGCTGTTAGGATTCATGTCACTGGGTGGACGGTCATTTAAAGAGATAAACTTTATTTGTAATTGATTTAGCTGTGGTTTTTAAGGTCACTGTTGAGCACAAATTAAAACTAAAATCATGATGGTTCATATAAGTTTCATATGCAGGTAATTGGTTGTGAAAGTCATAATGTCTGGATTATACTTACTTTATCTAGGCATGTGAAAAATGTGTTTCAAAAAAAGATGAGAGAAGGTCAGCTGCAGTGTTTTCTATTGTGCAGTAAGTGGAAAAACTGCAGACATATGCATGTATGCATGCAGTAGTGATACTTTGAAGTTTTTTTCTTCTTTTTCCTGCGGGAACTCTAACTCTATAGCTGTACAGTATACAGACTGTCTCAAATACCTTTTTTGGGCTTTAAAGCTTAGGCCTCTTTAGAAAATGAATCACTGTGACTCGTTTTTCCCCACCGCCTACAATCTTTCTGCTGCCAGGGGGAAATATATATATATATATATATATATATATATATATATATATATATATATATATATATATATATATATATATATATATATATATATGTACACAAACATCCTCATTTATGGAGATATATTTCCTGATTTGTTAATTTGTTTTATATGTTTTGGGGTTACAGTACTTTTCTGTAGGGATTTTATATAGATTTTATGAATTTTATGAATGAATACATTTTAAAGTGTACAATTAGTTCAGTGTTGAGTAGAATTATCTTGAACTTGATCTTATTTCATTGCCAGACAGTTTTGCTGCCTCTTGTTTTTTTTCATAAAAAGAGATGAAATTGTTTGACTTTTTATCATGTTTTGTTTTTATATAATATTTTTCTGTCTGTCTTTTTATCTAATAAATATGACTTTTAACTGCTAACATTTTTTAGTAGTAACAATGTCTAAATAGTTTAAATAGTAATACCAATGGAATAACATTGTAACAACATTGTTAAATTGTAACATTGAAAAATTATAATGAAATGCAATGTTGGAAGGACTCCAAGGATTAGAATAATGTAGAATAATCCAAGGATTATTCTACAGGGTTGTGGAGCCTGGGTCCAATGTACATACTAGGCTACCAATTCCACAATGGTACAGTGTTGCCATACGGCAATATACATGTTTTAACTTATATTAAAGTATCAAATACAGTACAAACATTACATAATAATAACTCACCTCTCCTTACGTTTATATATTTTTCCCAGATGAAAAATGGACAATATTTGAGGAGCAAAATATTAAGTTTACTTCCTGTGATGAGGGCTGTGGAAAAGGCCTTCAATGCCAATTAACAACATTTAAACAGAGTATTGGTTCTCTTATGGCCCCAATTCTTTTGAATACATTGCATTATAACTGGTGATGTACTGTGGTATAGGCATAAAAATGGGTTTGTTGCCATATGACAACGTTGTACCATAATGGGATATATGGGAATGGTGTGGGACTCAAAGAATGAGAAATGTTCTGCTATTAGATGGATGGATGTACGGACAGACAGACAGACAGACAGACAGACAGACAGACAGACATAGATAGATAGATAGATAGATAGATAGATAGATAGATAGATAGATAGATACTTTGCAGAACAACAACAAACTATACAGCTCAGCATGGGTCATCTTTAACTTCCAAAGCCAAAAACAAATTTAAGTTTCCAGCCAGTGAAATACACATTAAACTAATAGGACACAAAACCTATTCAAAAAATCACTCAAACAGAAACTAATGAGCGAGACCACACAACAGGAATGTGGCCACCTGCTATGTTTCGTTTGGGACTTTAAATCATTAGTCTGTTTGAAAACCTCTGGACATGCATTTTTCTAAGTGATGTGATATTTTGATTAACCTTTAATAAGGGATTTTTGCCTTTCTGTATTCGCATATACAATGAACTGTCATGATACTACTTGCTCATATTCATAAGCTAAAACTATGAACAAATGTATTTTTTTATATAAGAGAAGACAATAAAAACATCGGCAAAGTAGCAATTTAGCCAAATCTATCTATCTATCTATCTATCTATCTATCTATCTATCTATCTATCTATCTATCTATCTATCTATCTATCTATCTATCTATCTATCTATCTATCTATCTATCTATCTATCTATCTATCTATCTATCTATCTATCTATCTATCTATCTATCTATCTATCTATCTATCTATCTGACATGAAACCTGTCATTTTCAGTTCTTCTGTAGTTTCTTAAGAGGCTCTTAGACTCCGACAGCCGGGTAAGAGACACATGATTATTTCTGAAAGTCTTATATTTCAATGCTTTTGGGAAACATCTCTTAAACTTAAGAAGGGTCATTAGATGGATTTTGTGATCATCTTACATTTGGGATGCTTTTTGGAAACAGGGCCCTCGGCTGCTTCACATACCCCTGCTAGGTAATGCAAACCGTGATGATCCAGCTGCCATTGTACTCATTGCTCTCGCTTCTCCGTGACCTGTTTTTTTTTTTTTGTCCGACTGTGCTCCCTCGGTTTTATGCTGTCTGAAATGTGTTTGAATGCCACTTGTTTTCAACTGTGAGGCGTTTATTGAACACCCACTTATCCTGAGTGAACTTCACACTAATTAAGTTTTAAGAAACACATTCATCAAGCTATTGAAGCAGCTAATTTCCCATTGCAGTGTGAATTAGAAGTTTCTCCTCAGGATCATGTTTCTCACCACATTCAGTAGGGTTTTTAAATTTCTTTTTTTCTTTTTACACAAACTGGATAACGCATGGCATGGACCTTAAAATATACCCACAATCATCATAACCAAGTCATCCCCACAATTTCTGCCATTACTAACTAGACCTCCCTTTATTTTAGCTCCTTGCTGCCTCTGTTCTGCTCTCCCCTTTGCATAATAAACCTCCACCCAATTTGTCATGAAATCCCTCATTTGCTGGATACTCAGAAAGGCAGATTATGCTTATTTTTCATTTGGACAGTGGGAGATGGAGCCAGGTGTTTGGCAGCAGCAGAGTGTTCAGGTGTAACTGTGCTGGTGATGGGACATGACGAGCAGCCGCAGATGAAGGATGAGGCGTGGAGGATTTTGGGAAGAGGGGCACCCCGCGACCCACTCCCTCAAGAATACCCCCACTGATCTAGGAGCAGCTAAAACTTTCTTTTGAATCGCTTTCTTGCTAGAATCAGCTCTTGTTTGTTAATTAGCGCGTTTTAAAACCATATTGGAAATACAGCTGTTAATTGAGCAGAGTGGAGAGTTTTTTTTTTTTTTGCTTTGTCAACAAAATTAATTCATGCATCTTCAGACAATGGAGGTCTTATCAATGACTACTTCTTGAAATAATTTGTCTTTGGCTGTAGTCAAATCGGTACTCCACAATGCTGTTGTGTTCAGGGTTTCGTGAGTGTCACTTCTTTTATTAGGACTTGATTACACAGCATGTTTACATGCAGTATATAATAGACCTACGTTTGCATAGTAATCCACATTGTAAAGTGTGTTAATCAGGAGACCCAGTCTGACGACTCAGTTCATTCCCTGCTCCATAAATGTGTGTTTAATCAACCTTAGTCTTCTAAACATTTCACACTCCGTTGATCTTGGGGAACATTCCACTTTTAATTACCTTGTCGGGATTGGAGGGGGGCAATGACTACATTGTCATGAGGGCCAAATTACAAGGTGCGCGTCAAAACACCCGCCTCTACTATTTTCAATGAATAAACCCAACACCCATGACAGCTATGTGTGCCACCTAGTGCCTAGTGTATAGCGCCTAGCGCAACTGTCCTATTTCAACAATGGTTAAGTGCA
The DNA here is from genome assembly GCA_030544235.1 of Lepturacanthus savala. NCBI lineage: Eukaryota > Metazoa > Chordata > Actinopteri > Scombriformes > Trichiuridae > Lepturacanthus > Lepturacanthus savala. Next base: position 9,238,101 of record CM060481.1, read on the forward strand.
GAGAAAAATTTGTATGTACATCCCAGCTCTAGTAGCAAATGTCCTTCACTGTCCACTCCCCAATCACTGTCTCATGTTTGGGTAACATTACAACAATAGATGAAGAGAGACTAGTTGTTGAGGTAAGGGGTGGCACTCAACATGCCTTATATTATGCACCAGTGGTTTGTGGATTGATACCGAAATATTGATGCTTCCAATACCAGATAATTAGATATATTCTAGAATCCATCCATCCATTTCCTCACTAGGGTCATAGGGGTCTGCTGCAGCCAATCCCAGCATATTTTGACGATAGGCAGATATAAATCCCAGACAGGTCACCAGTCTACCATGGCTCACACACACTCATGCCTATGGGCAATTTAGAGTCTCCAAATGGCAAAAATACTATGGCCCTAACTGACATCATTTATTCATTTATTTTCAATATCTATATTAATATTTTTTCAACTTTGGCAAACTCTCATGCCCATCTGTACGCAGATGACACTGTGTTGTTATTATGTTGCAATTCTTAACAGTTAAACACTTACTGTGTTCCTATAAAAGGTGCTCTTATTGCTCTAAGAATTGTACTGTCAGTCAGTTATTTTCTACACCTGATTATTCCTCATTAGGGTTGCAGGGGTCTGCTGGAGCCAATCCCAGTGTGTTACGGCGAGAGGCAGGGATACACCCCAGATGGTCGCCAGCCAATCGTAGGGCACACACACCATTCACTCACACACTCACACCTACAGGCAATTTAGAGTCTCCAATTAACCTCAGCATGTTTTTGGACTGTGGGAGGAAGCCGGAGTACCTGGTGAAAACCCACGCAGACACGGGGAGAACATGCAAACTCCACACAGAAAGGTCCCAGACCCAGGACCAAGGAGGTCTTGAACCTGCGACCTTCTTGCTGTGAGGCAACAGCGCTAACCCCTGCACCACTGTGTCGCCCTGAATTGTACTGTAGTTGTTAAAAATAAAGTTAATGCTATTTTCAGAGCCAGAGCTATAATAATCTTAATTTTTCTACTATGCATGTATTTGTGATTGAGAGAGTCACAGAATATACTGTCAATATCTGGGTTTGGAGCAAGACAGCTGTCAGAATATTTGTGTGCATGTGATAGAGATCTGTGCAAGTTTTTATTATGTGTGCATATTAATGATATCTGTGCATAAAATATATATCATAAACTCTCAAATAAGTCTAATCATACATATAGATAGGTAGGTAGATAGATGTGCGTACAGTATTGTGCATGTATTTCATCCATCAGAATACGAATGGAAAAATGCTGACATCAAGAATTACAATCACGAGTACGACTTCACATGCGTGACTCTACTTTCCAAAATACGTCATCACTTCAGAGGCTTTATTCCTTGAGCAGAATACATTGATCAAGATCAAGACTGCGCACGTATTGAAGTTTAACTAGCAACCCCAAAGGGTCGGTCTGCAGCATGGACACAGAAACTCCCCAATGGGCATTCCTGTAGCATCTCTGCTGGGCTCGATGCTAACAACTCTTCAGCTAATTAGTTTGAACTTCACCTCCGGCTGTTTCTGCCTTTTGGATCATTTAATCTCATATCAGACAAACACATTGCTGCTGATTGTACCAACTGAGGACTCTGTGCTCCATGGTCTTCAATGAGTGTATTTCTATTATTTTATTTAAGTGTATCTGTGTATGGGTTATTAACTTAGCAAGCTAATGAATTAGCACCAAAGTCAAAATTGTAAGTGTTATAATTTATATAATACAACAGTTTTCAACAATTAGCATCTATGTGAGGTTAAAACCTTAACGATCTGCTGCTGCTTCAGCTGAACTAAGTGGACTAAGTCCCAGTCTGACAAATGGCAAAAACAGGGAGGTCATGGTGGTGCAGTGCTGCAACCAGACTTTCTGTGTTCACTTAAATTTATATGGTTTATCTTATTTAATAGGATTTTTTTAAATTATTTTGTTTCTATCAAACATTTCTGATGCAATCCAAGCTGCATCAGACAAATGAGGATGATGGAAACACCTTGATTTTCCTTTACTTACATGTTAATCGTGTGCATCCGTTGAGCTGGGACCTTTCTGTATGGAGTTTGCATGTTCTTCCCATGTCTGCGTGGGTTCCGGCTTCCTCCCACAGTCTTAAAACATGCTTAGGTTAATTGGAAATTTTAAATTGCCCGTAGGATTGAGTGTGTAAGTAAATAATGTGTGTATGCCCTACTATAGGCTGGCGACCATCTGGGCAAGAAGTACGCTAGGATTGATTCCAGCAGACCCCCGTGACCCTAGTGAGTAATAAGTTGGTATAGAAAATGACTGACTGACGGTTAATTATGATTATAATAAATATCATTTTAATGTGGATGAACTACATTGCGTACATTTATACTAAACATTTATTTATGTCTAAACACACTTTTTTTTGCAGCCATTTCACCTGCAATAAGGTCATTTCTTTTCTATCTTATAATTTGGAAGTGGAATTAAATAGACACACTGAGCCACCCTATAACACATTTGGTGAAGCTGGTGCAGGTCCTCCTTCCTTTGACTTGCTGATGCTGCTGATCTAAAGCTAAGTGAAGTTAAGACTGAACTTACAAGTTCTGCAGGGGGAGGCATCACAGCACCTAGGACATGAAATAGGACTGATATACTGAAAAAATAAACAGAATTTAACATATTGTCACTTTCTTTTTATATATTGAAGATAATAATCTTATCAGTGTCAAATCCATTAATGTTACTGTTAGCGGTTGCTGTAGCCATGCATATTTTAAACTAATGTAAACATGCAAAGAATGCCACTATTTCCTAATTAGCCCTGGGATAAGGTTATGTCTGATATTAGCCAATTGGCTACCACTATAATATTTACTACCGTTTCCCATTCAGAGTACGTATTTCTAGACAATATTAGATGGAATTGTTCGGTTTCTGAAAATCAATGTAGCGAGACAGTCAGTCATTTTCTATACCTGCTTATTCCTTATTAGGGTCGCAGGGGTCTGCTGGAGCCAATCCCAGCATGTTACAGTGAGAGGCAGGGATACACCCCAGATGGTCACCAGCCAATAGTGGGGCACACACACCATTCACTCACACACTCACACCTACGGGCAACTTAGAGTCTCCAAATAACCTCAGCATGTTTTTGGACTGTGGGAGGAAGCCGGAGTACCCGGTGAAAACCCATGCAGACACGGGGAGAACATGCAAACTCCACACAGAAAGGTCCCAGACCCAGGACCAAGGAGGTCTTGAACCTGTGACCTTCTTGCTGTGAGGCAACAGCGCTAACCCATGCACCACCGTGTCGCCCTGTAGCGAGACAACAATTTTTTTTTTTTTACAATAAATTGCAATTAACCACCTGTTCATCAGCTTTTGTAGCTCTTCATTTGTTGCTTTGCTTTTTCTCTCTTAGTTCTATAAATTAAGTTGCCACAAAATGGTGATGCATGCAGTCTTGATCTTGATCAATGTTATTATTATTATTATGCTCACTCAGTGTTGCTTGTGAAATGATGATGTATTTTTGACAGTAGAGTCACACTTGTGAAGTTGTAGTGTAGTTGTAGTTGTCAGTGTGAAAAGAGACTAATCGCAAAATTTTATTTTTTATAAAATACACACACAATACATTTTATGTACAGCTGGACTCATTTATTTTATTTATGGATCGCCATAATATGCACATGAATATTAAAAACATGTACAGATCTCTATCATATGCACACAAATATTTGGACAGCTTTCTTCATCCATATCTAGGCATCTGGATTGATTCAAAATGCTCATTTAAATTTCATATAGATAATCTTGTATCGCCATTTCTACAGACATTTTCCAATGTTTCATATAAGAAGGGTCAGGGATAGGATTGTTGAGGCAGTTTTTATGTGAGTGATGTGACTTGGAGACATGCATCCTGTTCTATTCTTAAACTTCTGGACTCTTTCTATCAATCTGCCTTGATATTTATTACACGTAATGTCTAAGTCTGTCTATGTATTTTATTTTATGGGGTTGGGGGGTGAGACGTGATCCTCACTGGTATCTTTTTATCTATAAAGCCCTTTACTAAGATTGGCTTTATCAGACTGTCACTGACTGGCTCATGCTTCATGTTCCACGAGTCATGTCTGAACTTGGAAAGGCTGCATAATGCACCTGATTCCTGGAACAAAATACAGCGTCTCCTTAGGATCAATACACTTATACCTCTGGACATTTTAGAAACTCGATCTTAAATCTTCCAACCCGTACTTGCAATTGTTTAACATAACTGTATTTTATATTACATATTATTATTATTATTTTATCAAATGAGCTACCCTAATTTGTAAGTTTTTGAGTTGTATTTATTTTTATATATTGTTGAATGAATACTATATATAGTATAACTCAGCATGTTTGCATGCACTTTAGTATTCTAATAATATGAATGCAGATTCTCTGCAATGTATACAAATAAATGGGACTACAACGCATGTGCATAACAAAAAAGCTGCAGATGGTTGGATAAAAAGGGCGGTAATTACATGGAGAGATGTGTCCTCATATTTTAAATAATTCCATCCGAGCTATGACTAAAACTGAAACAAGCACAAAGTAGCATGTAAAAATAAGTACATTTCCACCACTGAACAATTGAGTACTGAGAGGAAAAGCTGCACTCTGTCCTCTCATTGGGATGTTACCCTGTTCCACAGACACACACAACAAAAGGAAGACAAATGTAGAGAAAAGCATGTTCTGTCAAAAATACAGTTAAAATCAGTAAGCCATGGCTCTAAGACAAGGTCAGAATAGGTCTGCTACTTGGTCTGTTCTGTATATTTACAGTATCTACATATTATTAAGTATTATCTATGCAGTCAAAGCCTCTGTTCTATAGCAAATGTCCAAAAATGGTTAAAATCACATTAATGAGTCATTCTGTTTTACTGAGTGATATGTTCCTTAATTACCATGAACACACACACACACACATGCACGCACACACACACACACACACACACACACACACATGCACACACACTTTATTTTTGAGCCAATGCCAGACACACCAATCTGCCGCCGGAAATAGAGCACCAACCCCTCAGCTGAAAAAATACTCCTGTTTTTGCAATGTTTTCTAAAACTCCATCTCCATCTGTTAGACAATTACTTGTTTACGTATGAGTTTATATGCACAGCCATTTATTCAGTATGTGTAAAAGTATATATTCATGGTTTGCCTTTTTTGGATTCTTGTACCATAAAAGAAGAATATCACCAGTGTTATTTTTATATCCTTTGGTTTAGCATTCTTCTGTTGATATAAATCGAAAACATTGCTGCCACTGCAACTTGAGACTGATTACACTACACACAATTTTTGGGGGCTTTTAATATAAATCAGAGAACCATGTGGCTTTTCTACATGTGGCTGGATAATTCATGTGATTATCCCTGACTTCTTATAAAAGCAAATACTTCTAGTCATCTTTCATATTGGTTTGGATTGAATATATTGATTCTAGGCCTTGAACTTCATTAGTACAGTTATCTAGCTCATTATCATTCTCCGTACAAAACCTCAAGTCCTCAGTTCACTCTGCTTCGTGTGATGCTCTGCAGTCCGTCATTCTTTTGTTTGTTCCCTGAATCTTGAAGATATTTGAATTATGGAAAGTGTTTTCACTAAAATTACAGACAAGAAATCTAGACGCTGTTGTGAGTACTCTGTTTCCATAGTGATTGTTACAACTAGTGCCGTAGCGTTTAAAATACAAATTTGTCTTTATTTTAGAGTGTTGTCATTTTAAAGGAGAGTGGTTTTGTGCATCTTTCTTGTAATCGACGGTATCTCTTGCCATATTTTACGTGATTTTTTTTTTTAAGAAGTCCTGCTTTGCCATTTCATGGCAAAACTGCAGCTGTGCCTGCAAGCCAGCTCATCTTAGTGCACAGCCCCTCCTATCCTGTAAGCCCCCTGAATTGAAATATCCTCTCCTTGAAATATTGACTTTAATATCTCATTTGAAAAATTCATGTAACCTTTTGATGTTAAATCCATACTCAATTTTGCAGAATGTTATAGGAATATGCAGAAAGGGGATAGGAGGCATTATTATGTTTTTTCCTGCAGAGAAATTACATTTTATGGTTGTAACACCAACCTCCCCTGTGTTCTTTTTAGTCCATGAGGGAAAAAAAATAGGGGGCCATTAAGGCAAAATGAAAAGAGCTATTGATTGGGCTCTTATGCCTTTTCTATTTGCCTCATTTCCTAAATGCATGATAATAAGGGCTCAGCCCTCAGCACTGAAACTAACAATACTCCTTAATGAATCAAACGCTAAAGAATTAGCCTAAGTTTCCATAATGATTCACAGATGTTTCCATCAATGGATGATATGCATTTGGTTTGTTATTTTTTTGGATTTTGTATTCCATTTACCAAATGCACCCTCATCTCCTGACATTTCTAAAAGCTATCATATTAGAATAATGTTACAGTCGATGTATTGGAGCTAATAATAATCAAATAGGGAACAGCAGATTGTAACAAGAACAGAAAAAAAAATTATTAAGTTGATTTTTTTTATAGAGATATGGGCATAAGAGCATCACAAAGAGGAAATGGCAAAGACAAATGAATAGATAAGCCGTCATCAAATCCACAGTCTGCCAGTAGAAACGGGCGCCTTACTACTTCAGAAATGTGCTTATTATTTACACCAGGTGGTAAAAAAAAAAGTACTCACATCGCCATGTCAGCAGCTCATGTCACACAGTGAGTGACACAAAGTGCTACTTGAATTGCTTAATTGAAATGACTGTAACTGGAACATCTGGTGACATCTGGATGCAAACTATAAATAGCTGTCTAAATTAACGATATCTAAATGCTACAGATTGACTATTTTACTGAGCAATAAATCATTTTATATAGACTCACGCTCATTTTTATATATGCCGTTAGAAAAAGTCATTTAAAAAATTGCTTATGGTTTCGTTGTGTGGGCTGTAAAACACAAATCATAAAAATCTGTGGCCAAACAGACAGCACTGTTTATTATATCATTTATTCAAAGTACTGTATTGTACTGTGTTGTGTAAAAATACAATTGTATTTCCTTAGTATTTCCAGCAAATCAAACTGCTTATTTATTTATTTATTTTTTTATAAGTGTAATGTGAAAAATACTTTTTTTTAAGTGTAATGTTTAAACTTAAAATGAGCATCTCACTCCTTTTCTGCACAATGATGCTTCAACGCATTTACATTGATACTGTTGCTGTGAGGTGTGAATATAGATGCACTAACATTCTTTTATACATAAATCTTATAAATAACACTAATAATAGTACTCTAAATAGTAATATTAAACATATTTTGCTTTCTCATTTCAAGTAAAAGAATGGCTACATTTAAAAACAAAACTACATAAGAGAACCTTTGAAAGAATCATCTTAAAATAAATTGGTCAATCATATTGAGCTCTTTGTGGTCCATGGTCTCGGAACGTAGAAGTTTTGGATTGCCTCTTAGAAGAATGAACTTGCACGAGTCTGTCCATTTTTTAATTAAAAGCTCTACTTTTTAAAGCATTTCTCAGACTGCAGAGTTTAGCTGACGGGAGTTGCAATGTTTTTCAGAATGCACAGATTTGATCGGTTGTGTCGCATCATATGAGTTGATTTACAATACAAGACAATTTGTCCGTGAGCTTCTCGGGCCACAAAACAGGTGCCGTAGAGGCTAGAAAAGCTTCACCGGTTGAAATAGAAATGTCCCATCAAATGTAATGATTGTCAATAACTTATCACTTATAATGAGCTTGCACTTGACGATACACTTTCACGGGGCCTCAGCGATACAGCTGCCAAGTATGAAGTCGATCAGAGGAATGGTGGTCGAGAAATTCAGAGAACAGACCAAGATTCCTTCCTATAATAGTTAGTATAGTGTAGTGTCTGTTCAAACATGCTTGGTCAGAATGGGCAGTGTTTTTGTTTATATATTTGATCTGTTTCTAATGATAGTGAATAAAAAAAAAAAAAAAACGATACTAATTCTTATTATTGTCATCATTATCATCGTTATTTTATTATTGATAGTATTATTATTGATGTTAATAACATTGATAATAGGTATGAGGATTCTTGTTATTATTGTACCTTGCTTATATTTTGCTTCTTTTTCATATATTTTTTCCTTCCGTTCCTCCCTGTTGTTGTTTTAATAAAGGAAAGGGGGGAAAAGACCTCACATGCAAGCTAATGGCAAATGCTACAATTTACCCATGTTTCCTCACCCACTTACATATTGGCTCTTGGTACATGCTACTATTTTATTATTATTATTATTTTTGTTAGTATTAATATTATTATTAAACCAGGAAGGCAATTAGCTTAATTTCAATAATGTCCACCAAAGACAGATTAAATTTGGGGTTTTTAAATATAGCTACAGGACAAGTTGTGGATTTACTATCATTCCAGTTTGGAAGGCTACCGTATCTACTCATTGTGCTAAAAGGAGTAGGACCATACCTCATCCTCAGCATGTAAATAATATACCAGGGCTGTCACTGTTTTTATTAAATCAAGTTTGATCAATCTCAACACATCATTTATTCAAAAAAATTAAATGCTCCCACAGACGTCTAATGGTAAATGTAATAGTAGAATTAACCTAACTGTGGCTCTGCTGTCTCAGTTGAATGACAGGCTAACGCTATTGTAAGGGCGAATTCTACACAGTCAGCAACTATCATCTGTAGTTTCAACAATATAATGATAAAACAATACATTTTCAACTACAGATCGCAGTTTCCCATTTTCAGCATTTTTCTCCTGAATAAATAAATGTAAGAACACCCACAAACCATTTTGGTGAGCAACACTGAATGCAAACAAAAGGATGTTTGTTTACAATAAAAAACTCCACAGGGCGACTTTAATTATCTTTCATGAGTTAATCCTGGCCCAATTAATTCTAATTGTTGTTTCCTTTAATGTATTTACCCAGCTACTCGGACAGATACTTCTATTCTTTGCTGTGATGAAGTGGCCCAGGTTTGTCCTAGTTTAATGTTGCTCATTAACACTTCTTTGGCTGCAACAGAAGCATGTCAAATCGCTGTTAAGTCTTCTTATCAGAGACATTTGCCAATACGCTGATGCGAGGTATGTTTATTTCACCACAGGGCTTATGATATATTATACGTCCAACCAGCATGGCTAAACATTAAAGCAAAACAAGGTTATTTCACAGCCCCTTCTATCCTTTGATCCAAAATACAGTAACATTGTTAAGTAAGATGCTAATTGTACCGTCTTTACTCCACAGAATTGTATCATCTAATTTGCTTTGCCTGTTTGGTTTTGCATTACCTAAGGCTACATATTTGCATAATGAGGATTTGGAGTTGGAGAAGCCAACATATATTGTGAAGTGCACGGGGGTTGATGGCTGACATGGCTTCTTGGAATCGATAATGTTTTTCACTCTTCCGGTCAGAGAACTGCAATGTTTCCCTGGCTTTTGTGACAAAATGAACTCAGTGTAGTAGCCAATAGGAGTGCGCTTGTTTTGTTTTTCACTATAAAATCTATAAATCTCAGTGGAACTGAATGAGATCATAGCGTTACGCAGGGGTGTCAAACATGCGGCTCGGGGGGCAGAACCAGCCCACTGGATGACTGTAAAAATGTACCAGTTCTTATTTCTTCACAGAAATGTGAATTCAGTGAGCATCTTTCAGGGCTCGGGGGATAAAATATTTACAGTAAATGGTAATTGAGTACATACTTATAATGTATGTCTTCACATAAAAAGGGGTGAAAATATTTATCAGGATTTAGTGATTTTTTTGTGATTATTGTGATGAAAATGGTGGTAGTTCCTCATAATTTGTGAGTTTTGTTTACTCACTTGTAAACCCCATCAAAGACTTAGATATAAACATTAATAGAACACTGATGTGTCCCAAATCACATTCTCTATACTGCACTTACACTTAGTATTTTTAGTACATAAATGTGTTTACACTATACAGTGTGTGCATGGGCGCAGATAGCATGGGGACATGTCCACCGCACATTTACAGTGACACAGATCTGTCCCCCTCTCCCACACTGTCCCTACATAAGTCGGGACAGGTTAAATAAAGGAGAAACTGATCGCTGCAGTGTTTCTGCAACGAGGTGCGTTCAGTTGTACTCGGAAATTGGAAGTTTGAAGTCAGAGAAGCACTGAAATCTAGCATCTATACAAGTACAAATGTTGGGGTTTTCCTTTCAGTCCATTAATATCCTTTCTCTTTTATTCTGTATTCAATTATATCCCAGTTTTTAAGCTGGGAAGCGTTCAGTTCTGATGTTATGTTGTTCAGAACTCTGAGTTCCGACATCCAATAAAGCATCATCTCGACCCATGTGTGGTCCTACGATGAGCAGGTTCTTTTGCCTTTGCCTGATTCAAAGCTGATTCAAATGGCTGAATGAGTCATTCAAAGAGTAAGTGGTGATTTATCTATTGAGCCAGAGAAGGAAACGAAAAAATCACAGCGTTTTTTATTCTTTCAAGAACCAAAGGACAAATATCCAAAGCCTGTTGTCTTTCCTAGATGTGGCAATACTTGTTTTAAGTAGCTAGTCTGAAAATAATATATTGGCATTTGGGCTTCGAGGCTAAATGTAAAATACCAGGCTGTAGGTGAATATCTATAATGTTTTATTTTTATGTATGTTATATAATAATGTTGACCTCCACTGCTCATTTAGTTAGAAAACTCATAATTTGAACGTATATTAGAGCTTCAGTACACATATACGTGTGTGTGCACTCGCGTGTGCGTATTTGGTTCCCCTCAGTTCCAAAATCCTCTCTGCACCCCTGAGTGTGTGTGTAAATGTAACGGATTGTAGTGACGTAGCGAACCTACATAACTACGTAGAAGATAGTGAAAGTTACATAGTGGCAGAAGCGACAATAATGGAAGCAGATGAAGCGAGGGAAGCATCTACAGCTCATACCGGTGTAAATGTCTTAAAAAAACAGCCATTGTAGCACAAACATTCACAGAATATTGGTAAAACACAATGCTTGTTTCGATTGGCTGCCAAGTATTGGCGAACAGGTAGTAAAAGAAGAAGAAGCTGTGGAATTATTTCCAGTAAGTGCACAGCGGCACTACTACTACGATGTCGAATGAGAGAAGTGTGTCGATTTGAGAAACAATGTGCAAAACAACTCCCCTCCCCACTTTCGTGTAAAACTGAAGGAAAGTGATCTGCTCAGCCACTCACAGAGATGAAAGACGGCAAGTGGGATTTGTTAGTTGATCACTAGTCACTGCCTGCAGCGACATGAAGTTAAAGCGGGTATGTGGCAGGAAAGGAACGATCGCGTGTGCACATGCAAATACAGTGTCTCCATCAGGGGGTGTAGAAAAGATATATGGGTTTTGTAAAGTATGGGTGGTATTTTGGGTTTATTTTGCAAGCATCCTATCAAATATGTGGCATCATAAAAACTTGCAAAATATTACTGATTACACAGGAATTCATGCAAATCACGAAAAATGTAAGGTTTTGATTCAGCCTCTGAATCTGAATAGAATAATAACACAATAACAATGTTTGCAAGACAACATATTTACAAAAATGTATCCCCATAATTTTGATTTGGATATTAAAATAATGCCAAAAACAGGTTTGAATTTTAAAAAGTATGCCCATATTTCAATCATATTCAAATACCAAAGTTTGGAGTCACAACCCTATTTTATACCAGTGTAAATATAAAAATCTGATGTTGGCGGACAGGGGCAAACTCTGCAAACACAGAAAACAAAACAAATGAAACAAAAAATGGTGCAATCACAAAACCCAAACAGAAGCAAAGACTTACAAACCCACTAAACAAGTGGAAATATGAAAAAAAAACCCGACCCCAAATCTCACCTTACATTAAGTGTCCACTATGAGGAAACGATCTTGTGAATACTATGGTTAAATTAAAACACACCAAAGTTAGCTACGTAACGATGCTGCTCTACTATGATATTGTAAAAGATAATGACCAAGTATTTAAAAAGTAAATGAAGGAAATCTTCATCTATCTTTTCACTCTTCTTTGTGTCTTTTAGATTTTAGATTTAGATTTTATTTGCAGCATTTTTCTTTTGCTTCTGTTTTGTGGGTTTGTACGTCTTTGCTTCTGCTTCGTATGTGTTTGCAGCATTTATCTCCTGCAGCGTTTGTTTTTTTGTGCTTGTGGTTTTGCATCATTTCAACGTTTTGCCCCTGTCTTCCACCGTAATATTCACATCACTGCTGTAGTACTCATAGCACCATTTGCACCAATGTAAAATCTGTTAATAAAACCAAAAACACTATACCCTACAACAACTGTGGGTATTGAACATGTAAAACCTCTAGCTTTTGAAAGCCAATGTGAAAAAAAAAAAAAAAAAACATCATCAGTGTCACCGGGAGGACGTCAGCCAACACTTGACAGCCATGTTCCCCGTTTAAACGTGTTCAGTCGTAAGTGAAATGTGTCCCTGCAATGCTCTAGAAACAAAAAGTAGAACAAGAAGAGAAGTGCCAGCTGCAGTCCTTTCCCTGCTACAGCAGCTTCATAGCAGGACAGTTTACCCGGCTGCTCTCTTTCGCTGTCTCAGCTTAACGCCATCCTCTATCCTGGGACAGTCACCTGCAGAGGGGCAGATGGCTTCATTTCTCCCAGCGGGATCGCCTCACTTATGTGCAGCAACGTTGCAGAGCTTCCTTTTTTTTTTTTTTTTTTTTTTACAACATCTTAGATACAAATATTAATTGTCTGCTGTGAAATTTTATGTTATCAACAATTTTAATGGTATTCCCATTCTTAATTTGTGGTGATACCAACATTTCAACTGAAAATGGACCAAGATTTGGACTGGTTAATGTCAATACTGACCTTTTTTTTTTTTTTTTCGAAAACCTATAGAAATGGGTCTGTTGCAAGTGATACCATTTCACTTCCGTGTCCAGATGGTTTTTTTTTCAACCTTATGTTTTCCAGCTATAAGAAAGAGCTCTGCTGCAAGATTCTTGTCTATTAACTTCCTGTCACACCAGACATCTGCTGCTTGTGATCACCAGATGTAATTCAGTTCAATTCAGCTTAACTTTATTGTCCACCTTAGTGGAAATGTTTCTTTGGATTCTTTAAACAGTGCAAACACATCACAGGACATTACAAACAAACCAAAACTGTGCAAACTGTGGGGTCAGGAAAACTGCAACCATTGTAATATATTGTGAATGTTAAAACATGTCTTTAAAAGTAACAATGGAACAATGATGGAAATAAATTAATATCCTGGTTTATTAAATATGTTAATAAATTACTGTAAGAGGGAGCATTGGATGATTATTATTATTTTATTATTTATTATATTTATTATTATTTTTTTCCTAAAGCTATACAATTAACTGAAAATGTATCAAAAATGAAACTCAGAATCTCTAACCGACATTTCCCATAGTCACACGTTACAAAAATACAATTTTAACAAGTGAAACTATCTTGTTTTTGGTACAATAGCCCAATGTTGAGAATATTGAGAATCTAAGATTTTTTCTTGATTTTAGTCAATTTATTTATTTTAAGAAAACGTTAGTCCAAATTAATTCAAATAAGGAAAAAAAAATTGAAATAAGATAAATTATCTGCCAATGGAATAAAGTTATTCTACTCAGTATTGGACTAATTATACCACTTGGTAAGATTTCAGCTTTTGCAGTGCAGCTCCCTCCTTACACATGGTGAAAGAAAGAAAGTGGATAGAGCAGAGAAACTGACGCGACAACGACCATAAAAAAAAGAGCTAAATGCAGAAGGGATTCTCACGCTGAGCTGAAAAAGAACGAGTGCGCATAAATTATGTTAATAACATTAACAAACACCGTCCCTACTGCCTTCTGCTGCCCTGTATAGCTGCTGATTCACTGCTCTCCTGTGCCCTGCTTCTCAGCGAGGGCGGGGTGTGTGTCTGTGAGGCCAGAGAGCAGCTGCCTGCTCTCAGGCAGCTGCAGGAGTCGGGTTGAGATCTACACTTGTTACGTTACTGAAAAGTGCAATGAACGTCTATTGAATTCATGCAAAAGTTGAAGTCACAGCATTACAATTTTAGTCTTTGCCATGTCGATGGCATCGTTAATTGGCCAGTTGTAGTACAGCCACTGTCAGAGCACTACATGAGCAATGTAAAAAAAAAAAAAAAAAGCGAAAATTAGAAAAATTTTTCTTAAAATTTTTCATGTACATGAACAATTATTTTGTTTTTTCTTTTATTATTTGTACTTTGCTTTGAAGAAAACAGCATTTTATTGACCGGCAACTACATTTGTCACAAATATGTCGCTAAACAAAAGATTTATACATAGATATATACAGGTCAGGGTTAAAATTCATAATAATTAAAATAGATGGCCTCTTTCTGGGAGGGTTTGTCTTCGTGAAAGGGTTATTTAATTTTTTTTTTTTTCATTTTGCTTAAAACCATGTCATCATGTCATTGAAAAAAAATTGTATGAGTAATATTTAGATTTTTTATTTTGAGTAGAAAATGATAGACAGTAGACTATAGACTACTATGTTTGCTGGGGCGGGGGGGATTAAATGGGTTATTTTTGAAATTTGAAGTTTGAAATAATTATGATATTGATTTGAAGTCACATCACACAACACTATCCTAGCTCATGTTATTATAACAGCTTCCAAACCAACACATTATAAGTTAAAGGAGAGGTCTCCTCTGGCAAATTTTTGGCAAAATGCTAACATTCTTGGCATATCTTGACAGTGGTCAACAGTAAATGATGAAAAAAGAGATTTGACACATGAATTAATAAAATTGATCATTTGTGTAAGGGGCAAAAAAAAGGACAACCAATCAAACGTGAGCCCTTTAAAGATGATTGGCTGATCCATCTGTCAGTCAAACTGCCGAATCAACATGGATGCAATAATTCAAATGTCAATGTCATTTTCTGATTGGGTCGGGGCCGTTGTTTAAACCAGATAGCTTCTTCTCTTCTTCATGATTGCTACATGTAGCTGCTGCTACAACACAAAATAAGTTAGTTGAAGATCTCAGAGAGATCTATTTTTACATTTAAACACTAAACCAGTTTTAGCATCAAAACACAGCTGTAACTGCTAGTTTTAAGCAGTGCAAATATCAATTTCATGCCCCATTTTTTTTTACTGAACAAAATACTCAGCTGCAATATTTTAGGTATAAAAATAGTCTCTAAAATAGCACCAGCCACTACCTGTAGCTTGAGAGAGAGGGAGTCTGAGAGAGGGAACGAGAAATAGAGAGTGAATGAGAAAGAGATGGCGCTATGCGATGGCTGGGAATAGGAGTTTGTTAAAAAAAATAATAATAATTTCAATTATTACCCCAAATTTCTTTAAAAGTTGGGCTATATTTGAAGTTAAAATGAAAATTAAATTAAAGCAGAGTAATTGCTCTTTCATGCATGGGTTTGTTTGTGTGTGTTAAAATGGAAGCACTTGTTCCGACAAATCAAATCAATCAAATAAACCGTGTGTCAGAATAGAGCGAATTATTCTTTTAAAATGAGAGCTGACCATCCCATGAATTTTCACCATTTTTTTTCCCGATGTTTCACAATATGATGCCTCTCAGCACCCGACTCTGAATGACTTCCAGCGTCCCTGCCTGAACCTATAGAGGCTCCCAGCATGGCCCACCTGTTCCCCACCGATACACCCACCTGCCCCCACTGTCACACCCACTTCATTTAGTCTTCCAAGTGAAAAACAGACAATCATAAGAGAGGCTCATGAATATTTATGAAATATAAAAAACACTTATTTCTGTGCTTTTTCAGTCAATTTTGACCTAAACCAGATTTAATTCCGGCTAAAGATTACAGAGGCTGATTCCAGGAAGACACATGTGGGCGTTTAGTCTCTTGCTATTACCCCATGTAACAAATATTGTGTCATGTTCAACATAACTTCTGTTTCCTGTGGGTTTAGCGAGCTACTGCCCTGTATAAGAGGGGACGTGATATTTATTAAACTATTCTCCTCTTTTTCTGGCTGCTTTACTGTATGAATGGAGTGTGTGTGTAACAGCTGATGTTTTAGATATGTAGAAATACACTGAACATTAATTAGATCCTGGCCAATCATGTCGGCATGTCTGGAGATTTAAAAAAAATCAATGGAATTGGCTGCTGCCTCGTAAATGTAAATGTCACTGGGGGGAATTCAATAAACTATCCCGTGGATATGACCGCGATCTGTGCATCAAGTCAGATTTATTTCGTTTTCATTTATTCATTTCCAACACATGCGCAATAATACTCCTTCACATTGTTCTTAGTTTCTTGGATGTTTACAAAAACTAGCCCAATAGGCTTTAAGGTTTTAATAATATTTCTGTTAGTGCATGTCGGAAATATACCTGGCCTTGATGGTTTTATTGCAAATTTGTATTTCACAGGAGAGAATCTGTGTTGAAAAGTTGAAAAGCTGCTATTAATAATTAATTATATATCAATTTAAAAATATTTACTTTGTGTTCTGTCTGAATATCTTTTATTGATTTTACATTTAAATATGGATTATTACAAGCTTCAATATTAAGAAGTGAAAAACGGATTAATGAATCACGATTAATCACAGAAAATTGTACGACTACGATTAGTTAATTTTTTTTAATCCATCTCCTTTTCTTGACTCACCTTTATAAATGCAGGTCCTCATCCTCATGTACAATATTATTTTCCTGCATACACACAGCAGTGGCCAATTTGCCTTCCATGTCCCACATCTCAACACATTAATATTGCATGATCTTGTTAGTGTCTTCTACCTCTTCTTTACACCTCCAACCCCCTCAACCTCAGCAGAGGCTGGAGGATACTTCTGAAAGTCAACTTACTTCTCCTGCTTTTACTGGAATCGCAAAGATGGGATAAGCTCAGGTTTATCATCCTCTGTCTCACTTCCAAATACGTAACCTTTCTCTGCAGTGGAAAATACATTAATTGTGTGATTTTCAACCAAATAAACCGGGGGCATGGGCAGCCATGGTGGCCATGACCACTGCATGCCCCCAGTATGGCCTTATGCCCTTCTAAGAAAATATATATGCCCTGTGGCCTTGGTGGTCTTGATGGCCCCAGTTAATTTTTCCATTTTCTCCTCTGCCGCTTTCCTGTCAATAAGCGTCTTTTGTTTGTTTTTTTCTGAATTCTTTTTGGGCAGTAAAATATTGCACAAATAATAATCATTTTCATACACCAATGAACCACTGGAAAACCACTGCTATCCATCACTCATTAATCTGTGGTTAGGTGAAAATTTTAGTTGAATAGAGGCTATGGCGTCTTTTTCCATTTCAGATATAGTGTTAAACATCAGATACTGGTCCTTTTTATATCAATACAATATATTTTTTAATTAAACAGCTTTTCTTTATTATTTTCTTTTCTTTATTTTACTGGGAGTTATCCTATGTATTAAAAATTATTTTTCTTTAGACTTAAAACCATTGTTTTATTTGATGGCCTTCCTGCCCTGGCATTCAGCCTTTGTGCCCTTAAAAAAATTGACAATGCTATAGGCCAACCTGCCTTGCCCCTAAAATGATGAAATGTCAGGCCTGGGTACAGATGAGTAGGTTCTTGACAGCTGAATGAATGAGGACTGTACTATGTTAAGGCAATAACAGGAGGCGGAGCTAGTGGATGTTTCAAATGGTGCTTGAATACATCATTATCAAGTGTGTATTGGGCCCATCAACAAATCTCTTGACCCTTCATAATCCTTGGACGCTGATGATGGAGGAATGCCTTTAAAACATATTCCAACATTTTCAGTGGCAGACTGCATTGGTGTCCATATGTGGATCCTCTCCCTCATTACAGCAGAGCAGGGCAGCAGCATCTCAATGCTGTGGTAATGAAGACCCCGCAGAGGCCAAGGGAAAGGCTACGTTGGAGTGGGAGGGGAGGAAATACTGGAAGTAATGTCAGGGTTTTTCATTAAAAATGCACCTGAAACTCATTTTTTATATAAAGTACTGTTTGAAAACTATTCAAATCTGTAATTCTGCAACAATGATATAGAAAACCCAATAATCTTTTTATGTATTTATGTATTATTCATCTTTGGGTGATAATTGAGTAAACATTGATATTTGGCTTTAGTAAAGTTTTAACTTAGCCCCGACACTCTTGTACTTGACATTATCGTTATGATCATTAAAAAATGTGTGTGTTAAAACTGAAAAAAATATTGAAAATACTATTGTTTAATAAATACAGAATTCACAATTTAGAGAGATTCTTTTAAACTTGAATTAAGGGGGCACTATTTTCCCATTTTTTCTAAGTTTCATATTTTAATTTTCATTTATATAAAATTATAGTCTAAAAATATCTACTTGGACTTGGAGCATACCTCTCCTCTATGAGGTCATGCTACATTTAAAATTAATCTATGCTGAAATCACAGGAAATACATACACTGTCGCCAATGAGGCAGATTTAAAAAAATAATTAAAAATAAAAAGTTGTTTACTGACAACTACGCTGCAGTACACTGCTACGCTTTTCATTTTTTAAGATAAAAAAAAAATCTGCCTGATTAGCCATACTTTTTGTATTGGTTGTGATTTCAGCGTGGGACTATTTTAAAATGGTACAGTCAATAGACTTGAAATCATGCGTAATGTAATGGCTACACTGCTACTGCACCACATTACATTGATACGCTGATGCACTTCCTGCTTTTTTGTCCTTGGCCAATCACATCCCTGAGGATTCCAACATGTAAAACACTTCACAAAAATTACACATAGCCCTTTTAAAGTAAAGAAAATCTGAATTTACCATGAGCTAAGCGGGTCAATAATAATTTATACATCATATATCACATAGTTGACTAGTAGCAGCATGAGATTCAGCCCGAAATAGTTGATCTCCATCTGAACTTGAAACTTTGAGTCACCGCACACTGTTTTCTATCAGTCATCAAAGGCAAATTACCTGCTTTGACATCACTTAGTGGGATATAGCCCATGGTGCCACATGCTGCAGTTTCAATGGTTGAGTCTTACCTTTGTACTGTGTTATTACTTTTTAATTAAAATAATTTAAAAACCTGGGTTAGGGACGAGGTCTGCAAATTGGTTTCAATTGTAGGCCTGGATTTTGAATATTTGCTTTTAATGGAGTAAATAGAAAAATAAGAAAATAAAGTTAATAGAATAGCACTCTGTTGAGGTCACGCTAGGTAATAGTTTATTGGAGACAGAAAAGAAAATAATTTTGTTGAGAGCAGCTTTGTTCTCTGTAACTGCCCTCGCTCTGCAGCTAAAGGTCGTAATTGCTATTCAAGTGCGAACTGTTTACTAAAGTGCACTTCACCTAGCCTTGGATAAACCACTCGTTGCATCATCACTCAGGTGTTTAGCTGTGGGTTTAAATTAGATACGGATAAGAGAGAAAGGGGGGGCTTTGCAGTTAAAGGTCTCGTATTGTAGAATGTGAGATTGTAATTTGCTTTTCAATAATAATAAGAAGGTTAAGATTTTATATAAATACTGTCCCATGTTTCAAAACGCCCAATCCACAGAGAAATCCACAAACCATATCCAGAAACCAACGCCCTAAAATAAACTGTAAGGACTTCCATGAGGTTGCAATGACACAAATATACAGTTCAGAATCAGCCAATCAGAGGAAAAGGCACATTAATATTAATGAGATGATCATTACTTTCTAGAGGTCCAGGGAGAAGCCTGAGAGAGGAGATGTAAAACTATATTGAGATGACTTTTGGTACTTGAAACAACAAATATGTCTTGTTAGGGATATTAAAACTCCAAATAAAGCCCAGGAACTATTTATTATATAGGACCTTTAAATTAGTTTGGAAGTACACATTGGTTGCTCAAGTATAACCAATAGTGAACCTATCTATGCTTCCAATAACAATAATGACAATCATCTGTCTGTATGCCAGACCCTGGTCTGAACCTTTCTTATCAGATATAATATACTCTTTTAGTGAAGTCTCAACTCAGTAACTTCAATTTGGCTTAGGCACATATCAGATATGTATTATAAACAATAACAAACCAATAACAGAACAATAAAGAATTGTAAAGTAGCATGAGAGTGCTGCAGTCAGCTTCTCTCAGTTTGGATTCCTTAAGTGTCCATCATTCAAGAGGTTTTTACCAGGAGACAAATGAACCCTTTAGAGGATATCTCTCTGAAAACCACTGACGAAAGCAATCACACGTTAACAATCTGTGTTGCTCCGGCGCGGTTTGGTGGACTGAGATGATCATCATCTTGTGCACATATGTCATCATCAGTGCATGATCATGATAAAGTTCTATATTTGAAAATCATTGGAGACATTTGGAATAATAAAAGCACAAAGTACACAACAGAATGAAATATAAGACATGTTCATGCTCTCATCTACTCATTTTTGGACGCTTTAATCCAAAAAAGGTTTTGGAAGTTACATGTTGGGATAAAAGTAGAAACACTGTTTTCATTGGAACAAGGTGTAAAACGTGGGATTACCCAATTAACTGCTGGTAATTGCATTTGTATGTACATACAACAACCATGGAATGAGTTTTCAATAATGTTACAAAAAAAACCCCTCTATGATTCTATTTAAATTATGACTGCATGATCCAAAATATATGTTAAATCTACTTGAGCATGGCGCACCGAACGAGGTCTACCTTTTTCCATGAGCGTGTGTTGATACGTGGGTGGAGATTTCTGAGAAGTCTTTGGAGATTAAATTTTGTTAATTGCCCTCATCCATCAACCATAACATTCATAAATGGAATAGCCATTGGACATTTAAGATAATGCTGAACTATTATGATGGATCACGGTCTCAGTGCTCATGTTCAATCTAGTTAATGTCTGAGATAATAATTGAGCTGTAATCAGTCTTATTTTGTATATTTGAAATCACCACTAAGTCCTGAGCTACTAAGGTGAGATTTTTGGTCCGCAGATAACACAATTTAAAGCCCATATTATGTAAAAATAAATACATTTCTGGCCGTATATTATATCTATATGAGATACTTTTTGCTGTACTTTATCTCTCAGAGATATGAGGTGAGACCATGGTCCACTGAAGAGTACATTTTGAAAGCAGTAGGTGAAAAAAAAGGCGTTTTTGGGGGAATAAGATTTGGTATTGGCCAAAAACTGAAAACATATCCTTTAATCAAAGTTCTGAAGTTTAATCTTTGCCAGAGGGAAGGTCTTGATGTGTCCAATGTGGCTGGGTGTATTATAACCAAAGCATTTGGAAACCGGACGATGTGTGAGTGGCTATGAACACGATAGGCTCCGTCGGTTATTCGAGTTAAATGAAATAGAAAATGAAATCAATTTTGTTTCATATTGTCCTTTTATATCATGTTCTGAGAAAGATGTTATCTAGCAGAACTCACAAAAAGATTGCTTTTTTGTGTGTGTGAAGACAGAAATAATGAAAAATAACACACTTGCATTGTCACTGTATCTGGGAAACAGTCACTGAGAAAAATGTATTGTTTATATTGTGTTAAGCATGATTTATTTTTTTTAGTTAAGAAATAATACACTGTGGTTTTGCAGGGCTTTGTTGTCCGTTGTAAATTGAATATCAAGTTACTTTACATCATGGAATTCCATATGGGATGGACTGTTTCAATAGTAGGACATGTATATAAAACATTCAGTATTATTTGCAATAATATTATACTAATTTAAAATCAAAATAGCCAAAATTGATATAGAATGGTTAATGTGTGTTTGGGCTTTGTAGACAGTCTGTTTCCATGTCAGATCAATTTGTTAAAGATAGAACATCAGAAACCAAATGCAACACAACTAGATTTAAATCTTTAATGTAACTCTTTGTTTTCGGTCTTGCGATTTTCTTCTACTTCTACTACTTTTGTTCTCCAATTTCCATTAGTTTGTGGTGGAAAGCTTTCCTTACAATGCAAAGGCATATAGATGTAATTGGGTTCAAAGGTTACATTGAACCTCAATTCCAGTTTGCCTTTCAAAAGAAGTGTCAGTATCAATAACTGACAAGCAGGTGGAGCTGTGAGCAAAGTTAAGTTCAGAAACTCCCAGTAACATTACTTTTTCTTTTTTTTTTCCCTAAGAGTCGTGTTGATGCTTTATTATTAAGGTTCCTCATTTCCTCATGAATGAGCTTACTATTACCGTGCAGCCTGCTTCCAAGCACTTAAGTCTATGCAACATCAAGACCTTGCCTCTCTGCGCTTATTCATTTTAATTGATGTTACTTCCACATCTCTGCTTCTTCCTGTGTATCCCGATGCCGCGACTGGTTGGTGCTGTAAGTGACAGTGTGTTGAGGCGCCTGTAATCCGGAGGTGGCAAATAATCAGAATAATTTGGGTGCTGTGTGTTTGTGTGTGGGGGCCATCGGCCTCTATGTACCGCTTGTCATTTTTTCAATTACTAGAGCTGTGGTTAAATGTTCATTTTCAGCAGTCAGCCCCGAGCAAAACCGACTGAGCTCCATTAGGTTTTACCCACAGCCTCACACTCATTAGTTTTCTCCGGTCAGACGAGAGTGAGGGAGAAGCTGGGCCGGCCTTTCTAAAGAGGTCAGGGTGGAGTCTAGTGCTGTGTACAGCCACAGTAGAGATTGTTAAGGAGTTTCCAGCCAGTATCTGACAATAGTAAGATTGCTGCGAAGACTCTGGAGACTTCTTTTTTTTCTTTTTAAAAAAGGTAAATGAGCACACCATCCTAATTGCCCTTTCTATCTACATTTCCTTCTGTCTCTCACATCAGCACCAATGTGTAGGAAACTCTTAGCATGACAGCACAGATCTAGGAAATATGGCGAAGTTTAAATCCAGATTCCAGTAAGGCTATCGGAAACGCACGTTCG
Organism: Lepturacanthus savala; assembly: GCA_030544235.1. Lineage (NCBI taxonomy): Eukaryota > Metazoa > Chordata > Actinopteri > Scombriformes > Trichiuridae > Lepturacanthus > Lepturacanthus savala. The sequence goes on from CM060481.1 coordinate 9,261,111, forward strand.
CCCCATTGCTAATAGGTACTGGGGCTTTTATCCTTCCACTCGCATCTAGGATGATGCTTTAAGAGCAGTACAGGCATCATTAAGCAAACGTCCTCTGTTTCCATTGACCTTAGGGATCCTGTCTTGATTTTTTGTGCCGCTATACGGATTTCTTCTGCCAGCTAAATGGAGGTTACGGAGAGATGGCATCCATTATTGAGGTATTCAATTCAAATGTCACCCCGTTCCCACTTGGCACTGTTTTCTCTTCCCTAATGTTTGCTCGGGGCATGGGGGTGGGGAGGAGATTGGGAGGGGTGAGGGGACGCCAGTTTTTGTGCCTCATTGGAACAGGCTTTTTTAGCAGACACTGAGCAGCGACCGGCACAAGGTGACACCGTTGTAAGTCTCCACACTTCACCTTGCACTCCTGACACATGGACGTTCTCCTGCGCCCTACCTGCATGGTTAGTATCCTCCTGAGCATGGGCCTCTAAAACAAGGCTGATTGTAACTATTCATCATCCGGCCTCCGCTTAATTGGACCAAAAGTAGATTGTAGGGCGATGCAACCTCCGGGCGGGCACAGTTCAGATGAGTCCGTTATTAAATGGTCCCACGTTGGAAATACTTGAGGTGCTCACATGGAATAAACTGACTTTCTCTCTAAAGTGCAGGTTACTTATTTAGCCACTACAGACTTGGCTTTCATTACCCGGTTACCCTCCTGTCAGTGTAATTCAGTCCTATCATCCCTCAACCCAGTTGAAATTAACAGGTAATTTGTAAATGTCACTTTAGGTTAGACACCTCATTTTCTTCCTTTTCCAACAATCCAGCAGCCACAAGCTAATTTTTCTTGACTTTTGAATAAGATTTTCATTCACAAATAGAGTTATGGTCCACTAAATAAATGAGAGTAATTGATGAGGGGGGAAAAAAATGTGATTAACGTAACCTATTAGAGTCAATCAATGACATACTACCCAGGATTCCTTTAGTTACCGCAATGCTGCATGTCTGCTGAGATCCTAAAGATGTTAATTGAAGAAGTGAAATGAGACATGATGATTCTGTATTCATGATATTTATTAGTCACAAGCAGTGAAATTAAAATTGCAAAGGCTGAGATGAAAAAAGTGTGCATGCGCGCACACTCATACACACACACACACACACACACACAAACAAAGGCAATTCCTGGGTTTTAGACTGTGACCAAAGATTGCATATAAGTATTGTTGATGCAAGTTATAATTGCAAGCAGTGGCAAAAACTGTAGCCCTCATCTCTGGTCCGTCAATGGGATCACACATGGCATTAAAAAAAGTCTAGCATAGCAATAAAAATAATAGCCAGAGGCCTGTCACATGGAATTTCAGCAAGTAAAATATGTAGAATAATTATTAGCTAATGTTCAGCAACTAAAGTTGGGGCCATTGTTTTTGTGTTTGTCTGAGCTTAGACATACTTTGTATGTAGGTTTCAATGTCTCTCTGCCAGAAGAAAAGAAAATACACATCAAATATCTCACACTGACCACCAACTTGAGGTTAAATTGGAAACACTATGCTGAGAATTTTTTTTACTGCCTTTAATTAGGCGATTTTTTGCCATTTTATGTCTGTTGTAGGTTTACAGCAGCCTACACTACTTACAACTTGAACAGAACATTGAGGATATCAAATGATAAAAAGAAACGATAAAACAAATGTGTTTAATTTTGCACTTAAATGTGCTGCAATTGCATCAGTTTCATTTTTAACCATGAAAATGTCCACAGATTGACACATTTTCTCAGTGAGACCAGTTAACAAACATGTACTGTCACACAACAGAAATAAAATCACCAATTATATAAAATTAAGTTTCAAAATGTTGAAAAAAAATAATTAACCTACCATTCTCTGCTTTGAATAGTTTTTCTCTGGCTCATGATGAACTCCCCCATATAAATACAAAATTTTAAATAGGATTTTTTTGAGGAGACAAACAACATTGATTACAGATTTCAAATAAGATTTAAGGGGTACCTATTCTATATATAATAAGTCCCCTATTATATATAGATGCTGGTCATATAATTAGAATATCACTATTCATTACTGAAAACATCTGGTGCCATATAAGCAGGAAGGTGAAGATGAAGACAAATAAAACTGGACTGTTGCTGAGGGATCCAAAGTTATGTTCTCTGATGAAAGTTAATTTTGCATGTCCTTTGGAAATCAAGGTCCCAGAATCCACATCGCTGAAAGTCGACTGTAAAGTTTCCACAGTCAGTGATGGTTTGTGGTGTCATATCATCTGCTGTTGTTGGCCCACTGTGTTTTCTTAAATCCAAGGTCAAACTCACCTGACCTTAATCCCACAAACAAATCTATGGGGTATTGTGTGTAAAAAATGTGAATAATAATTAAATACTTTATAAAATAAATAAATTATATTTATTATGAGCGCAAAGGTTATTGCAAAGGTTTTTATTAGTTATTCACTGTATACCTTGAAGGACCAGACAGTTCCCCTCTGAATGTAGGTGGTTGCATTGTTGTGCTCCTAGTGTTTTTTTTCATAATATCCCATAAAACAGCAGGGGGATTGGGTTTGCCTAACTTCATCTACTGTTACTGGGCTGAGAATATTGTAAAACCTTTACACTAGGCATCTACATATGAGAGTTAAAAGGGCCCGAATTGAGTTCACATGGAACTCTATCCAATTTAATTCCGGATTCTTACCTCTCCACTACCATATTACCACAACATACTGATAACAAATCAGGTGGTTAAAGCATCACTTAGGATACCGTCACAGTTTAGGAGGCACTTTGGATTAAAACAGATGAGCAGTAGCGAATAATCATTTTTTCCACCATCTGTGTTAGATGACACATCTTCAACCTTGGCACAGAAATGGAATGGTATTTTTCTGTGATTTATTCACAGATGATACATTTGCTTCATTTGAAACATTTATTAAAGACCATAACATGCCCATGTCACTTTTAGATACCTTCAAATCTATAATTTTGCTAAGAAAACGTTCCCCCTATTTCCTTACCTATCACGCAGGAATCAATCAGACATTATACTTAAGCACGACCCCTCAGAGAAGGAACATGTATTTGCAACCTGCACACTGATGACAGTAATTTAAACGTATATCCTGGGATAAAACAAAAGCTGTATGGGAGATAGATAGAGCTCTCCCAGGATGCTTGGCAAGACAGTTTAACATGTATACACACAACATTTCACTGGGTATACAACATGGCCTAATTCAATTTACAGTACTTTAAGGTGTCCATTACTCGGGGGATGAAGTTGCCAGATCTTTTTCCATCACAGATCCTGTCCGAGGTGCAGCCACAGTCCAGTCTCAGTAGGAGACATGTTCTAGGTTTGTCACACTCTCACCAGCGAGTACAAATTAGCGACACACTTTATGTTGTGTTTTTTTCACATACTTGATTGAGTTGATGATTGATAATTTTCACACAGCCATCGTTGGTATACGACCCCCGAACTGTGAGTTCACAGCTCTGGCAAATGCCCTTGCGCTTGCTTCAATGATAGCTCACAGACTTATTCATTTGAAGTGGAATTCCGCACATCTTTGTTTTGTTAACCTGTTATGAAAAATGCAAAATGAAGCATTTAGAAAAAGAAACAATGGCTAATGTCATTAATTAATTCTGCCATAGAGACACCAGGCAAAGCCAGCCAAAAGTAATTAAATAATAAATTATTGAACTTTGTAAAGTTCTGACCATAGATGGTGAAAACCAAAACAAGGCGCATTCAAATGCACCTCAACTGATGCGATTTTTTCTCGCGATGGACGCGAATTAGTCAAACAAATTTTAATTTGTCGCACTGTTTTGCGAAAATTCGCCAGATTTCGTCATCGTGTCCCTTTTCTCTCATCATCTATGTGTGAGATCAGCACTGTCACTGCGTTGTACAGCTCTGAAAGTCCGAAGCTCCGCCGTCATTTCTGGGTACATGACACTCTCTGGAGGTGCACAGAGCTCGGCTGGTTTCAACACTTCCTACCGGAGCTCCGCCTGGACGACGCGGCTTCCAAGTCTGTTGAAAAGTAAAAGACTGGCGATAAGTGAATTTCTCGTTGTGATGGGGACATGGAGCGACTCGCAACGCTGATTGGTTGTCGCGCTATGTCATCCTGTGAATTTGCCTGAAAAGTTCAATATTTTCAACCCGACGAGACAGGCGAATTTTGCGTCACGAAGCTTGATTTTTCGCCACTTCGCGTCCATCGCGTCGCGCCGTGAAAATTCGCGTCTTCCCATTGACTTAACATGTAATCACGTTGCGCTGTCGCGCGAATTTATGTGTGAACACCCCTTAAGACTTCATGGTGCATTCAAATGCACCTTCATAAACTGCCCATGATGATTGTTTAAAATGGGAAAGTTTCTTCTTTTTTTCTTATTTGCCCTTTTTAAAATACATTACTTTTTTGTTCTTTCATAAACCCAAAATGCTGATATACACTTTATTCACTTCATATTATTATAGTACAGATACACACCTCACAAAACTGATTATATTAAATATGAATGTGAGTACTATAATAAAATGTTTTATTAAATTCATATATGCTGTAAATTCTAAGTAAATCTCCCTAGCACTTCAAATCCATACAGATTTTCCATTATATCCTTCATACTTTTACCACTATGCCTGTGAAATTGCACTGATTTATTTTGTAGGCAATATGGCCTTTACATTGCAAAAAACAGTGTGACTGCTTTAAAACTTTAAAAAGAAACAATATGCTAATACATTATCATACAAATTAATATGTTGGAAACCATTAAAAAAAACCAGGAAAAATCTATAATTTATAGGTAAGTAAAGATTTCACTGTACATTGGGCAATGATGGAGGATATGAAGATGTTTTACCTGCCTTTAGGTTTAAAGTTGGTCATATATTTTCTATGAGTTTGTTCAAGTTGTCTGGTGCAAATGACCAAATGCTGTTTCTCCATGTTTAGTTTGGACCCATTTAGTAGCCAGCTGCCAGATGACTTGAGAGGCCAACAAAAAGAGACTCAGGAGGCTGGGAGGATGTAATACTGGATTTATTACACACTACTACATTTAAACTATAACCCTGTCGAGGTATTTTGTATTTCTACATTTTTTTTTTGCTGTTTCCAATTTCCCACCATGGATGATAATGCACTCCTTTTTTCCCTTCTATTTATTCAAGGAACTGGAGGAATTTTTCCTCTGACCTGTGGTGCGACCATATGCTGCGTGATTTCATAACCAGTAGCAGCGACAGGAGTGTCTGCTGTTTGCCTCAGGGTCAGGGCCATTTCTAGCTTTTTTGCCCCCACCCCCCACACCTAGTTTTCATATTTGTAAATACATACTATCTTTATCAAATATGCATCCCAATCCATATGCATGCCATGGTATATAAGTGAGACTAAATGTTACTTTTCACACATAACAAATCTATGGTCATGTAAAACCCACTGAGATATTGTTAGTGATAGCTTAATGTTGTTCAGACTGTAATATGAATATTGTGTTGTTTAGTATATCTACATACTTTAGCTTGTTTAAGAGCTACAGTTCTTCACAAAAATCTCAATAGAGTCATTACTGGTTCCTGGTTAGACAGATATTCGGCCTTTATGCCTCCTGGATCACGTTTTTATTACACAGAAAACAACACATGCAACTGTGGTGGTACTAATGCTACACAGTGCTGATCAATCAGTAACATTGCCTTGTTAATATCAATACCATTTGTGCATAAATCACTCTAGATAAAACAAAAAAAAAAATATTTTTTGTGCGTATTTGTTTATATAATTTGTCTCATCTTATCTCACAGATGATAGGTGATCACTTTCATATCAATAACGTGTTTCAGGGATAAATTGATTGGTGCTTGTAAAATAAATTAAATATTTGAATAATGATCATTAGGAGTGTGGATCTGATGACCATGCAGGTAGAAGAACTCATTTTACTCAGCTAGAAGAGCCTAATAAGACAGATTGTTCCATTAGGTGTAATGCAGCCTTTATGACCAGGAGAAGATAACATTTAGGCTTCATCACAGTATTATCACAGTAGCCAAAATCCCAGATAATATCCACTCTCATTAGTGGATATTGTATTATATTGATACATCGCCCAGCTCCAGGTGGCACAACTACAAGATGTGTTGGTAGCAATAACTCAATTCAGACAAGGCATCATCGGCTTTCATACATAATGTATTAGTTATCAACAGCTCCAATTTTTCTTTTTCTTTTCAATGAAATTTGCATAAATAAGCAAGTGGAGAGTCAATGATAATTAGTCTATCTCTTAACACTGTGACCGCTACAATTGAAAGACACATAATGTAGCACGCATTCTGCAAGTTTTCCCGACATTAAAAGCTTATAGTTGTCTCAGAAGTGTGCTACGACCATCACTCAAAATAGCATTCAAACTAATTCCCCAATCAGTCAGTGCGGCAGCTAAGTGGAATTCAAGACTGATTTCACCATGTGATACCGGCGTGCCTCCAGCCTAAAAGCCTCGGTGTGATTGATAAATACAAGAATTGAGGAGACATTTAGACTGGAAAAAGGCCCTTTCATTAAAAAAATACAGTGTTCATAATGAAGGGGGAATTGAATTAGCGCCAAGAAGGATGAAGAGGAAGCAAATTGCTGTAAATATTGTAAAGACTGATCGGCAGCCTCCTCCTCCAGCCACAGCAGAAAGTCATTATGTGGGTTTTGGATATAGGTTCCCCATGACCGCATATTTATTATCTATCTAAATAGAATCACTTACCTCTGATGCTGGCTCTGATAGCCAGTCACCACAAATATCAGTTCCCCCGGTGCCTCTGCCGGCAGTTTTTACATAAGGCCAAATGATTATGCGCGCAACCAGACAGGATTGCATTTTGTTGTTAACTTGATTCCAGTTTTCCTATGAGAAATAACCATTTTGTTGAGGGGAGATTTTTTCTTTTTTTTGTAAATTCAACAGTGTTTGACATCCTCCATGGTGGAAAACAAGGTCAGCGGTAGAAAGTCAGTGTACTTTTTTTCAGAGCTGTGAAAAGGAAAAATGCCTCCTTCTATCACTATAACTGTAATACAGCCACACGTTTCCTTTATGATCCCATATTCAATGTACAATATTTGTCATTATGTGGCAATTTAGTTGTATCTTTTTTGTTTCTGTAAAGCCATTGTTCTGGCATTAAGAATAATGGCAATAAATATATGTATTGCAACTGGGGATGCAGCACAATGCCTATTCATGAAGGCAACATATGCAGTGCTCAAAAGGCATGTATGCACATAGGTATTGGCCCATTTGTCAAGCCAGGAGAGCTAATTATCTCATACCGTGCAATATTGTTTTCAACCCATGCATTTCATTTTGCAACATTAAAACATACGTGGTGCAGGCAGAAGAAATGGTTTCCATGAGTATGAATGCATTAGGAAATTTTGGGAGGGGATGTTGTATTAGGCCTCCACAGGGATATCAGCATGCTACACCTCTTTTGGTTTGTCATTCATCTTCCTCTGTGAGGGCGGAGAAAGAACCAGTGGGTAGTGATGCCTTCAGCCAACTTGGCAGGTTAATGAAGGTAATTTGATTTCATACATAATGGCTGCCCATGCCACGCGGGGCTTAATTGCGCTCGGCGTCTGGGCGTCATTTCATGGTACCAGCCGAGGCTCTGTGTATTTCCTGAAGGTTGTGCGGCGGCAAACAAGTTCCTGATTCAAGCGAGATGGAACCGATAGCTCTTTTTCATCTGCTAATAGTTTATCTTATTTCCCAGGCAGCTGCGAGCTCTGCTGTCACAGTGTGGCGGCGGCAGCTCAGTTTTAGTGAATCAAGCAAGTTCATTACTACATGGCAAACAAACACTGTAGTAGGCCTTACAGTCTTGTGATGACTCTAAAGGAACATGCTGGCGTTCACTCTATCCCATTTGTTACACCTTGATTTGGTATTATCCATGTATTGAGTGATTTTGCTGCGTGTTGTGGTGTTCGGTAGTTTCAACCTTTGCATCAGCTGTGTGAATCTCTCATATTTATTCAGTCATATCATACCATTCTCAGATTTTCATACTCTGTGTGGTGAGGTAATCTTGAAACACACGTGTTTGTGTGATTGATTGCTCTGTTGAGAGTGGTTGATGAGGGCTGTCAGTTTGTAACCATCTAAACCGACAATGTATTAATTATTGATACAATCATTGATTTTATCATTCACTAGATTAAATTTCAATCTGCTCGACAGCTGGATGCTGTCAAAAGGTTAGACGACATAGTAAGGACTATGAGAATTTGCTTTAGTGTTACAGAGTCAGTAGTCAACATTAAAGGTCCTATATCATATAAAGTAGGATTTTAATTGCTTTTTATTTATAAGAAGGTCAAGCTGTTACATAAACATTGTCCTGATTCCTGATTTTTGGTATTTAACAACAATTTAAGTATATCAGGAAATTGTATATAGAATACATATATGTATCCCATACACACACATAACTTTTTTTTTAAATCAATTTCATGAGTCTAACAGCACATTTATTTGATTTGCTGTTTCTTTTGTCTGAATAAGAAGACAGCGAATCACATAACTGGCTTCTGCCCTCTTTGATTCAAATTACAAATCAACACTATGTGATGAAAAGTGGCATTTCAGAATAAATCAGTAATTCGTTGTCAGATGAAAACAGACTTTGGAAAATTATATGTAAGGGATAATGTTCAGCATGAGGAGCATTTTTGTGAAATAACCCTGACAGTGTAATGTAGGTAAACTGATAATGGCCTGAACAGTGGCCAGCTATTACACTGTTAATTATGAAATATATCAATAATTTGACATAATTTAATAATGACTTTATTGATGTAGAATTATTGCAATGCTTCTGCTAAAAAATTGTCAATTAGACTGTACAATTGATCAGAACTGCGTTCATAGTAGTTAGAGCCATAATTGACCAATCATAATCAAGTATTCAACAAAGCATTGTGTAATAATAAAGTGTAATAACCTAAAATAAATGCTGTTGGAATAACATTCTTGAAAGTTGATTAGATTGTTGCAAAGTTGCATTTTTTTTACCATATTTTTTTTCTGGACCTTTTCATAGTATTCATTCATTAGTCAATATATTTGCATCCGTAATTTACATACTTATGTCACGTTCATTTTGGAAATGGTCCTGTAAATCATCAACTGATCTTCTGGGAATTTTAAGCAATATTCTGGCCCTCAACAGGTTTTGTAGTATTTGTAGTAAGTGTATATGCATAAATTCAGAAACACTATAATAAGCAGTAAGAAAAACACAAAGTGGAATCTAAGTGGAGGACATAGGACACATACATACATGCATCGGGACATACATATTATATAGTTGTGTATTGACTTAATTTTTGTTTTGAGTTTTGTTGTTTAAAAAACTATAAACCAATAAAGTTTAATCTGTCAATTAATCAGTTAAAGAAAACAACATTTCTCTTTAGAAGTCGAGCAATAACAGTGAGTGGGATGTCTAAAATACACCATCCTAAAATTAATTTCAGATTTTTTCTCACCCTATAATTGGATCCTAATCAGCAATGGGGTTCAAGCTATTTTCCTAAGACCTCTTCATTTGATCATTATCTACAAAGCTGTTGCAGATATTATAGACCATATTCCTTTTACTCTGCTATACAATCTAAATGGATCTTGTTTCAAAGCCTCAAGGACAGTCTGTGATCAGCCTGACTAGATTGCACTTTCCTGCTTATCTCCATCTACAAGGATGTCTGCAAACATCATAATGTACGAATCAAAATAATGTTGTGTCGTGCAGGATACACTTAAAACACACTGTAGTTGTTGATACCAAAGAAATTCTAAGAAACCAAGAGTATAGCAAAACTGTCCTGAAAACAAACCTCAAAATGTGATGTTAAGAGATCTTTCTACAGTATCTCATAGGACAATATAATGCGCACAGTCATATATATTACATTTTAGATATTTTGCATGGTATATATACTGTTATATTGCAATATTTGTAGTTATCGTAATTGTCTACTTTAAAAGTACAGTGTGTAGGATTAGTATCATTTGGTAGAACAGACTGTTACGGAAATAGAAGAGAATATTCATAAATATGGTTAATCAGTTTAGAATTCAATGAAAAATTTGAATTGTTTTTTCTGTCGTAGATTGGGACATTTTTATCTACATGTGGAGCAGGTAGCCCCTCTGTGAAGGCCGCCATGTTGCATTTATATGATTCTAGATATTAGCCCAGGACAGACCAACCAATGGCTCTTTCGTGTTTTTTACGGTCACCGTAGGTGCTCTTACAACTTGGGGTACTCGGTCGGTTGCAGTCTGCAACCTCTCCACCAGATGCTGCCAGAAACTACACACTCTACATTTACCTTTATGGGGAAAATAAAACAGACAGTTGGAGGAGAGTAATTATACGTATGTCACTTACAGTGTAGACACAAAGCTATTAGAAAGCAATTTAAATGAAAAAAGGTAATGCATGTTTCACTCAGACCTTGTCAGGTCAGAATGTTTGTAAAACACATCCATATTTATCCATCATGCACAGCAATAGGCTGACAAGCTCTATGATCACAAGTGTGGTTAACCATTCAACCCACTCATATGAAAAGCACCTCAAAGCAATCAATAAATCAATGTTTGTACATAGAAAACAGCAACACAAAGGCCATATTTTAAATAAAATACATAAAAATATCACAAATATCAAAATCAACATCTTATATATAAATATTAACATCATATTCCTCCTTATTTACTGCACATCAGAATCAACATCTCCTATTTAATTACCTTGTTAGAGAAGCCATTGTTCACCTGTCATATATATGACTGTCTTTTTTTACTTTGACTTTACTATAAAATGTGACTCAGATCATAATCATATGGTGTGGAGTACAAACAGAACATATAATTGCAATCAATAATAAAAAAAATATAGCACAGGTTTTATTTAAACAAAGGAATTACATTCTTCAAAAGAGCATCTAATTTACAAATACATTTTGACTTGACTGGTTGTAGTAATAAGATTAATGGAACATGGATTGAACATGGATGGGTGGTGTGAATAATACTTTGGCTTGATCTCTCTCCTATAACTCATGATGCTTACATACACACATTCAAACAAAATATGATACTCACCACCGAGACAATTATCAGTACAAAGGTTGCAAATCCTCTGATTTCTATCCAGTCTAGTAGATCTTCCAATGACCTTGTTCATTTTATTTTTAATTTATTACAGATAGCCTGTCTGTACTTTTGATTTTCATATAAGATTTTTTTTATCTTGATTTCATGTTTAAATTCTGCAAAAATATCAGACAATGTCATAGTTCTGAGCTTTTGCACTTTTGCATTAACTGATCTTTCCAACAGTGTTTGGTTGTAGACCTATGGGGGTGACTGGGAGAAAACAAATAAAATGCACAATAACATAAATAAACAGACTTTTATCTTACCCTCATGTATATGAGTAGTTCACATATATACACCAAATGCCTAAATAACACAAACCTTATCAATCAAAGTGGTTGTTTCATTGTATTGCTTCAGCGACTACTTCCTTATTCAAGTGGAGATGACGTGTTTCCGTAATTCCGTAATTATAACTGTCCATTCTGGAATGGATCGCCACTCATTCCAGTCCATTAGTCCGCAGCCAGACGTCTCTCAGTCTTTCAGCCTCTGTTCAACAGTTAGTTTCAAACAGTTAATGCTGTGACACTTCCCTGTGATCTAGAGGTAAGCCAAACCACAATCCAGCATATCATTGCTTACTAAACTGCATTGTAATAGTGGGAAACATGGCATCAGAACTGAGCCTAAGTATCAAATTGTTATTCTGAACAAAGAGGGTCTTTCTCGGCATCATATCGTGGCTAGACTCAAGGTTTCTAAGGGGGCAGTATATGGAACTTTAAAGCACTTTGCAGAAACTGGATCAGTTGTATCCAAAGCACGATCAGGCAGACCAAAAGTGACTATGCCATCAAAAGATCAATATATCAAGCTTAGTTCCCTGGGAGACAGAAAAGCAACTTCATCACAGATACAGAATTTACTAAATAAAGAACGCAAGACTCCAATCAGCAAAAGTACTGTCAAAAGAAGGTTGTCTTGTAGTGGTCTCAGATGACAAGTAGCACAAGGCCAGACGTTTTGGGTGGGCTAAGAAATACCATCATTTCACAGTGGATAACTGGAAAAAAAATCATATTTCCGAATGAATCCAAGTTTGAGGTTTATGGCAGTAATATAAGGGTATATGTAAGGGGACAAAAAAAAGAGAGTGAATGCTATTGCAGTGTATCAAATTATCGAATCAAATTAAATGACCATTCGATCGTCCCTAGTGGCTACTCAGATGCTATGGTAATTATGAAGGTTGACTCTTGTGATGGTGATCTTGGTAATAGTTGAGAAAATGAGCCCATCATACAAATGTAGGCTGCTGACGGACATAGTTGTAACTCCCATTTTCCACTGGAGGTGATTGAGTCGTGATCAAGCAGCAGCACAGTTTTGCTTCCTCCTCTCACCACATCATTTCCTACTGGGAGCGTTTCAGGTAGCTGCAGGAAAGCTGGGTTTGGGAGACCACAAGATCGCACGAGAATTGGGGTACAACCACAGATATAAATACGTGGTGGTGAGTGGTGCAATGTGTAGAGTGGCTGCCCCATATATAGAGGCGGTCCTGGTTCAAATCCAGAATCAGATTGCCCCTTCCTGCAGTTCATTCACCCTTTCTCTGCCTCCTACCTTCCTGTCTGTTTCTACTGCACTATCAAATGAAGTCGAAAGGCCAAAAAACAAAAAAAAAAAGATGTATAAATACAACTACAGTCATAAAAAAATGTGTCCAAAAAGTTTTGTTGGACGCCTGACTTTAGTCAATTCCTAATTTTTCCTTGATTCCTTTTCTTGAAAGGATGTACGGTTACCTATGAAATTGAGTGATTTTCACCTTTGAGAATAAACATCTCATTGTCCATTGTATCTTCTACGTCTTCGCCCATTGGACACCTACACTGAAATGAATCAACCATGATCGAGCAGGAGTCCCACCCAAAGAAGAAGAATTCATAATGCCTCAGGATAATGACTGCAAACAGACAAGTTTTGCAACAACTACTTGAAGACCAAAAAAAACCAAGAAGTTGTCACTGCCATCTGACCTAAACCCCACTGAACATTTGTGGGAGCACTTTTGTAGATGTAGGCTAAGCCATGGAAATCTGCATTGTAAATTGAAAGAAGCAAGATTGAACCATTTTATTGGCATTGCCTTGTAATTCTGTTATCCCTTTTAGTGCTGTATTCTGTAATGTCTTCTATGTTCAAATATATTGTATTCCATCCTGTACACACATCTATTGCAAGCCCGTCTGTCCTGAAAGAGCAATCCTTTTCTATTACTCCTCTTGAGGTTTTTTCCTCCTTTATTTCTATTAAAGTTTTGTTGGAGTATTTCCTTGTATGACGTGAGGGTCTAAGGATAGTGGACATTGTATTGCTGTTGTCCAAACTGTGAATCCCTCTGAGGCAAATCTATGACTTGAAAATTAATTTGAGTATCGTCCGCATAGTAATGGTAATACAAAAAACTGGAGTGACTAGAAGTGAAGCATATAAATTACAGTATATCAGTATATGCTGATGTAATTTGTAGGAGACAGGGTGATTTAAATACATCATCATATTTCCCAACCCTAATATCTTTTATTTGCTTGTGCAAAATTAGGTCGGCTGTGGTGTAGAGGTAGAGCATAATTGGTCAGCGGATCATTTTGATTTCTGGCTCAACCAGGCTGCATGTCAATGTACCCTTGGGCAAGATACTTAACACCAAATTGCTCCCAATAGGCCTTTTTCACATGACATCACACAACTTTTGTTTTGGAGCGAAGCAGGGTATCCTAAGTACCGTCTTTGTTTTCTCTATCTTACTCAACTGTGTTTACTGAATTTCACCCAGTACCTCCTCCAGCTGCAGAAATCTCGTTCCAGACATGAGTAGACTGGCAGAAAAACTGTCCACCACTCCAGTCTCCAAACTGGACAAGGGCAACAAGTTCTTTATAGAACAGTACCTGTTTGATTATGAAGGTAAGTGTTTTGTCTTAAGGTTAGTAGAAATGCTAGAATAATGCTAAGTATCAAATCAGTGTTTTGATTATCTATTAGTTGTCTGATTCTTGATGAAGTTGCTATGATGTTGTTAATTATTGTCATTAGCTGAAGACAACAAAGACTGAAAAACAAGTGTCGAAGAGTTTACATGCACACTAATAATCAGTGTATTAATGCATGTCAATATTTCATACTATATATTAGGTCGTGTAATCCCCATCCAAGAATACAACACTGCTTGGCTGCGTCATGTTATCGGTCTAGCTGAAGTGCTAATTGCTAACATTCGTGGAATGTTATAGCCTTAATTCTACCTTAGAAAATACACAGACATATACCTATATATGTCTAGGTTTACCCTGCATCGTTCCAGAACAGACTTCAGAACAGCTTATGCCTATTTATACATCAACCACCACCATCAGTGTATGAATGTGTATGGATTTGTATGAACGGGCGATCGAACAGACCAGAAAAGGTTTATAAAGTTAACAGCTTAGCACCACCACCTTATAACGGGGTTATCACATCATGCCTGTTTTGTGGTGTTTCAAAAGGCTTTTAACCAGGAAATAATTACAACTGCTTCCAGTCACCATTGAAGGAAGCTCAAATGCACTAGCTTTGTACAGACATTTTTGAAATTGTATGGCTAAACTGTACTTTAGAGTACAAATTGGATGTAAAATGTTGCTGTTGTGGGCTGACAATGCTTGCTAGATTGTATAGCTTGTTTGCAAGGTAGGAGTCAGTGCTGCATGAAGATTGCTGCCAGTGCGCCATAATTTGGAGCCAAAGCAGAGCAGCTACTTCTTACCTTTTGACCCAATTCACATCACAGTCACCAAAATGAGAGTTTGCATTGGCCATTCTCACAGTCCTCTTACTGTATAGCAGTGTTCAATCAATGCCAGGCATAAAATAGAAAGCCGCTGGACTGGACGCAGAGTGGATAAGCACTCCTACAGATCCTCATAATATCTAGCTAAAAGCCTGCTTCTTTCCTCACCTCACTGCCTACCTTTGCTAGTGGCTGTACAATTAATAACAACAGCCTCTCACATAGTGTGTGTGTGCCAGGCCCAACATTAAGCCTTTGTTCTGTTTTCCACACTTGTCATATTTTGGCTTGTATTTAAATTTTACATAACTTTATTCAGATTAATATATACTTAGTACAAAAAGAAAATAACTTAAATTCTTCAATTACTAGCATTGCAAATAACCACCAGAAGTAACTAGTGCTTAAGACATGTCACAGTAATTATGAGAGGATGATCATGAAAAATCAATGTCATGATTCACAATAAAGTCAGCAGAATATGAGGCCCAAGCAATTATCCTTCAATATTAGCTCATCTTAACAGGCATAATGTGGGGTTTTCTTTATGGGAATATTGTGGGATCTTTGTACAAAAGGGGGAGACAAGCAAGCGAAAGACAAGCAGAAAATAATAAATGAAAATGGTCAACAGACAATGAGAGCATTAGCTAACATTGCCTTTCTGCTATTATTGCCTGTTTTCTGGAGCTGAGTCAAGTTGAAGATAGTTTAATAGCTGTGGAAGTGTTGAGTGGTTTGCTGGAATGAATGACACTCTTTGCTTTTAGTTGAATATCAACAACCTGAATGTATGGCCTGATGGAAAGAGGCAGAGCTACATAGGAGCTTTGCCCTTGACACAAATTGAGTATAATAATACTCCTCTGCTTGAGCATTTCTTCTCCTTGTTTACACAAGAATCTTTTTATGTTTCTTGTGGAATTTCTTCATGGACGACTTTATCCCGACAATGTGTGGGACTTTCAACTCCAGGCAATGTCTTCATCTAGTTTGAAGAGTCAGGGATGATCCACCTCAGCTTGGCATTACCTATATCCATGCTGCTGGTCGGTCTGGACTTCCCATCCTGCTGGGTAGCATGTGGGACATTTGTATGCTCTGTTCCGATCGATGTAATCAAGCACGAAGTTAGAGGCAACGCAGATGGGAGGAATAAGACCAATCAATTCAGATCAGTGTCTTTGGCTTATGAAATTTATAAACAATTACTTACATGCTGTACATTTGCTAGTGATTTTTTTTTATAACCAGATTCTGTAATCCTTTGTACTAGCGCGCTGCGACTGGGTAGTCATGTCATGGCGACTGTTTTTCAAACATAGAAACTTTCCTTTTATAAGGTCAACATTCACGGTTGTTTGGCTCCATAATCTTCCATAAAGCCAAAGCCAAAGTCCACTTCTGAAAATGGCTCATTAAGATTTTGATCAATCTTGTGCTTTGCGGTGAGACAGACTTAGGAAATGCCATCAGAAAATTGCATTTCCCAATGACATTAGGCGCCCAGTTGACCATCCAATTCCATGTGTTTCTATTGAGATGTTAAGATCTGATATCATTTGGGTCAGAAAACCTGCTTTTTTCTCTAAGTGAGGCAATTAAATTTCCTTGATGGTCTCTGAGAGCACTTAGCTTAAGAGAATACACTTCTAAATCAAAAAGCTTTCAATCATCTCAAATCATATTTGGGAGAGATCTGCCCCCGAGTGCAGTGTCACATGCAATGCTTTTGAGCATGTGACACACTGGTGCTGAGATAGGCGATGTTGGGAAAGGTTACTGTGCATGTCTCTGCAGGCTGTGCACTGGCTGCGACATGTCGTTCGTCGGAGTTGCACGGCGTAGCTTTATATCAAAGACAGGACAGCAGAGGCTAAATTAAACTGAGGAGAGACCTGCCAGGTTGAGACAGAATATATCAAAAGGATATAAATGAGAGGAGAGAGAGCTTTAGTTAATAAAGGTGAAAACAAGCAAAGAGACCATCTGGCAAGTCTGAAATACATTACTTCATTCTCTGTTACTACCTGTTCGCTGGTTTACCATTCTGCTCTATTTTACGACAGCTAATTAGGCCGGTTTTATAACCAGGTTTACTTTACTCTGTCATACAAGGATAAATTACCATTTTGCACTTCTCACTTAATCATTTTAATTACCACAGGCAATTTATCAGGCTGTCTTCAGGGTATGAATAATTGGAAAGATTATTAGTTGAGAGTAGATATCAGGAAATACAGCACATATTGTACTATATGTGAGATTATATAGTATATTTTGTGACTAAAGGTAATATGGAATATGACATTTGATTATAATACTCGTTGCAGTTTATCATATCCTTGTTTTATAGTGGGTGACTTCTTCTTTCTGAACTGCAGTTATTCACAGAGTCCCTTATAGAGATAATCAGCAAAAGACAGAAAGCTTGCTGTTATGCAGGTTTACACAATTTAATGCTTGTGTGCTTTGGGAGTGTGTTCAGGATGGGCTGGACCTTTGCTGACTTTGTCCTGACATTCATTCCCACACTATATCAGCGGTGAAAGAGCGATGCATCAGACGCCCCCTCCACACAGATCAAAGAGGGTGTGCCATGCTGCTGTGGGTTTACTTGAGAGACTACCAACATGAAAATACCACATCCCAGTCCTCAGCGGGGGGCCAGTCTGTAATTGTGTCTTGTCAGACCTCCAAAGTCTCTCTCACAGCTTCGTACCTGACATTTTCCTCCGATGAATTTATTTTTCATTCTTTGGTATTTTGGCAGTAGTGCCACTTGTGACCAAATTTAGCTCTTCTCTCCCACCATGTGTACTGTGAGCCAATGATACAGAGTGTGTGACAATGCACTCCATATGAAAAGAGGACATTAACCACCATCCTGAAAAGGTCACATTAAGGAACTGATGAACGCGCAGATTCAACAGTAGTAAAGCCATATAGGTTTAATTTTGCCATAAAGCCATAGATTTATCTATTTATATATCATTGTTTTTTTTTGCATTGGTCGATCACAATTATGTGCCACTTAACATCGAGACAATGCTGCTATCCCCCCTTCAATTGTAATAAAAAACATAAAATATGATAATTATATAATGAATGGCCTCACTCATAACAAAAGACACATATTCAGCTTTTTCTTTTAGAGGCAGAGAACATGGATGTTCAAAGGAGTGGATTGTTTTATGTGAAGTTTCACACATTCAAAGATTATATAGAGCACACTTTTCAGTTTGTACCATAAGTGCAAATGGGGATTACATTCATTCAGTTACTTGCTCCTGAGTTCTCCTATTAAACATACAAGCTGGGTCTATTTTTGACATCAATCTCACACAGAGCAGAACGAACCAGACAAGAAGTCAGAGCAGTAAGGCACAAATCAACCAGTCAATTTTCAAAATAAAACACTTTACAGATTTCCACCTAATTAGCCAAAGTAGAAGACTAAAAAAACATGTTCAAATCAACAGCAATTAAACATCAGATAGGTTAAGCAACCTGTTTTTGTTGTTCTCTCTGTACATCAGTGATTATTACCTATTATATTGATTATCGCAGGATCTTGAGATTTTCACAATGTGAGCAAATTTTAGCAGCAGGACAGTTGTGATGAAAACCAATGGAAACACCAAACAACACAATTTTGTAAAGATCTGTCCACACAAGATGAATGTGTGTACGAATGATGTTTAAACTAGTGCAAAAATATCTTGTATCCTGTATTCTGAACAAGTGAGCTCGCATTTGTTTTTGCTCTGCGTATCAGACTGGCTTTCTCTCCAGTTTTTTTCAGTTGGCATAACTGCACTTGTGGCTGTGTTTACTCTATGACTGCTAGTACTAGCGGGGAGCCACCATTACATTACATCAGTGCTGTTTGGACGGTTCCAATTTCCTGAAACCGGGCTGGATGGAGGGAAGGCCAGGCAGAGCAAAAAAGAAAGGGGGCGATCACATGATCAGAATGGTTTTAACCAGTCTAAGGCTTTATTACTACAATTTAAAAACATATGAAGGAAAGGTCAAGAAAAAATTAGTTGGGTCTGGAGGAAAATATCCGACAGATCCAGGGCCACATGCATAAAACTCTTTAGATTCATGACTTAAATGGTGTGCATGCAAAAAACCAGAAATATGCATTGCAAATTATTTTTGTCAAGCAACTATGTGATGATGCTACAAAACGTCTTCCAAACACAAGCTCTCTTGTTTCTGGGTCCTACAGGATTGAGCGTTACATTTTACATTACACTACTCCCTCCTAAACAAAACAACTTGCGCTGCTCTTAGTAAGCTTTGACACAAATCCGCTGCTTTATTTGATGTGGTGCACAATAATAGAATTGTACGAGGCCTTACACCTTAACAACAGAAATTACACTCACCACATGAATGGAAAGTATTCAGTATACCAGTCGTGCTGACACAAAGATAAATTCAACACAATCAGAGACTGTGGGTTGTCTCAGACTGTTCAGTCCTACACCTCTGACATAGCGTGCCTTGAAATCTCCCTGTGCTAACATGCTGTATGTTTCTGAGAGGCCTGAAGATTAGCATATGACATGACAGATTACATTAAATCATGTCTGCGCTGTACTTTATGACATTAGCCTCTTAGCCCAGGCATACAGATGCATGCAAATGCTACCCCAAACCCTCTTATTTAAATCTGCTGCATGACATGGCACCTTTGATATGATTATTAGTCATCTAAGCGACTTGACTTCACCCTCATCAGATAGGACATGTCAGCGAAGGTGAGAAATGATGGCCACTTTGAACACGAACCTTGACAGGCTGTGGTGAAACTCTGAGAGGAGCAGACGACTGACTGGAAGTGTTATTTGACAAAGGATGTCCACATGAGAGAGAGATTTTCCTTTTTTTTTGACGCGTACACTCGCACGACTCCCCTTCACAAAATGTTTGGAGTATCGCCTTGCAGTTCTTCTCTCAAATCGCATAAAAAGGAGAAAGTTGTTTAGAATACGGTTGTTCTTTTCATGCCGTCCCACTCGTTAGTAACAGAAGTCGGTCTGTCTCAGTCAGAACTGCTGCCCAGATGGCTCTCCAATCTGCCCCATCTAAAGAGTGAATCATCCTAATCACACATAAACTGCTGCTTAACATGTGCCTTTTGCTACAATATACTGTGTATATATATATATATATATATATATATATATATATATATATATATATATATATATATATATATATACATATATATATATATATATATATATATATATATATATATATATATATATATATATATATATATATATATATATATATATATATATGTATATATATATATATATATATATATATATATATATGTATGTATATATATATATGTGTGTGTGTATACACATACACACCACACACTAGACTAATATATAAAATAAGGCTCTTCCCCTTTTAGATCCTGAAGCTATGATGTGAGTTATCACAGTGTACGATCTTGATATATCAACCTCATTCCAATTGTCAGTCACATCAAGTGTTTGCATATAGTGATACTCACAGTCTCCTACTCTTTGGGGAGGTAGAGATTGTAGATACTTTTCTCCAATTATTCCCAGTGTCATCGGAGAAGCCCCCAACACCACTCGAGTGTCTTGTCTGTGCTCTGTGGTCTTTAATCTTAATTATAAAGCTATCATTACAGCATGAACCCTGGGCTGCCAACAGTGGAGCCCTGGGCTCATCTGCTCCGAATCAATCAAACTAAGTTCTGCTCTGGAGGACTTTTTCTCTTTTTTTCAGTCAGGTCATTTTGATTCTCCCTTATCTCATTTCCATAATTATGCTTGTCCCTTCTCTAATGGAGTGAAAATGCTCTCTACCTCCCAAAGCTTTACATGGTCAAGTCTGAGCATTTCAACTGCATTGCAACCTTGAACATCCAGACTTGGCGACAGTAACTGTCTTGGACGTGAGCTAAAAGATCGGAATTTGTTTCCCCAGCAGTACTTGCTAATAAAGGCATGTTAATAGAGGAGGATGGGACAAGAACAAAATAACTTCTGCGGTTTATTGTTTATGAGAAGGTGTTAGATATGGAGTTATGTGCGTTGTGTCTGCGAAATGCACTCACTCACACTCAAATTGTCAGCTTCTGCCCTAAATCAAGGCAGTAAAATTGGATGACAGAGAGAAAGTTGGCAGGAGCCAATGACAAATTCTCCCTATCTCAAACACAGCTGACATCTTAAAGCTGTGATCAAGTGGAATGATCAAAGGTGTTCACTGCTCCACTGGGGAGTACAGTATGTGTGTAGGGGGATGGCTGTCCAGAACTTTTGCAAAAAAGTCAGTTTATATATTATCATTTGCTACGATTTGACTTGTATATTCATAGTCAAAATTCTAATTACCGTACACGAGAAATTTATACTTTATTTTTCATCAGTGACAGCGCCCCCTATATTATTGTTGGTTCAAATTCGCAAAAAGTGTGGTTATTATATAGATATTTCAGTATATCTAACATCCATATCATGAAGTCTTTCCAGCATAAACAGTTAGCCTTGATAGTCTAGCTAGCAAGCTAGTTAGCCTAGTTAGCTAGCTTCAATTTCCAGAGTGAAATACAAATATAAGGTTGTGTAATTCAGCAGCTGGGCTCCTTGAAAAAGTACCCTATGTATCATTGTCTTTAGGACACTGGATAGGATGGAATTCGCCATCAATGTTGCCATATTGGTTTGATGTTTTCCAGGCCCAGGTGCTCAAAATCTGCCCAAATATGATAAATACAGCCCGTAGGTCCCCTGGATCCTGTTTTATGCAATGAAAAAGTATGCACAATAGCCGTAATATTGCTGCAATTTGTATTTCCTTACACAAAAGATGGAGAGAACTCAAATTTCAGTTTAAAAAAACAGATTATGAAGGTTGCTAAAAAGCTCAGACTTGTAACTGGACAATTTCTAGTAAATGTTGAATTAAATGTAAATATAAAGAACAGGGGAAAAAAATTCTTCAAAAGATTTAATTCTGCATAATTCTTTATTTCCTGGATTCTTGTGATAATTCATGATAAATACAATTCTCTGGATATGGAGCCACACTTTAACAGTTAGTCAGAGCCAAGTTCTCTATCTGAACTTTGAGTCGGTAAGAGAATGAAAGAAAATCTCGCACAAAGACAACCTGTAAGTCACATCATTCATCATTAAAGATAATGAAACAGACGAAATTGTAGATGAGCTGAGCTTTTCAACCTTCACAGGCATTGCAGGTATGGTATAACGTTTCTCTGTCCGAGCCACCTCGTACAAAGAGAAAAGAGCCTGACAAGTGAGCATAAGACAGAGAAGATTATGTTGAGTTCAGGGGTCACATTTCTTTAATGCGCAAACCCTCTAAAATACCTTTTATTGCTGTCTGTGAGAAAGCCAAAGCCTTACTTTAATGCGATAGAACGGAGCTCCTCATTGGTTTTAAAATATGCAAAGAAGTACATGCTAACATTAACCACTGCCTACATTATTTATCCTCCTGAAAAGTGTTTTATCAGCACTAGGCCTGCTTTGCTTTACTTTACTTTTAAATATTCAAATTAAAGCGGAACTAAAATATCTGCCATGCAAGAAAGCGAGACCCTTTAACGTTTGATTTTGAAATTAAGCTCGCAATTCTAGCATGTTTGGTTAAAAATGGTTTGGTTTATTGTAAATTCTGTAGAGCTGCAATTTTTTAAAGGAATTGCCAGAGGCCTAGTGATCCAAAATGATCAATCATTTTTTCTCTGTGTGGCTCACGTGTATTTAAAAACTGATGATCGCTCACAACTTCTGCTCATCCTATCTTCTGCATGTAAGGTTTTGGCCTATAGAAAGCTAAAAAATGATATTCATTGCACCATATTAATATCAAAACACACACTAACTAGTCAGCCACACAGTTATACCATAATATGTGAATTTCCAGCATATCTGTGTTGCATGTACAGTATTTTATTGGTTTGATTCCACTTTGAGCAACAACTTAATTGCACCTCTCCATGTTTTTTAGACTTTAGAATCAACTTGAGAATGCACTAATAGGAATGGTATGAGTGAGAAAGTTTCCTGAACAAAATATGTATTTGAATGTGACACCGCAAGGTCAAAAACTAACTTATTAATCTCTTGAAAGTTACTTTGTGTCCATTTCTCTTTGGTCCTTTCTTTCCCTGATGTGGACTTTATTTACATGGCAGGAGGTTTTAGAGGGAGAGGGAAAAGCTTTTACTGCGGTTTACATTGGCCATGTATCATTGGGCTTACTAAAAACTGAAGCACTGTTCCTTGCTTTTTAGCACTCAATCTTTCCCCCAGCTCTTTATTCCCCATAACACCCATCACAAATTTGGTCTGGTATGTGACTGCTAATTTATCTTTTCAATGTATGATATCCTGTCATCTCCTCATTTGTCCCTGAGTGTTTCTAATCTGAGATAATCCCAGTCAAATCCTTTGATTGTGTGTTTGGACCTGATCCATCTCTAAAGAAGCAATTTAATGGGCTTCATGGCACTTGGTATAAAGTCATTTATCTAGTGGATTGGATGTGAATGCTTGTTTTAATAAGTGCTCTTCATGAATAGTAGGAGATGTGCCATTTAATTAGGCAGAGTGTAGATCTATCTCATCCTCCCATTCCCACAACTTCTCTAACTTTTTTTTTTTTTTTTTTTTGAGTTGGGGGCATTGTCTGGAACTACTCAGATTGTGCATCTTTGTAAAGAAAAAAAATGTAATTTTGTGGTTTTAGAAAAAGGCTTTTGTCAGTGGTCCTAAGTAGATCTGTAAACAATAAAGATAAAAATAGATAAGAATAAAAAGTTACATTACATTAAGTCCAATGTTAACATATAATATTCCCATAATCTAACATTCTTTCCTTCCTTAACACTCCCACACTGTTCTAATATTGTTGTGTAAATGTTTTATTTCTTTCCATCTATTTTATTAACATACCATTACTAAAATATTCAAATATCCACATATTTTTCCTTGAGATGCCTGTTGGTAGAACTTTGAGTAACTCTCTCACATTCTAAGAATGTTGCAAAAATGTTTTTGTTCAACGTAACAATACGATACATAACATTACTAAAACTAATAACCACATAAAGTAATGGGTTCTCTTGTAACATTACCCTAAGGTTCCTTGCTGAAGTCATTTATGTAACAATCATTCTACCTAAATGTAGAATATAAAGTAACCTTCTGTATTTTTATCTCCATCAGTGTTGTCTTGTCTCAGCCTTGTCTTGTTCTGTACAGATTAAAATAAATTGTATTGAATTTTTCAATAAAGAAAATTAAACAAAATAAATTAAAATGAGCTCACTGGACAATTACATCAAACATATTCCAACTTCAGACTGACCCGATTTTAAATTGATGAACAAAGATGTATTTTATATACATCTTAGACCTCGTCTCTGGGAATCTTTAGTGACGTAAGTAAATTATATTCTGACACAATATCAACTGACTTCTTACCATAATGTAAAGCACCTAGTTCTACCACAGGAAACAGTTGTAGGAAACTTGTGACTGATATGACTGGCCTAACCTAGATGCTGTTTCCCAGCAGTGAGCAGGTTTGTTGCAACACGCTATTGTTCTTAGGAAACCAACGTATTCCATTACATGCTGATTGTGAAACCACCTTTTACCCAAAGGGATGCGTGTAGGTGTAATTAAAAGGTTCCTTTCAGTCATCTATCATTGGATTTTTTTTTTCCAGAGAATGCAGCACATACTGGAACGTCTTGTTTTTCTCCCCCTTCTTTTGGTTTCCTGTCTTGACGTGCCCCAGTGGGTGGCTACGATTGGCTCCTCGCTCTTACAACTTCCTGAAAAACAAAAACACTGAGAACGATCAGCTGAGAATGAGAGGCGCTGCAGAAAGTGCAGCCGTGCCGTAAAAATCAGCGTGTTTGACACGCTAATCGCTCCCTATACGTTCACATAACCTCAGCGTGAGAAAACAGAGGAATGCTGGAAGGAAGTGGAGGAAACTGCTGGTATCTGGAAACACTCGGAAGTGGATGCAAGAAACTGTCTCTCAGCCACAAGGAAGAGTGAAACATGGAAAATGTGTACCAACAACTGTCTTCAGCTGGATCCTGCAAAAGTGTTTACATAGGTACGTAATTTGTCCTAGAGACTTAGTTGCCAAATACACATTCATGTTAAAAGTCTGTTTTTACTTTTTGGTTTTCCCATCTGGAAACATCCACTTTCTCTGCAAACCAGATGTTACCACACTGAGACCAGATCCTGTGTTTATCGAGCAACGCAGAGTCATTCCTAAGAAAGTTGAGCTTCAGACTGAAAACACTCAAAAGGTTTCTGTGATGCCTCCAACACTTACTATCAGCAGGAGTATGGCAACTTCTTGGAAAAAGCGGGAGCAGTTTAAGTATTAGAAAGTGGTTGAATTTGATGACATGCAAAAAATAGCAACTATAATCACATACTTTTGCACTATAGCTTATCTAGGATAAATTGTTTGTGCGAAGGTATGAAGGCAAGATTGACGATTAGCTTAAATCTTAAAAATATATTTACAGATGTGTCCTAAGTCTTATTGGCTCAAGTATTTTTTCCCAGAAATTAAGTTTTAAAAAGCAGGAAATCGGTTAAAAATTAGTGAAATCACCTCCCAAGGTGAAAAGCAGGAATAGAACAGGCCTCAAATCATCGGTCAAGTTGCTAAGAACTTCCAGCGTCATGGAAAAGTCTGAAAAATGCAAACACATCTGAGAAAATCAGTCTGATCTTCGAGATGCTGACAGGGAAGAACTTTTGGTATGACCTCATCTGTCGTGGTGGTGAAACCTGGCAAATACGAGCCATTTAGAAATGACTCCTGTTGTGATGTCACAGCAGGAGTGGAAGTTAATAGAAACCACCTCCATGTAGCCGCCCCCTCCTTTTTCCAGAATACGTGTGTGGGAAGGCAGACTGCATTGATGCTACAGGTCTAATTAGATTAATTAGATGATTTTGTACCATAAAAGCAGCAAAAATAACAAAAATCTGTCTCCTTTAAGGATACTCCGCTCTTCACAATTTACAATTTCATTTAGCAGACACTTTTATTCAAAGTGGTGTACACCTGAGCTCTAATACAACCCAAGCAAGAAACGAGAAGGAACTAATCAGGAAAAAAAGTGAAACAATAGAAATGCATGATGTGAATCCACACTGTAACTATAATATCTAATTTATTACCCCCTGAATATTAAGATATATGCTGTGAATATGCATAAAATCACATGTTAGATAAATATTTCAAAGCTTTTAGACAGTTTTGTATAATGGGAAAGAGGCAGATACTCTCTAAAGATCATGTTCTTCCCACCACCAATTGTTCAGTAGTTCACGTGAATAGGAAAATACGAGTGGAATTCACACTGGTCAAGAAAACACTAATTCCTGCTTCCATTTAGAGGTGCTCTAGGCCTGCGCCGGGAAGCCATGCCGGCCGTGGTGTTAGTTTACCAGTCCACCCCCCCCCCCAACCCCCCACATCCCCAACCCCCACCCAACCCAATCCCACCCCCCATTGTAACCAGATGGCTGTCACACAGGCGGTTCCTCGCCCCGACCATGCTGATTTCCCATCATTCTTTTGTTAATGAGGTCGTTAGCAATGCAACGGACAATTAAATTATCTCAATCTGGCATTATCCTCATTTGTTTACTGTATAGCGTACTGTACAGCATTTCTTGCTCATCAGCTTTGATCATTTCCACTGAGATTTTTTTTTTTGTATTTTTATTGTTTTATTTTTTTTATTTTAAATTTATTATTCAGGTCCATTATGCATTGCAGCAGTAAATTAAAACAGCACTGACAGATGCCCACCACCAAAAGCCATTTTCAGACAGTCAAGTAGTGTAAAGAGATCTCTTGACAGAGTTTGCGTTGGTACGTTTCTCCTCTGTGATAGCGGAAGATCGGTATCTCCGGTTGGCAAATGTTGTTTTAGTACATCATCAGCCTGTATGGAAATAAAACAGCACAGAGCCGCCGCCATCGCCACCACCAGCTGTATAGAGGAAGTTTTGCAGCGAGGGTGACTTCATCCAGCTAGTCTAGCTCTCACCTTCATGCGAAACGCCGCCTAACACTGACACCGCTGACAGTTAATTATGGGAGTCACAGATCAGGCGGACGTGTCAGCTCGGCTCCGATTGACACGCCGCATGTTTACATCTATGTTGTAATGCTGTTTTTTTTTTTCCAACTTTATTTCCTCAGCAGCAGCGCATCTGTTATTTAGTCACAAAATTGCCTCGGGGCTCACCATAATGATCGTTAAAGCAGTACAGATTCAGGGCAACAAAATGTTAAAAAAAAAAAAAAAAAATGACTTGTTGGTATAATTGGTGAACCTGCCGTCACGGTAACTCCGGCAATATTTTTGGTCAGGCTGTTGAAACGCGTTTGCTAGACTGTCACACTCTATCGATATGTATCTGCATGGCTCCATTATTTCCGGCAAACTCTTCAACACAAATTATTTTGACAATGAGTGAAAGCAAACTGCACAGAATACATGGTACTGTGAGACAGAGGAAGCAAACATATGAATTTTGACACACAGAGGTGTTAAGAGTGGAGAAATACGAAATATTCAGTTAATTTACTTAAAAATTTACTTGCAAAGTATTGTTACCATTTAATTAATGGCAATTTTCTCAAAATGACCTTTTGACCCTTTACCCCAAATAATTGTTCTCAGCCTCCAAAGGAGCCACATCAACAGAATTTCACATGATGATTAAATAGGACTTATATCCAGACGTAGTTTTATGTGACATTTAAGTATTATGTATGCATGAAATATATTAAAAATATGCACATATATATGTTTTACATAATTCAATAAAATAACATTTGACAAATCCTTTCATAAAAGTCAGATGAATGTGAGCTTTATCAAAACAAAACACATATTTACCATTTACATTATCTTTGTAGAAAGAAAAAACATCTCTGGCTTACGTAGTAGTAAAGTAGTACTGTTGTACTGTTTTGCTGCTAATAAATACTTGTTTTACATTTAATCCAGGGGTTGTAAAGCAATTTATAGGAGAGAAAAAAAATTACCCCAAAAAAGTTTTCAGTTATTTGACTTTTTGTCTTTGATTTTTGTAAAAATAAATGAAATTGTGTGAGAAAAATCATTATATGGTGGAGCTGTTAATGACATGACCCCAACTACACACTGTCAAAAGACAGAAAGGTTGCAAACCACTGGATTAATCTCTAACAATGTGTTGTATTATAAAAGCTTGTTATATTATCCATTGTGTCAAGACCTCATCTAAAAAGTAACTGATGCAGTCAAAAAATATATAGTGGAGTAGAAAGTACAATATCTGAAATGTTATGGACTGAAAGTATAGAGTAGCATCAAAAGTACATGTACCTTAAGTGTACTTGAGTACAATATTCAAGTCCACTGATTTCCATTAGGATTTCCACATGGATCAGGTAGAGACAGGTGTCAGTTACTGGGAGGTAAAACAAGTGGTAACTAGACACCACAGACTTCACCAAAATGAGTGTTGAAGGTAAATAAAAAAAAAAAAAGTTCATCTGGTTTCTCTATTTCACAGCTTGTCTCAGAGATATTAATGCCAGGAGAGTTATATGCCTGGTCAGTAATAAAAATCTGCTTACACAGAATCTGATGGGCTACGTTAAAAAGCCCACGCTTTGATTAAAAGATTTTTCATCTGAAGATAGATTTCCACCTACAGCAATCCGGTTCAACGAGAGGCCCAAAAGAGACAGGAGCTTCTGAGGCAGCAGTTTATCCCCCATGCAGATGACAGCTAGCCCTCACCGCTGTCTCCCAGTATTTTTATGGGATGAAATCAGCGAATCTGGCTCCCAGCTACTGTCCAATATTTTGCTTCAAAGCCCCTGTTTGGGAATCATCTCTGACGAAGATATTGTTGCTATTAAATCAGAGATGCTCGCTCGCAGCACAAAGGAACATAAAACGATAAATGAATCTCATGGCTAACCCCGGCCTTGAGCCAGGGACCACATGTCTGGCAGCTATTGCACATGATGTACGCCACTCACCTTTTTTATATCCGCTCCTGATTGAACCCGGGACGGATCATTTCGCTGAGAGATATTCGGCATCATCTCAGTGGAAAGTTTAAAGCAATTTGTGACAATGTGTTTGTCATTTAACGGTAACCATTCTTTTCACCAAACATGGCTCTACATCAGGCCAAGTGGATATAATGGCGACGCATGGAATGAATCCACATTTCAACCATTATCTCTCATTTACTTTTCCCTTATTCCTTCAAATATCAAGAGATATGCTGTGGATACGCATAAACTCATATTAGACAAGGATTTCAAATCTTTTAGACAGTTTTGGATCACAGGAAAGAGGCAGATGTCCCTAATATTTTCAACTTTTTATTTTACTCTGTCATCTTATTCTCCGACTTGGACTCATTGTAGTTCAGGAAAATACAATGTGAATTCACATTGGTGAAGGAAACAACTGTTTTTTTTTTTAATTAACAATCCACTGAAGACAACTTTTATTTTGGAATTTAATGCCCCTTGGATGTTAATCATGTTAATAACACTTTTATATGTAAAAAGATTGTAATTTTAACTGCTTTATCCATAAAATATGACTGGGTAGATCCTTAAGTACTGTTAAATTTCAATTTCAAATTAAATTTTACATGAAACTGATGTAATCATCAATCAATCAATTCATATTTATTTTTAAATTGGATTTAATTTTATTCTTCCAAACCTCCTGAGGAACACTGAAGCAATCAAACTGGAAGAAGACAACAACTCACAACAACAATGATCCCATGCTACTTCAGGACATCATCCTCCTTTGGTTATTGTGCTGATAAAGAAAATTACATATTGTGTGTTTTAATCATGTATTTCATTGGATTACAATGGAAGAAATAATGGATTGCAAATTCTATTTATAATAATAAACAAGGAAATGCAGAATTTGGTTTTATTATCAGCCAACTTGTGATGTCCACACTGTAGAGGTCAGACAAATGCAAACTGTTTTTTTCCAAAACGTTTACTTTAGTACTTTATTAATTTTAGATCGACAACTTTTCTTTTTCTTTATATTTATGAAAAGCTAATTCAGATCAGATACAGGACTACAATTTTTCAACATATGTCTCTAATATTACATGAATGGAGAAAACGCACCACATTATCGAATTCACCAGGCAGATTAATCTATATATGATTTCTATATGATTTTTCCCCTTTCTTTAATGTATGGATGATATGTGAAGGCAGCAATTATGTCAAAGCTTTATTGAGTATTGTTAGACGCATTTTGGGTCTAGTTTATAAGAACAGTTTATGATAAATCAAATTTTCAAACAGTTTCAAAAGTGCAGGTTCAGATCAGTTTGAAGTTTATGGAACCTCTGCAAAGAACAACACTTATTTTTTCTGTAAATTTGTATTAACAATTGAAGAAAAACATCTCTTTAAATGACAAATGAGACGTCTAACAACTTCCTATTTTGGACAAAAATGAAATAATGACATTGTTAGCGGAGGAGAAAACAACAAAAAAAATTCAAATATAGAAAACAACAATTAAACAGAAAACAAGAGTTATTTTTCTCTTGTCACTCTCACCTCTGCACTGTTGTGTTTATTGTCTTGTCAGGTCTGTCAGCCTGCAACAATTACTTTTAAAGCCCAGATTCATTTTGCCACACTCCCACTGGGAACAAAATAAAGGTCTGGGGGAGCTGAGCCATGTGTGTTGAATGGCGTAATGGGAAATGAGTTGCAGTTTAAGTGAGATTTTTTTTTGCCATTTCATCTGAATTAAATGTCATAATGCACTCAGGATCATTAAAACTATGATAAATGTTGCGTCAATTAAAAATTGTCTGACCGGTAATTAATCTTCAGATGAATGTGGGATTGCTACGTGGAATCAGAGGTCATTCATAACCTCCATCTCCCCTCCTCTTCTTCTACAGAGGCGTCAGAGTGCTTTATATGCAGGGATGTTGAACTTCGAGCCAGTGACCCACTGAGGAATTTCTGTGACTGCAAGAATTTGCTTGCCCATCACGTGTGTCTATCCACATGGATCCAGAGGGTGAGAAAGACTTTCCATTCGGGGCAACCTTGATATTTTGAATTTCAAGTCTTGCTGCTTTTTCTTCATCAGCCATTTGTCAAAAATGTGAAAGCGGGGGAAATGTCTGTTGAGCAGTGAATAAATGTGTTTGCAATGTTCCTTATTGAGACAAAACGCTGCTATTTGCCTCGAAGTAATGAGCTACCTTTCAAATAGCAATACCAATTAGTTTTAATGAGGGTTGCTAACAATGATAACGCGTCATTGTTATACAGTTGAAACATAGAGGCTGAAACAGTGAGAAGTGTCTCATAATGGACTGGCAGAGATCCAACAAGCCACCGTGCTCATAACACCTGTCACCGGCTGCAAAATAGCTCATTAACATCTGTTGCACCGCTTGAACCAGCGGTTGCATTGATGCAGCGGACACTGGTGCGGCGTGGCACCTCCCAAAAGACCACTTTACTTCTCAGTTAATGAAATGTACGTTTCTGAAGGTGGCATACATTTCTCTTTCTGTTCAGCCGTGGTGCTTATTGCTGCTCATGCTAATTACTCTTCCACCATTAATTCCAGAAAAACTGCTGCCGCCGCCGGAGTTGTAAAAATGTACAATTACCTCTGTGTACCCAAGTAAAAGTCAAAGTTTTCCCAGAAATAAAAAGTAAAAGCTTAAAAAAAAGTCTGCTAATGTGAAAATGTAAATTTATAACGTAACTTTTTTTAAACCCCCACTTTTTATCCAAATAGATTTCTTTTTCACACATGGCACAAAAATGCACTTTGAGCTTGTGGGACTGTTGATATAATGATCCACTCATTTTGTTTTTACACAACTTTTAGCTGCGTGAAAGGGAGTCATAGCATTGACATAATCATACCTCTTTGGCATTTCATAAAAAAAAAAAAATAAATAAAAAAATGCACTAAGCAAGCATTGAACAGGACTGTATGCAATATACTGTAGGTTAAATTATTTTTTACACAAAGGATCAAATGACTGTGACAATGACTGTGAGAATTATCACCGAACTCAGCACTTCCTCCTCAACTCTACAGAGATTTTTAAACGTCTTAAAGATCATTACTGTTTTTATCCTTTTGCCAAATACTGGACATTCATCAGGGGGAAACGCACAGTCCTAATGAACGCCAGTGTTGCCCTGTGCCTCCTCAGTAGTTTGCCAACAGTTTTACCTCGTTATCCAAAAACTGATTAATGTAGCTTTAAGTATGTGCCTCCAATTACTAATAGTCAGCTACTTAATCAATTTTACTCATAAAGATCAGTTTTCTCCCCCAAGGACAAACAGCTATATATTGCAGTCTGTTCCTGATGACATCATCGCCAAATTTATTACACAAAAAACCTAAGTTACAAGCTGTGAGCACAGAATCTGAAAGACTGGGTGTTTACCAGGTGGAAGGCTGCAAGAAAGCAACAAGAAAGCAAGAAACTGCATAATGGAAAGTGTAGAATCTAGCGTGATTGGAACTTTTCCCTTACAGAGATTAAGGTAAATATTTAGAGGTCTTAAAGGTTTATCCGGTCTATCTAGTCCGCGCTTTTTTAATAGCCATCAGCACCAGATCAGGTCCAATTCCAGGTCTCAGTATAAAAACTGATTATGCAAAATACCCAACAAACAAGTTTGAAGGCATGATTTGGATTATCACATATCACAATTCATCGTTTTTACTAGGTTGCATTCAAATTAAAAGAGTAGGTCAGGTTTTATTTAGCATATTTGTTTAGGCCAGAATTCATCAGCCATCTTAGGATTTCAGATTTATCTTTGTCTGGTACCAATTGGGTAAAGTTTGTTATATTTTGGAAAAGCGATTCCATTTGGTTACTCTCAACATGGTGTTGGATCTAGTCCGATCGGGGGAGCACCAATAAGACCTTTTCAGTATCTGTGTCCCTCATTTTGGACCTGTAGACCTCTAATCAGATTACTTCAGATCGGGAAAGCACCTTTAAGAATTTTTCAGAATGAGGATCCATCACTTTGGATCCGTGCAGACCTCTAGTCAGAATATGTTGACCTTTGCTTCATCATTCTTTAAAAAAAAAAAGAAATGTCCTTGAACTTTATGTAGGTGCATTTCTAAATTACCGGAGCACCTCTTTAACTGGAGAGCCAAAGAGCAGACAACGCATTCAGATGATCTGAAAAATGTATTTAATTAGTGTCATTGTCACACATGCACCAGCTGTACTCATTATTTTGAGGTAGAACAGCATGTGCCGCTGTGCCGTCCACTCCTGTGAGCTTTTAGGTCTCTTTGGATGCTCCACAAGTGGCAGACAACATGCTACAGCAGACCTTTCATCTGCACCACCCAGCTGTCAGAGTGAAGAGCCACTTCCATTAAGTGTGTGTCTTCCCACTATACAATTATATACAGACACACACGCACAGGCTCATGAGGCACACACACACACAGATTCCCACTCTCTGTCGGCGGTGTCATCCCATGCTACAAGAGTACACTGTATTTGTGTGTGTGCATGCGTGTGTGGTGTGCGTGTGTGTGTGTGTGAGAGAGAGAGTGTGCGACCTTTTAGAGTGCTTAGGGTAGGGAGCCCCTTTCCCTTTTTACGGTACAGAAATCAGCAATTGACCTGTCACTTTTGCTCTGATAGCCATCTCTGGAAAGCGGGTCATGCACATATGTCTAAAGTGCCTCTTAACCACATTTTATGAAGCCACAAAATGTAATCCAATAATGATTTGACTTGCGAGAGAGAGCGAGCCAGCCAGCTGGGAGTGATAGCATGCACCGTTACCACTCCTAAAAAGCAGCTTGAACAAAAAAATAAAATAAAATTTTTTAAAAAAATGCAAATTTCCACGTTATTTAATTCCGGTATCACACAGATGTTGTCACTAAACTTGTGAGAGGGGCTACATTCAAACGCAACAAAACAGCGCTGGTATTCATTTCCACAACTGTTGATACATACTTCAGCGTGTTTGCAGCAGCAAAGGACTATCTGAATGATTATCATCCACACAGAGTCAAACCATACGCTATCTTTTTTTAGACAGACTCATTTGTGCGCCTCTCTCCCTCTCTCCCTCTCTCTCTCTCTTCCTCCCTCCCACCCTCCACGTTCAGGTTCCCAAAGACAAATAGCATGGCACAAAACTAATTAGTAACCAGGAACTAGTTAGGAGATGCCCTTTGAAAAACATGTCCTGAGGCAGGATTTAAATATAGGGACAGAGTCAGTGACTGAGTGTGCCTGGGAGATCCCGGCCTCCAGGCGCAGCAGCACTTTGACCTCTGACCCTCATTATAGGGAGTGCATTCCTAGAGGGGTGAAACCCCTCACAGCACAAAGTACAAGGGCATGGGAGGACTGTATGGCTCGCACCACACCAGCCGAATGTGGCCTGGTGTGTCTCACTGCCCGACACAGCGACAGGCTTTTCGTAAAAAATAAAATCGGGGGGGGGGTTACAGAGCAAGGACAGTGGTGTATACCGTTACTTTCCAAAAAAAAAAAAAAAAGACTGAGCTTAAGCCATCGCAATCACTCTCCATCTCCGCTATCCCAACAGATAAATATGGTTTTCATTTTTTTTTTTTTTTTTTTTTTACACAGACTCCATCTGGTTTCACTCTATTGAAGTTAATGGGAATGGTATTCTGCAAAAAATTGCTCCTCAGAATTTGTAAACCCTTCCATCTGAAATAAACCACATAGTAGTTAGAGAGAGAAAGAGAGAGAGAGAGAGAAATAAAGAGGGCGAGGGTGGTAAGTCAGACGCTGGGGAGCTTTGAGAACGTGAACAACTTGCTATGCTAAATATAGCGTGTTTGCAAATGAGAGTGGGGTATTGACCAAAGTGTGAACAGATGAAAAACATAACGAGATGAGAGAAAGATGAGATTCATGTATTAGATATTATATGTGACATAGTCATTGTTAGCAAGCACAATCCTTGACTGTGAGTACCTATATCTCTCGCTCTTTAATTGCGAAGTGGTGTGAATAGGAAGTTAAGCCCCCCCCACACAAACCCAACCCCCCCCCCCACCCCCCTACATTACTCCTCTTACCCCGCTCTCGCTCTCATGGGTTGATAATTCTCATCATTGCAAACAGACTTGGTTTACATTCATTAGCCCAACACTCGCAGCAATCAGGCCACGGTGCCAGGGGCAATGGTCCTCTTTATAAAATCACGTTGCCTAATAGCTGTGTTCTATAATTATATGCCATTAACATCTATCAAAATGTGCTCCTACATGCCACGCATGTTGGCAGCGGATCTGGCAGCCGCGTTCCTACAAAGTGCTTTTCTTGTTATTAGCATCTTCTCTCAGTTAACACCAGCTTGAAGATTATTGCCAACATATTATTATTATTATTATTTTTTCCTTTTTGTTCCACGTGACATCTACAAGGTGCACGCATTAAAATAACATCTATTTATGTGTTATTAATTATAAGAGCCTTGTTTTTTTCTTCTAGCGCTTTAATTAAATTAGCTTAATGCACCTTTGGGTAGTTCCTTAAAGAACAATCATATTCTCCAAAAAAAAAACATAATCATATTAGTGATCAAAACACAAACAAATGATTTGTCATTCTACACTGGGTCCTGCTGTTTTGATGCGAGGTCACTAAATTACATTTAAATATTGTTTTCTAACAGGGATGCGGGAGCGTAGACAGGTTGCGATGCATCGTGTGCAAAGCCAAGGTAAGTGAACTGATATGTGGGAGTTGTTGTTGTTGTTTTTTTGTTGTTGTTTTTGAGAAGTGGAGGTGTTATGAAAATCCAATGAGCTATCTGATGATGTCTCATTCTTTTAATACTTACAGTGTGAAATGTAGGCGCTGAGCGCATAAGCAAGCGCCGTTTAAGTCATTAAACAGTGGCTGCATCCCGCAGAACAGATTTAAACAGAGCAGATCCATAATACTAATGAGCAATCAGGTCTTTGTTTTGCTTTGTGATTTAGCTGATTTCCAAGCAGTTGTTTCTTATGAGCTGTAAGCTGTCTTTTATTCCTTATTATTGCAGCAGAACACTCGCGGCGGGGGAAAAAAAGGGGGAAACATTACAATATTTGGCAAAGGATACAAGCCATGTAATGACAAAATCTGTATTCATTTCATGAGCAGAAATTAATCACGCTTTCCTGTGGTACATCCCTAATGCAAATTTCCCATCAACACATTGTGTCTTGTGTTTGCGGGTTTTATTCGTATGAAACGGTGGAGCTGATGTGTCATCACAGACCAGGTTGCATGCTGGATAAGGTGGCCACATTACTAACCATCTCAGATTAGGAAGTGTGCTGTTGATGTCTTGTATGTATTCATGCTTGCGCCGTGGGTCAAAGCGTCACAAGCTGGCTACAGACTGTTTTATTCATTGTTTGCGCCACAGCGCAGGGTTGGAAATGTGATTCTTGCTGTCTGCTCCTGTGTGTGTGTGTGGGAAGAGCCCGTCTGTGGCACAAAATGTCACTCTGAAGGCGACCTTTCATGGTTTTAAGATACTTTAAACATGAAACTCTCTCTCTCACACACCACACAGATTCACACACTGATGAAAGTTAAATGAAACATGTAGCTTGTGGGGAAGTCTCCAGTGATTGTTATTATTCATCCAGGGATTTATGTTTGCGGCCATTTGGGGTCAAAGAGCAATTTGTTCCAAAATGTGATGTTAGTTGTTGGGATGTCGCTATGGAAACAGCATCTCAGCTTTTGGTCTCAGGGTGACTGACATGTGAGTGCCGGCATCGAAAGGGGCACACATTGCAAAAAATGAAATTTTATCACAGGGAAATATCTTGTTTTTAGTACAATCCAATATTGAATAGAATTATCTTAAATTATTTCAGATAATTTAATTTATTTTTTAAGTTTTTCACAGAATTTAAGATAAAAATAAGCCAGAATTACAAGATAAAATGTCCATAATATGAAATAAAAAGATAGCATTGAGATACAAATAATACAATTTAATCTTATTTTTAGAAAACAAGACAAAATAGGCCAAAGTCAAGAAAAAAAATATTATATTTAATATTATATTGATATTTCAGGAAAATTCTATTTATACATAGTGGCAGCATATATGAAATACAAAAAATCTAGGCAATGATTTTGGCAGAAAAGGCAGGTTTTACACACAGTATATTGTTAGAAAAAGTTAACCTTCAATCTGCCTGTGTCTGCCAACACTGAA
Organism: Lepturacanthus savala; assembly: GCA_030544235.1. Classification (NCBI taxonomy): domain Eukaryota; kingdom Metazoa; phylum Chordata; class Actinopteri; order Scombriformes; family Trichiuridae; genus Lepturacanthus; species Lepturacanthus savala. Next base: position 9,298,562 of record CM060481.1, read on the forward strand.
CATTCATCTTAAGCAATATCTTACGCTTCGAAAGTATCTTAAAATTACCAAGCTAGGCTAACTAGTGGAAACATTTTAGCCTAATTTGTTATTGTTAGCACTGATTCTCATTAGATAAATTTTCAATCATGTGATTTCAAAACATGGTGAGGCAGCAGCCTCTCCCACACATTCAGTTTGGAGCACATCATAGGAATAATCTAGCATTACCATCTAGCATTAGCTGAATCATGTTTATTGGTTCAAATTGTTGTTATGGCAAATGATCAGACCAGATTGTCTCACATCTCTTCACATGTTATGCTGTGATTCAACACAGCAACTAATTTATGGAGTCAGAGTAAAAAAGGAACTGTTGAAATCATAGATGAGACTTAAAGGTCCCATATCATAGAAAGTAAGATTTAAATTGCTTTTTGATTGTAAGAATATCTCGTTGTTATATAAATCAGGTCCCATATTCACAAACTATTTAAACGAGCTGTCTGGACTTCTGTGAAGTTGTGAAGTCACAACTATCTATAGGCAGTGTCCACCATCGACTAATCAGAGGAGATGTCCATAAATATTGAGATAAACACATTACCTGTTCTTTCTAAAGTTTCAGAGACATTTGTGAGAGGAGATTTAAAACTAGGGTGGAGCAGGGGTTAGTGCTGTTTCCTCACAGCAAGAAGGTCACAGGTTCAAGACCTCCTTGGTGCTGGTTCTAGGACCTTTCTGTGTGGATTTTGCGTGTTCTCCCTTTGTCTGTGTGGGTTTTCACCGGGTACTCCGGCTTCCTCCCACAGTCCAAAAACATGCTGAGGTTATTTGGAGACTCTAAGTTGCCCGTAGGTGTGAATGGTGTGTGTGTCCCACAATTGGCTGGTGACCATCTGGGGTGTATCCCTGCCTCTCGCAATAATCCTCCAAGCAGCTCCAGCAGACCATGTGAGCCTAATGAGGAATAAGCAGGTATAGAAAATGATGGACAGACAAAACTATATTGAGATGATTTTTGGTATTTATAACCAGAATAGATACAGATAATAGATAATGCACCACAGAACTGTAGAAATATAGAACGTTACCTACATTAAGTCACCTGTTGGTTTGTGGACTTGTGTTTTCAAGCTTAATTACCACCATCTTTTTTTAGTCAGAAGTGTCTTTCTTGAGAACAATATTTGGATGAGATTGTGGAGCTGGGTAGGAGTAACACCTAGAAGACAATAAGCTGCAGTCACCCAGTAGTGAGTCACATTGTCATTCAAATTAAACATTTTTTTGTCCCAGGCTGTAAACATGTTTATTTCTGCTGTAAAGGTCGGAATTCTAACATGAGGGGAGGGGTCTATGGGGATTGACTAACCTCTGTAACCGGCCTTAAGTGGCTATTCAAAGAACTGCAGCTCTTGGCACTACCACGCTGGTTTGAGTTTGCATCTTGCTCAAAACCAAAACTTTAATCAAAACTAAAGGTATGGGTAAAAATCAATACAACCTTGTAATTACAATTTTGACCAAATAAGTACGCAAGTCAAAACCAACACTGAGGACGAAGGACCAAATTTGTGTAAATAGCACCATAGACTGTCATGCTTACCTGCACACTCTCACCTGGCTGTAATAAAGTAACTTGGTTTTTAAATGGAAGTCATTTTCAGTTTGTGCTTCTTTTTTTTCTGTTGCCCTGACAGTATTTGGCTGCAGGCAAACACAGTTTTAGGTGCTCCAAAAGTCTCGCCTCTTCTGTTACGTATGAGGGGCCAGTTCTTGCATTTTTGCAGCATCTCCAACTGACTCTTGCACTTGTCTCCGTCCACTGTTCCGATGGCATCGTCATCAATTATTAATGGCGAGCAGTAAATGTCTAAGAGACATCCCACTGTGAGACCAAACAGCCATGAACAGGGCTTAGTGGCAGGACTCGTGAATGCTGTGAGTCGCAGCTGTGTCATTTAGAGACTGATTATGGGAAAGCTTCTCCCTTATATTGATATGAACTCTGCTACAGTAAGTTAATGCATCAGTATAATAACATTTTAATGTCTGCTGTGGCACGTCCATTTAATATTTGTCCACAGAGAGATGTGTAAATCAGCAATGACTGTAATGATGATAGTAATGATCATTTTGGTCCTGGACTGCTATCACTCTGCAATGCATTACTGCAATCACACTTACATTAGTTAACATTAAGAGGCTTTAGCTATTAAGACTTTCAGTCTACATTCCATTTTGTTGCTTAATTTTGTTGTTGCTTCTTTTTTTCTCATATGTTGTTTTCCCGTTTTGGAACGGGATCTCAAATGTGGGCCATTTGTATGAGTTATGCTAATTTGTTGGGGCAATGAATGCATTAATTTCATTAGCACATGGCCTCAAAGCAATAATTACCAGAGTAGGTGTGTCACAAGCAATCATGTTAAAATTTGCCAGTTAATTATTAAGATTTTGTTCTGAGGGACCTGGATTTGACATGAGTCGCCGAGGGAAAAAAAAAAAAAGAGAGAGAGAGGAGAAAGTTAATGCATTCCAGTGGCCGAGGTTAGGTGCTTGTTGTTGAGCACAGTGGGGGTGGTTGTGGCAATGTGTGGGCCTACTGGCACGATTTTTTGCATGTTGACAGCTCACATTCTGGACTAATTACTACACATAGCAGAGGGCTAGCTGGTGCTTGGTCAGTCCAGGAGGGTATAATTATAAAGAAAAGGAGGTCCAGAGCTGCCTAATGGCCTCTGTACCGTTTGATTGGAGTCCGGTGGAGAAGATATTCCTGGGGAGTTGTGAAGGAGGGAGAGATGCACAGCCCCCCCCCCCCCCCCGGTACTGATTAGCCTTATCTGACAAAGGGCTGGGGGTCGGGAGGACAGGCTGTGTCTCTAATGATGCTAATGATCTAATGATCTTAATAAAATAAATATAATTCTTTGTCCCAGGAGGGGTAGCTTACTCTATAACTGTAGGTTTCATATTTTTATAATAATGAACTGTTTTCAAAAGAATTTTTTTTCTGTTGTGTTATCTTGCTTTTACAGCAGTTGTCTAGTTATAGCCAGATTTACGATTTGCATTATCACAATGAAATGTCAAATTTTTTGTGTTTGCTGTGAGTCCAAGCTTCATTTCACTGCCTTGTTTACTCTACACTGTACCTCGACGTGTGACAACATGAAACTTTATGGAGAAGCAGCGTTGAGTTTTTATTCTCCACGTATTTGAAAAGAAACCCCCGGAAAACTGCAGCGGAAATAACTAAAACATTAAATGCAAAAATACAATTGTATTATTGCTGTGATTAATTTAAAAAAAAAAAAAATTATCCAAAAAAACAAAACGATGAACCCTGCTAGTGTGAATGTCTTAAATCACAGTAGTGGAGAGTCATGGTTTTACAGCTACATTGCGAAATCAAAGGTGATAACTTTTCCTGTGAATCTTGATTATGGCAGCAACTTATTGTTGTATCATAGCAATATGATACTATTACAGTAATCACACAAGATGAATTAGCATTATTTAAAAATCAATCTCTAATATCAATATTTGAAGCAATATGGAATAAGTAAATGAAAGTGCCGCACATTTATTTAGTTTGTTGTTTTTTTATTGAAATATACAGTATTAGCCAACATAAACAATGTGTTTTCTTTTGTTGCATGTATTGCATTATTTTGCTGCTTGGGTCATATCTGCTCTGAGAAAACAGCCAAAGCCTATAGGAATACAACATGAAAATTCATTATGCAGCTGGCACATGAAAATCATCCTAAAACACACACTGTAGCAGAAACTTATTTGTCACAACAGTCAAGTAATTATCATTGTTAGTGTTTCTGCATAATGTGGAGATAGGCAACACACAGTAATATACATATACAGTCAGAATAAAGGACACTTTACTTGACCATTTATGGCACATTTGCTGAACTGAACTGAACAAGTCTTTTTGCTTTGTGTCTGGTTTTAGTAAGTAGTGTATGATCACAGTCATAATATAGAAGTCAATCTAGACAGAGCAACACTCCAACCTAAAAGCTTAGTTTATACTCTATGTTCTTCCAATTTAAAATATCCTGCCTAAATTCTGCACCGTTTCCAAACCTTCCCCGCCCCATGTCTCTCAAGTGTCTCCTTAAAGGTGCTAGCGTTTACACTCCCATCCCCCTCTTTTAAAAAAAATGTTAATCATCACTTGATTTTATATGGAAAGCAGATTATCCTTTGATTTTGATGAATGCAGCAGCTGCCAGACTCTTCATTTGACTAAAAGCAGGACATTCTGCTGAGGCCTCTCGTATGTCACTAAGCCTCTGTCAGGACAGTACTGTGACAGGAGATGACACATGAAAGGAATTCCTCCTCATGGCTTTCCCAGGACAATGAAACATGGCCTTGAGGTAGTACATGTGTGTCTGCATATGTGTGTGTGTGTGTGTGTGTGTGTGTGTGTGTGTGTGTGTGTGTGTGTGTGTGTGTGTGTGTGTATAGCATTGTTTTTTTTTATATTTAAATGTATTTCCTAAAATATTTTTATTTTCTCACAGCAAAAAAAAAACAACAAAAAAACATTTTCGAGGAACTGTACCAGAATATATCAAATAACTTAAAATGTGAAAAATACATTCCACCTTTGTGTTAATTGTTCAGTTTTCTCTTGTTATATAAAAAGAGGATTTTTTTCCTGTATTTTAAGATAAAAATCCTTACCTTTCCTCTTCCCGTTAAATATTTTCAAATGTTAGATGATTAATCTTGAGCTCAGGGGTGTTTATATAAGTTCATCCAATCAAATGTGACTTTCAGTGACTAACTAACCGCACCTATCATATAAAACCACACCTGACTGCCTGCGGGTCATAATAGCTAACAGAGCAATAAGCGATGTGTGTTTGGATATCAGTTGGCAAGAATGTTCCAATACAATGTGGTTGACATCTAATTCATTTATCTTCCCCTGTCCTCTTGATCTAACAGCAGGTTTTGTGTGAAGAGCCAACCTTCCCCTGTAGCAAAACTTGCCAAGCCCCGCCCATTTTTTAGAGTTATAATTTAAATCCCTCTGGTAACTACTCCAATATTCTCTTTCACTGGGAAATACTGCACAGTATAGAAGCTAAAGATTCTCTAATTTACGTTTCACTGGCAAATATGTTACAGCACAGAAGCTAATGACACCCTAGCTTACATGTTTGCATATATATCAAAGTACAGAAGCTAAAGATGCTCTATCTTACATTTCAATGGCAAATATATTACAGTACATAAGCTAAAGGCACCCTAGCTTACATGTTTACATATACATCAAAGTACATAAGTTAACGATGCCCTATCTTACATTTCAATGGCAAATGTGTTAAAGTACAGAAGCTAAAGACACCCTAGCTTAAGTTTCACTGACAAATATGTCACCGTAAAGAAGCTAAAAAAGCTTTTCTGTGTTGTGCAAAATATTTTTTAGCCAGAAGTGTTTGTGACCATATTTGGACAAGAGTATGGTGCAGGCTTAACCAAAGGCAGCTAGCAAAAGGCAAGCTGTCTTTGGTTAAACTTTACTAGCCTTCACTCCACACTTGGCAATAAAACATCTGCATACTAGCACACCATCTACTAATGAAAATAAGTTTGAAGACATTGTTGTATGATTTTCTGTGTCTTTTTTGATATTTGGTAATCTTTATGATCACACAAAGCGGTAAGTCCTTAATAATCTTAATTGTAAACCTTTATTAAATGTAAAAAAAAAAAAACATTCCCCCTAAATTACTCACAGAGACCAAAACTGTATTTGTACTGGGCTGTAAACATTATTTCTTCTGTAAAGTTGGACATTTTAAAATTGGGGTCTATGAGGTTTGACTTGGAACCAGCCTTAAATGGACATTTAAGGAACTACAGTTGTTGGCACTTCCACAAAGGCTTTCCTTTTTCAACCCTGGAGTTTGCCCCTTAGTGTTGCACCTTTTACTATACCTAACAATAATTTCACTGGATCCTCATGCATACCTGTACATCACTGTAGCAAGGTGAGAAGTTAAGCTGAACATAACTAACAGTGTCAAATTACTGTTAAAGTTATTAATGTTTCTCTTAAAACTTGGGTGTTGGGCCAATTTCCATGGGGCAAATACTGACTGGAGATTTTAGTATGTATATCCTACTACTATTGATGCAGGACAATTTTACCCCTTTTTCAAGAAGCCCCAATACATCTAGTGATAGCTATCAGCCTCTCTGTATTTAAACAATTTTACCTTTACAATATTAAATGTTTTAAATGTAACAATTGTTTTTATGTAACAGTATTATTTTGAGGGAATTTGTTCAAGTTTTTCAGATGTTGTTATTAAGAGTAAAGATTTGATCCACCAGCTGTTAGTAAGACAGCTTAGCCTAGCTAGTTAGCCTAGCTTTCTAATGTTATCACATAATTTAATGAGTTTATTAATTTTGTTCATGTTGTTTTAATCCCTACCGTGTCATTAGTAGCTCCTGTACAGTCAAAATGTCTTTTGTTTGTCCCACAAAAGAAGAGGGTCAAGCTAACATTTGGTGTCTCTTTTACTTGATTCCAGTTGTGTTGGACCAGAAAAAGAAATAAAAGGTCATTTTTGGTCATGACAATTTTGACCAAATAAAAAAAATAAAACCAAAACTATTTCAGTTTACATTTAAAAACAAAAAGAACCCTGTTTGACTTGCAGGTATCTCCACAATGCACATGTAGTATCTATATTTGGTGCACATTCCAACTAAATTTTGGCCTAAACTTCATACAAGTTCAGACTAATGAGAGTCACAAGGTCACCAGACAAAAAATATAAACCTGCAGCATGTGGTTTGGTTGTATAAGGTTGCTAACTAGATTTAATTTATCATTATCATAGGGGGGTCAGTCTATAGCCATTATTCCCAGCAAAGACTTGGACTCTTGGTAATTTCAACCTTTTTATTTAACCTCCATGCCCTCCTTCTCTTTCCTGCCATCCATCCCCGAGCACAATTCATTTGAGTTCCTGTTTGGGAGGGTCCTGAGGCTGATTCAATTAAGTTCTTTAATTGGCTTTCAGGCATCCAAACTGAAACTGATGGAGAATTAATAACAGGTCCAGTTGGCCCCTACACTGTTTGCAGCCTTGGAAACATCTTTCAAACTGGAGACAAAGTCTTTCTCTTTTTTTCTGTGTGTTTGGTAGTTTGATAGTACAGCTGAGAGGAATATGTGTCCACAGTCAGTGTGGTCTACGCTTTCCGTCTGCAATTCATCTCTTTGTCAACACCAGATATGTTTTTTGCAAACTTTGTACCCACAAAAACACACTGGAGGCCAAAGAAAGCCGGGCTTAAGTACAGTATCGCTTAAGTATTTTTTTACTTTTGCTAAAAGACGCATTTGGTTTCTAAATATTTACTGTTCCCCATCAGTTCCGTAGTGATGATAGGATAAAACCTTCTTGTTAAGCCTACAGTGTATTTCTCTCTTGGTTGTTCTTCACTGGTGTACATGACGTATAAAGCAAACATAAGACTAAAAAAAGACCTTTTTTTCAGTTTGACAAGTGGTCCTCTGTGGGAATAGCTCACTCCGTCCACAGAGAAAGAGGGGGAGTGAGAGTGAGCGAGAGAGAGAAATCATCTGTATATGCGTTACTTCTTAGGTAGCTCGTTGTTGGTCATCGGCGATGGCCTTTAGAATATAGGTTTTGAAGTTCACATATCATTAACAGCCATAAAATCAACTTTTCCTCTGACGATACTTTTCTCCCCAGAGTCTGCCTTAGTCTTCAAACAGTGCCAAAGCAATCATTACGCTCAGACATAATGCACTATAATGACCATAATTTCAGTATCAAATTTTCAAATGTTAGACCTTAATTCATTGTGGTTAAATAGCTTAGTTGTAATTCAGATTTTCTCGTCCTTATAGCGAGAGTGCTCAAGGAAAAAGACATCTAAATCAGAACGGGAGAGCACCGCATGCAGCATCACTGGAATCCCTGTATTTATTTTAACACTGTCTCTAATATATTACGTTACACTATGTAGCATTCAGGTTTTACCAGCAGCAACATTTATAATAAAGTAATGTATTTTCCCCCCCCCATTTTTTTATTCAAAGCCTGGCAAGAGGAAGCACCATGAAACCATATGTATAGGATACTTTTCATCTCAGAATATATTTGCATACATTTAGCATGGATTTGTTACCAGAGCTGCAACCAGTATTATATTTTACTTGGAAAATGACTGAATTATTTGGATGTTTCTTAGTTAGCTTGATTATATATTTGAGAAAATGTACAACTTATACTAAACTCAATGTAACCCTACTCACCAAATAAGTCTAACTAAAACAATTTTTCACAGAACTCTGTCTCTATATTCCCAGTAATTAGGTTACATAGTCCTTTCCAGGAAATTTCCTAGGGAATTATTAGGGAATGAATACATTGCCAGGAATAAAAATACTGAATCTTGGTGGAAACATACACCGTCTAAAATACTAGAATACGTGTGTATCTTTAGCAGGAATCCACCATAGTTGCTAAAATCCCCCCAAATCCTAGAAAAAATGACCTCAGTGTCCGCAAAGGTAGCCAGAGCCTTGTTTGTTGCTCTTCTGAAATTGGACAGTAAAAAGTAGACTATTATACAATAAAAATATAGTCTACTTTTGGGGAAAAAAACTGCTTTGGACAGAATATGTCTGGCCTGTGCCAATACATACGTTCACATCTAATCATCAAGGGCTGATGTTATCAAGGCATGAAGATTAATGTTTAGCATCATTGTGCTTTTGCTCATTTCCTGATATGGCTCGCTGGGTCACGTATGTGCATTCGGTTTTTGGAGTTTCTTAGATTACATTTAATCACCAGAAATTAAATGAGTAGGTTTTGAGATTTTTTATTTAGGGTTAGTCATTCCAGGCACCTGTCAGTCATCTCATGTCCCAGCTTCTAAATAGTGAGTATTTACTGTTGTATGCTATGGGTTGTCAGTGGGAAGTCCACCTTGGTTTTTTGGGGGAATTATAATGGCCAATTGCCTATTTTCTAGGTCCAATCAGCACTAAAACCATATAAAAGATAAAAATAATTATTAGTTCTAGCCTCTGAGCCAAAGCTACAGTCATTTTTGATTCAATGTTAAATTTGGCAACCTAAGAACTGAATCAAAAAGAGTGTTAGCTAAACATTGTAAATGTAATTTATTAACTCTGCCTGGCCTGAAGGTAATTATTGTGGCCAAGAAAAATTGGGGAAATAATGAACAGGGAAGACATTGTATTGTGTTGTATATACATCCACTTTCCACACGGATTCGATTACTTGAGTTTGTCTTGACTATTTAATGCCGGTGATATTAAAAAACTGAAAAAACGTGCAGATCTCCAGCGTTCCAAAGTGTTTCCAAAGACTTTCCTCAGCAGACAGGTGAACTTAGTTGAGGGTCTTAGTGCAATAATATCAGATTTGGTTTCATTGTGTTCGCAGGTTGGAATTGGTTTAAATAGGCCATAGGAAATTGACTCCATTTAATCTGAACATTGAAATGTAGACCGTGTAATCAGTTCTCGTTCACATGTGGGCCAAGATAAGACTGGTTTTATTTGTGTGTAAATCTATCCTGAGAGGCCTCATTCTTGGCTGTGGCTATAGTAAGCCATGCCTCCGAGCTATAGCAGCGTGTGTGTGCGTTCGTCTGCGTCCATGTTTGTGTGTGTGGACATAACTGGTCCTTCACTCTGGTCCCCACCCTCTGCCTTAGGATCCTTGTGTAATTGAGAGATGATCTGGGCATCGTGCACAAAGCATGGTCACACCGCCTCGGGAAGTGCAGCACAATAATCTTTGTAACAAGGCGAGGATGCCTATTCCTCTCTCTCACAGCGGCAGAAATAAGGAAACCTAACTCGAGGGGGAGATAATTTGATTCCCCAAATGCATTGTTCAATATAAGAAAAAGTTCAAAGGAGGTTATCATTATGCAAACTTAAAAAAGAAAAAAAATTGGACACATATTAGATATCCCTTAACACCTCAATCACGGCGATGCTGGTGGATGAACAGTGCACTCTTTGTTTCAGCCAAAAACTTGCAGCGTAATACAATATGTGTATGTATGCCTAATCATTTGCATCCATATCTGTTACTTCAACCCTGTGCTGGCACAATGCTTTACGAAAGAAAAACTTGATGTTTGAGTTGTCACCTGAGACACATTTCCTTTAATTACAGCCCTTTGCATGGATGTACAGTATGTGCATACAAATGGCTTATTTGAAGAGTGGATAAAAAGGAGTTCATTTGAAAGACTACAACAAAACCATTTGTTCCCACCAAAACAGCACTCGGCTGTATGACAAATGACGCTTTGGTCTTATGAATAATTCTCAAATTCCGAGCAATCAAGTTTTAAAGATATCGTAAATCCTGTTTAAATGGCCTCATTCATTACACGGCGGATATGGGAGGGATGCTAATAAAGCGTTGCGTCTGGAATTGTCTCCGACTCGCGCACGTTGCCGGGGAGAGATGCTCAGTGCGGAGCTGATGTATGACGCGGCCGACTGTACGCTGATGGAAATGTGGTGGTGGCCTCGTTAGCATTCTGTTGTAACCCCTCGGGCGGCGGTGTCAGATTCTTTCAAAATTTACAGCTCACTTTGGAACCAAAAAGATTCTGCGCACAATGGCTGTGGTACTGGTGGGGGTGGGGGGCTTCTAGTGAAAATAGCGAGGTCTGCTATAAGGACAATGTTAATTAATGAGGGAAAAAAAAACGTCACGTGTAAAAGGTCAGAATTGTTCTGAAGCAATGAAACTGTGAAACATAAGTAGTTTTCAATAATTGCAGCTGCTGTTAGTTTTTAAAGAGGTGTTATGTGAAGTGTTAAATCATTATAATGAGGTCGCCACCATATTTCCTTATGTTAGCTTACTGTAAGCAGAAAAAAAATAATAATACAGTGAGGGCAAATTATTGTGTGTACTTAATCTGTTTAATCTGTCTAATCGTAATTATTATTACAAAAAAAACAAAAAACATCTATGACCGTGAAACTGTATATATATATATATATATATATATATATATATATATATATATATATATATATATATATATATATATATATACACTTTAAATGTTGTGTGTTTTCCATGAAAAGTCACACTTTTATTTACCACCATGAGTTGTAAAATGAATAGAAAATATAGGCAAGACATGGTCAAGTTTAGAAATAATGATTTGTATTTAAAATAAAATTTTCCTGCAAACTTTGCTTTTGTCTAAGGAAGGTCAGTTTTATAGCTTCTCTAAGCAGCTAAACTGTTTTCAGCTGTGCTAACATGATTGCACAAGGGTTTTATAATCATCCATTAGCCTTCTGACGCAATGAGCAAACACATTGTACCATTAGAACACTGGAGTGATAGTTGCTGGAAATGGGCCTCTATACACTTATGTAGATATTGTGCCTAATACCAGACATTTGCAGCTAGAATAGTCATTTACCACATTAGCAATGTATAGAGTGTATTTCTGATTAAATTTGTCTCTATTGAAAAAAAGTCAAAGAATCCAATATTGTGAAAAAGTTAAATATTTTGTTGTCAATCACTTCAGAAAAATATTGTAACTCATTTCAAGAAATAAAGGCTTGAGATATGTCATTTAAAGTGGAATGAATTTATGAAATATGAGTTTCACTTTCTGAAATGTTGGAACTTTCTTTCAACTGTGTTTTTCCAGAATATATATTAGGATTATCATTTGTGTGTGGGGGGTTGTATGTAGTGATCAGCCATTGTTTAGCCAATAAATTTAAAGGAAAGGTGTGACATGATAAGAAAGGTATGATATATTTGTGAATATTTTTAACAGACCAAAACCACTGACAGTGATTTGAACCCATACAGATCCAAAGCCTTACTCATGTGTGCTGTAACTATTAAAAACCTGGGCCACAACATTGCACTGGGGGACATGTTCCTTCATTAGCTGAACACAGGCATTGTGGTTCATTTTTAGGGTGATTCCACAAACACCATCCTCCTGCTGTAAATACTCACTACAGCTGTGAATGCAAACCTCCTCGTCAAGATTCACCAGTTATTGTTTTGTCCATAAAATGTTAGAAAATAGTGAATAAAAAGTCTGTCAAAGTTCCCCATAGCCCAAGGTTATCTCTTCATCTGTCTAGTTTGGTAAATAACAGGCCAAAAACAAAATAGAAAAACAGTTTATCATCATATTTGATTAGTCTTGTGCCAATCGACTATTTATTGAATTGACTAACTTTATTCAACTTATTTTATTAGAGGTTTGAGAAAGCTGCAAGAAATAAAGCAGAAATTAGAAAAAAACAATGGAATTTTGTGTCTAAATTATTTCTATTTTGTCTTGTGACCCCTTTTGTTTTAAAGTCAAATTAAAATTAAAGTCCCACTCGAATCAAAAATGTTTTTTTTTTTTTCTTGTTCTTCCAGTTGGATGTTTGAGTGTCACTGTGCAGAATGACACTAGAAGGCTGTTTTTACATTCATCTGAGCTTTGAAGATCATATTTGTGATATCACAACCGGTTTGGAAGCCAATCCTGGCCCAATATTCAACATACGCAACAGAGCTGCAGTGATTAGTCGATTGATCAATTAGTTGTTATTGAATCAATCAGCTATGATTTTAATAATCGATTTGAGTCATTTTTAAAGAATCTGATTATTTTCTGCTTTCTTTAGTCTCCTATAATAAGCAATGATCTTTGGGCTGTGGACAAAAAAAGACATTTCAGGTTGTATCTTCAGTGGTCGACATTTTACAACATTTTATGAACCAAACAACTGATTGATTAATTATTTCAATCATCAATAATTTTAACATTTGGTATTTTTGAGGATTTTAAACAAGATAATTTAACTTTATAAAGTTGTTACAAGCAACTTTAAAATACCAATATTATTATTATATATCATGTTCTAAGATGTATATATAAAATATTCTAGAAAGAAAAGTTAATATTGTTTTTCCTTTAAAGGCCCAGGTCACTGGTTCTTCTATAAAGAGCTCACTCTCTGATACCCTGAGGTTATAGTTGATAGTTATAAAAATGAATGAAACAACCCTCAGAAATGGACGGTTTCAGATGGTTTTAATTAATTTAGTTTGACAACAAGTGGACAAAAGTCTTTTATTTCATTTAATTGCATCTGATTAAAAAAAACACGCATCCATTGTATGTTCAAAATAAAAGCCTTGTAAATTTAATTAAGTGAACTCTGAGGAATCATTGAAAAACAAAACACAAAACTCTTCATTGACTATTAAAACTAGTATATACTGTGTGTGTGTGTGTGTGTGTGTGTGTGTGTGTGTGTGTGTGTGTGTGTGTGTGTGTGTGTGTGTGTGTGTGTGTGTAGGGTAAAGTATGAGCAGTCACACATGCGTGGGTGTGTTTTAAAATCTCACACAGCTATATTGCAATGCCTCAGCAAAGCTCTTGATTAGTTGTGGTTTTATGTTTGGATGGTCCATTTAATTAGGTTATGTACGAGATAAAGGCCAGCCAAAAGTAATCACAAGGATTATTTACTCTTGTTAATTGAGGTTCCATCTTAACACCACAACTAAAGGTTAATGTTCTCTTGGTATATTATTTACTGTCCACACTCCAGTGGCTGGCGTGCACACGGTGGAGGAGGGAAAGGAAACTCCACAGGTATGGGGAGGAGGGGGGGGTGAAATGGAGAATGATTTGCAGCGTAATATTGACAGCAGTTGAACTTTTGGATATTTAATGGTCCCGCTCTAAACCCTCTGAAATACTGCGCAACCTTCATTTTAATAATCTCACTTTGGCACAGGTGTGATGCTCAAGTTTCCCGGAGCTTTAGGCGGGTGCAGCCCCATCAGCACCCCTAATCTCTCCTTTAACTAACCACAGATAATTCTCCATGCGCATGTAAATCACAGAGCGAGCTTTAAAAGTGAATTGAAAGGTAGATTTGAAGTGACATTGTGTGATTAATTCCGCCGCTCTCTAAATGACCCTTGCTTCTGTCTTCATAGGAAAGCTGTTCTAATAGTCTTTCCAATAGTGATTAAAATTACAAAAATGTGAACCTGTAGGTTAATAAAAATGGAAATTTAACTAGTATCTGATTTAATTGACGCTGAAGAAGTACTTAAACGTGTTTGCACTCTGGAAAATCTACATGGCTCAGCGGCAAAGAAATTGGAATATCCAGCTGTCAAGATAATAAATTTGACTATTTCATCACTGTAATCTTCATGCGATCTCCCTTTGTGCTGGTCTATGCCGCTCGCCACTAATGTGATAAATCACCTCCATGTTTGGATTTGTTTCGTGCGTTTCAGAATAATCGGAATATACTCAAAAGACCTCAAGAGTGGTGATCCACTGCTGTTCTTAGCCTTTTTTTGTAGAGTTAAGAGTCGGAAAGTTTAACTCAACCTTCCACCTATCTCAAAGTTCTTCCACGTTAATATAAAAATGGCAGATTTTTACAGAGTTCTACCTGTTATTCTGATTTAAATGGTGAAAATCATTGTTGTCATATTTTGTTTTTGAAGAATGATCACAGTTCACAAACAAATTGTTTAATCTATGACTGCATCTTCATAAAAGCCAGTGGACGTTACAGTGGGGAAAACAAGCATTTGAACACCCTGCTATTTTGCTATTTCTCTCTATTTGCTATATCACACAAATAAATTGTTAAAAAATCATGCATTGTGATTTCTGGAATTTTCTTTTTAGTTTATCTCTCTCACAGTGGACATGCACCTACGATGAAAATTTCAGACCCCTCCATGATTTCTAAGTGGGAGAAATAGCAAAATAGCAGGGTGTTCAAATACTTGTTTTCCCCACTGTAAATGTTAAACAGGGGCATGAGGGAATGATCAGTTCATATTAGTAGGAACTTAATGTGAACAGTAAACAGCTGTTGACAGGATAAAATTGTAAACAGTAATGCTGGATCATATACCTGCATTCCTTCTTGGATGAAAGACAATTGTAATCCATTGCAGAAATGGCAGATTTGGCCACTAATAAAGTGGAAATTTCCTTATTTTTGAAAGAAAAGCACAGTTTCTTTTTTCAATGAAGATAACTTTAAAGCAATCAGAATACAGTCTATACATTGCTTGTATAGAGGTCCATTTCTAGCAATTATCACTCCAGTGTTCTAATGGTACAATGTGTTTGCTCATTGAGTCAGAAGACTAATGGATGATTAGAAAACCCTTGTGCAATCATGTTAGCACAGATGAAAACAGTTCAGCTGGTTAGAGAAGCTAAAAAAAACACCTTTCTTCAACAAAAGCAAAGTCAGTCAGTCAGTCAGTCATTTTCTATACCTGCTTATTCCTCATTAGGGTCGCAGGGGTCTGCTGGAGCCTATCCCAGCGCGTTACAGCGAGAGGCAGGGATACACCCCAGATGGTCGCCAGCCAATCGTGGGGCACACACACCATTCACTCACACACTCACACCTACGGGCAATTTAGAGTCTCCAATTAACCTCAGCATGTTTTTGGACTGTGGGAGGAAGCCGGAGTACCCGGTGAAAACCCACGCAGACACGGGGAGAACATGCAAACTCCACACAGAAAGGTCCCAGACCCAGGACCAAGGAGGTCTTGAACCTGCGACCTTCTTGCTGTGAGGCAACAGCGCTAACCCCTGCGCCACCGTGTCGCCCCAAAAGCAAAGTTTGAAGGAAAAAAAATAATTCCATATACAAATCATTATTTCTACGTTTTCTAAGTTTTTAAGAACTTTTTTTCTTTTTTTTTACTTTTTGCAAACATAGTTAAAATGTGGGGAATTAATTCTGAATGTGGTGACAATAAACTTGACAATTCATGATTAAATTGAACTTTTTAAAAAAATAAATTAAATTTGCTGCATATGGCTGCTGCTACAAAATGAAACGCCTTCTGTACAGAAATTGGTGAAATTATACTTCATAATCAGTTTCAGTATCAAGGAATTTTTTTCAGTGCATGAGCATAATGCTTATCAGGATTTTGATAAGGGTGTGCTGTAAATTGCGTCCGTTCAGAAGGAGAAACCAAATGAACTTGCAGTGGTCTCATTCGTGCCAACTTAAATAGCTGGTAATGGACAGGTGAATGGGAATCGACGGTTACACCTGCGTTGGGCACATGTGTTGACAAGACACAATAAAACGATTGATCAAACAGATTGATCATGAACACAGGCAGCTGGCCGTGTCTCTCCAAGGATGTGATTGACTTTATTCTTCACATTTCGACTTTATTCGCTATTTAAATGCAAAATAGAAATGGATTTTCCCCCTCATTTTTTTCATGTTTGGTCCTAATACTCATCTGTCCCATCAAATATGATGGTTTTTTTTGTTTTTTTTTTAATGACATTGATGGGTCAGTGACCCCCTAGCATGTACATTCTATAGTTCTTTTCATATTTAGTTAGTAGTTTGGTTAATTGAAGGTTTTTGGTTTTGTTGAGCAAAGGCTGTCAATTTAGTTTGGTTAGTTTATTTAATATTGAGTTTTGTATTCTGTTTAGTTGACGGTTTCACCCAAATACTTGAGTGTGTGTGTGTGTGTTTTTTTTTTTTTTTTTTGGAAAGTATTTTTAGGTGAAAATAAACTCCTTTTTTTTAAAGAACACCTGCGTTGCCTGTCTGTCTGATCCTTATCAGACAGACAGCTTTACAGTGAACTTTTATTATGTTTGTACACAATATAAGCAGGTTTAAAACTACAGTTTTGTTTAAACTGAAAATAAGTAAATTTATATGATTGTGTATATGTATATTAAACATACATCAAGTGTTCATTAACTTTGCTTTTATCTATTTACAACTACATCCAATTGTGTATTAATTGTATCAATTGGTATAAATGCTAAACAGAAAAGGTTTAAAATACAGTTTTGTAGACTTGGGTATTAAAAGTATGTCACATGCTTATGATCGTGGATCTCTACAAGGCTCGCGAACCGGATGATTCTTTCAGGAGTATAATTTCTTTTTTTTTTCTTCATTTCTTATTTATATGATGCCAAAAATATGCTCCCAGGGCTATCATTTTTCTGAGGGTGTTTGCGAAACCAGAGAGCCGAGAGGATTTATCTTCTTGACCCATCACACAAAGACAATGAGCTGCAGAATAGCGGTGTCCAACTGGGAGGACTGAGGGCAGGCACACCCACCCGTCCTCAGGCCTCCTTCTAAAGACAGAATCATGTTACAGGTGAGAGACCCATTACTCTTGTCTGTATCAACTCTCACTGCCTTTCTGAAAAAAGCCGGAGCATGTGTGTGTCGGTTGCAGGGATTACTGTATGTCAGTGTTATATCTCCAGCGTGTTTTGACCAGTCTGGGCTTCAGGTTTCTGACAGTACACAGCATTCGATATCCGCGATGGCAGCGGCAGGACAAAGCAGCTTGTCCCTGTCTCCGGTAAATACCAGCACAGTATCAGCCTTTACATTGACCAATAAAATGGTGTTGCAGAACTCTCCACTTTTTAGGAGCCGTTTGCCCCGGGGCTAAGGCTAATGGTTTACTCACTCCCCGACAGGCCCTCGGGCTCCAGGTAGTCTCACCTTGTCAAGCTGCTCTCATTAACTCCTATAACTCCTGGAGAGATACGCGTCAGACAGCCATATACTAGAGGCCTTACAGGTGGAAGTGCAATAGACTGACAAACATGCTAAAGTACACACTCAAAGTTTTAGAGATTTTTTTTTTTAGGTTGAAGACAACTTTTAAAACATGAATTGCAATTCAAATACACATTTTCTATTTTCTGACTTCTGTAATATTTCGCTGTTGATCATTAATCAGGTTTTGTGTATGTTGTAAAACCATGTTAACACATTAGCAATGGCAGAGGAACATTAAGGTCCTGTGTGAAAAAGTGAAAAAAGCCCACGACATAAAAATACTTAGTCAGAGTTCACCATTGAAAAGTAGATTTGCATAATGATATTGGTGAAATATTGCTATGTAATATGTTTTTATTACCTTAGATTGAGCTGGTTTTAAAACACACAGGATGTGGATGAGCCGCCAAATGTCATATATATATATATATATATATATATATATATATATATATATATATATATATACTGTAATGCATTGCATTTTGCTGCAACACAGTAATATAAGGCAATACAGAAAAAAAGGCAATATTATATTTCACACCAACAGCTCCTTTGTCCTGTTTTCCGTGGGCTAATGACTAGAGGTTCTATATTGTTTTGGTCTCTTTGATCTTTCTCTTTTCTAGATTGTAAATTGAGCGGATGCTCTATGTTGTTTCTAACGCTCGACTTCCTGTCTGGTGCAATTTGTTCTACGCTGCTTAGTATAAAATAATATCTTTAGGTTGACTAATTTTAGTGAAGCAAAAAGTGCAATATTTCTCTATGAAATGTAGTAAGTAGTAAGTATGTAATAGCATAGAACTAAAAGACTCAAATATTTGTTATTGGTCTAGGTTTTAACCAAAACTTTGAAATTTCAGCAAAGTTAAATGTGAATTATTTCACTGCTTTTCTTTAATTTGTTTTGAATAAATTAGTCTCTTCTGAGCCACACTGGACCCTGTGGTGTTTTCATAGAGTGTTGACAGAGGTGTTGTGGTCACGTACATCTGCTACACCTCCGCTCTTTTTAATTCTCTTTTCTGGGGCTTTTTGGTGGAATGGAGGCTGGTGGCTGGAGTGTTTCCATCTGCTTGTCAAGGGAATTTTAAGCAGACTTTAAATCTCATAAAGACTAGTTTGGTCGTAAGTTAGACTGAAATACACATGGTTGTAATACATACAGAGTAGAAAAAAAATAGACTGAAAAATCTGGAAAAAAAAAGAGTCATCTACAAGAGAAAAACAGAGAAATCTTCTGGAATTTATTTAATTTGGGGAAGACGTAATAGTTGTTTCATGCCAGCTAATGTTGGCTTCAATGCTTCAAGTCATCCAGAGACAAGCATAAGAAAGGCATATTATGTGTGTACCCGTCATGGGAGTTACATGTTCACTATGTCAGAACCTTATTGACCAAGCTGTTTCCATCTCATATTTAGTGCATTAACTCTTTAAAATGTTGAAATGTCAGCATATATATTTATATATAGTCATACTGCAGCGGTATTATGAGTTCTGATTCAGACATTGGACCTTGTCCTGGGTACTCTCACAGTCACCTGTTCCACCCTATCCCACTTTAATCTTGATTAAATATGGCAATCTCTTTGTTTGACAATGTTTGAGCTCCTGGACCGTCGCTCAGCAAAATATGTGCCCAGGCCCATAGGACTGTAAAGTAAATTATAGACTGCTAAGCCAACATGTTTTCTTAAAACACATCATCTCACATAGAATCAGTCATCGTTGTTAAGCTACTCATCCATTTATGCAGCTCACAGCATACTCACACCACATACGTTCAAGCGCAAAAGATATGCATGCGCTCCCTTCTACGGTATATTTAAGAACATGAAAAGTCTGGATCTGGTGGACGCATTGAAGCACAAAGAGACTTTGATCTGGATATTGGCAAGAGTAGTGCAGCCGTCTGCGTTGTGTCACACAAAGACAGCAACAACCAGACGGGGGATAAACATTTCTGAATCAATCCGGTAAATAGTCCTCGCTTGCTTCCTTGTTTGAAGCTTAAAGTGTTTAAGTTTTATTGATTTTAACTGTTGGATCAGTTTTGAGGCATTAGTTTGTAAGTTTGTAAGAGAAAGTTTACCCAGTGTGACAAAATACCATATGACAATAGGAGGGTCCCTTCAACAATAATGTAGCACAGAACATTTTTACTAATATTTAAAAAGAAGTCGGAACATTTTTCTGGACTTTTTGTGAAATTATATTCTGCTAAAAGTAAAAGTGTAGTTCAAGTTAGTTTGTTTGTTATTTTAAAGGGGCAGTGTAAAGTTCCTGGCAGCATCTAGTGGCAAGGGTTCAAATTGCAACCAACAGAGTACCCCACTAGTAGGAGGACCAGTGGCTGTGAAAAACATGAAAGGCCACCTCTAGAGATGATTTTATGGTTTGTCCATTCTGGGCTACTGTAGAAACATGGAGGTGCAACATGGTGGGCTCCGTGCAGGGGAAGCCACTCCTCCTCCTGTAGATAAAACTGACTCAATCTAAAACACAAAAAAATATTGTTTTGATTTTATTAAATTCTACTAAAACATATCTGCCAAATCTGTTCTGTTCTTGTTTATACAGTTAGATGTTTGAGCTTCTAAGTACAAAATGATGTATGTGCAGAGTTTGACACTACAAAGGTATTTTCACATGCAT
Source organism: Lepturacanthus savala (assembly GCA_030544235.1). NCBI lineage: Eukaryota > Metazoa > Chordata > Actinopteri > Scombriformes > Trichiuridae > Lepturacanthus > Lepturacanthus savala. Next base: position 9,318,900 of record CM060481.1, read on the forward strand.
CCAAATTGTGAGGAGTGGGCCTATAAGCATCAGTGTGACATTGCCACTAGTTTTCAAAGCCAATTGTCTAGAATTCAACTTACACACTTAAAAACTTGAAGGCCTCAATATACACAAACACTGAGATTTGACTTTAGGCAAGTTGGAGACATTGTCCAAATATTACAATTAAATTAAATATATTTGCATATTTATAGATTTCTTACATTTTTAATGAGAAAGAAGTGTATTTTAAATATATAAAACACATTTGAATGTTAACTAGTGGATTTGGAAAATTGACATGAGACTAAAATATGCTAATGAGAAAAGAGTATACATGTTTTAATTAGGTTGTATTTATTTTATAGTGTAGTCCAGCTATGAAGGCGGTACTGTACCACCAGTGATATACTGTACTGTACATTACTGTAGATGTCTGTTCACTGTTCATATCATATGCTGCTCATAAACTCAACAACTCAACATCCATATAATGAGCAATATATATACTAAATAAAATTAAATATATACTAAAATATAAACTATAATTAAATTGACTGGTAATAATTCGTAATAATTTTGTTTTTAAGAATTAGTGCAAGATAAATAAAATATTATATTAATATTTGTGCTGTTAAATGAATGCTGACACTTTAAAAGCCTGTGTTTTGTTATTATTTCTGTAAGTGAGGCTTAAGCTGAGGCTCGATGGCTGTGAAGGTTTTATTGGAAATCTACAGTTCTAATAAAAAAAAGAACAATGCTATTAAATAGTCTTTGAAATTCATATGTACTTCCTTTGTGTCTATTCTACATGAGTTCTGTCATTTTTACATTAAAATATCCATTATTATAAGTGTCAATATAAAGAAAAAACAAACATTCATTACAATTGGTCAAGAGAGTTAAATTAGTTTATTTGTTATTATTACTTTTATCATTTGACAACCCTAGATATTCTTATATTATTTGTTTTACTGAAGAAATCCAGGATATAAAATTACTTTTTAATATACAGGCACTGAATACAAATGAAAGTCATTATTTTGTTGCAATAATACAGCAGCTTGTAAAGCACTAAACCTCCATCCCACCATAAGGCATCAGGCACAGCTGTATTCACACTACACAGCTGTATTCACACTCAACATTCACATCAGTAAAACCTCACACTACCATCAGCTCGTCTCCAAAACATTTTTTCTGGAAATAGCAGGGTATTAAAACCCCTGATTTTCTCCTTGAAAACATACATTTTTGTACCTATACAGCCAATTTTGTCTGTCTTCTCTTCCTTTTCTGTCTTCCTTTTTTTCGCCCCATACACTTTTGGTTGTTGAGGTTGAAAAAGATTAGGGGGGAAAATAGTGCATCATAAACTGGCTGCAGGCCTCGGGGCAACAGTGTCTGTTCCAAAGCTGGATAATCTCATATCAGTGTGGCGTGTTCATTTAGCTTAAAAGATAGGACCCTTTTAGAAGCACCTCCTTAGGTTATTATGAGGCTTTTCATACTCAAGATGATAAACTCATTCTGGCACCTGTGTAATTTACTAATGACACATGATTTTAGCCTGCACTGGCTGTGAGGTGGGGAAGAATTACAACGCACTGCAGAGCCTCTGCAGATATGCCAGCCGCTGACATTGAGGCAGAACCTGCTTGGGTTGGTGTTTTAACTTCTTTAATTAGGTGTGTTTACTCTGTATTTTATTTGCAGAGATCATGGGAGAGCCTGGGGAAAGGTAGATTTAATTAAGGGACACTGATGAAAGCACACGGCTCGTACTCTCCAAAGTGTTTCCTCTGATATTGCTGCAAAATATTCTGATGACAGGTGGTGCTGGGGAGGAGTTGACACGGCTGCGAAATAGAACGATTTGGATTCATTCTCACCATGTGTAGGTGGGAAAAGTGTTATAGGTCTTCCGTTATATATCACTGAACTCAATTTAACTGCTAAATAAAATCCATTTAGACACTGACTTGTGTAGGAAAGTGAGATTTTAGGAGTGAAAACATTAATATATATATATATATATATATATATATATATATATATATATATATATATATATATATATGTGATTGCACAAATGTACGAGCAGCTTTGCAATTAGCAAGTGCAGGCCTGCCACATTGTCAAATGCCCTCACGCTCTGTCTCTACGATAATTGTCACAGCCCCACTCTTTTATTACAATCTGTCATGGAGTCAACCATATTCATTATGAATTCTTATCTGCTTGTGCTTCAATGTTTGCCAGATGGCACATTGGTATCAAAAGCTAATAATGATGTAGTAAGGAAATTAAGACTTTATCAAAAGCTACTTAATGCCAGAGAAAAAAGAAGAGGGAAAATCTAAATACATCGATGCATCATTGATCCTTGATGATCCCATCTGCGAACGTGTAAAAGGTGAATCATCCTATCTTATAGACCCAGAATATGCAAATTGGACAGCAAAGCTGAAATTAGATTGGGTTTAGCCTAACTAATCTCCTTTGGTCACAATTTAATTTTGATGTAGAGAGAAATCGCTTTTTTTTTCTCTTTTTTTTACACACACAGATCTGATGTGGCACAGGAACCAAAGGTAGTGAATATTAAAGGCCATGAAGTATGAGGAGAGATTTTAGCACATAGACATCAGCATAATATACAAGGAGCTCTTCAACCTTTCAGGCATTTTATACACCTGCCAATTCCCAACAAAGGATTTTACCTTTGCCACAAACAGCAGATGCACCACTCTAATTAATACACACACAGAATATCCCAATCTTCTTATTAGAGGGAAACATACAGAAAAGGCCATGTGTCTTTCAACTCATGTAACTGCTGGTAAATCAGTGTGTGGTCAAACTCGGCGTGGCACCCTTACCATAGTAGTAATAGAGGGGGGGATAGAGTGGAGGTCCCAGGGGTCCTGCCATCTTGAAGTGTTGCAGCAAATTTAATACATTTACCATGTATTCAACATCTAAATAATTACTTTCACTTTAAAAATATCTGAACTATAGTAACAAAATTAGCAGTCCTAGGATGACAATTCTTAAAGCTTTGGGCCTTTTGAAATTTCCAGATCTATATTTTTAAAGAAACAGTTTGGTCTTTTTGGACATCTAGCCCCATTTCCCATGTCCCTGACATATATCCAAATCATGGAAACAATATTTTTTACCAATCCCTCCAGTATTTAGCTTTGTAGCGATTTTCCTCCAACTGCAATTTCAATATAATGGAAGTGAACAGGGCAGATTTTAATCCTACTACAAAAACCTATTTAATTTTGTGAAAAACTGAATAAACAATGGCTGTAAATTTGGTATATAGTATCTGTTTCAGTAAGACATACTGTGTAATGTATCCAATTTCATTTCTGCTTGCTTTGGAAGATTTTGAAAGCAAGTACTACTCCACAACAAATCTAGCTCCTCTATCTATTCAGTCAGTAAATCATCTATATATTGGAGGAAAACATTTTGACACCAATAAAATATAACCATTGACTTCCTGTTGCACTTTGTGTTTGGGAAAGGCCTGCTGAAAATCTGCCCTGTGCACTTCCATTATATTGAAAATGCAGATGCAAGGAAATTGCTACAAAGCTCAATATTGGAGGGATCTATGAAATTATGGTCATATACACACCAAGAATAGGATAAATAGGCAAGATGTCCAAAATGCTGAATTATCCTTTTAAAACACATATACAGAATTAAAAAATTGTACAGCTACAGATTAAATTATCCAAATTTTAATAAAAGCGGATCAGTACACAAGAAGATTTATTCTTACTATATGATGAAGATAAACTAAGTCATGGTTTTCTCAACAATTGCGGTAATTAAAGGCCAGAATGTGAGAGGGAAGGAAGAAGGCCGACCCTCAGGTCTCACTCTTTGGAAACAGTAAAAGCCTTTTTTGCATTTTACAATGCCAAATAAGCCTGATAACACACACTCCTGTGATGCCACCATTACTCTTATCCACAATGTGAACATAACCTGTTGTTAATGTGTCTTTCCTCTTGAAATGTAGACACAGAACAGAGGGAGAATTTCAGCAATGCACAATAAATAGCTGAGAAAACGAGGCTCATGGGAATAAGAGGTACGGTCCTAGATTTTCCTCCCTCAATGACACTGAATAGTTCAGGAGTTATGTGCAAAAGTTGTGGAAGATAATGTCTGGTGACATAGACTTGTTGTCACATTTTTCATCCACTACTATCCAGTCTCTTTGCATTCTGATCACACCTCTTCAGGCAGATAACTATTTCCTCAGGATTAATGTCCCAATTTCTGCATCCTCCAACACATCACAGTTAATGACCTTGATTTAAATCACAAGAAGGTATGTGGGAACTCATATTACTTCCCAAACAAGAAAATACATCAGCCTTTAGGTGTTGTTTTTGTCTGGCCCTGTGCTTCGCAACTTTTGCCCTGCAGCTATCAGCGAGATAGGCAATCGCTCTACTCTTGGTTTGATTGATTCAGTGTTGTGTTAGCAAGCCGGGACGACTCTCTCATGCATATGCGGTTTCATTTTTTGGTGCATTATTTTCTGTTTGTTTTAAAAGTCAAATGTCTTTCTGCATTTGCCGTTTGATCGCCAAAGTTCAAAGAGTTAGACAGTGAAGAATCATGTAGGTTATGTGGCTTTGCAAAGGTGAAAGATATGATAAACTCAAAGGATGAATTGGTGCTACTACTACTGCTATGATTTCGCAATGTGTAATATATCCAACATCTAGGCTGAAGTGACAAAAGTCAAACAAACGCCAGGCAACCTGCTTATAAACCAGTAAATAATTTTAGGCTCAGAGGCTCCTGAAACGTGACATTGACATTGCGAACTCCCCTCCCCCTTAAAAAGCATCAGCACATGTTGCACTACTATAAATGCAATGGAAATATGAAAGGTTTTATTTAAGATGCTCCATCACGCCAGAATTAAAAAATAAAATCAATGAATGCTTGTGGAGGTAAAATCAATCTGTTATGTTCAACATGTTTTACATGTAAATTATCACCATTGACCAACAGCAACCAACCGTCTTGTTGACCTTTTAATGTCCTAGTAAAATTGCATTTACAACTTCAGCAAATGGGGGTGTGGCCTCGTAAATACCGTCTAATACAGAAACAGCAGTAGTGGATTCTCAGCCTCCATCCACACACAGTTTCATCAATGTTGTTATATCAGAGAGAGAATAATGATGGAAGTGTATGAAAAACACAATTTACAGAGTATTTGAAGTTTTTACTATGGTTTATAATGTAAAACTATTATGGCATTGGAAAACAGGATCTACAGATACTGCCATTGCAAGTTTAATTAAAAATGAGTTAAGTAACCCTAACTTAAATGCTACTGACAAATTTAAAATGGATATTGAAAATATGAAATGAAATTGATAATGGGAATAATAAATACAAATATTACATGAAAAATGACCACAAAAATGAAAAATAAAAAAAATCTAGTTCATTGTTGATTTTGGCAAATGAAAGTAACGCTATTATCTCAACTGGAGGTCCAACTGACTAATTGTTCTCTCAGCTTTCAACCGCATTTTATGGTCTTCATCAGCGAAAGGAACAAGCTCAGGTAAAGGTGTTTTAAATCAGCCTGTGTGTAACAGTGAGTGCAGCGAAGGCAAATCTCTGCTAAGGAGGAGTAATGACAGTTTACAACCAGGGGTCACCTTTTTCTTGTGGCTGACTTCAAAGTTTCAGCTAAATGGGTCCAAAACTCAGGTCATGCATGCGTGGATGCAGGACCATATGTGTGTTTCAGACACAGTAAACATGAAATTGAAGTGTAAATTGTCTAATCCTCCAGTTAAAGGTACAGCTCATTTGTACTTTTGATGTCATGCAGTAGCTACCAGCAACAAGGTCGCAGGTTCAAGACCTCCTTGGTCCTGGGTCTGGGACCTTTCTGTGTGGAGTTTGCATGTTCTCCCTGTGTCTGTGTGGGTTTTCACCGGGTACTCCGGCTTCCTCCCACAGTCCAAAAACATGCTGAGGCTAATTGGCAACTCTAAATTGCCCGTAGGTGTGAGTGTGTGAGTGAATGGTGTGTGTGCCCCACGATTGGCTGGCGACCATCTGGGGTGTATCCCTGCCTTTCGCCGTAACGCGCTGGGATTGGCTCCAGCAGACCCCTGCGACCCTAATGAGGAATAAGCAGGTATAGAAAATGACTGACTGACTGACAGTAGCTACCAGCACAGCCTACCTGCCAAGTAAAAATCCTCCAATCAGAAGAGAGGATCATAAATATTTAAGAGATAGACCAAAATTTTGGTTCTTTCAAACTACTCTGAATTTACTACATTGAATTTTTGCAATTTAAATTGTAAATTTATCACATTAGGTGCATCAGAACTTCAAATAAAAATCGAAAAGTGCATGTAAGACCTTTAAGAAAAAGTGTCATCATTTACCATAATTAGTCTGTTATGGGGGGGAGTTGTCAGGACCAAAATTTTAATTGGAAAAAGAAAGGATGGATAAGATCTGTCCAGCTTTTGAGACATTTGATTTGAAACTATCATAGCCCCACGATAGGCTGGCGACCATCTGGGGTGTATCCCTGCCTCTCACCTGTAATGCGCTGGGATTGGCTCCAGCAGACCCCTGTGACTCAAATGATATTTCCTTCTTGTTCCTCCAGTTGGATGTTTGAGTGCACTGTATGTGACACAAGAAGGTTGTTCTTAGATTCATTTGCTAAAAGTGGGAAGTTTTCTTTGAGCTCACTGAAATTCGAATCTGGGCTTACAAGCATGATCTGTGATATCACAAATATGCTGGCACCAAACTTGCAGCATCTAGTGCACAAACACTGAGAATTCACAGTGAAGAAGGAGACCTCTTGTGTGAAGTACTTTTGAAATGAAATATATGTATATATTCATAGACTCTGGATTTCCTAACGAGAGAGAGGGAGGGAATGTCATTTTTACGGATTTCAATGTGGTAATTATTCTTTTTTTGTTTGTTTGTTTGTTTTGTTTTGGGGTTTTTTTTGTGGAAAAACCAAATCAGACACAATATTGTTCCAAGCAATCATTTTATATGTCTCAATACATGTCTGGAAGAGATCTTTAATAAAAAATAAATAAAGAAAGAAAAACCAGTAATAAATGGTTAGAAAGCTTCGCAGCGTGTTTCAAACAGAGACCATGAGATGAAGTGTTCCAAGACACAGCAGGTTGCAGTGACGCATGTGTGACGAAGCCCAACGCATGCCTGCACAGAGCCAGTAGACAACAGCTTTAATGGATATGAGAGCTTTTAGAACGTTCATGTCCACGAGACAAATGACTAACGAACATGAGTCACTTGGTGGTGGAGAACGGCTTTAAGCCTCCAAATGTGGTGTTACTGCGATACTGTATTAAAAACATAGCCTATAGAATGACAGATATATATATATATATAGACGTATAAGATCAGTTACAATTTATACAAATGTGTTTCAGCAGACATGGCTAGATCTTTAATAATGAGGACTTTTAAGGACTTTGGTCAGTGTTGAGACCCATTGTTGGGAATTCAGAGACATTGATAGTTTTTTTCTTACTGTCATAGCTGTGAACAAACAACCGCATCTGGATTTGATCTCAGTAAGGCCCGAGGAGTCTGACTAATCACCAGAATAACCCAAGTAAACTATTGCAGATGTGAAATAATTGCAGGGACCGGCTCTCCAAATAACTTCATTTAGAATTTGCAGAAGTTCCTCTGTCAATACACGGGGGTGATGGGTGATTGACCTTTCTCGTTTTCCCACTTTGTCTCAGTGCTACGCGTCTGTAAAGGGATACGCTATTAGGAGATGCCTCAAAGAGAATAAAAAGCATGCTCTAAGTTCTGCGTGCATGTTTTAATTTAATTAAACACACTTCAGACCTGTTTTTTTTTTATTATTGTTCTGAGGTCGTAGTAGAGGATACGCGGATGAGATTTTGGAAGACAAACTCGCACTAACAACAATAGAGCTTGGACTTTGGAATTGTTAGCGTCCTCATTAATTGTGTAAAATAAGAAAAAAAATGTTTCTCTCCAAAGAAGTGACAGAAATGGTGTAATGCCAGGCTTCATGGGTGGATATGCTGGCTAATTGTCTCTTTAATAGAAGGTTAAGGCATTTTTTAAAAGCCTCAAATTGGTCTTTTCTCCATCAGAGCAAATTTTGATTGCCAAAAATAATTAGGGCAGCACTGATTGTTATGGACCTCATATCACACTAAGGAAAAACAGACCGCAGGGAGGGTGCCAAGGGACGCATTATGAGTCTCATTCGCGGTAAGCTGAACTGATACTCATTATAAACTTGTATGCATTGTATGAGAGATAGTGAGAAATACAGATTACATAATTATCTTACGCTTATAAAAGAACCATTTGCAGCTTGTGTCGTCCTTATTAGCGGAATTTAATTTCTGTGTTATACCTCAAGTTGTGACAAGGCTTAAATTCAGAATAAAGTTCTCACTGACAAAATAACACCATTACTGAGCTGTAGCTGCAACATATATAAAATAATCACTGTATGAAGTTGTTGTTGTTTCTGACCACCTGGCAAAGTCCGACTTGACAGATTATTAAACACTCATGTAATATGTATATTTTTAATCGAATGGTGTCTTCCAGTGTCTTCCTGTTAATAGAGAAACCTGAAGTTATTTGACAGCAACAAAACCATGAGTGAACATAACATTGACATATTATTGTCCTATATTTGTTTTTCAAAATAAAACCAAAAATAAAAAAACAACTCTCTTTCTCAGTATTTGTTTCCATTTTTTCATTTTGGTTTTGGAAACAAATACTGAGAAAGCAGTTATTTTCTTTTTTTATTTTGAAAATCAAATGATACATTGATTATACTTAGATTCAACATCACCATTCAAAGCCATGAATGAAGAAGAATGCATTGTGTATTGTGTGTTGTTGTCTCCAACTCCTCAAAAATCTCTAAAGTCTCTATAGCTGCTAAATGCTCATATACATTCAAACAATGGGGCAGAAATCGTTATAAGCTCTGTAACCTTTTTTGTTGTTGTTGGGTCATTAAAACCTGTGAGACTTTTAAAATGATACAATCATTTTTTTCCATTGTTAAATGTTTAATGTTGTACATTTTCCTTGGTTTTATTTGGAGTTTTGAGATTTTTTTCATTAACAATATATATTTGTGGTTAATCAATATAAATTTAGTTTTGGATCCTCCTCTCTCATGCTTTTCTCTGGAGCTCTAGACAGAACAGGGTGTTTTGCGTCTGTCTCATTAATATTAACGTGGTCTCCTCTGATTGGCTGATTTGAATGGCTGTAACAGTGGGTGGGCGGTGACTGTATAGTTGTGACATCTCAACTTCCCAATATTCCTGACATCTTGTTTTAAGGCACAGTGCAGATTGAGCATTTTGAAACATGGTACAGTATTTATATAGTACATAGACCTTCATTATAATAATAAATTATAATAATAAAAAAAAATAACTAAAATCTCATATTAAGCTCAAATCATGTGATATAAGAATGATTTAGATATATACCCTTTAATTATAGGGTATGCTCTCATTATGCTCTCATTATACAGCATTATAAGACCTTGTCTAATTTAATTTTATTTATTATATAAAAAATAATAATTTTGTTTCCTCCTACACAAAATGGTCAAAATTCCAGATTGTTTTCCTACCCAGTGGCAGCTTTTCAGACAATAATAAGCCCTTATATTTAAAAGCATCATTTTCATCAGTTTCATAACGCTGACATGGAAACACGGTGAGCAGTCGGATGTCCTACTAGCCTCATTCTCCCTGCTAGCAGAGCATGTCCCAACTGTTGTCAATTTATCAATGTATCGTGCACTAGTGGGCACAGTTTGAGCCACCATTAGGACAGGTGCCTCCATCCATCATGGCCAAGTCACTTATTCCACCTTGTCAGGGGAAACTAAATGGAGCTTTTGAAGAAATGTAAACAACTCTCAGTGGACAATCAGAGGACCCATCTCAACACTCCAACTGGAGAACAGAAAGAGTTCAGTCTCCCATTGACATCCAAGGCCCAGTGTTCTTGCTAATGTTTCCCCATGTCCTTTAATTGTACATGCACACTGATACACATATGTAGAATCTGCATGTTAATACCTACATATTTTTCAAGTATCTGATTGCCTAAATCACTCTATTGTATACAATGATAATCTTGTATCTATGGAATTTCATATTAAAAAAAGATTCTTAACTAATTTTCTATTTGTCTTGAAATTATGTTGTGATCAAGACTGCCCACTAAATATTGCATTGACAGATCATGTCTATATTGGGTCCATCGGTCTATGACCAATTCTTCATATCTATTTGATGTCCAAACTAGGTCCACTATTTGGATGTCTAACCCTGACCCAACTTGGACATCATATTGATGTTCAGCATTTGACATTTGTACTGGGTACAGTTTTTGAACATCTTTTTTGTGTCATTTTTGGATGTCTGAACTTTGGACAATTCATGGAGCTGTTTTATAATGCCAGGACGAAGTTTTCCAAATGTCTAACATTCCCATTAGTGGGATATCCATGTGTAGGCAATTTATAAACCAAATGTGGTTATTTGTGGGTGTCTTTTCAATATAAAATTGTGACTAATTTTAGACATAATATTTGTAAATGACATTCACAGGGATGTATTTAAAAATTAAAAATGACATTTTTTTTTTCAAATCAACCCACTATTGGCTTCAAAAACAGTGTAAATGTGATATCAAGTTCCCAATTGCTCAAACTAGAGTGGAGACAGCAAGCGCAGCCACCACAGCTCTGGTTCTTCTTAAGAGATTCACCAGCTATTACTTTAGACTCCGAGAATATGGAGCCTCAGGAGTACACACTTTTAAGAATCTTTGAAATTGGTCCAGTTATGGCTTCAAAAACAGCGTAAATGCAACGTAATGTTCCAGAAGGAATGGAGGCAGAGAGCACTACTTCCTTCCTTTGTGATGTGTTTGGGCTGATGTCTCTGCCTCTTCTGGATTCTAGGAGGTGCGGACCTACCTTGTCGTCTTGGTGTGAACTCTTTTTTTGAACTTGTCATGTGCTGGACCATAGATGTGCTGCACAGAGGGCATGCACACCTGACTACCCTTGCATGCCAGCAGTAAAATGGAGGCCTACTCCAAGATGTCGGTCATTGGACAGGAAGAGCAGGTAATCGAGAGGGAACAGGCTGGGGATCCTAGCATTTGGTCATCTGAGAGCCAGATGAAGGAAGGAAGGATAATCCCTCCAGTGAAGGAAACTCCTGCAGATGTTGGAAAATGTTAAAAATGTTGGCCAGTGGGAGGTCCAGAGATGGACGTTGCTGAGTTTGGCAACATGTTAAGCCGTGTGCAGCCTATAGACCAGTAAAATCATGGAGTTGGTCTCTACCATGTCTCTGCTGGGACACTACAGATAGTAGAAGTGGCCATTGTTTTTGGCTTTGATCCCAGGAGAAACCATGGAGACTCCGGAACTCCTGCGGTGATGGAGCCGGACCATGGAAGAGTGAGGTCATTGTCCATGTTCACATTCTGGTTAGATTTTTTTCATTTTGGTTCATCCAAAGGATACATAATGAAAGTGGGAAGAAAAACCTATGAACAAAATGTCTCATTCTCCAAAACACTTTGTATTCATGATTTAATAGTAGTTTAAAAGTAGCTTAATAGTTAGTGATACAACAATGATTAAATTCTATGCATGGAGACTGGAAAATGTTTAAAGATTTGTTTCAGTGGAGCTTGTTTAGGAGAGAGTTTCATCTTGACAATTATAATCTTATGAGGAGTGCTCTAACCCCAAGGCAGCAGCTCATTCATTTTAGTTATACTGCTGCCGATACAGCCAGAGGTGAAGTGAACTGGGTTTTAATTAAAAGACAAAGAGAAATTAGAAGTTGGGGGATGCGCAGAGCTGTTAATCAATCCCCACCAATCAGACTGGATGATGGCACCGCAGCCATCAAACAATATAAACAGAATAGAGCGCAGACAGATTGATAACATTTTTTCCCCTTTATCACTAATCTAAATCAGCGTTTTCAGTCATGATGAACGCTTTTATGTCTGCTAAATTAGTGCTACTTTGTAGATTATACTGCACCAGCTTAGCCACCACATACAGTTTTACATACAGATGCTTCAGATTGTCTTTGTCTGTTTTTTTTTCTTAATTTGTGAAATAAGCAGATTTTTTACATACCAGCCTAAACAAGGGAAAACACAGAAACAAGAAATGGTGTCAAGTCAAGTATGTATATTTAGCACATTTCATACAGAGAGGCCTAGACTCAATATGCTTTAGGAAAGAAGAACAAATAGGTAACAAAAATAAATAAAACAGTAATGTTACTATTATTAAAGTCTGCTTTTAAAAGAAAATACTCTTGTAGCAGACCTTAGTTTATGTGGTAGAGAATGGACCATAATGATTGAAAGCACCATTAGATGACTTAGAATTTAGAGATATAGTGAGGTAAAGACCTTTGCTTGATGATCTAAGGGATCTGTCCGGCGTGTGAGCATGTCAACAATATAGGAAGGAGCTAAGCCATTCATAGATTTAAAAAACAATGAAAAAATACTTTTAAATCAATTATTTGTTTTACTGAAAGCCAGTGAAGAGACATTAAAGGAGCCCAATTTTGCCATTTTTCCAGACCAGTCCAAACCTTTTGGTGCAAAAAGTGTATTACAGTTATCAAGCTATTAGAAGTAAATGCATGAACCAGCTTAACAGAGTCTGCTGTAGAGGTGTTTCTGAGATGATGAAAAGCAGCCTTGGAAATATCAGCACTTCTGGAGGTTCAGATCAGCATCCAAAATCACACTTGACCTGCTCACAAGGTTTTACTGACATCGGAATCAGACCAAGAGTGAATCTGGCACCTCGAAGCCAACTGGGGCCTACTAAAAGAATCTCTGTTTTGCCCTCATTGCCTACTGACATTTGGACAGGTTAGAGTATGAAATACACAGGTGAAAATAATAAAATGAATGAGGGCTGAATTCCATTTAGCTGTCTCAGTTACAGAGCCCTGGTATTGTACATTGTATTGTGCTGGCTCATTAGAGATAATGTTATGAATAACACCTGTGCTTTGCCCCAATGCGCCAAGTAAAAATGCCTTCTTTATAAAAGGTTTATTGTTGAGCTCTGGTTGGATATATGGTAATGGTAAATCATATATATATATATATATATATATATATATATATATATATATATATATATATATATATATATATATATTCTTTTTGTGAGCAAATTCCACGAACCAAAATAGAATTTCTTCTATGGATTATAAAAAGCACTTTTTTGCTCTAGATTATGTCAGGAACTAAAAAACTGTCCCATTAATCAAAAACTCCTGCTTAGATTATGAAACTTTGCCACTTCACAGCTTGTTTGTACTTCCTTGACTTTGTGATGTCATGCAGTAGCTCCATCTGTACTTTTTGCAGTCTTCCAAGTGAAAATCAGCAAATCAGAAGGGAGGTTCATGAATATTTATGACATGGACCAAAAACATGTTTTTTGGAGCTTCAGCAAGGCACTTGAAAAGTCCATGATATGAAACCTTTAATTTGTATCATTGGTAACACCCATGTTTACTTACTATTTTGTGTAAATGGCAGCCCTGCAAAGGGTCTATTGCCTTTCAGTAACAAAGCTTGTTTATCAAGCAGCATTTTCAGTCAGTTCCATATATACCCTCCCATTGCTGTAAATACTATTTCTTAATCTGTGGTTGGAAAATAGTGACTAGAAAATATATTTTTGTAAGATTTCAGAGAAATATAGATGGTATATTTGACTATAATATATGTTATTTCAACCAGCCATCAGAGATTAGGAAGAAAGTCGGAAAGTAGTGAAAGATTTAATAATGTGTTATTAGTTTTGGACTTTTGGGGGATTTGTGGACTGAGAAAAATATTAACCTACACCAAAGAAGGTTAACATGAACCTTTGTTTAACAGCTTATTAGTTAGATTGGTGACATCCAGTGTGCCTGTGTGGCTTCATTTTTTTCTGATTCTGATTCATAAACTATTGGTGCACATTCACCCATATAGGAACTGATCAATATGCATAGGTATAATAACATATTATCCTAAAGTTTGTGAGTAACTTACCTACTATTGTACTTGATATTGATTTATTCCAGAGTGTATTCATTCTTGAGGAGACAAAATGTGCTAAAATCTAATTTAGCACATATTGTGTGGCTCTTTTCCAAACACTGAGGTTATCTGAAAGGGTGAAAATAATTTAAAGGGTGCCATATGTGTTAGAGGAATTCAGTACACTGAGAAGTGGAGCAGCAAATATGTCAAACCTCATGGAGAGCACTCCTGTTGATTACTTCAGAGACTCACAAGGTCAATGCAAACCGCTATGCACATCATACATGTTGAATGACTTTGCAATATTTTTTCTTCGAACAGTCTTGAATTTGACAGAATTTGTATGTTGATATTGAAGAACATAAAAAGTATATATTTATACAATTATCATGCTATTTAAAATACTTTTTTATGATTATAAAAATAACACCAACAACCAACTGCAATATGATCCACATTCAGTTCAAGACATGGAAGAAAAAATACAGCTTTAATCCAGACATATTTCACCTCATTCTGATATATTGTTATGAAGTGAATTCAATTCAACATGAAAGTAATTATGTCTATTATATTCAAACAAAATGTTGTAAACCTTTGGCCATGCTAATCGCATCTTCTTTTATTCTCAGTTGAAGACTCTAGTTGGCTCTTTCTTTCCCTTCATATTTTGTATGCTTATTATCTAATTTTCTTTTGAAGGGCTTGATTACTCCCAGTCTGAAAATGAACAATAATTGCTGCCCTACTGCTTACAAAGTCTACAGAATAGAAGAATAAAAAAGTAGTCTTTTCAATGGTCAATCAACAAAGAAGTACATTAATCATTATCTTACCTTACAATTTCTTGTTTTGTGCATGAAACATGGTTCTGGAGAAATTAAGATGTCTTTTACCCTCCCAATTATGCATAGGATTTGTGTGGTTACTGTGAAACATAATATGAACAACAAGCATAAAATAGAATTTACAAAGAGGAGAGTGCTTTGATCACATACTGTATGCCTTGAGGAGTCTTGCCTGAGAGTCTTTGATGTGAATCAGTGCATGAAAGACAGGTCCAATTGGCCTGAGGTGACCCTCAAATTTGCACTCTTTAATCATGTGTTCCATGTCAGAGGTGTATGAAAAAAATGGTCCCTTGTGATTTATAATTTTCTCTTTTTTACCATTACTGCGTGAGGCACATTTCTTGACAGAAGAGTGTAAAACAATTTGCTGCCCATTAAATATGGTTTTAGCAATCACACACACAAAAAAAAACACTACTGCTAGCTGCTGTAAAGACGTTATATAGGACAGGGACAGGATGGGAGGAAAAGCCCAAACAGTTGTTGTGTTAATGCCTTCGTAAACACTGGGATTGGAGCATCTAATTACCATCAGATGGATGGAACTGAAAGGTCAGTCATAGTTTTTTTTAGCCACGCTACCAATGTGGGCCTGGAGATATTGATGTTGGTCTGTCAGCCCAACTATTTGTTCCAGAGTGAGTTATCTTGAAAACATTGAATGGATCTCCTTGATATTTGATTAAGGCATTCATGATCCCCAGACATTGAATCCTCATGACTTTGGTGATTACTTAGCTTTTCATCAAGCGCCACCAGCAGGTTGAAGTTTATCCAACATTAAGCACACTGACTAGGGATCTGTATTGCTCCATCTCAGATGACTCGACATATACACACACGCTGTCCCTGATACTATACAAATGAAATATACTCTAAAATATAGTATATCAAGACAAACCATTTAGATCAAATTTAATTCAGCTGCAAGGACAATTTGTGTGGAGCAAATAGTCAAATAATCAATCAGAAATTAATCAGAAACAAACTCAGACAAGGATGTCTTCTGCCAGATTAACAGTGGTAAACATGGGCAGTGATGATAACTTTTGTGGCCATGAGAAGGAGAATTTCACATGTTAACTGGGTAAGGTTGTTCTCCAATGTCTGAGTTATTGTCATCCTTTCAAGAACACGTTTGGGCACAGGTACTTGTAAATAAAACAGCACACGGCTTCAGTCAACATTGACAAGCAAGTACAGACCAGTAAAAGGTAGATTAGTTGCTCATTATTTTTTCCTATGCTGCATCTGTGCTTTGTATATTGATGTAGCTGCATTTTCCAACACATGGATAAATGGACTGCATTTGTAAAGCACCTTCCTAGTCTTTCTGACCACTCAAAGCACTTCACACTAACAAGTGTTCATTCAGTCATTAACACACTGATGGCAGTGGCTGCTATGCAAGGTGTCGGCCACTCATCAGGAGCAACCTCGCCCAAGGATACATCGACATGCAATCCAGAGGAGATAGGAATCGAACCTGATCGTCTGACTGGTGGACAATTGCACTTTATGCCCCTAATATCAACAAGCTACATGTTAGCATGTAAAGAGTCCTTGGTAATTATAATAAAGTGCACAAATGATAATAAATATGGTACAGCTAAAGCCTTTAAAGTGTAAATAAACCCCCAAAACTTAAAACCAAGTTATATTTCAATTTTAATGAATTCTAAATGTTTTGTGAAAAATATGCATACTGCCTTTTACAGATTGAAACTTGTCTACTGTCTTCCCCTTATTCGACTTACCCTTGAGGGTAAAAGCTGTGTGTGTGTTTGGTGTGTGTGTGTGTGTTTACTGTATGTGTTTGATTGTGAAGTACCCATGCAGTCTTAACCCCACCCCTCAGGATGAGACACTTCAGCTAAAATTCTGGGGGTTAAGTTACTCTTTAAGGCAGAATTTAGGACTCAGTCTGACAAAGTACATATTTTCAGTTTAGCAACATTTTATTTCCAGTCTTTCTGACACTCTCTGCTCACACTAGTGTCCAACCAGACACAGTAGGTCTTCTTCTTTAGCCTCCGTGTGACCGATGCCCACCAGCAGGCTTTAAGATTGCTGCCACAACAAGCACTAACCAAAAGTTTGCCAGTGTCCCTTGTTTTAAACAAGATCCAGTTGACTGTCTGAAACCCCAACCACATAAAAAGAAAATGTTTGCTCTGAGGTGTGGTTCTTCCAGGCAGAGTCATCTACCAGGCCTCCCCATCAAAGTCTCATTAAACATTTGGGTTGCAGGCCTTTTCAACACCCATCCTGCTGTCTGGGGCATCTCACCACGAGATGATCAGTTGACAGCATTTCAATATATAAAGGTCAAATGGTAATGAAACACCTATGGAGTCAAATTTGATTGTTGCTGCTGCTGAAACATAGCCTGGTTAAAACCATCCTGATCACATTAGCTCACATTTCTGTTTGCTTACCCTCTCAGCCTTTTTCCATTGAACACGACGAGTGGAAGTATTGGGGCCAATCAGGGAAGATGCTCTGTAGTTGACAGCATAACTGGCAAATCAGGGACTGTGCTGTAATCTTTTGCAAATGAGTAATGGAAGCTACTGAAGCAACAAGCTCTAACATTGTTAGTAGCATAAAGTTAGAAAAAGAGTATGCATTAGTGGAGTTTTTCAGAGGAAAAGGAGGAGGAGAGGATCTTTTCACCCTCTTCCTGACTTGTTTTGGCAGAACTCTGATTCAACAATTTGCTCCGTTGATTGACTGAAGGAGTCAGGAAGCATACGTAATGGAGAGAAGTCCGAACTGATACATACATCTTCAGAAATGTGAGCTTACATGATAAGGATGGTTTTAACCATGCTCATTGAAATACAGTTGCAGTCAATTTTGGATCTTCCTTAAGTAGAGGCCCGATCAGTACAGTTAAACAACACCACTATGACTGGTTCAACAATAGCCAAGATAATGTCATTTAGCTCTATGTAATGTGGCAGTGAATCAGTGGCTAGTCTGGTTAGCTTCTCTAATCAGATTACTGATAACACTGCACCAATAATGACTGAGTTACACAAACGTCTCTAATGCTATAAGGTATAGCTAAGTAGCAGTTCATAGTTGGCTAGAGCGAAATCACCTACAGAAGCTTTATAACTCTACAGCATTACTGCCTAGCAACAAACCTATCATTAGCTTCCTTACCTCCGTGCATTAAAAAATATATAATTTGACTTGCTTTCATCAGGCTCCCTGTAGCTCAGGAGTATGGGCATGAGGCATGAAAATAGATCTATATGGGAGAGAAACAGTCAACTAAGCATTAGTTTTTACTCCTTGTGAGTTCCCTTTCATTCCTCTTATTCTTCCGGCATATTTTGCAAAATGATTATTACCCAAAGCTGGTAGGGCTCAGACTTTTAGAAGACGTGGATGGCTATAGCTACTGGGGAAATCACTGCACTGAACCAGCCAAACAGAATAAATGTATTAGAAGTTGTATCTTTCCAAAATCTTTAGACCATTTTACACTATTGTTGTCCAGTTCATAATGTAAAATCTACCTTAATCTTGACGTTGCAAATGCAAATTGATATTTGTCTAGAAACTAAATTCCATTGCTCCTGCTGTATAGACATTCCTGTGTGATTTAATAGGTTCTTCTTATTTCTATATGGAGATGGAATTGGAAGACAAATAGGATTTAAGGAAACATATTACCTCTTGTCCCTCTCTGAATACAAAGGGCAGACCTTAGTGCTATCACAAAGAAAACAGCTTAGCAGCACTGCATTTGTTTTCCATTCAGAGAGAGAAGCACTTTGTCTTTCCAATCGTTACCTGTCTGTGAATCAGTTGCTCCATTAAGGAGGGCCTAAAGAGGGAGGTGCTGTCTAGGGCTAAATTGCAATTAGTCGGCCTGCAAGTGAGGCTGGCACCAGTTAACTTGGGATATTGGAGTGCAAGGGCCCCGTAATCAGGCTTTGGTCATGTAGAACAATGCATAAAATTAAATTGACATTAATGAATAATTGTGTAATGAAAATGGAGGAGAAGAGTTAATTGCATGTTACAGTGAGTGTAATGCCCAGATAACCTTGTGTCTAATGCTATTCTTAGTCTGACTGCCAAGGCTCTCACCGTGGCTCCTCTCGGCGGGAAGTCATTAAAGCCAGGGAGTAGATAATGCCAGTGTGCCGAAATCCAGAGTAGCTACAATCTTGCAAAGACATTCTTTCACAAGCGTTTTTTTTCTCCCCCTAAGTGGGCTATGCTGAAGTCATTTGTACACAGACTGAATGAAATTAAAGGTCACCAGCGCTATGCATCTATGTCTGTATGGGCTTTCATATGCAATAAAATTGCGTCAAATGTATTGTAGATGTATATTACCATTTATGAATGTGTGAAAAGATTCTAATACATTGAAATGTGTTAAAACTAACTTTACATTATTAAACTAATTATAATATGCTTTGTGATTGATTTATCTAAATTAAGTGCATAGATCAATGCTTTATGTGAGAAGCATTTAGTATCTCATTTCAACTGGATGTTGGGAGATAAATGAATCAATAGACATTATAAATCTCAAAGGTATAAGATTTGTAGGTGTTTTTAAACATTTTTGGTTATTTTGATAGCCCTAGTTAAACATTTTGGATCAAATGAATTCAAATGTTTGCTGTTTATGCAAAAAATTATTGGAGGTAATTTGCACACATACACATTACAGTACATCACATTCATACATGTATCCTCAACGGTGGTGCACAGCTACATACTTTTTTGTTACTTTTTAAGTAGGGACCACTCAACTGAAGGGGCTGTCATATGGTAGAATGAACACCTTAAGCTGAGCTGAGAATATTTGCCACAGATGAAGAGGCTTCGAGTGACAACTGCTTGGACTAATTCATAAATGTTACCCATGTTGAGCCACACCTGCAGTTTAAAAAGGATTCTGACTATTAGGGTGCTATGTTCAGACTTCCGTCTGAGTTGGATTCAGACTATTTTGAAATGTCATTGACTGCCCAACAACATTAGTCATTCACTATACTGTAATATGGAATCTTCTGCACCAGTGGTTCCAGACCTGGAGGTCAAGCAAGATAAATATGATGGGTGGAAATATGATTGACAATAGTATTTTTCTTTTATCTGTCTGTGTATTTTTATATTTTGTGAATTACTGGATAATTTTAGAACTAGGCTTCTAAACCCGATTCAAAAAGAACAAGGGGAGAAAAAAACTTGTACTAGACCTTTAAATTTTATTTTAAAGGTCTAGCATAACCTCAAGTCTTTTAGCCAGAGCACAGCAGGTTCACTAAACATGTAAAATTTGTCTACAGGCAAGCATACAATTCAATATACATGGAGAAAAATGTTTCAAACAGCTTTTAGATTCAACACAATTGTACCAACTCAATAAATAAAATATAATAAATAATAAAATAAATAGTATAATGAAATATCCCTCAAATTTAGACCAAATTACATCATTTTCATTTCATCAGGAAATTATTAGGAAATACAGATGAGTAAAATAAAGTGTTTAGCTAATATGGCGATAATCCATTGACATTTGGAACCAGTGATTATACCCAAACTGTACAAACATTATGATATAATATTAGAATATTATTGCTGTAAATTGATCCAGAAATTATACACACCCCTTAAAATTAACAATGTCCATTTATTTTGTAGGGAAGTGACAAAAAGGCCCAAGAGGCAGAAACAATATGTTCCAAACTCTTAGTATGGGCCCATCAGCAGCAGCAGCAGTGCCCCATAGGGAAAATCAGTGAAAAGAACTAATGTATCTATTTACAAGCTGCTAATATACCATTGTGTCAGCTCATTAAGTCAAAATGCATCGCTAACATCATATCACAGTAACATGCAATAAATAAAGCTAAGGAAGGAATATTATAGTAATTTACCTGATTATTTCTGGTAGTCTTTGTTTGCTTATTGCTATTTGCTGTTAATGTACTAAATTTATGTTATCCAATCATCCTACTAGACCCTGAGGAGAAATAGCTGTTGATTTTTTTTTCAAAACTGTATAATAATTATTTCCTATCCATATCAATCCAGTGTTATGTGTCTTATTACACCTAAACATCGAAAAACTAAACTTAGAATTAAAAAAAAAAAAAACATAAGCTCTATGTCACCAGCCTATGGAAAGATATTTGTAATGTCATATATTTATTGAAATATATTGGTAGCAAATAAAATCATACCCCCAAATCATCTGCTTTGGTGGTATTTTTCTTATTTTAGCTATTTTTTCAGGAGCATAACTTAAAGACCATTTTTTTTACTCATAAAAATAAATAATTGTTATAAAGGTTTTGTCCCTGGTGAAGCCATGACAATGAAATTGCACCTTCGGTTCTTCTGTCCCTTCACTAGTAGCTGCTAAAATAAGAAAAATTCAAGCCCTCCTTAAAGCGGCTTTGACGGAAATTCGCTCCAAATCCAGAAACCTGGATTTGAAATAGGTACAAAGACCAGTGCATCCCTTTTTAAATCCAGACTCCCGTGGTGCTGGAGTCAAAGAGCATGTGAGAAAGCCAAAGAAGCATATTTTTTAGTATTTTAGTATTATCAATAAACATGATATCTCTGTGTTTAGTATTTCTATCGATGGTCTCCAGGACTTCTATCTTATAGGCTTTGACCTAGATACACATCCTAGTTACGTCAATCTTTTTTTCTTTCTTTTTTTTATAGTTTTTTTTATAGTTTGGAATGGCTGAAAGAGATCAAAAACTGCTGTTGAGTTACAGAAAGTAACCTGGGCATGGCATGATGTAATGCCTTCTATCTTATCACAGGCACTTAGCGTGCAGCACCAGGCCCCTTGGTTCACTTTACTGTGTGTGTTTGGTTTCTTTGGACAAGCCTTATCTTGCACGGTTTTACAATTGCCTTGTTACGTTGGTGACAGACAGGATGTCACATTGAAGGAAGTAGACCAATTAATCCACAGTATCCCCCCTACACATTCTTCACTATTATCCACTAACCAGGAGTTTCCCAAAGTGGATTATGAAGAGAGTTTCCAGAGGGTTGATTTGATAAGCCAGAATGTGTAGATCCTGACATAGTTATATGAGGAATGCTAGAGTTTGAATATTGTCAGCTGTTCAATTCAGTCAAACTAAACTGCTGATCACTAGTTAAGAGATAAAAATAAATTGACCATTCACGTTGTGCAACACTTGTTTTTACAGCAGTTAAATCCAACTACTTGCTTAACCCTCTATGGTAACCCTTGCCATATGGCAACAAACCCATTTTTTGCCTACCACACACACGGTACATCACCAGTTATAATGCAATGTATTCAAAACAAGTGGAGACATAAAAGAATCAATAGCAGCATTTAAATTTGTTATTATTTTTGACCTCCTCACAGGGAAGAGCCACAACATTCTGCACCTTAATTATCACCCAAGAAAAATATTTTTCTGACATTTTTCACCTTGGGAAACATGTATGCAAAGAAAAACAGATGAGTTAAATTCATTAATATGTATGTTATTTTCACTGTAATTGATAATTTATTAATTAAATAGCCATGCACTTTGTGAGTCCTTCCCACATTTAATTTTATTATAAACAATTTTAAATATCATTATACTGTTGTCACAATGCTATTACGCATGCTTACGCTGTTATTATGCTGTAATTACACTGTAATTACAATTTAAACAAATTTGACATTGTTGACAATGAACCTTAAAAACTATTTAAAAAATCCTCTTTCCTATGTTTATTTGGTCAACTTTAAGACAAAAACAAAACAAACAAAAAAAAATATGCAAAACAATAAAACCTGACCTCAGATGAGCAGGAGAAGGCGAGAACATTTCTTTTTACCAAATGGCATCAGGGTGTGTACTGTAGAGGGTTAAATAATTTCAGTAATTACATTTGCCGAAGGCAGTTCATTTGATGTATTTGAAATGATTATTCCCCACTCTTTACACACTTGTTCTGTTTTTTAAGCTGACATGAGGCTAGTGCTCTGTATACTGCCATCATCTTAACCTCAGAATATCATGTATGTTTGTTTTTTGTTAGTTTGTTTTACATTTTTGTATTAAAATTGATATAATATATAATTTTATTTAGTTTAATCTTAGCTGCAACAGCAACAGTTTTGTCTTACCTGAAATTCACACTGAATACATCACACCAGCACATATGTTAACACCAGTAACTCAATGCATTGGCAATTTTTACAACTGGCCTCTAAACCAGAGGATGTGTGTACACTGTGTTTTAGCTAATTTGAATTCCAGTACATCTAACTGATGTTTTGGTTGTCTTTACTCTCAGCGGAGGAAGCCTTCACTTTTTCAGTAGTTGTGTGTCAATACTTAGGCCTGTGGAGTTTCTGTTAACACAGACTATTCATTCTCATGTGGTCTTGTCTTTTCTGTAGTCTCTTTTGAACAACAAGCCATTTAGAAATGGCTCCTGTTGTGATGTTACAACAGGAGTAGAAGCTAATAGTAAGCACCCTGTATCCCTGTAGCCGCCTCCTCTTTGTACATCACTTCTGTTCTCTGACCAACCTCAGTTCTCTGAGGGGTGGGACATTTCTGACATCACAACAGAACGGGCATTTCAGCACGGAGGGGAGAGTGAGTGTGTGAGAAGGTACACTGCATTGCTGCTGCAGGTCTAGCTAGATGCTTTTGGACCATAGAAGCAGCTATTTTATTTATAAATAAACCATAAAATTAAAATATTAAATCTACAAAAATGGCAAAGTAGGACCTCTTTAAAACAAAAGATAAGGATGTATATGTTTTTTGAAAATAAATGCATGCAGTTGACATGACATTTTTGATCCCATTTTGCATCCCTCAAATTTAGTTCTTAGAGAACTGCTTTATTATGTGATTTTGAAGAGGGACCCTGTGTCAAAATGCAGCATTAATACAATTATCATATCTCTAAATTTGTATTTAAATGCTCAAATATGGCCATAAAGATAAATCTATTCATCCCATGTACAAAATTCCTTTTGGGGAATTATTCTAGAGACTTGAATGAATATATACATCCTTATCTTATAATAATCTAGTCTTCACCATGTTCTCAGGAGAAAGGGGCAGGTAGAAACTTACATTTTTTACTTAAAATGTAAAAAGCTGTATGATTCACATTTCATTTTTTTTTATTTTAAATATAAAATAACAGCCATAGTCTTAAAGGCTCATAGACTTCAATGGATTGGAACAAAATTCTGACATGATATGAGCGCTCCAGAGAACTTTTCACTCAGCATGCTTTAACCTCTCATTAATCTACAGTATATCTTGCATCCACATACACGTAGAAGAATATCTCAAACTGCCTGATGCAATATTTCATCCATTTTTGGAGTTGTTATCAGGCAGCTACTGTACATCAAAGGGACCCACTAGTGGTCTTTAGATTGACTGCCTGCTGGTGTCCGCATTGCTTTTAATAGGGTCCTCGCAGCAGGCAGCGATACAACCATCCGTGTTTCTCGGCCCTTCTTCCAGACTCCCTGATGCTCCCTGATTTTTCCTGGGTTTCCTTCTCTAGAATTACAGTAATGTTAAAAGACTACAGGTTTTTTTTCATCCAAGCTCATGTTGTTTTGAGTCAGTACAGCACACTTTAGTCTGTCATCGGTGCTGTGAATTATGTGACCTATGCTTAAGAAGCACAAACAACTAATTCAAGTTGAACTGAGTACAAAATAAAAAAAGGAGAGGAGCATGCATTAGATTTGAGATGAGAAAATAAAGCAGTCTTTCCTCTTTTCCATCACTTAACCTTCGTGTAATGTAGTTGCAGGCTTTATTTCTGAGTAGGAGAAGCACATTTCTGTGTGTTCTGCCTATGACTTTGATCCGGTCTGTTGCATACTTTACACCGCCTGGAGCCCATTTTCTAGATGTCTCAACTTATGCTGATCTACATAAATGGATAAACTCAAACTGATCAGGTGGTTAAATTGTTGATGTCGACTTCTCATCTCTGTGTATATCAAATAAATTAAAAAGTCAAGGATTAAAGTCTTCGTGAGCCTTTGGAAAAAAAAAAAAAACTTTTACAACAGTACAGTTGTGCAGCGCATTGACGCCCCTGGGCTGTGCTGACTTACCTGTCTGAAAGGGAGCAATGAATAATTTGATCACATTTTTCATTTCACTCGAGTGCTGAACAAACAGGAATCTGTGATTAACAGTTTTAATTAGGATTCTAACTTGACAAATTCTCACAGCCTCGCAACGTGCCTAAGATGAATAAATCACTAGCCGGGGATCATCAAGCTGCCTCCTAAGTGAATGCGCTCAAGATTACTTTGTGATTCCACAAACTGTGAGTCAGGCAAGGTTGAGTGAGTTTAACTAATCCCTTTTTTCCTCCCTCCTCCCTTCCTCCCCCTTCTCACCACATGTCAGGTGTATCCCTCTCAGAGGAAGTTCATGTCCACTCAATGAGCTGACTACCCTGCTCAGGTATTGGGCCCCTGTGCTCTTTGGTGTTTCTTCTTTGACTCTTTGAAAGCTCGATGTCAAAACTAACAGGAGCCCATGTCGGTTCCATGTTGGTTGCCCTTGCAGCATGTAAGTCATCTGCCCACCTGGGATGTGAGTGTACTGTAAAAAAATAAATTAATGGCAACATGTGGAGGTTTTAATTAGAAGTCAAGCTTTGACAAACCTGCCAGCTAATCACAGAAAAAAAAATCTTTTTAATAATTTATGTGATTATTTTGCCAGAGAAAAGAGGGGGAGACAAGGCCCTCGATGAGCGTTTCTTTGTAAATAAACATGATGCGATGTTGCTTGTTGTTCATTGTTCATTTTGAATTCCCATTAGTCATTGCTTTGGAAGGTCAATATTAAAATTGAACTGCCATCAGAATAATTAAAATGTATTTTTATTAAAAAACCTGCTTCTAATTTGTGTTTGTTTTGACACTTGCACTTATTTGGTCAAAATTACCAAATAGAAAATTGTACTTATTTTACTGCAGCGATAGCACCCTCATATTAGTGTTCTCCAGAGGGTGTAAATGTCCCTACTGGTAGTTTGATTGGTGCGATATCTGCATGGGTGGGCCCTAAATATAGTTTGGTTTATCACTTCAATTCCAATCCAAATCCAAACAGGCAGTTAATCATCTTTTGAGCTAGTGCCCTATGTCATTGTGCACATTTATATTTATATAAATGACATAGCCAAAACACTATAGTTGGCGGTAAAGTATGTACCCCGCTGTGTTGAGTTTCTTCAGCTTCTTCTTGTTGTATAAAGAGTGACTAAAACTGAGCAGATTATGTTGGACTAATATACTGTATATTGAACAACAGTGACTTTTACAAAGTAGAAAGATGTTGGCAGAGTTTTGTGCGTGAACTGATCGAGACAATGGGTTCTTCCAATGTCGAATGGTAAAGTTGTTGTAAAAGTGCAAACAGCTTAAAGCTGTAGTGTGGAACTTTTACATAATAAATGAATGTCCAATCCATTTAAGCCCTTGTCAAAGGAGTTCACACAATGCTGATTAAGCCTATTACCACCAAATCTCTCTGTATGTCACAGTAGACTGGTTTTATTTTATTTTGGAGATAATCCATATCTCTGTAATTACTTCTTCACCACCAGTAGAGGGAGACAGAAGTCCTGCACTGCAGCTTTAAGCTACTAACAATAACATTAATAGTAAAAATAACCTCTTTCAATGCCCATGGGCATTAGAAGGCTTTGCCCTTCTCCAATCAGAAGTACACCAGCATTTCTTGCTGCTATGGGAAACACCTTCCCACTTTAGTTTTGAAGCTTTACATCATTTCCATAAATATGTCCAAAACATTGTATTAGCAAAAGTACAGCCTCCATGACTTGCTCAATAGAAATAATATTAATAATAATTTTATTAGTACAGCACTTTTCAAGCCAGGAGCACAAAGTACTTTTCAAAGACAGTACAAGAACACCCAAAGATAAGGCACAGTAATACATAAGTAGGTAAATACAGAATAATACAGACAAAATGCATACAAATAGCCTTAATGGGGGGACTTAATTGGTTTTACGGATCCAGGAGCTTGTCTTATATATACATATACACACTCAAAACTGTATAAATGCATTTCTTTGGCTGAAAATAGTTATGCACTGTAATTTTTGGTGCAGCAGTTTAGTTAGAGTTGTAGATGGAGATACACACCATCCCTCAACCACCGTGACCCGCCCTAATGCCAAATTTAAACATCAGTAATGTGCACTGGTGTCTGAAATTCCATTGTGAAATGTTGAATTTAAATCTTGATGATATGCATCATAACTATTGTAATCAGACATCCCAAGCTTCGCCTCCATTATTAATTGTCCAAAACGTAATGATTTATTGTAGTGCTGCAGAATGATTATTAATTTTCTGGTTGATTATACCTGTGGGCGGCAACAACACTCTTCTGCATATAAGCATCTGCTAAATGAAAAAGTATTCTTCACATGAAAAGATGTCCTTGGAGAAACAAAAGCCCATTTTTACTTCAATCAGACATATGTAAAAGTGTTGTTAATTAGGTGTACTCTGGCATGCATTCAGTGGGGAAATATGTAATTAATATTTTCCCATGGTTTTCTTTGTTCAGACTTGTAAAGGAAAACTAAACTTTGTTGTGCATGTTGTGAAGTCCAAGTAAGCGTTGTGATTGTTGAATGGTCTGCATGCTGCAGGACCCCCGAACTGCACCTGCACTGCAAAACACACAGCCCCAGTATATCACACCGCTGTGCCACTGGTAGTTTACATTCCAAAGGAACAGCAGAGAGTGACAGGAGTGTGTGTACAATACAAGCAGCTCTCAGCCAGGCAAGTCTGGGTACGCCTGAGCCGCAAACAGCAGGCCAAGTTCAAACTTCCCTTCATGATTCGCTGGGATCTCAACACTTAGAGGAATGCACAGGTGCAGACACTCGGCAGCAGACAATCCCCGCTAACATTTGATCAATCTGACACTTTGCAGGGCCGAGGCTAGTTCCTGTGGGATTGTGACTGGGCCTCCTGCAACAAAAGAAATAAGTCCATTTTACCCCCCCATTCCTCCCCCCACCTCCTGTCTTGCAGTTTCCTGGCCTAGTAAATCCATCTACACTCTGTGTGTTCCTCCTGCTCATTCACAGGATCACAGATGACGGTTGTGTAATAACACTTTTACTCTGATAAGCTTGGCATGGGTATCCAGTGGCATATTAATCTATCCATGTCCAATTAATCAATGTTGGATCACATGCTGGTGCTCTTGACTACAAGCCTCCACTTATATTAACTGATATCAGCTGATATGTTTTATCAAGGACCACCTTCCTATAGAACATAACACCATGCATTACATATTAGAGTTTTTTTTTATGTAATACCAAATCATCAGTTGTGCCTCTTTTGTTTAAATCGTGTATTTTACAAAGGATTTTCAGAACATTCACGATCACTCAGGAGAGAATTTTTGTCAGGGTCTATTTGCATTACAACACACCTCACTGTCCTTCAAACTAAATTTCACCGGACTTTCATTAAGAAAATTAAATTGAATATCCAATTAAAGTGCTTCAACCATGACATTATAAAGGAAAGACATGATGTAGTATTTTATGATACTGATAAGACATCTTGCTTAACATCACAGTTAGTCTTATCCTAAATTAAACGTGTGTTTGTTTGGAATACACTAAGAAGGGGAAGCAGATTAATTAACAGACCTTTACAGTCAATGAAGACAGGTGGCAATAATCCTGACAAGAGACAGATCTGAAGGCTCTCATACAAAACCAATTTCAACTGCACTCCATTTTTCAAAAGCTCATCAAGGTGAAGAACGAGAGAGTTGAACCCGTGTGGCTGCGGAATTTGTTTCTCTCTGATTGCCTTGTCAGGATATCTTATCCGATGGCAGATGACCAAAACCCCACCCTTCGCAGACAAACTCACCCTCTTCCTCGCTTTCCAACACACAAACTGTTTCATACAATACATTCTCTGTCTCTCTCTCGCTCACATGCACGCGTGCACATCTGTCTCACACTATACGCTTCTTCACACACTAAGATGCACACAGTCGCCAACTGGCTGTGAGCTAAGCCCCGTCGCCTCAGTCAAGGTCTCGCATGGCACGTACGCGGTTTACGATGATAACGGTGGAACATTCACCACTCAAAATATTAATATGTTCTACAGGTTCAAACTAAAGTAGCCCAGACAAAACCAGGTTGTGCATTTCTACCTAGAAACCATCAAGTTTCACAGCTGAAATTACATCTGTTGATTAGCTAGCTAATTAAGCTAAACATGAGTCTCCAGCTCACTTGTTTTTTGTTTTTTTTTTATCATGAGTGAATTACTGCTAGTATAGTAAGTATGATTTAAGATCGGACTGTTATGTAGTTCTAACATAACTGTTTGGCTTAGCTTACGTTCCTGGACTAGCAACATAAGGTAGATTTTTTTCAAACAGTACATTCCAGTTTTAATATTCAAGGAGAAAAGACCTTTGGACAACGTCCCAAAGGGTTTGGGGTTTGATTGTTGGAGAGCAGCACTGAAATGTTAGCATTGCCTACACTGATAAGCAAGGTATCTCTCTCCTCTGTAGAAGCGCTGGTCATGAGGCTTCAATTCATCGCAAGGTGTAACCCCACACGGTAGCATGTTAGCTAATAATATGCTAAAGCTTAACCTTGGTAACACGGAGTTGGGCTACTACTGCAGCTAATGTTAGCTGGACATGCTAACATTTGCATCTTATTGTAGAGCAGGTGAACACACGGTTTAATTAAGTCCCTCTTTGATAGTTCATCATTCCTCCTTGGTCCGTAATTCCTCAAAAAACATTTCAGTTGACTAAACTAAACTGTTTTCGCAGAGGGCAATAATTCTAGCCATTTATCTTGCTTATCGCTTGAGATACAGTGAGGTTATTTATCTGAACAGAATGCCAGTGATGCAATCAGCAGGAACAATTATAGTAATGCTACTATCCATTGGCAATTAGTAGATAATAATGCGCTACACTTTCACATTAATGTGATTGAACACATCTGTGTCAGGGATATGCATATGTAACATTCTTTTCCTTCCTTTTCTCCAGCTAGCCCTCCTCAAGAGAGCCTCAGTGGTCGATGACAGGATCCACCCTGACTGTCCAAACACCGCTCCCTCAGGGACATTAATTTCCAACCAGTCCCATGAGCGAGTCAAAAGAGGGGAATGCTCACTGAGCATGAAGAGTAGGGAGTGGAAGGCACACTTCTCTATTTAAAAAAAAAAAAAAAAAAAAGAAAGTCTCCTTTTTTTCAAGGAAAGTATAATGGCAAATTAATTTCTGAGATTAATGTACAAGGTAAATATTTTAGTGCAAGTACTTATCTTCTAAAAAGTAAAGGATGGACACGTCCTCTCCCCACCCCCACCCTGCCTGCTCTCCCAGTGTGTGTTGAAACAGCTTAGATGCATAAGGAGTCTAATGAGAGCAGAGATTCCAAGCTGCCTGATGGCTCTCATCAATCACCTTTCTCCTTTGGAGGTGTGATGCCGGCCGGGGGAAGAGGCCACAGAGGGGCGGCGGGCGGGGAGGGAAGGCATCAGGCTTTTAATCTCAATAAGTTAATAGACTTTCAAGCCCGGTCCTGCTAAATAGAACTTCATCCCTGTTGTTAGCAAACAAGCGGCATGTACACGGGAGACTCGGGAGCTGTTTGGCATTTCCACATTACGCAGTTAATTTGTGGTTCGCCTGAAATTAGGAGATCTAACTAAAGTTTGTCAATACACCGATAACTGCCAGTAAAAGGTCACTTAGTGCTGAGCCAGTTCAAGACAACAAATTCAGCGCTCCATTGCGACTGCCTGTAAAATGAAGTATTAAGATAATTTATATGCCATGAATTGTGATATTTGCCATATATTATAATATTTGCCTTATATTAGCACATATGGCAAATATGCCATGCCTCATTTCCTCACAAATGGAACAGCTGAAGGTCAACATCCAATGTTAACAACTGAAGGTAATAAAACAGAAATAGAAAAGTATATATACATAAATATACTTACATATGTGTATGTATATACAGATATATAGTAGGCTTATAGGAATGATTAAACAATGTGTCTGATCTAAAGCCGCTAACATTACCCGCATATGTAGCTAATTAATTGCAGTGGTAACCCAATATACCCAATTATTATATATAAAATGTATAATTTATATATTATAACATCTGAAGGTAATTAAACAAAAATATAATTATGCAGGCCTGCATATCTGCATATCTAGCTTATTAATTGAAGTGGTAACCCAGTATATACAATATTAACCTCAGCCACTTTGTCCTGCTCTTTATTGAATTCAGGGAAGAGATACTGAATTATCTTTTCCTATAAAAGTAACATGCTTTTATTACTGCTAATAAATGTATCATATGTGCAATTATGGCACTTCTAAACTTTAGATGTTTTTCTTTCTTCATTTTCATATCTTAAAGTGACTTAGCATGATGTCATTTATGTAACTAAATTATATTTAGAACCATTTTGCTGGTTTCTCGTCTGGAAACTAGTCAGCTGGAAACATTCCTACCCAGTTTACGGTGCTAACATTTATTACAGCAGCTGTAACATCAACAAGCAAAAGTCACGTCCGGCCACTGAAATTGAGAAATCAAAAACTCGCTGTTTCCACTGTTGTTTTCACTGTGAATCGTGTGCGGTATCCGCTACTGTTGCGTACACACCACGCTAGAATGCAAAGCCTGACAGGCGAAGCAAAAGTAAGAAGGAGAAAAAAAAAAAGATGAAAACGAAAGCTATATATTATCATCTGTCTAAGTATGCCGTATCATTACATTTTTCCCCCTGCAGTAATTTGTTCCACGCTGAACATTACATCTGAGAACATTACAATAAAACTTTTATGTCATAATCGTTGGTGTTTGATTTAACAACAATTGAAATGTTACAGTCACTTATGGGTCAAACATGTCTGACCGTGACTTTCATGAGGATGATATTGCATTTGTCCCCTTTGTCCCCTTTGCTGTGCCAACGTGAGTGCTCTGGTTAATTAATTATCTCTTCTCTGCTATATGGTAGCGGATGTACTTCTAGTAGGAGACAGGCTAAGGTGGAAAATATGCAGAAAATGTATTTGGGTTGACTGTCCAGCTATTAATAATGATTGTGTTTGGATAAATAGTGCCCTACTTTCAGAATCTGTGGATCTAAATATTCCCAATAGGCTGCCTCCCTCCTGTATTGATTGATTGGTATTGTGTTTAAAGGTCAAAGTCATAAAACATCAGGATGTAATTAACACACTGTGATTTTTAACCAGTGGTTAATGTATTGCATCTACAGCTTTCTTCTCAGTGTAGTGTTTGGATTAACATGTGGTATTTGAATTTCATATTAGGCACAGAGAAAATGTACTTTCTGATGAGACAGTCTTCCTAACCAAAAAGAAAAAAAAAGGGGGGGGGGGGGGGGGGGGCATGTACTGTAAGTCTGCCAGGTCTGTGATACATATCCTCATATATGGTGTCTTTAATCATTGTCTCCTTCAAGGAATAAATGGACCATTGTGTCTCATTATACATCTGAACCACTATTTTTTTCTATGTCTCCAAAATATTATAAAGCATACTTACATTCCACGCAGAGTCATGTGAAAACAGGACAGATGTGGCAGGTCTGTCTCCTTACGGTTACTCAGCTCCTTCACAGATAATTAATTTGGCAACAGGAATAAACATATTGAGCTGCTTTTAACCTGATTCAGACTGGCTCGGCCTTGATATGACTAAAAGCCGAGGTCCCGCTTGATGGATGAGATACAAACAGCCTCAATTAAAACGTGCCTTTTCAGTATTTGTCGCCGCAGTGTGTTTCAATTGCTTGCAGTCGCCCCCCAAAAAAAAAACCTTAAGGACTGACCACCATGTTTAGTTCCGATTTTAATTGCCCGTGTTGTCAGGTTCCATACCTAAATAACAAAAGAAAGCCTTCACTTTTGTGGCAACACATTCGCTCTGTTGTTACCTTGGGAGTTGAGTCTATTCATATTCCCTCAAAGAATGAAAACATGTGTTTTCGTTTGTAAAGACATTTATCTGAATGTCTGGGCTTTCTTTGGCAAAAAAAAAAAAAAAAAAAGATGGAATAAGCTTACATTTTTCTCTCTCCCTCTCTTTCTCTAATAGCCTCTGCACCAGCTGAAATACAGGCTGGTTTTCATCATGAAACCAAATGCAAAACGATTTATAAATTCGGCATATGCTTTTAATTTATATATGATTAATTAAATAAAACTAATTTTAAATGTAATCATTTCTAAATTAGTGGATATATTATCCATGTATCGCAATGAAGTAATGACATAAAAGTGAATCAACTTGATATGATCTTGATGTTGAAGATCAGACAATATTTTAGTGTAATAGAATATATTAACTTAAAAAAGGACCTTGTTAGAGACTTGTTTTATATAATGGCTGTTTTTTGTTCTTTTTAATGTATCCACTAGGACAGGATGGAATGTGTCTTGCAAAAAAGACTCACATTAACACTACTTACAAATTACTTGGCTGTTTATCTGACAACCCTTACTGCGGATTCATAAAGAGAGGAGTTGGTGATCTAAAAACCAAAAGAATGTGCTTAGTTTCCATTTGCCTGTACCGCTCTTCCACCTTGAAAAGGGGGGGAAAATCACCACTAAAAGAACCTGATATGAGTGGAAACCACAACCCAGTAATTTAATCAGAGCAACTAAAATCAAAGGAGGCAAAAGTTCAGGATCTGAATGCAATGAAATGTATCAGTTCCTTAGAACCTACTGACATAGCTCACTTGTGGAGGAGCAAGCCTGGACAGAAAGGGCTGAGTAATGAAGATGGATGCATTCTGTTATCAGGCAGCCACTTACTGAGGCCTGATGTAACCTTAAACATTGAGGATAGCTCAGTTGCACAAAGAATCTAATTAATGAATAGCAGCCATGAAAGAGGACAAGGCACGTGTGCATTTGCAGATGAATTCCAGACACTAATCAAACGCTGTTCAAGTGGTTTGGTTTGTCTCCAGAGTAAAGCAGTGTTTGGCCAGGAGGTAAGGCAGTGACTGCATGCATGCTTTAGTGTTTTGATCTATGTGAATAAATGTATGTTACAAATATTTATATCGTTTTTTGGGCCAAGACGTATAGAACAGGTGTGAGGTTTTATTTTAATGCGGTGAGGTCACACTATAGTTATTGGGTTTCTATTTGGGGGGGAAAAAAACTTGTCCGGTTTCATTTGCCCCTGTAGTCCAGTGGATATCGACTTTTTTAAGACGAGAACACACTGCACAATTTAAAACCCAATTACAACCACAATTTGGCCAGTGCGCTTGTTTGTGTCAAACGGGGCAGGTCACCACAGACAATGTAAGCAGAGGTTATCTTGTAATGTGAGGCTTTAGGGTGAAAACTCTTATCTCAGACTTTTCCGACATGTTTATTATGACTAGAATCTGGACAAATCATCCTGCATGTGATCAATTACTCTGGTTACAACGCACAGCTAAGCAGTATGCTATTCCTACAATCTGCCATTTCGGTTTTGATTTCATCAGCACTAAGAGACCGCTAGCCTTGTTCCAGACCTCTGAATCCTTACCCACATTCACATTTGGTAAGCGATTCAAAGAGATCTGGATGTTATGACAATGAACAGCTATTTCAGTCGACTAATCAGAGCTCTGTAAGTGGGATTATGAATGATTAAGTCATCTTCATAAATAGCTAGCTACTTATAACTGCATTCATTACAAGTAGCATAAAAAAAGCTGAGGGTTGTCCACTAATCAGAAGGTTGGTGGTTCAATCCTTCAGGCTGCATGTCAAAGTGTCCTTAGGCAAGATACCGAACCCCAAATTGCTGTAAGTGTGTGTGCGTGTGTGTGTGCATGTGTGTGTGAACTGGTGAGCAAGCGTTATATCATTCCTGATGAGCAGGTCGGCACCTTGTATATCAGCATCTGCCATGAATGTATGAATGTGTGTGTGAGTGGGTGAAGTCTGGCATGTGTTGTAAAACGCTCTAATGATGCAGTTTACCTATTCACTCTTCACCTGTTAAATCTGCACATTTCTTTACCATCAAAAATGCAGACTGGTTCTAGGAGCGGCTATTGTAACTTCCACTTCAATATGCCGCCTGGAGCAAAATTAAACAAAATAACTGCTTTTACTAACTGGCAACAAGAACACTATGTCAGGCTAAATGAACTGGGAGAACAGAAATGGTAATTCAGATAAGTTATGAGGCTAATTCTAAAGCCATGCTAGCAGCTATGTGAGGCTATAATTTGGTACAGGGGTGCTAAAAACTAATATCAGCATGCTAATGGTGGCAATGTAACATGCAAATGTTTGGCAAGTAATGTTTACCATGGTTGCTATATTTTACCTTGTTAGCAGGCTAAAATTTTGTAATTAGCATAATACACAAAGTGAAGTTGGGGCTAATGTGTTTGAAGCTTTTGTTATTTCTCATGCATCTGTCTACAGCCATGCTACCAGCTACTGTATGTGAAGCTCTCCTTTGGTACAGCTGTGCTAAAAGCTAATATCAGCTGAATGCTCACAATGACAATGTTTACATGCATATGTTGGGCAGGTGTTATTTACCATGGTCACTATATTTTACTATCTTAACATGCTAACATTTGGTATTTACCACTATATACAAATCAAATTTTGGGCAAAAGTGTTATTTCCCATGTATATGTCTACAGCCATGCTAGCAGCTACTACTTTGGCAGCATGCTAACAATGATAATGTTAACATGCAGATGTTTGGCAGGTATCATTCACCATGGTCACTCTATTTAGCCATGTAAGCATGCTAACATCTGGTAATTAGCACTATAGGCTACATAAAGTAAATTTGGGGCTAATTAGTTTGTAGCTTTTGATATTTCGTATATATTTCGAACCAGAACCATATTGATGAATACTGAGAATGTTCAGTGATTAGCCATGAGTACTCAGACTTCCCTTTTTGTCTCGTCCAGTACCAGCTCCAGAGGCGTTCTCCATGGCGGTCAGTGAGCTTCCAGTGGCAGACGTGGATAGTGCTGATTGTTGTGATAATTTTTCTGGGACTGGTGCCTTATGTTGTTCACTGCATGATGACGGCCTTCACTGACCCGCCTCCTCCCAGCACCTTTAAAGTGGCAGCAGCCTGTTTTGGGCTGCTGACAGAGATCCTCTTGATCAAGTGAGTATTTTCACTATTTATTAACTTATGTGTTTGTACTTTTTCGACATATGTGCCCCTTTTAGTCTGACCTCCCACAGTGAACCCACTCAGAATATTAATGATCAACATTATGATGTGTATTCCCGTTCTGGTCGATTGTGTGTTTTCATCTGCCAAATGCAAACAATATTTTCAAGTAACATTTCATTTTTTATGGGAGTTTCAAAACAAGACATGGTGAGCGCCTGTGTCATCCAAATAATCATCTCTGAAAACATGTTGTTGTCTGACCCCCAGCAGCCTGCCTTCTCTTATTTTCACTTAGTCTTCTTTCCCATTTTGATATTGCTAATTGGAACGATGCCTGCGGTTGTAAACCATTAGTAAATGAACAGTCTGCTTTTATTAGCATCTAACTTGTAAATAATGCATTAGATTCCTGGCATAAACAATATCTACTCTGTGATTAGAAAGCAACATATGGCTGATAATGTAATCAGATTACAAATACAGGTTATCAGTTTTTGCACAATGCAGTAACTCAATCAGACATTTATGATAATACATACTCACAGGATTACTCAAAATTAATATTAAAATCATAGTCTTTAGTAATATGACTGTATGTCCCTAATAGTAAAAGCAAAACCTAATTTTTAATGTTACTCACTGACTTTAATCAACTGAATGCTGGGGCAAGCTCCCCTTCTTCTTGGAATTAATTGTAAAATATGACGCTAGTAGTAGAAGTGATGTAACTTCCAATCACCCCAAACTCCTTTCGTGCAAGTAGCAAAATTAAAACTTTTTGTTCTATGACTGTGCATTCCCCTCAGTATTTGTCTTAACTAAAATAGGAGAGGCTGTTTGTAATTAACTCAACAAGGCTCGTAACTTTTTTCTCCCCCCATTAACTGCCTTTGCAAGGAATGTGGCTAGTGAACTGGTAATTAATAAATATGGTTGCACTGGTAATGTGCTTCTGCATCATTATGTTGTTTAAGCCTTTCTCCGCGCTCGTAATGAGCTGTAATTTTATGACAGGAAATTGGTTTGTTTACAACATATTCAGCAGCTTCAGACGAGCTACATTCTTGGCGGACGTTAGCTTCTTTGTTCGAGTTTAAAGTGGTTCAAATATGTTGCCAGGCTAACAGTTATACTGTTAAAAAAACACCAACACTATTAATATGTATGAATCATTGGCGATAACCTTTTATTTTATGTTGTTTTACAACTTCAAAGTCTGTATACGATCGTGTGATATAGAACAGCAACAACCATTACAGCGTTGGTTAGCAGGTTAGCTGTCGGATAGCGCTTAAATTATTACTGGTACAATAGGAAGGTTAGTGGGTGCCCTTAATAGGATCAGTGGGCCTTAAAGACCCATGCCCCATGGTGCTTGGGCTGCCAGCCTCCTGCTGCCCCCTGTCAGGGTGCATCTTAGTCATTTTTCACCCTCAGGGGGGAAGTCCTTGTAAGGAGCATCCCCCATGTTTCTCACCAACAACACAACCTCTAAATACACCAGTAAACAGTTCAAAATGATCTTTTATTGTGAGAATTTACAGTAACTCTGTAAAACAGTAACATGGTATATGTCACTCTAGTAAAGTGTGTGTGTCGGGGGAGACTTCCTGTTACCTGTTACCTGCAACCTGTCATTTGCCATGCTATATTGCATATTTTTTTAGGGGTGTCCATCGATTAGCATATTTAATGACATTACTGTCCATACTCAATCACACGTTTTGATTTGTTCATAATTAAAATTGAAGGAACATTTTTCAACCATTGAAGCAACACTGGGGTGGACAAGAAACTCAACAGGCAACAGATGGGCACATTGGCCAGCTAGATTTTCCATTACTTCAGTACTGATTAAAGATCACTCCCTGGATCCCTTACTTCAAAAGCAAAACCACACAATGTAATTGTGTTCAACCTCAAAACATTCCCTAGTGTTATGGGATGAAAAAAAACCAAAAGTAAACAAAAAAACAGGATAATACACAATAAAACAAACAATATATAAAGTAAGCAGGAAGCAGAGGAAAGAACGCATAAAACGTATAAGAAAGAACAGTTGTAATACAGGTTGTGTGTCTTCGATGGCTCTGGAAGGCAATAAAAGTGTGGTCCGAATTATTTCGAGCGGAACTTCAATCAACCTTCACAATGGCCTGCAAGCTGTAGCCATATTAAGCTATTACAGTTGAAAGCTTGCTGCTTGTTTGTCCATGGGTGTCCCTCGCACAATATTAAGTGAGGTTTGCTGCAACTGAGATGGTTCGGGGCTAACAGAGCTACCTGCATTAACATTAGCTTTCTCATTTGCTAGCAAATGGTATTTAACAGGGGCCTTAATATGAAGAAAAAAAACCCTCCTTTGTAGTGTTGCTGAAACCTGGCTGAACACAAGCCGTTTAGAAATATCTCCTGTTGTGATGTCACCGTCCACCCCCCTCCTTCTGGAGTGTTGGTACCTGACTTCCGTTTGTCCGACCAAACTCTCTGAGGGGCGGGACATTTCCGACAGTGCTAGGCCAATCACAACAGAGTGGGCATTTTTGGAAAGGAGGGGAGAGAAACAAGGACATTTTTCAGAATGAGTGGGTGAGAAGACAGACTGCATTGCTGCTGCAGGTTTACCTAGGTGCTTTTAGGCAATAAAAGCATGCTAATATTTATAAATAGACGATTAAAATTCAAATATTAAACTGGATGTCTTCTGTTAGTAACTCAGTTCACATCAGACAGTAACTACAGATAACTTTTCAACAGACCCATCTTTTCTTTATGCATTATTCTTTTCTAGGCCATTCCACGTAATGCTGCAGGGCTAAACTTAAGGGGAGTGGTCATCAGAACAGAACCTGCAGTAATGCTGTCAAAGATATTAATGTCAAAATGTTAACGCGTTAACTTTGGCAGCTCTACATTTGGTTTTTATATTAAAACTGGTCATTACAGGAGTTCATGATGATTTGATCAATTACTTTTATTCAAAAGAGGTAATTATGGTCAATGCTTGCATTGACTCTTCTGTCTCTTTCAGTGACAGAAAGTAACCTATTACTTGTAGTCAAGAACTGTACAAATGTGAACTGAATTTCCAACTACTATTTTCTTCTACCCTACTATATTTCACAGGGACAGGTGTTTTAGCTTTCTTAATTACTACATTTATTTAACAACTGTAGTTGCTAATTACTTTACTTAGCAAAAAAAAACATGAGGTTAATCTATAAAAGATGATGCATTATTATAGATTAAACCTCTGTTCAGTTATGAGTTTTATAAAGCCATGTTGAGATTTATAAGATCACCAAAATCATGTGGTTAGCCTTATAGATATAGCATGATTTAACTGAACTTGTCATACAGCAATATTTTCTCCCATGGCAATTTACACATGGACTCTGGTGAATGTGCGGGTTACAACTCGTCCACCACAGTATTTGGGAATTGCTGGATTTTGTATTTGCCAAGTTTGATGAGGGAAACCAAAAAATACCATTAGCTTCATAGTAGTAGCAGAGCAACTCTGCTCTGCTGGTCTGGAAACAACTTATATCAACAAAAAAACGGTAAAGCACCTATTTCTTTGACTATGGGATTCATGAAGGTGGCAAAATTTTCACAAATATTGAACTATCCCTTTGACCTAAAGTCTCTCGATTTAGTATATATAACCATAAGCATTAAATAACAAATGGTTTATAACACAATATAATGTACTTGTAAGAATTATGAATGCATTTGTTTTTCCTCACAATCAACCGTATATGATTGATATGGCTTTGTTTTGAACCTCCAAAAAAAAGAAAAAAAAAAATAATCTTTTCTGCTCTCCTTGATCCCGCTGCAGGTCTGTTATTGGACACATTCACAAAGTCACATGACATTTGTCAGGCTTGAACTGCCTCTCAGAAGGCTGTCACACAATATGCACCCTCTCCTTCCTTTACTGTCACAGCGAGAGCAGCGGCACTGAGACAGTGCCCTGACCATGCAGCTCTGCACTTTGAATTTTTATATGCCATTGCCTGGAGGTTAGAAACTCTCATTATGCCGTGTTAGATTTATTAAAATAGATTATGGAAATGTTAATTAAGTCATTAATTACATTATTTAAGTAGCATTGACAGATAAGGGAGTGTGTGTGTAGTGTGTGTGTGTATGTGTGTGTGGGGGGGGGGGGGGTGTCGAGCTCCCTGGGTGGTTTAAAAGGATGTGATTGGTGACAAGGGACACTGTGGAGATTGCGTCTAACCGTTAGCACTGACATGATACAAAGTGGCCTACACTGCTCTCTCACCTCACGCTACTGTCTACAGCAGTTTGCAGAGCTGCCGGAGGATGAGTAGCTCATCGCCCTTTTGCAGCTCTAAGTGTACACATGTATACAAATGTGCTTTTTTTTAATAAGTAGCTACGGACACACATAAGTTAAAAGGATTTGGACATAGTGCTTAAAGTATGCCCATTTTGCATCCTGATTTACATTTTTCTGTGTTGGGGGCATTTGGACGAGATATTTGCTATGTGACATTTGAGCAAAGGCCTCAAAGCATATTTCCAAGCTGCTCCAAAAGGAAAACACAATGGCACAATTGTAAGATGAATTACCCACGAGTTGATAGTATGGACTCTCTTATCTGTTGACAGTTTAGTTACCATGAAGCACAAGAAATGTGTTTTCCATTTCTCTGAGAATTGAGCTTTTCGTTGTCCCATCAAACCTATATTAAGGAAGAGAAAATTGCTCCGATCACACTTGATAAGAACAAATAATAGATGTTGTGAACAAGCAGAATGCTTCAATTCTGAATCGAGGCATTGATTTGCCTTAGCAGCCAATTACGATGTGGACTGGGGTTATGCATTCAGTCAATCTGCGGGGTGAGCGACTTTCCAGTTTATTACTTCATGCCAAACAGTTCCTTGAATTGTTAAACCATTGAATTAAAAATATAATTAAC
This sequence comes from Lepturacanthus savala, assembly GCA_030544235.1. Taxonomy (NCBI): domain Eukaryota; kingdom Metazoa; phylum Chordata; class Actinopteri; order Scombriformes; family Trichiuridae; genus Lepturacanthus; species Lepturacanthus savala. The sequence goes on from CM060481.1 coordinate 9,360,217, forward strand.
TGCAACACCGGCTTTACACATCCAGTTAAAACTGGAAAAGTACAAGAGGTGAAAAACAAGGTTATTCCTCAGGTGCTCCATCAGGCAGCGCTGAAAGGTGTGTGTCTTGATATGAAGTGGCTACTGATTGTAAGAAATGATACAGTATGGGGCTGCCCAACCACCTTGGAGTCAAACTGTCATGATTTGCTCCCAAGAAGGTTCACATACATCAGGTCAATTAGCAACTCATTTCCATTTCCATAATGGGTAGTGTGGTTAGCCATCTTTTGTGTCAGAAAATAAGTTGAAACAATAGTGTCATCTCTAAATGTTTGTTTGTTTTATGATTTGCTTGATATTTATTCATTTTTTAGCTTAATGTTTTTAAAAATGTTAGCTCATATGCACATGTGTATGAACCCATGTGATGAACCCAGAAGATCTTCACAAACTCACAGCGAAAAACTTAAATCCTCTGTACACTACATGCTAAGCCACAAATATGACAAAACTTTAGAACCATTTATACACCTGGTAATGCAGCATTCACACCAAATTTGGTAATGAAGCACCTTCCTGTAGGGCTGTGAGGAACTGTGGACATGTTAAGTTGTGCTTTAGAACATAATTTCTGTGAAACAATCTGAAAATAATGAATTATTACTATGATTCACTGTGGTGTTCTTCTTACCAACACTTGCTTTCTCCTTTCACTCTCTTGCTCGCTCATACCACTGCGTCTCCTGGGGAATCTAACCTGAGCACAGAATATCTATATACAAATAGCCTATCATCTCACTGATGTTGTCGTTGGCTGATGTAGGTCAAATAGAATGCAATACAATCAGAGGCATCATGAGACTGTTTCATAACCAGTAAAAAGTTCATTGTAGTAGGGATTGGCCATACAAATTCAAATCAATATCACTGCTCTCACAGTTCTCTGACAAAGGCTGTACTACAGTTGGATGGATTAACGATGCCATCGTCCATCGCCAATGGCTGACAGTCATCGTCCACTGAGCCTCTACCATCGTACCATCCTAATCTAAACATTTGCACAGATCCAATTAGCTTTTATTGGACTAACAGATCTCAATTCAAGTACTTCTCTGTGTCTGCACTGCCTGTGAATGCACGCAGATCACCTCACTGTCACACACCCTGCCTTCACTGAAAAGAAGGGCACAAGAGAGCACTGAAACACCAGCTATAAGGCAGCGAAAAGGAGGTAGAGTGTGTTTGTTAATGTTATTAACAAAATTTATGTGTATTTATGTGAGTCTCTGGTGCATTTAGCTGTCTTTTATGGTAGCTGACTTGCTTGCACGCTAGGTTCTCTGCTCTTCAGTGCCCTTTATCACTGCAAGGAGGGCACTGCACACACAGTGCTGGTCTGGGAGTAGTTTGGGACAGTTGATGAACTCGCTCACTGGAGAAAGTATTAACTAAATTAACTGACAAATTTGTCTGTGTCGATAAATTTTGGGTTACTTGCCCAGCCTTACTTTGTAGTAACTTTATATTGTGATGATGCAACGTTCCTGGCATGCATCTAACGCATGGAGTCCATAATTTCACCGATCCCTCCAGTATTGAGCTTTGTAGTAATTTCCCTGCAACCAGATTTTCAATATAATGGAAGTGGCCAGGGCAGATTTGAATCCTAGTAGAAAAATGTATTTAACTTTAAAAGTGAATAAACATTGGTAGGAAGCTTGGTGTGTAATAGTATCCATATCAGTAAGCTGTACCATGTGATGTTTCCCATTTCATTTGTTCATACTTGCTTTAAACGGCTTGGAAAGAGTATTGGGCAGCAGCGGAAAACATTTTAACAAAAAGTATGATTTGTTCATTAACATCCTGTTGCACTTCCTGTTTGGAAAAGAGCTATCGAAGACCTGCCCTGTTCACTTCCATTATATTGAAAATCTGTGAAATTATGGCCTCTATGCTTCAAATATATGCCAGGAACCTGGGAAATGAGACTAGATATCCAAAATAGAAAACTATCCCTTTAAGATGAATGAAATTGACCCCGATCACTGAAATTTGTGCAACATTTCACACTCCACACAAATTTGGAGAGACAAAGTCTCATTGGAGTGTATGTTCAAATGTTGTCAGGAGGCCAAGCACCAGCACCCTGGTTTCCCACATACTCTCGGTTAAAGGGACTAGAGGGATTTAATAATGGGATTAGGATTATGTTATTATATTAACAAGTTATTTGGGATGAGCCAAAGTGTGAATGTAGCTAATTGGACTGTGTGACAGAAATATGTGGGCTGAAGTCCCTGGAGTCCCCTGGCTGTCCTTAATGTTTGTGCTTGCCTGGTGTTTTCTCAGGTGTCTGTCCAGTTACCTCAGCAGACGTTACCGGCAGGCTGAGCACAGCTCCTTCACAGTCCGGGCCAGAGGTTGCGGAGAAGACAGAACGAGCCGGGGCCCCTGGGATCTGTCGGAGGCCGCTTCAGCAGCGGCAGGTCATGCTTCATCAACGGCTTCACCAAGTCAAGTGGAGGAGATGAAAGTGGATGTGGCGAAGAGTGGATGTCTCAGCTTTTGCTAAACCTCTAACAGAAGGAGTTTACAGAATAGAGGGTGAGAGTAAATCCGTTGGGTATTACAATGTGTCTAACAGCCATTTAAGATAACACATCAGTTTATCAGCGTGGCGTTTATGAGATCTTACACTTTAAAACCTATTTTCGAGGTGTCAAACATTCTTGTTTTACTCTATGTCAAACCCTTACACTCTCACTTTATTCTGCGAATATACTCTCACGTGTTGCAAATTGATGATAAGGAAGATAGCGCACGCAGAGGGAAAAAAAAAGCCTGAAATCATTCTCTTTCCTTAATGATGCCCACACAGAGACAATGGGGCGCCGCTCTGATTAGTGTCACCTGTCCTTGTGCATCTCATCAGCTCCATTATGGCTGCATCTCCCATGCCTCTTCTGCTAATTGAATAGCCTGTGAAGTGGTGACGAGGATGGGGGCGAGAGCAGCGTCTGTCCCGCTGCTGCTTCAGAAATGAGAGTAAAGCTTCCCGGTGAGACGCTAGTTCTTAAATCGTAAACCGTTATCATACAGATAAGAGGACTTGCTAACAAGTAGCCTCATGTTATATCACAATTACGCTTTCTAGAGATTATGCTCATATATAAACAGTTTTGAATTAGCATCCACTGTATATTTTGGTTGACATGTGCTGCCACATTATGCTACATTTGAAGTATGCGTAAAGGGTAGAGTTAGGAAACAGAACAGTTAGTTCAAGGATTGGGTTGGCATTGTTATAGTTTCCTTTTTGTCCACAAATACCATTGTGTTCATCGTGGTTCGTCTTTCCACTGATACAACCACTGATTTCTTCCCTGCCCTGAGCCAATTGGTTCCTACTCAAGATGTAAATCAATTGCTAAAAAGTGGTCAGAAATTGTACTATATTGTATTGGCCTTAATCATTGTGTAAATGAGCTGGACACTGTGATTTTCAATGAACACTTGCTAAAAGTGGGGGAAATTTTCTTGGGTACTAGTTCTAGTTGTGGATTAATACACATTTCAACAGCAGGGCATTATATCCAATTAGTGTCAAAATGGATGGTTAATGGAGTCAAAATAAACTCTTGGTAATAGTGCAATGATAAGGCTCCAGGAATGTACTTTTATAAAATTGATGGACTCAAAAGGACAATGGAGATTGATGCAGCAGTGGCAGATATATCAATCAATCATTAATTGATTAATTTAATTTATAAAGCACATTAAAAAACAACTTGCATTTGACAAAACATGTAGAAGAATAAACAATATTTAAAAAACTAATATTAAAAAGGGGGCTATAGCAGCAAATATTTAAAATTATTAAATTAAGGCACAAAGTAAGTATCATGACATTTTTGTCTCTAGTGTAGGTTAAGCTCTAAAAAACACTGACATTAAATAATAAATTAGAATTATAAGTTGGGTACGTTTCCCATAATGCAACTAATAGCACCTTCTTATTAGGCCATCCACCTGACTCCGGTTTTTACCAAAGACTTTTTAAAACAGTTATAAATCTGTAGTTTACAAGCATAAACTAATAACCTTGATGGTATTATGATGGGGGTTTTTTTGCATGAAACCCTCCTTTAAATGCACAATATGTAATTTTCTCCTGCTACCGAAGCTAATGCTAACATTTGCTTTTTGTTGCTAGTGAAAAAAACAACAAGATAAAAGTGTGGCTTAAAACTGGATAAAACGTCATTTCATGACAAACAAAACAAAGGAAATTAAAATCATTCCGCCCATGGAGGCTGTGCCGTGATAACATTGTTTTTTGGAATTTTTGACTTTGCCTGTATAGGGCAGTAGATGGAGAGGAAAGGGGAGAGTAGGGGAATGACATGCAGGAATGGGCACTTGCTTGCCCATATGGTACATGGCTATCAGATCGCCCCATGCTGTGATAACATTTAATAAAAATAGAAAATTATAAATTTATAAAAATTCCAAAATTGTTGGACACATTTGGAATAATGAAACTAATTTTCAGACATTTTAATCTAGAAAATATTAAACAATATTAAACATATTGTACCTTGTATATGTAATGTATAATGTTTTTATGCACATGTACTGTAAGGAAAATTTCTTGTACATTGAATAATTGAAAGTTGTTGTTTTTTTTTTATGTCGATAAGAAAATATGTAAACAAATAAAAACCGAGGCAGGCCTCAACTGTTGATCATTTTGAATGAGTTTCATTTCTATCTGCATCCAGCCAAAAGGCATGTGCTATCACTCAGATCTGCAATGAAAACCTTGAAATATCTTTGTCTTTCATTTTGATTTTGGACAAACAATGGCAGCTGTAATGTAGGTATCTGTCCTGCCAGAACCAGGAGCTTTGCTGCTATCTGCATGTGCCTGAGACACGGCTAATGTAAAAAGATCCTCCTCGCTCCGCTAGCGGTTGAGCTCTTTAGGCTTATCCCGGCTCGGCTCCCTCGCCGTTTCGCCTCCCAGTCACAGCCAAGTGACTCTCAAGTCGTGCGCCACCACCGACGCCGCGGCTCTGGCCTTTTCTGTGGGCACGAAAGCCATCGGACAGAAAAAGAAGAAGCGGTATCTCACGCTCCTGTATCTGGTAAATGCCACGACAACGGGACTGCAGAGGCTTCCCTGCGTCCCCGTGCCTGTATGGTTCCAGGAGCTTAATGTGTGCGTGTGGGGCCAGATGGACACTTTCATGAGTGTATGAGTGTGGATTATTCTGCCAGCTACATCTGGGGCTCCACATGGTACAGCAGACTGCAGTAAGAGAGGCAGGTGGGCATGTGGGGAGGGCACCCCTCCAGTGGGCTCGCTAACATCTATACCCACCGACAGGGCATCGCCGCAAATGGCAGACCGAAAGGTTACGAGACCATCCCGCAAGACAATCCCTCTCCGGATCCTGGCAAGCGGCGCGTCTTCTCTCAGCTGATGTCCATGTCAGCAACAGACTACTTTTTTCTTTTTTTTTTTCACCACAAGGTGCACAAGGTGCGTTCTCCACATTCCATTTATTTGGCAGATGTTCTTCTCCGTAACATGATGACGGGAGCAGTTTGGGGCGCAGCATCTTGCTCAAGGACACTTGGAAATGTGGGCAGGAGGAGCCAGGGATCGGACCACCAATCCTATGATTAATGGTCCACATACTCCACCACCTGAGCTACAACTGGCCCTATGACGAGCGCTCCATCGCCATCAGCATATTATGTCATTATGTTCAGGGGCCTGTTTCACCAGACTCGAAACATGCAAAGCTGTGATTCGCAACATGAGATCCCCTCACATTAATCTAGACTCATCAATAAAAAAATAAATTAGCTACAACACATATACATATAATCTTTCATATCAGTGGATAAAGATGTTTATTTATCAGTTTTAATTATCTATTTTTAACAACCAGGAGAAATAAAATGAATTGAACCACTTTAAACTTGATGTGGCATATGTGTATTAAATGACTGTCTGTTTGATTCAATGATTTTCTCCATTATCAAGGGAAATATGATGTTTATGAGCCAAAGAGGGAGCAGCATTGTTTTCTTTGTTTTTTGTTTTTTTTACACAAACCTTGAATAAAACTATCTATATTATAATGAACTATTTTCTTATTGCATCCATGCTGTGGATTTTTATCTATGACCTATCCATGAGCATAGAGGACTATAGGGCTAGAAAATGTATCTGCCATTTGTGAAAATCAATCATTTGTGAAAAGAGACGCTGGCGCCATCAGAAATGAAATAAGCTCATATGATTGACACTGTATTAAGGAGTAATCATGTGTTGATAAGATTAGTCAAATAATCAATGGAAAATTATGTTTTTAAAGCAGTATTATAGATTTTTGGCCACCAGGGGGCAGCGCAATAACCGTCAAAGCTGCTTTGGAAAATGTATTAGCAAACATTAGCCGCATAGCATAATAGTGGCGTTACTAGCCACCTAATGATTGTAAGTCCAGTATTCATCCTCCTTTTAGTTCTGTTTTGGTTTCTACCGAGGGAAATCTCTTGTTCAGAAACATTGACGTCTGTTATACTGAAACAATAAACACAATTTTTTTTTTCACAATAATGACCCACTCGCTGAATGCTACCTCGCTTATTTCAGGGCTATCAGCTTGTTAAATAAATCTATCATTTTAATCAAAATATTGATTATAAAAGGATTTTATTGCTTCCATTGACAAAATGATACCTTTAGATTCAATAGCTTGCCAGAACTGCAGTGAACTATATAAAAAGTATAGGTGCAGCTTTAGTTCCCATGTTATAGAAAGTGAGATTTTAATTGATGTTTGATTATAATATTAAAGTTTATATAAATAGAAATTCTGTGAAGTTGTCTATGCAGTCACTGGCCACCTCCCATTCAAAGACATTCAAATCAGATAGTCAAAGCAGAGGCTCATTAATAATAATAAGACAGACAAACAACCGGTTCTTTCTCAGAGCTGAAGAGAGACACTTATATGTCTCATTAGGGATATCAAAACTACAAAAAGCAGGAAACGTGTCAAATATGGGATGTTCACATTGTTTATGAGAAGAAATACCTAAGTTTAGCTGGTTTCATTTGCTGTAATGTGAGGATTCGCTGCTTCTGTCTGAATTCTGTCATTGTTAGTTGAATATATATATTTATTAAACTTAGAAAATGTCAAAATAATCAAAAATAAATAAAAAAAAATGTTTTTTGTGAGTACATTATTACACAGGTGCAGTACGTGTTACATCAAAAAGATGTACCTACTCTGCTAAGTGAGTTTGCTAATTAATAATATAAGATGTATAAATTGTCAGCTTTGAATGCATTCCATTTTTAAAATTAAGTTTTTGCGTTGAGCATCAAAAACCTCCAATATAAACTTATAAATGAACCACACCACTGATAGATTGAATTCAAGCCAAGGCCTTTGTGAAATCAGACCTCATTAAACGAGTCCGCCTCATAATGAATGGCCAGATCCATCAGGGGAGATAAAGCTCCCGCTCTGCGCTGACTGAGATCCAGTTGAACACACCCGCAGCACTTCAGACCACATGTGAACAAGATATTTGCTTTGAAGCACCAACACACAGATTTGAATCAGTGTGTCAGAGTGCCAAATGTCCTAGGCTGTGAGTGACAGGGGATCCGCTTTAGAGTTGGCTACCTGTTGAGGAGGATTAAAGAAAATACAGATGGTGTTTACATACTAAACAGACAAAGGCGATCTCTGTCCTGATGGTGGCGAAAAATGCTTTTGTGAGATTGTATTTGAAAGTGGAAGATAACACATTGGAAACATGATCATATGTAGTCAGTGGTCAAAGAAGTATTTGAATTCTTTACCTCAGTAAAAATACCGATGCAGCAATGTAAAAGTGCATGAATATTAGCGGGAAAATGCTGTTCAATAATTGTGTTATTATTAGAGCTGCCATTTTAACGCGTTAATTCGATTAATTAATTACGCCGCAATTTAACACGTTAAAAAATTTAACGCAATTAATTATGAGTATCAATGGTGGCGAGTCCAGGGGTGAAAGTGAACCGGAACTGTCCGGAACTACATTCTGTTAAAAGATTCACGACTGGAACGGCGTTCCGTTAAAAAAGGAGAAGAAGCTCCCTGTCACAATCCCATGTTAAATAAAGAAAACAATGTACAAAGTCACATTAGTTACATTATCCGAGTGCTGGAACAATTCCAGTGTGCTCGTTTCAGTGTAATCTACGCTGTTTCGGTGTCTGTGCCGTTTGACACGGAGCGACAAGTCTGAACACGTCTCTGGTTGCTATGCAACGCGAGGCGAGCTGGACAAATGCGTTTCTGGTTGGTCGATGGACACGTGGTCACGTTATCAGCATCGCTAATTCTGATTGGTTCAATCCACACGTATTTGCTCTCACTGAGTAAAATGATGTTGGCACAATGCAGCGCAAAATATACGACTTCTTATTCATTATATACTCATTTTTGAATTGCTGTATTGAAGTGACTATTTCAGACAGCCTTATTTTATTTCAGAATTTTATTTATTTAAATGAATCTCTGTATTTGTTTAACATTTTTGAAGACAGCTTTATTTTATTTATTTAACTGTATTGTTGTATTTGTTTTACATTTTTGAATAATGCACCTGGCCTAACTGGTTTAATGTGCTGGACCTTTACTTTTGGATTTAATTCATGAAGCACAGTTCACCAATAAAACATTGGATTTCAGATCTTCTCTTCTTACTGTATTCAATTGATTAGTCATGCACTACAATTTTTTAATATCCTAGAATTCAAATTCTTTATCAGGAGACTTTTAGCAGATATGACATTAAAATGCGATTAATTCGATTAGTTAATTACAAAATCCTGTAATTAATTCAATTGATTTTTTTAATTGACTGACAGCACTAATTAGTATATATGACATCATTAGATCATTAATATTGATGCATCAATGGTTAAGCAGCATGTTACTGCTGTAGTTATTTGGAGGCAGAGCTAATTTCAAATACATATTATACAATTAACTAGTTTAGTTTTGTGGTTCCCAACATAGGGGTCGGGGCCCACCAGATAAATCTGATCTGAGGGGTCGTGAGATAATTAAATTAACTTACTTAATGGGAGGAGAGAAGACAGAAGAATTAAAAGCATATCTGATATTTTGTTGAAATATTTGAACATTTATTACAAATGACATCACGTGAGAACTTCAGAGGGGAAAATCACCAAAAAAAAAATCAGGGACCATAGTCACAAAACATCTTAAGGATATTCACTCCATGAAAAATGATCAGTCCTAAATTTAGGACTCCTAACTGTGTTTTAGCGCTAACATCCATGATTACTGTTGGCCTTTAAAGAAAACTTCCTTACACACTCCTATTTCATGTGTTATTATTAGTAGTAGTATTTGTGTTAGTAGTATTTTGAAAGTCATTGTTAGTGGTTGCATCCCTGAATCATTATGAGGCAAATCTTCAAATGCATATAAGAAAAAAAAAAACTTACCCATCAAGGCTCATTGCTTCCCTCTAGCACTCTTATGTGGTTCATGTTGAATCAGTGATACTACATTTTATTATTAAAATTGTTATTGTTATGTATTTTATCATGAATTCAGAACCAGGACAGCTAATTACAGCTTTATGAAATGTGATATTCTCCATAGTAACAGAGTCAATCCTGCCCTAAAAATTGGCCTCGGCAGCTTAATGAAGAGATTTTAGGAGGAAACTTTTAGTACTATTCAGTAGTCCTCCTTAAAGGTGTCAAAAGTCTTCACATTCATTACTCAGGTATAGATATACTATAGTATATATAGATATACTATAGTATATCTATAGTATAGATCATGGGCGCAGATATCACGGGGGAAATTTACACTCAGTGTAAATTTACAGTCAGTGACACTGATCTGTCTCTGATCCCTCTCCCACACTGTCCCGACGTAAGTCAGCAAACATGTTAAATAAAGGAGAAACTGATCACTGCAGTGTTTCTGCAAGGAGGTGTGTTCAGTTTTACTTGTAAATTGGAACTTTAAAGTCAGAGAAGCACTGAAATCTAGCATCTATACAAGTACAAATGTTGGGGTTTTCCTTTCAGTCCATTAATATCCTTTCTCTTTTATTCTGTATTCAATGATATCCCAGTTGTTAAGCTGGGAAGTGCTCAGTTCTGTTGTTCAGAACTCTGAGTTCCGACGTCCACTAACGCATCATCTCGACCCATGTGTGGTCCTACGAGGAGCTTGTTCTTTTGCCTGTACCTGATTCAAAGGTGATTCAAATGGCTGACTGATTCATTCAAAGAGTAAGTGGTGATTTATCTATTGAGCCAGAGAAGGAAACGAAAAAATCACAGCGTTTTCTTTTCTTTCAAGAACCAAAAGATATAAATATCCAAAGCCTGTTGTCTTTGCTAGATGTGTCAATACCTGTTTTAAGTACTAGCTACTTAACTTTTTCTGAAAATGATATAGAGGCATTTGGGCTTCGAGGCTTAATGTAAAATACCAGCATTCTAGGCTGTAGGTAAATATCTATAATGTTTTATTTTTTATGTATAATGTTAAATAATAATGTTGACTGCCACTGCTCATTTATTTGGAAAACTCATTATTGGAATGTATATTGGAGCTTCAGTACACATATATTTGTGCGCGCGTGTGCATATTTGGTCCCCCTCAGTTCCAAAATCCTATCTGCGCCCTGATATAGATATACTTCTGTAGAAGTTGAAGTATCAACTTATGCTTTTTTAAATCCAGTATAGTGTAAACGTACTAGTTTCAAAACTAAAAGTATAAAATTCAAAGTAATGAATTAAATTAGTTGCCTGTCAGTTAAAATATAGGAGCTATAATCACTTTTTGAGAGAGATTTTGCAGCTTGTGTTGTATTGTCCCTTTAAAAGTAACTGAACAGTTGAGTGAGATAACATCTAATAAATATAACAATGCAAGAATGAAAACAAGTCATTTTTAGGCAAAAAGAGCCTTTAACTACCAAGATATGAGCTGGAATCTCGTTTTGGCAAGAGAAAAAAAATGTGTTTTATGCGTCGTGTGGCTGGATTAGTTATAATTTAGGGCACAGAGCAGGTCAAATAATGCACTTCCATGCATAAAATCACATTTTGGCAGTTGGAGAGTTGTCATGAAAACAAGCCGAAATAAAAGCCTATTTTTACAATAGAAGGAGTAAATATTTGCATGAAAATGTAAAGCATATAAGCAGGCTGTAATAGTAGTAGTAGTACAAGTCGGCTGAAAAATAATTACTCCAGTAAAGTATAGATACCCATAATACCAAAATATTTGTACTCGTTACTTGACACCTCTGATCCTCCTAAATACAGCCCCTGAAATGTGACCCTGACTACATGTTGCTTTTTGTAAGACTTCGAAAGACAATAAAAAAGGTTGGGTCCCACTGGTTTCATCCTCATCCCCTTCATCATAACAATCCATTGTGGCAAATCTGTGTCTGAAGAGCAGTTAAAGCTGTCAAATAATGTAAATGTAGAGTAGAAGCTGCAATATGTCCCTCTGAAATGTAGTGGAGTGGAAATATAAAGTACTCAAGTAAAGTAAAAGCACCTTTAGTGCAGTACATAGATTTGTTCTAGCGTTGGCTGTGATACATCTACACTTCAATTTACCACCATGAGTCGTAAAATGAATAAAAAATATAGTCAAGACATTGACAAGGTTAGATATGATGAGTTGTATTTGAATTAATAACTTTCTCCAACCAGCTAAACTGTTTTCAGCTGTGCTAACATGACTGCACAAGGGTTTTCTAATCATCCATTAGCCTTCTGATGCAATGAACAAACACTGGAGTGATAGTTGGTGGAAATGGGCCTCCATGGAAAAAAAAAACATACAACAGTTAGAACAGTCATTTACCACATTAGCAATGTATGGAGTGGATTTCTGATTAGTTTAAAATTATCTTCATTGGAAAAAAATGTGATTTTCTTTCAAAAATAAGGAAATTTCTAAGTGACCCTTAACTTTTGAACAGTAGTGTATGTAGCATTTCATAAACCGTCACTGTTTTGCTCAAGACACTCCTTTCGTCCATCTGCTCCCACATTTTTCCTTCATGAAAGCCGAGTGTCTGGCTGCAGATAGGAAGTCATGAATGATGCTTTTCTGGCCTGTGATAGAATCACGTTTGACCCTGAGATCACCTCTGAAGGACGAAGGGCTGCACAGAGTCCGGTCATGTATTCCAGCCGTCGATGCAACACGCGGCCTGATCCACCGGGAGGGGGGGGGTCGAATAAATTAAATGAATTACCAGCTGCCCTGTGCAAGCTCGCAGGATGCAGGGTGGCATGAGCATGCGATTACAACAATGATCTGCGTGGCCTCGTGTTTAAAGGAATTACACATAGCATCCAGAACCTTTAAGAGAGTCTGACAGTTTTGTGCACTCTGGCAAGTTAGTATGACATGAAAATGTGTGTGGCTGCAGAGCGACTCGGCCCGCTGCTCGGCCCGAGTCAGCGGCACTGAGCGGCTGACTTGATGAGAAGTCAAAAAAAAAAAAATAGAAGAAAAAGAGCGTCTTATTGTGATGCAAATGGACACAGTACTGCGCTTAAACAATGCATTATACATCCCTTTAGAGACGATAACATCACGAGATGCACAATAACGCAAAATGATGTCCTCCGAGGTTATTTAAAGCAACGTGACATCGAATCCTGACATTGCAAGAAGTGCTCACTGCCTGTCCAGCCGGGTTTTTGCCTCCAGCTTTGATAAAAAAAAAAGAGCAGATGAAGGATAGAAGGCTGCTGTTGAATCCCATGCAGCCACAATACGGCGAACAAACCCATTTACATAATATTATGTATATTGTATTCCGCTCCGTTCTAATGCGTGAATGTAAACTGGATCCGAGTTGTTTGCGCGTGAACGCGCGGAAGAAGAGTGTTGTAGCTTAAACGCGAGACACGTGGCAAGGTGTCCGATAACTTTGTCTTCCACCTGTAATCTGATACTGCTCAGAAAGGAGGGATCAGCCTCACTTCCCGCGGGGTGATTTATGATTGAGGACATGTTAATAAAAATATCAAAACAATCTGAGGCTCTGGTGGGGAAGATACCGGTCCGCTACGTACATCATGCTCGACAGGCCTGTGCGGGGAATCGCCTGCTCCGTGATATTATGCTCCATATGGATGCCCCATTGCCCTGCTCTTGAATAGAATATGCAGCTGTTGTTTGTTTTTTTGGAGGGTCGGTGGGGGTAGCACCACTCACACAAGGTGACATTTGCATGAACACGTGCACCCGCTCGCCTGATAGGTGAACCGAAAAAACCCAAACGCTCATACGCACCTATCAATCCATCGAAAAGAATTAAAAGGTCTGTTTAATTTTGAGCTACGTTGGGCACAGTGTGCTTTTTTAATTACACCCAGTGACACAGGATGGAGGAACTGCTGTTTCTGGATAAACACCTCCTTCAAAGTCTTCTCTTATTAAAGCATACATATTCAAAAGAGTTCATTAAACGCCGAGAATGACTGGATGAATAGATACTGTGCTGAGTTCACGTCTCGCACAGATTTTTAAATTTCTCTCTCACCTTTGATGGATTTATATGGGTGTGGACGTAGGGTAATTTAGTATGTGTTAAAAGCCGCTGCAGGGATGGAGCGTGTAATACTCACTCAATTCCACTTCCAATATCACTGTTCCTGAAATCTCAATGATTTTCTGTCTTCGAACACAAAATCATCACAAAGTATGCTGTCAAAAAGGAAAATGGTCTGAGAATTCACTCCACACATACTCCAGTCGTTCTGTGTGTGTGTGGGGGGGCTTTTGTTGAATCACATAAAAGCTCTTCGATGGCAGCCAACAGTCCACAAACCACTTCCAAAGATCAAATATTTGTATATGTCTATTCTATGTCTTTCTATTTTATGTCTTTATGTGCTTGAAAGGTAATTCAAAACAAAGATTGATCCTGATTATCCAAATCACTTTTTGAAAGAAATACTGTGACCTGCAGTAAGTATAAAAAGTTGAACCAGGAAGTGGGTCTTTAAACTGTGTTGCTAGCTCTTTGCTAATTGTACCGTTGGCCTTCATTTTCTCCCCAAAGTAATTTTGGCTAACAAGGGGGTATTTACTCTTTCTGTTCCCCCCCTAGATGAAAGTAGTAAACTTGTATTTGTGTTTTCACTGTCCAATCAGCAAAAAGAGGGTGTGACCTAGAACAATGATGTTGTGTGCTAGTTTGAGTTGTAGTCAGTCTGTGCTTATAGTTCATCAAAGTCAGCGGAGAAAGATGAGAGTGAAGCCATTTGTTTCATAGTGGAATATTAAGCATCACTGCAGAATATCCAGAAGTTAAAATCAGAGTAAGAATAATCTTTGATGATTTTTTTTTTCCACTGGTCCCGATGCATGACGAAATCCATTACCAAATTGTAGGGTTACAGTTATGGTCTCGCCCCAGAATACTTTTAATCTTCAACATAGCACCTGCCTTCAAGTGAGTTAACACATGTCATTGGAAAGTGGTGAGTCTCTCTGCACAAAGAAATGTAGCATGAAGGTCTGGTAGGACCAGGCTAGTGATGTTGGCTTCCATTTGTACCGGGAAGTTGGGATTTCAAGTTGGAAATTTCAGCTGGAAATTTTCAACTGGAATGCCCCCTGAAGTTGGATTATTGATTCAGAAAGTTGGAGATCATTAACACCCCAGAGTCGACATCCCAAGCCCCAGGTGTAAACAGTAGTAGAAGCACCTGAAATATAATTAGTTTATAGCAGTTCTGATTAGTATTTGTTGCAATAAATCAGGCACATTCAGTGTCGTTCAACATCTATATATAGAAATTCCACTAGTATTATTGACATGCGTGAACTACAATAGAGAGCGTGCTAACAGTGGCTAACAATATGTGGCTATGGTCATGTTTACTGTAACAGGAATGCTAACTGGGCTTTAACTCAGCTGTGTCGTTCCCAGCTCCAACTTCCAATCTCCGAGGTTAATGGAACGCAGCATGAGTAAAGTTGAACAAATTAGTTGGTCTTTAAACTGTGTTGCTAGTTGTTTGCTAATTTTATTGTTTGCCTTCATTTCCTTGACAAACTTTGGCTAACATCAGGGAATGTTTAAAGCCTGTTTCATCACTTCACCGTTTCTCCCCCACCATTTAAACCTAAAAATATGTAGATTCAAAATCTGGAGAACCTCTCCCTGCCCATTCTATATCTCAAAAAAGTGACCAAAGCTGTTGTAGCGCATGTTCAGACCACAGAGTCATTTAATACATTAATTTAATACAATCATTGGCGCTTATTTCTACAGATAAACATTAATAAAATGTCAGTTGGACCAATTTTGGTTTGGCTGCAGGTGTGAAAACAGACCACACTAGTGTCTATATGCTAATTAATAAACATTTTATTGCCTAGTGCGAACCGAATAATCGAATTAATGGTGTGAAACTGCCCTAAGTAACATTATGTCCATCATTTGCAGAATCATTTGGGGAAAAAAGCTGTCATTATACAGTTTATTCAACAGAGTTATTGAATATTAGTCTAGCATGTAACAAAGAACTAAGGTATTACCCATTATTTGGAAAACTTGCCCTGGAAATTATCCAAAATGCCCCTGAATCATATTTAATGAGGGAAAAATTAGCTACCCTGCTAACTTTGTGAGTACAATCTGATTATTACCAAGTAAAATGATGCCCACGACTACTGAACCAAAATGATCTTTTATACAGGCGATCTTCTGGTGATTCGTTAAGATTCCAGCAGATGACACACTGCTTTTTCACTTTACATGCAGATTTAAAATCATATCAACACTCGTGCAGCACATTTTACCTTCAGCTACCATGAAAGCACCAGCTCTCGGTTAGTTTTCGCAGCACTGCCTTTATTGATTGCGAACAACAGTCAAGGTTTTGGGTTGCTGTCTCCTCAACAAGCAGGAAAACATTCCTTCAAGACAAATTTCACCCAACATGAGCCGTTTGCACTTGGGCGTTTGGCAAAGTTAGAGTTGTACAAATGTCAAGAGAGATGTGTCCTCCTTTTGTTCGCTGCAGAATTTGCCAGCAGCTCATTTCCTCCAGGAACACATTAACAAAGCAGTTAATTCTATCATTAATTAAAAGGAATCACAATTCAGTGAACACTTCAAATTAATCTATTGAGATTTGCTCTCGCACAATGCTCACGTTCTAATTTCTCCAGTATTTTGGTTCTTTTTCTTTCTTCTTCGTTTTTTTTCCCCTCCGTGTCATTCGCATCAGTCTGGTCCTGTGCAGCTCCATTAGCAAAGCATGTCGCTAACACTGCCAGGTTTAGTGCTTTGACTCCAAAGGGATGCATCCATGCAATAAATGAATACACATGTAGCAATAGCAGGGCACTAACAATGGAGTGATTTGGCGAAAAAAACAACAACTCTCAAACACATATTATGTATGGTGTGAATCCTCATCAACTGATTTTAGGTGTAATTACTTGAATTGAATCTACGTTGCTGTACCTTACATGACACATCAATACCAAGAGTTCCAATAGAAGCAGTGAACTTGATGTAAAAAGGCATTTTTTTTCTTTTAAACTCCCACATTTTGTCCGGATTAATGCAGCTAAATGGTTTCGTAACACCAGCAAAATGTTTGATCTGGCCACTGGCCACACTGAGCTGTTTATCTCCTCAGTCACTGGAGCTGGGTTATAAATACTCCGTGCTTGGCGTCTCCACAGTACGGAGCTACTTGGAGGGTGATGAGGTGCTAATTAGCGACTGTTAGCAGAAGTAAAATAAAAACTCCAGCCACAGAATGAAGCACATCTCACCCGTTGCCACCAAACGTTCGGCAGTGCTGATCCTTTTTCCCCCGCTCGCAGACACTGAGACTTGAGAGAGTTCCCTTATTAACACTGTGTACGAGAAACTCTTTTTTTTTTACCCCCCCTACCAACCTTCCAGGCAAGCCAGGTCTGACAAATTAAGGCTGTGGAGTCATTAGATTAAGATAAGAACTTATCTTTTACTCTGAGACAGACTTTTATCTATTGTATTTTTCTTCTCTCCCATTCCCTCTTCCCCCCACATTCACTTTGAGATTGTTAAAGTAATTGGGATGTTATGTGACCAGAAAGGCCAGATAAGTTTTTAACCCTGTCATGGATTAACCTTCCATTTTCCGAGGTAGGTCACAAAAGGTGCAGCCAGAGACATGTTAAGACTCATTTAAGGGGAATCTTGATATATTATTGCTCATAGACGGCTTGTTTTCGCCGCAGGTACATGTGCCGGGGAGGTCTGGGAATGACTCCTGCGCGCTGTCAGGGGTTATTAAAGCATAAAGTGTATTTCTAGGGGTCGTCGAGCAAGACTGCCACGGTGTCTTCATCTCCGAGAACATCATTTAGAGACGTTCGACCGGGGTTCCTTGGCGTGGTTCTTGAGAGCTATTTTAAATGACCTTTTAAAGTTAATCGCAGTCATGGTCTGTTGAACTAGTAGAATCTGCATTCCAAAAAAAAAAAGAGGGGGGAAAAAAAAAGATGAATCTCTATATAATCCTCAACCGGATAATTAGGGTAGAGGATCTCAATCTGCAGCTCCACATCAAATAAACAATCAGCATCAGCCACTTCATCTTTGCGTGTGATGCACTATTTTTGCGTTATTAATACCTGAGAGGAGAGAATCGCAGCCTTGAGCGACATGATTAGAGCATTGAGATTTATTATTCTTTAAAGCACAAAATGTGAGACACACCTGAAAATAAATGAGCTTGACCCGCGCGGCGGCAGCCCGATGCATTTCCTATGATCCTGGTGTTTATAATCCTTTGTTTTAAAGGTCACCGCACCGGCTCGTTGATATCGAGACATTTCTTTGTAGCCGCTAATTGCGTCTTACATTCTTGACCACTTTTGTCAGACAACTCCGCCAGAGCCGGGGATTTTCAGAGTGGAGTTTGCAGCGTGTCGCTTGTTTACTGTGATCAAGATAACAAGGGGCGAGCCTTGTGAAATAACGAAGGCCGGGCCCATGCAGAAAACACTATATTTTCCATTTTAATGGTGTTTAAGCGTGGAAGCTGGAGGAGAGATAGCTCGGGAAAAAGAGAAAAAAAAAAGTAACTAAAGGATCGGATTCAGTGGGATCCAAATGGCAAGGGTAGCTGTTGGGCATGATGACGTTCCTTTGATGTGAGCTATAACTAGCTTTATGCCCGGCTCGGGCCGCATCATGGCCCGCATCCTGACTGATGTGTGGTGCTCGCACTTTGTCAATGTGAGCCAACTTGTACCTTTAATTTCAAATTCTCTAAATGCCTCAGATGAGATGACATTAAAGGCTCGGGGAGGTCATTAGCGTATTGTAACGGTTGCCCACGACCGCGTGAGCTTGGACTGTCATCCCTCGGAATTCTGTCATATTCATCAATGCCCTGCATAATGGGACGAGAAATTATTTACATATCGGATCAAAATTGCCAGAGGAGAGCATTAATTATTTAAACAAAAAAAAAAAAAAATGACAAAAATATCAAAAGACCAGCTTTCTCCTCCTCGTAGTTTGTTGTCTGCACAGACTGAAAGCCACGTTATGCCCAGTAAACACAATTATCTCAATTTTAAAGACATTGCAATGCTTTTTTTTATTATTCTTTTTTAGAGAGTGAACAAGCTGAAACACAAAGGCCGGAGCATCTTCTGTCACCACAGTAAAATGAAGGTTCGCCCTTCATGCTGCACTCCCCTCAATAGGCTGTAACAAGCGTCTGGGAGAGGCCGCGGGTACGGCCTCTGGAGAGCCACCTACAGTAGCAGTCTGCATCTTTGTTTATGTGTCAGGCTGCTGATGTGCTTCGCAGGCTCTGAATAATAGAAAGTGCATCATATTGATCAGCGTCATTGAGCCTGAGTACTTGTACCGACTTAATTATTGAATATAAAGCAGTTCGCTAACAAGGAAGTAGACACAGACACTGCGGCACATTGTGAACATTCGTGCCAGGTAGAGCAGCTCCTTCACTGTTAGGACTCGGCGGCGTCTTAGTGATGACAGGATCGGTTAAAGATAAATGCGTTCAAGAGGGACTTGAATGACTTTCCTTCTCCTGCCTGTTCCAGACGTCTATGAATTATTTGCCTGTATTTTTTTTTTTCGTTTTGCTGCCGCAGTACATTATGTATCTGTGACATTAGTATCGAACACCTGACTTTTTATGTTGCAGCTCTGCATAATGGAACTTTGGGATTTTTGCTGCAATTATTTCATGTTTAAGCACTTTTCCCCTTTGGGGATCATTAAAATTTCATCTCGATCTTATCCTTACTAATAATAATTTTAAAATCAGTTTGAATACATTGTAACCTCCTTTTCCCCACCCGACGCAGTAAGTAGTGCTTAAAGTCTTAAAGAGGCGGTTAAAAATCCAAAACAGTGCTTATTTTCCGCCTGATTTAGATCATTTTGGTGTACGTTTTTGGCGATGGAGACGACTGCGGAAGGCACTCGGCGATGGAAAAAAAAAAAATACATTTGCAATGTCTCTTTTGAGAAACCGTGACCCGATTGTTCGAAATAATCCGCAGACCTTATTGTGAGCTGTTTCATGTAGAAAGGATTTTTTTATCCAGCCGCCTTATGAAGAGGAAATGTGCATCTACTCGATGTGTGGCTCTTCATTTTTAAGGTGGACTGTCCCTTTATGGTCTCCCCGCATGTATAAAAAATGTTAAAATGATGCCATTTCTGACTTTTTTAAGGTGTCTTACTCACCAGAGGTCTGGGAGACCCGCGGGCTGCTGTTTGAACAACAAGCCCTAATGCCTGATAATGAAGTTTGTTTTACAGCACCAGCCCCGGCCATATACAATACATACTGTAAATTACATGCACAGGCGATATAGGGACAGCACACGCAGTTGAAAATGCAGACGGATACGTGTTATTGCATTTTTCCCCAACCATAGTGTCATCCCCTTAAGCTGCCAAGAGAGTGTAGGGGGGTGAATTCATGAGGGTCTTCTGTAATAGGCTGGCACACACACAGGCACAGCCTGTGGAACCTTACAGGCTGCTGAAGCTGGTCTTGGCATTGCTTTTGGCAGCTATGTAGTTATGTGCTCTACACATTCTTCCTGCAAAAAATAAAAAATAAATAAAAAAAAAAATAAGAGAGAGAGAAAGTTTTAACTAGCTGGTCTTACCACTCCTTTATAAATGAGGAAGCCCTTGGCATAAATAGATCTACATGTTCATTTGGTATATTAAGAGAGACACACAGTTAAAGAGTGTTCATTACAATTGTAAATTTCTGCCCTCGGGCCCTTAGCCCGGCGCTAGATTACATGAGGTCTATGCTCACGGACAGCGCCTGGCATCTGATTGAGGGTCCAGTGCAGCTAATTAATTTCATTAGAAAGTGAAGTCATCTTCTAGCAGGAATTAATATTTGGAGCGTCATGTTGCTAATTTATTTCCAGATTTAATTAGCTCAGAGAAGAAATGTTGCTTGGGCAAGAGGACTTTTTAATTATCAGCTTGGATAAATTTGAAAATGTTGATGCCTAAGGGTTGAGTTAATTAAAACCTGCATTATTTTAACTTTAATTAGCTCCTATCTTTGTTTTTCTTCACCATATGGCCATGTCCTGTAGTCAAATTTAGTTAATTAAGCTAATTAAGCTAATCATTTTAATTACTCAAGACAATGTGATTGGATAGAGGATGACTACAAGTTTATAGCCAAGTACTTGTTTTTCATTAAGTTGAAGGGACAGAGTTATTTCTGATTGCGGTTGGCAAGCATAACGGAGTAGTTTGAGAATGTGACAGCCTCTGAGATATTAAGGCTGAAGTCTAATTGCATTCCTTGATAATAAAAAAAAAAAAAATCTTGTCACTAGCGCAACTCTTTTTAGAGGAGAAATGGTTTACTACGACATCTTTAAGCTTTCTGCTCGTACACTGATGTTGGCCCCTTGTACTCCATCAGATTAAATAATGTCCGCTTGCTTATGTTCAAAGAATTTCAGCGTCTGCTCACTACCGGCAGCGTGCAGGAGCCGCAATAACAGACATCATTATTTGCAGATAAAGTCTTTTTTTTTGGTGTCGGGGTAGAGAACATGTTAAACCTTCGTGTCTGCCGCACTTCTTTTGACCACAGCGGGCTACGAAATTGAATTGTAATTGAGTAATAGCGTGCGCAGGTTCGCTTGGTGGGATATGACGCTCGCCCATCCCCTCCCGTGACCCTGCGGCGTGCGATGGCCGGGGCGTGGGTCTATGTGAGCCGCGAGCAGCTGTGCGTCAGTCTGGACACAAGCTGGGCCCATCCAGAAGCCAGGCCTAGCTGACAGATGCAGAGGCTAAACCCAATAATGAAATAATACTGGGAGACATCATGTCCGTGGTTTCCATCATTGTTAAAAGATTTTGGTACCGAGTACCCCCACTTAGGTAATTTGTTTCCATGTATAATCCTATTGCTCACTATTAAATTAAACCAACTGGTCATTTCAGTTTGAAGCCTATAAATAAACTGGTTGCTATGTGCATGGGCAGTATGTGGGACGTCTCATCTGATTAGAGGGGAAGCACTTAATAATTTGAGCAGAAAAAAAGGTGACCTTCAGTGCCAGGTGACCTCAGTGGTCTGCCACACATATGGCCCCCGCAATATTACTAATGTCTGTGCCTAATGTATTTTAACAATCCTGATCCAGGACCACTCTCCACAAATTGTTTTGGACGAATGTTGATGCGCGGTGAGACGGCAGAAGTGGAGCTGGTTTACAGTGGTCAAAGAACAGCAACGTTCTGGACAGCAGACGCTTTCATCAGTGTTAGTCATTAGCGTGTGTGTGTGTGTGTGTGTGTGTGGGTTGAGGTTTTTTTGGCCAGCTCCAGAGGGGAGGAGCCCCCCCTCTCCAGCCTTCTCATAGTTGCACTGTAACCTAGAATGCAATCCGAGAGCGGAATTAGTCACCACATCGCCACCAGGCATTCGCCCACTTCAGTAATGTTTCCGTCACCACCTGTCTCTCACTGCAGCTGCCCACCTGATCCGCTCAAACCCAGGATACTCACCTCACTTCTGGACCTTTGGTTGATGAAAATCCATCAAATTAAGCATTTTTCTATATAGAAAATCACAGGAGTTTTAAATAGAAACAGACAAAACCTGATATATTATGCTAAAGTAAACAAATTGCAACTGTATCTGTAATCATGAAGTAGATCAAGAGAAAAAGCTACCTAGTTTTGTCTTTCAGTTAGACTTAAACGGCAGCATGTTAGCATTGTTACCGTCCTTGCTAGCTTGTAGCTAGGAATATAATAATGCTCCCCTCTGTCATTGTTAAGCATTTAAATCTTTAAAGCGTCAGCCACTATGTAGCTATTCACTCTAGCTAACTATAAATAGCATTATTTTGAAGTTTATTGCGTAACAAATGATGTTAGAAACAAAAAAAATAGTGTATTGCCTCTTTTTAATTCGCCAAATGCCTAATGGAAACTTTTATTTCAATGTAGCATACGTTCTTTGACATTAAAGACAATTCTTTTCATGAAGTAAGAGCTGCTAGATGATGCTAGCTACAACTAACAGGCTAGTTTTTTTTTTTTTGTTTTTCCCAATTACGTACTCAGAAGTCTCCATATTTAACCACGGAGCACTTCATAGCACGGTGCCCATCTCCCACACATTTGGAATTCTCTACATAATAAATAGCTACATGAATAGCGCATAAATAGTTTACTCTAGAAAGCGACGAATTCCTATTTTTTTACTCTTATGTGTCATCATTTTGGCGATCAAATTTTCAGATCTATCAAAAGCAAAGTGCACATGCTGTGAACACTACATTTTTCATTCCTTTGAGAGAACTCTGTAGGGCACTATATAATTTATACTTGCCCATTCAGTTTAAATGGCATAAATCGAATGCTACATATACTGTATGCTGCATTCATGTGCCCCTCTGACTTTCACAGTTGGGAAGTCATTCTTCCAACGCCCCTGTGTTAACGTGCTTTTACGTTGTAATGTGGAAACAACATGGCCGCTACAAAGAACATGTGTTGCGTTTTATTGCTCAACGCGTCTAAACAACACGTTGACAGCTGTTTCCACTTATTAGTGATTTTGTCCCAGACTTTTTGCTGCACCAGTACATTCCCTGAAACCACAAAAACAGTGCTTTACTTGACTCATTATTAGGATTTAATAACTAATTCTAATTAATCAAGGTCACTCTATGTGGACAGTTACAGCCAAATGCTATTTTACAAATTACATATGAGCAAAGAATTTATCTGCAATATTAATAAAAAGTTAAATATTATTATTATATGTATTTTGTTAAATATACAAACTAGAACATACAAAAGTATGTAATATAAATACTTTCCAAATTATTGAAGAGAGAGAAGAACAAAAATCTAGGGAACTTCTAGGTAAAATTTAGGAATATATAAAAGACAAAAGTACCATACCAAATCAGTACGATTTTTTTAAAGGGGCATACATTAAAAAACAAGAAAATGGATGTTATTACAAAGGAATTTTAAAATGATTAATATACTAAACAAAGGAGATGTTTGCCCCTCACCATTGGCTAAAATGAATATGGTGTTTACCCCCATGTCAGAACAACAGCTCGGAAAGTCAGGGATGATTTTGTTACACGAGTTGCAGACAATGACATAATTTATGGTCCATCCGCATCGTAATTACAGGAAACTGAGAGCTCTGATTTATTAGATTTGGTACTTAATAATAATAATAATCATAAGTGCTTGAAAAGAAAACTAATGGATAGACGCCTCTAGACAACCAAAGTCTGCTCTTCAATGTAATTGAACCCAAAAGTAATGGGTATGATGCTTTATCGCCAATGCACAGTTCTTTTACAGGACCAACTCAATGATACTGTGCTATAACGTCAAATAATGATCAAATTCTAACACTGCCGGCACATTCAAACTGAAAATAAGATCTTCAAACTACAACTATACCATTTTATAAAAATGTAATTTTCTCTTTTGTGAGCTTAATTTCTTTGTTCTCACCTAATAGTCTTAAAAAACAGATTGCTGTTGGGCCCTCTGTCCGATATAAGCCCCCCTGCACCGGCCAAGGAGAACTCGGTGAGGAGCAGCTTAATAGATTTAGATGAAAGGAGAGAGTCATTGGAAGCCTCAACCAGCAGAGAGCGAGGAGAGCATCTGCTCAAAGGCCACCTCCCCACGCGCCCGGATCACCATCTCCAGAAGAACTCGGGCATGGAGCCTCCATCTCCACAGCTCCGACGCTAATTCCAGTGCCCCCGCCACACGCAGGCTAATTAAGGCCATGCATTTATTTATGACTGAGCTCATTAAACAGGGAAAAAGATGGTCGCCGCTCTGAAAACACATTAGTCCCCGAGGAAACTGCCTGTGAAGTCGCTCTCCTCAGGCTGTTTCAGGTCACAGATTCTGAATCTTTGTGACATATGAAGAAACAGGCGAGTTGTAATGCCTGGAAAAAAAAAAAAATGAAAAAAAAAACATCAGTTCTGAGGCGATGAAGTGATAATGCAGGACATTTTTCAGGGTATATTTGAAGCTACTTGAACTGGTCCTATAATTACATGTATAGGTCAATGACCGGGGGACGGATGGAATTTTTCCTTTTCAGGTCTTTTGCATTTCTGCCTTTGAGTATTTATGAAACGTGGTGTTCTTCACATCTGTGCACTACTTCCTTTAATATATGATGACAACTGCAGCAAAATGAAACGACACTTTGGGCAAAAAAGCAGTGATTAATAGACATAACTCAACTTAGATGAACACAAAACACCTCCCACCCTCAAACCACCCCACCCCCACTGTCTTTTTTTATATTACTGTGATATTTAAGTTAATTTAGGACTTTAGCAGTGGAGAGCAATGAAATCAAAGACAGAGGATATCCCTCAGGTGTATTTGCTCTCCTTAGAGTGCTTGTCTTTCTTACTCTCTCTCTCTCTCTCTCTCTCTCTCTCTCTCTCTCTGTGTGTGTGTGTGTGTGTGTGTGTGTGTGTGTGTGTGTGTGTGTGTGTGTGTGTGTGTGTGTGTGTGTGTGTGTGTGTGTGTGTGTGTGTGTATAAAGGGCATAGACAGCAAGATTTTACACAGATCCAACTCCCCTCCTTGTAATTGCAAAGATAATGCCAAATCACACAGTCCTTTGCTGGGACAACTGGCAACTTGATTTAGTGCTGTTTAATGGCTCCATAACCATAACTGAAAAATAATGTCTTTGATGTTTTTCATTTAGAAAGCAGATTTTACCACCTTTTTTTTTTTGTATGGATGCCAATGATTGATGTGTGACTGTAATTTACAACAATGAATAAACACGAGTCGTGAACTTTCTTAAAAAAAGAATAAAAATTGAGGGTATAAATCTATAAACTGGTGGGAGTGAATTGCTGAGATGTTCTGATCTGGTAAAGTTGCCCATCTACAGGGGACAGGTTCCACTTGAGCAGGTGTTTTCTGGATTAGTGAAGAAACAACAGGCATGTAGGTTATATATGCATGTGTATATATGCATGTTTTCTTGTATAAAGCTCGACTAGACCTGTGTATATTTACTTGGTGACAGATATCTGCTGTTATAGGATTCAGTCCTTTTTGTTGATACGGGCAAAATCGGGTGGGAATATTTATTACAGCTGGATCTAATTATTACTAATTGCTAAATGATTATTTTATCGATTAATTCATCGATCATCTTCTTGACAAATAAAATAATATTTAGTTTTTCTAAAACATCAGAAACTGGAAAAAATGCCCATCCCAACCCCTGAGAACCCAAAGTAATATCAAATATTTGAGGCTTTCAATGAAAATGTAATGAAAATTATTGTCAATTATGAAAATAGTTAATAGAATTAAAAAATCATTATTTTATTTAATGAATTATCTAATCACTGCAGTTCTATTTTCACCACCTATTTATCTACTGTCCATCTATGAAATGTCAGAAATTATATTTATATATAAATATATATATTTTATAATTATATTCAACTTTCTGGGCCATTCCTTAAAGAGTCACCACAACTAACAGGTGAAAGTAGATCGATCGTTGCCTCGTCCAATAATCAGTTAAGGAATTTCCTTTGAAATCTTTTATTTATTACACAGTATTTGTATAAAAGAAAAAGAAGAAGAAGAAGAAGAAGAAGGATATTGGGACAAGAATTGCGGTGTGTCTGGGAGGCTGCAGGCACAGAGGGGCTGAAATCAATCCACAGGATAGCTGAGCGCCTTATTTTAGGATGGCTGATAAACGACAGCATTTGGTGACCTTTTGGTGTTCTTATGGGGGATTTAACCCCCTGCTCAGAGCAGCGACATGCTGGTGGCTCCTGCAGGCACGGGTATGATGTGCGCTGGAACTCAGATGGGACTTTTTTTTTTTCCCTGCTTGGTGTTGCGGGACGCCTGCGCAAAAACTCTGATATCACATGTTGAGGTCTTCTGATTCACTGGACAGTGCAAGACCCCTAGTCTCAGACAGCATGTTGGAGTCTATTGTGTGTGTGTGTGTGTGTGTGTGTGTGTGTGTGTGTAGGAGAGAGAAAGAGAGAGACAGAAAGAGAGGGGTGGGGGGTGTAGGGTAAACTCTCCACTCTCTGTTAGGACTCTGTAAGATGCTTTCAACAGCAGGCAAACTGGTTCTGCACTTACTGTGAGAGGAAGCTCTGAGTGTTTAGAGTACTCAACCCACTTAATGCATTATTATTGTTACTACATTCTTGAGGAGAATGGGGAAAAATGGAACAAGGAATGCTTTTCAAGAGTCAAACCAGTAAAAGGGGAGGAGAAGAGTGTGTGTGTGTGTGTGCGTGTGTGTGTGTGTGTGTGTGTGTGTGTGTGTGTGTGTGTGTGTGTGCAGAGGAGAGGGGTAAACATAACATGGATGTTGACGATCTCATTCCTTTTGTATTTATTCTCATTTTTTTTCAATAAGGTCCCTTATGAGCCATGCGGGCCCAGATGTCTCGTTTGTAATCTCTCGTGAAATAAACATTCATCGTAGTGGGACAATCCGAGAACGAGCGGCTCCTATTCCCCTTTTTTTTCGTATTTATTTTTTCTGTGAAAAAAAAAAAGATGATGCAGTTACTTTTTTTTTTTTTGTAAGCCGATCACATATCCTAATCTTATAATAGCCATTCTGTGTGTCATTACAATTTCTTACGTTCCGTTAAAGAAACGCAGAACAGAAACACTTTTTTTTTTTTTTTGGCAGGAAATTTGAAATTAGGTTTTCTATGTGAAATTGATTTATTCTTTTCTCGGGGAAAACAGCGCTGCTTGTAAACACCTTCCACTTTCAGTAAATGTGGCCCTAAGAAGATAAAGAATCCCGGGTGCAGGGAGGTGCTTTGTTTCTCTATAGTTGCATTACGAGTGCATTTCCACTGTGAAGGACATCTGAGTGTAAAGTGAGCCTCTTTTCATCAGGAGGTGAGCCTTTTAAGAGTAAAAAGCAACACTTTAACCACGCTCCTTGCACTGGAGTTCACGGCATACATAATGGAGAGGATAGAGTTACCTGCTACTTTAGGCCAAACATGACTGCCAATAATTGCCTTACCAATATTTGCATGTCCCTCTGTGTTATTGAACACCCTGCTAAGTAACTGAGCACTCTGGCCTAGGCACTATTTTAAGTTGTTTGCTGACTCCACGGTGGACTGAAACAAGACAATTATGAAGCACATTTCACACCATTATCAGTCTCCCCAGGACTTCCTGGAGTTTTCCTTTTTGTAATTATTGTGATAAAAAAAAATAAAGAATTTTGCAGCAGCTTTTTTCAAAAGTTCCGACGTACTTTTTTAAGCTTTACGTGATTGTTTGCAGTAAAACTGGGGAAATTGGCAAAAAAAAAATGTCAAGGGAATTTTTTTTTTGTTCTTTATCATGGAGATTTATCTGAATCCACAATATGCAGCAGAATCTTTGTTTTTAAACACACAACATTGCATTACACTGCTTTTTTTAACCTTTTTGATAGAAAAGAAAAAAAAAATAACAGGCCACTGCAAAATGACATTTTTTTCTGATTTTACTACTTAAATGTAGTATATGTGTTTGGGCAAAAAGAACATTTGTGTTTGAGTCTATAAACTACTGACAAAATTTCCCCCAAATTCCAAAAATAAAAAATATTATCGTTTAGAGCATTTATTTGCAGAAAATGACAAATGGTCAAAATAACCAAAAAAGATGCAATGTTTTCAGAGCTCAAACAATGCAAAGACACAAGGTCAAATTCATTTAAAAATAAAATAATACTAATGTTTACACTTTTCACAGTTCATAAATCAATATTTGGTGCAAAAACCCTTCAGCCACAGCTTTCATGTGTCTTGTCATGTTCTCCACAGTCTTTACTTTCATTGTTCTTGGGTAACTATTCCACTCCTAGTGCCTCTTTTAGCAGAATGAGGTGTGTATGTGTTGGAATTCAACAGATGCTGGAATGGAATGGCTGGAATACATGTAGAGATGCTGATTTCAGACAAAAGAATGTAGTGGTTTCTCTTTTTTTTCTAACTGATACTGATATTTCCAATCTACCTTTATTGTATTATTTATTGCAGGTTAAAGTGGGCGGTGCTTGTTTTAGCAAATCACTTTGCCTGAAACGTCGGTGCAACACGAGTGAGCCCCAGGATCAAATACATTTCCTCCTTTACCCCTGATCTATTCCGGATTTTGGTGATTTCTTTTTCAAACATCATAATTTATGGTTTACTATCGATACATAATGACAAATGCAAATATAACTAAAAGTAGAGAGAAATCTTGCAGCCTACCCCTCCTTTAATAGGTGAAGAATCATTAGTATAATTAGTCATCCTTTTAAATTATTGAATGAGACAACAGTAGAGAGAGAGGTGCCACATTTGCCACATATTCTCCTGGATCTGACCAATCAGGAGTAAACACCTTTGTTGTATCACGTTTTCAAAGCAAAAAAAAAAACAAAAAAAAACCCTAACTGTAGTGATGAGCCGCATCACTTGCCCAGGCTTTGTCAAAACCTGATAAATGGTTTATGAGATACAAATGAACAAAGGAACAGACAAAGCCCCTTGGACCTAATCAGTGTAATTACAGAAATGCTGGAACGCCATGGCGAGATGCATAATTTTCATAGGTTTTGGCAAAATCTGATCGAGACTAGCCAAGAAAACAGATGGATGGCTGAGCTAATGAAGAACAAATAAAGAAGTGAAAGCTGAACGATGGTATGGGGGAAGATGTAGTTGAGAAATAAAGCGAACTGCTGCAGACAGAATATACATAGGCCTGCCAGTCAAAACTTGGCAGCACTGCGCATATATGTTCTAGTGTGGCCAGTAGGTTTTTCTTTTTTTCATAATGAAATGAGTATTATTCATGGTCAATTAACACATTTGACCTCTCTCTAACCTGACTAAACTGACACCTTTTTCATAAAAGTCTTTTTGCTAATTGGTGATCATTGGATAGTAGTTTTGATATGGACGCCAGATATTACACAGATTTTTTTGTACTCAAAACATAAAACAAGAAAGATTCCTACTCCTCATCATGGGCCTCTAGTTATGTTATTTTAGTTATTTTAAAACAGGCGAGAGCAAATGTGGAAAAACATATAATTCACAGGGGGTTGGGGAGGGGCATCCTTAAACTAATGTGTTTAACAATTAGGAGGAATGAAATGGCCTCACAACTAACCTAAAAACCTTCCCCAAGAAAGTTGCAGAGCGACAGACAGTAACCATGGTAACTCACACTCCCCCCTGCCTGTGAGAGGAGAGGGACAGACGCTGAGCTGCTGTCAGTGTCCTCTTTTCACACCGCAACTTTATTATCAATTTGCGTGAGAAAATGAGCGCGTGGTGTGAATATGTGTGTTACAGGTGTCATTTGCATGAGTTTCATGGTCAAAGCGTGAGATTTGGCAGCAGTGATATACAATAAATAATTATTTTAGATACACTCGAGGAAATATAATAACATGAAATCAATCTGTAGCATTGTAATGATATATGTTTTTAGCATTCCAGTACAAAAAGACTGTTTTAGGCATTCTACAGTTAGCATAGCAAGTGGTTTAAATGTTTTGACTTACATTGTTTTATTATTTATAGCTCCATCCTGAAATGACTATTCCTGTTTAGTTTTTATTATTATTATTATTATTATTGGCAGATGTTTGTAAGATTGTCTTAATTAAAGTTAGATACACAATTCCTCTGTGTATATGTGTATGTGTATATGTCTATATGTGTATGTGTTTGTATATGTATGTATGTATATACACAGTCTCTATTTATTTCTCTATTTATTTCTCTATTTATTTAATTATTTTTATCGCTCCTATTTATTACACTTATTTATTAGCTATTACTCCCGTGTTCACTTTTTTGTATTTTATTTATTGTTTTTATTCTACTTGATGTATTGTTGATTTCATTGCTGTTTTATTCTGTTTTGTATTGTCTAAACAATACTACTGTTTTTAATATACTTTATGTAAGGCGACCTTGAGGCTGCGAAAGGCGCCCAATAAATAAAATGTAGTATTATTATTATTATTACAACACAGAAAAAACTACCATGTTAACCTCTCAGCTGATTAATATTAAAGTTTCCGTTTGTCACAGATAACTGAAAGCCTTTTTTCTTTCTCTTCCCCTGTATATTATATATATATATATATATATATATATATATATATATATATATATATATATATATATATATATATATATATATATATATATATATATATTGCCACTCAACAGATGGCATAACATGACTGTTATGTTATCTTCATGTTCACCATCAAACAGACACATGGATGAGCACATGGCTCCTTTTAACTTCAGTGATTCAAATCAATAATAAAAGATAAAAGTACAAATAAGAGAACAGAGGTACTTGTAGTGCCACGCTGTTCCACTTTGTGATGTGCCTCGTTTTTTAAATCGGTTGATCTTAATAAAAGGCTGGAAGAATATTATTGTTAGCTTTAACTATGGTTCTCCATTTCTACAGTAGCCCAGAATAGACAAACCGAATGCTGGCTCCAGACAGGGCCTTTCACTTTTTTTCACAGCCACCTTAGTTGCTCCTGACACTTATAGAGTGAGGTGGGGGGGTTGGGGTACTCATTTAGTTGGCTGCAATCTGCAGGCCCAGCTATACTAGTCTAGATTTTTCTTAACCAAATACTTCCATTCCCCGTTAAAAACATTGATCCAACAAGTATCTACAGTGAGACCTCATCACAAATATGATCTACAATACCATGCCAGGCCAGTAGTGGTTGATAAGCAAAATCATCATCAAAAGCATCTACCCGCCATCCATCTGCACCAATGTTTTTAGACCAATTATCAAAACCGCAGCCGCCCGTGCTGCAGAATCCATGGCTGAACTGCCAAACGCACATCTCTAATCTACGTGGCCTTTAAACAGCATCATGGACCATTGAGTCGACCAAATCCAGGGCACAGGCTACGATTTTGTCAGCTGGAGGAGATCTTGGTTTACACTAATCTTAAATTCAGCTGTAAAGCCGCAAATGAAAACCAAAAGTATCAAGCGTACAGACATAACCTGAGACATAACCATCTGCGAGTATATGCGCGCTTTGATGTTTTGAATTCGAAAAAGATCCGGATTGGGGCAGCTACACTAATCTACTCAATCTAATATTTTCAAATCTCTCCAGTAGTTTATGCGGTTTGACATATCTCCAGGTAAGTGCCATGTCGCTGCGGTTCAGACTACACAAATCTAAACTGCTGTAGTCGGGGCCTGCAACTTAACTGCTAGATGCCACTAAATATTACACACTCTATCTTTAATCTTTGCATTCAGCAGCACTGAAGCCTATGTTACATTACTAAGGAATGAAGCATTTTAGACAAAGACGAAAAAAATCCTTTTACAAAGCTGTAAACCCTTCGTAATATAAAATAAATAAATCTCCAGTTCTAATATTTACGAGACAGTAAACTAGTCTGGCAGAGACTGGGATTTCTAAATAAAATTCCCCGCTTTGCACAGCCTATCGTGCAGAACACAACACACTCTGCCATAAAAAATCTGCTAATCACACTTAGACAAATGATAATCAAAAACGTGCAGCAGAATGAGGACATAAACTAATTATAAATAAATACAAGGTGACTAATCATAAGTAATCCAGCTGTGGTGCATCAGCAGACTCCCCAGTGAGAGCAGGATGGAGCTGGAGTTGAAGCAAAGTGATTTCCCTCAGGCAGACATGCCATTTAAGTGTGCACCATTGTTGTGGGTGAGATCCATTAGCCTTCACTCTGTGGGGTGACCGTGGCTCAGGATGTAGAGCGGGTCGTCCCCTAATCAGATTGTCACTGGTTCGAACCCCTGTTCCTCCAACGTGTAGCTTGAAGTGTCCTTGGGTGAAACACTGAACCACAAATTGTATGTGGGACACTTTGTGTGTGAATCATTACACTAGAAAATTCCATTTTAGTTTGCCACATCAATGCAAATTGTCATATGTGGATTAGGTGTAAATAGTGGTTTAGAAATAAGAATAATTCTGACTGGAACTGAGCAATTCGTCTTGTTCAATTGATTTGGAAAAGGAGGACGTATAAATGTGTGCACACGCATGTGAACAGTTTGTATATATTTATGTGTGTATGCGTGTGTGTTTGTATGAGCATGGGTGTGTGTGTGTGTGTGTGAGTAAACAGCTTAATGGAACCAAGCGGATTTCATAATGGAAAAGGCCACCGTGGTGTAGCATGACATAGTGTATGTGGATTACTGAGGTCACTTTAAAGCAAAATCAAACCCTGAAATAAAATCACCTTAAAGGATAATTTATTATTTTTTTTCATTTATTTATTTTATTTATATTTTTGTAATCTGATACTCAGAGGCTTTTTTTTTTATTTTGAGAGTCGTTTAATACGCAGGTGAAGGTGGAAGGCATGCTCCGGTTATCACCTCAGAAACATCACCCATATGACAACTGTACTGCATCTTTAGTCATTCAGGCTCAAATCATCCTAACAGACCTTTAATTAAATGCAACAGCTGAGCTAAATGAAGATGGTGG
This sequence comes from Lepturacanthus savala, assembly GCA_030544235.1. Lineage (NCBI taxonomy): Eukaryota > Metazoa > Chordata > Actinopteri > Scombriformes > Trichiuridae > Lepturacanthus > Lepturacanthus savala. The sequence goes on from CM060481.1 coordinate 9,393,455, forward strand.
TTTCTGAAACATTTTAGAGCCATCCAAGTATTATTGCTGACTAAAATTTGTTGATGTTAGTTGTTCCCCAAAATTCCAGTTTTTATTGGTACATCCAGCCAAAACTCCATTTAATATGTATTATCCGTCAAGATTGTTGCTTTTCACAGTGAAACTCAGCTCCAAGTCCCATTTGAAACCTTTGAGACTTGGTCCTGCAACATTGATTGTAGGATATGTTTTTGGCTGTCCATTTGCTAGAGTTCACCTTGTATTAAGCATTTTTTTAATGAACAGGTTGTAACATTATTCAATAAACAAGACCATTCCATAGTTGATCCATCGTTGGCCGTTTTTTCTTTTCTTCTAATGGTAAAGTTAGTCCGGTGGTAATAAGCACATGTTCACAACAAAACCACATATTTAGTAAACTAAGTTGATGGTTTGTGGGTCGGATTCGGGTGAATTTAACACATATTTTTTGCAGATTGAGGAGTTTCTGCCCCTTATTGGCTACAGGTTAGCAGGACAGCAGGAGCCACTGTGTGTTTATGCCATGTGTATTTATGTGTGTGAGCGTACAGCAGGGGAGAGAGACATGCTTTCATGTTATTATGGGTTATGTAAGATAGTAAATTACATCACCTGCAATAGTAATAGCGGCAGGATTTTAAGTTCCATTCATTTAACAATCACCACCAAGGGCGTCAATAATGAGAAGGAATTTCTCATTAGTATGAGTAACATATAGGCCCTAAAGTGGAAGCAGGCAACTTTTGAACTTTCTCCCCATAGCATTTGAAAGTGGTATTATTGTTTGGGCTGCTGTCACAAGACAACGAGAGAACATGTGCTTTGACTCCATACCTCAACCCCTGAACATAACCTTATCACAACCGTGGGGATGGTACTACTGAAAACATGATTTTAACAGGACAGGAACATTTTTTGAGGCAGATGTAAACCTTGACATGACACCAGATTGCTTTCTGTTTTCCTCAAAGTTTAGTAATATATCTGCGTAGCAATATAGTTTGAGTAATGGTATCGCATTTCAAACAAGTACTTGGGGTACTTGTTTGGTGGAGGGAGGAGTAACGTTAGAAGATACAATTACAAGAAAAACAGTCAATTGCCTAATTTAATCTAAAGCGAGGCTTATATGGAACCAATCTAAACACTGATGGTGTCATTATTCCATAACCTTTACACCGCAATCAAGAAAAAAAAAAAGTTGTGTACTTCCACTTTAAGTTTTGGACTGTCAGTAGCACGACCATTTGAAGAGGTCAACTAGGACTTTGAGAAATTATAATAAACATTTTACCCTATTTTATGACATTTAAAATGACTGATCGTGAAACAAGAGTAGGTGAAACTTGGTATACAGCTCGACGCTTTAGGCAATTTGTGAAAGTGTAGCCAGTTTGTTACATGGACAGTTAGTGTTGTTTGTAGCTGATTGTGACATCTTTTGTTTCTATTGTAATCTCAGTGATTGTTTCATATCAAATTTGATTAAGGCAAAGCAAGCATATTTTGTGCTTGTTTTTGTGGTGTTCCATCAAGTATACTAGTATTATATAGTAAGAGTGTTGTGATTGATCCACCAGTAATCATCACTGGTCAGTTATGAGCGCTAAAATATTTCATAGTAGACATTTATTAGTGTTTTTTGACTCTTTTTTAGACAGCACATCTTCAATTTGGGCCTTAAAATTAGTTTACAGGTCAATATTCTTGAAAACTCCTGAAGCACCTGAAACCTGAACGCTCTGGGATCCACAATTTCGGTGTGGTATGCTAATAGGCGGTGACGGTGTGGTATGCTAATAGGCCAGTAGTTAGCGTTGTATCTTTGCAACTTGACGTACTGACGTCATGGCTGACGTATTAAGGTGAGTGTTTTGGTGGCATTGTGTCTCTGCATCTCAACGTATGATCTCAACTCTGAAAACTCTTCCTAGTTATTCTAGCTAGCGTGTATGTTGTAAGTCAAAAGATTGGTAAATTAGCAAGTTAGCTAAGGTAAATTAACAGCCAATTTTGCAAACGTGCAAAAGGTGTTCGCTCTACTTACCAAGTCATCTCCTTCTTCTGGTTTGACATATTCTTCTTATGTTTTACAAACTGTTTGGCTTCCATTTCGGAGCTTGGGGTGGACCTATAGTGCATGCACACATCACCTTTTTCAGCTCTATTCCGACTACAGCTTGGGTGTGTTAGTCCAGCTTTGCAAGTTTGATTTCAGTTGCGTTAGCATGTTTTTTTTAGGTTTCATGTAAACGTACTGACTGACAGTACTAAGCGGGTCAACAGCCAATCAGCAGCTAATCAGTGGCAGGTAGCATTCAAGCTTGCTCTCAGGCGCCAAGCATGGTCCAAAAAGCTGCTGAATTGGAAAACCCAAAATTTCTTTAGCCTAAATATACAAAATTGTCTATGTTGATACCAGTGTTTACTACTTTAAGGTAAGATTCAATAGTTAATATTTTGCCTAGATATATTAAAATTTCATATGCTGCAGACAGATCCTCAGCCATTCAAAACAACAGAATGCACCGACATGGACAAATTGTAATGTACTTCTGGGACACTAGGACAGCGATTTAGCATTGAACTCTCATTATGTTGGAGGTTACACGGGAGGGACATTTAATTTGTACTGCACTCCTCATTCATATTCAAGTGGCTCTCAAGTCCAAACTGTGATAACCCTGATCACCTGGGTTTTTTCACACTTTAGAAAGCTCCCTTCAGAGCCACAAAAGTAGCTTATATAACAGTTTTTACAGGGTGAGTCTACATGATGTGTAAACTTTCGAAGCATTTTAAAGTCCATCTCGAAACATAAAAATCGGTTTACTCTTTCCTCTTCTGCTGGAGGAAATTTTTTTTTTTTGTGCATGAAGTCTTATCCTGTACAGCAGCATTGTTTAGTGGCAGCGCTGGGCTCATAAGGGGCCCGGACTCCACAGATAAGCGCATCAGCCATTACTGGGTTCCTCCTTCAGACCTATTAGGTCTTGCAAGGACTTCAAACACCAATTTGTTCTGCAAATAGCCCATTCAATTTGTGCCTGCCAAAGAGAGACACCTCTCTCCCTCTCTGCAGTAATTGAATCTTCAAAGGGACATTTTCCTCTATTTCTGTCAGGTATTAGAGTGATGAATAGCAAACGGTCATTTGAACAGAAAGAGAGGATACATGTTTATCCATTTTCTGTTAGAGGCTCATCATGCGCCTTGATGATTGCTGGGCTGGAAATTGAATGGCAGCGGCGCAGTATCTTCAATGGAGTATTTTCAGTGGCGATCCAGACAAGTCATGCACCGATATCAGGGCTTTGCATGAAAGATAAATTCCTGACAAAAGGAGGGGGGGTCTTGTAGTAATTATGTAATTCAGACATAAAGGCGACCCTGAAATGCTTCATTGGTAAAAACAAGGGACATTATCACAGCGCTGTTGCTGTAAGGATGCAGCAAAGAGTGTGTGAACTGCAGTTCTCATTAGTCACGATTACAGAATCTATAAAGCAAGTTCAGCGAAATGTAACTTTGAGCTGTGAAGCTTTCAATGAATTTAAGGAGGCTTTAAATCTTCAATATTTTTATTAATTAAATACACCATACTGGAGCAAATGTCTCGGAAAATATCACAAATAAATTTCTCTTTCATTCAGCATTTATATGTTGGTGATGATCTCTACATTACTGACTATGAGCATTTTTTTTTCCTGTTTGCCATGGGTTCAGGTTTAAAAGGGGGGAGGGGGGAGGGGGATCAGGGAGAACTGGAGCTGAGTGCAGAGGGGTCGAATGTACTGTAGCCACGCCTGGACAACGACATTTACATGCATACTGTACATATATGGTAGTTTTACAAATACACCAAGAGTGTGTTCATGATTTGTTTTCCACAAAAAGCCACAGATTTTTTTAAACCCCATTTTTTAATATATACCACCAAAGAAAGAAAAAAAACACATTCCCCTTTGACAACACCTAAAATATATGAAGTGAAAACACCATGTTGTTGGGAAATGAGGATAGAAAAGGAAGAGAGGAAAAAAAAAAAAAAGGTCCTGGTTTTTCCCCCGAAATGTCTTTAAACAAATCTGCAGTGTTGGAAAAACCTGCATCTCTTGAATCTCATTAGTCTTTTTTTTCTTTTCTCTTTCCCGCTCACTTCAGTCACAACATCCTCTGTGTCGTTTTCTCTTCCTGAAAGAGTCCCTTGGATTCTGATCGGTTTCCTTTGTTATTCCAAGATCATGGAGTCCTCAAATGTCCCGATTCAGGCGCATTAAGTGCAAGTATCCACCCGTGTTTGGGGGGGGAAGCCAAGGTTGAAGGCTGGGGCGTTGGGTTATGGGTTTGCAGAAATAAATGTCAGGTTACCGGTAAGATGGGTGGAGGATTCCTTTTCGGGCAAAATGGGCCTGGGAGCACAGCTAAAAAGGCCGGGGTGCTGCTGATCCACGCTGTCTCGGGTGACAATGAGTGAGTAAGGGCTAAAATGAAGGCACACATCCTGCTTCCTGCACGCCGTCCGTCTAACACACCTGCATAGTGCACAAAAAAAGGAAAAAAAATTAAAAACATGTCATTTCAGAGGCATTGGTTCACAAAAAATGTTTCACCCCGATGAATCAACCTTCCCACCAGCCCAAGTGTAAGGCCCTTGTTTAATTTATTGATCAGCCAGGCTTTGAAAACCATCTGGTGTCCCATTTACTTTGCATTAACTTAAAAGTGCATTCATGAAGCGATTCTCTTTGGTATAATTATAACCACGCTCCAACATAACTGCAGGAGGTGTTCAGTCCTGTGAAACTGAAAAATGCAGGGGAGTAAAGACAATTATCTGTCTGCGTTTCCACCAGCGTTCAACTTTATCTTTCTTGTGTTTTTTTATATCCTTTGCATGATTCTAAGGGGCGATTTACTTTTCCCTTCATCCCTCAAATCACTAGGAGGGATTCCGTCTATTAGTAATTGCAAACTCCTACTTGGGGGCTAATTAAAGTGACTGACGCTGGGAGGGTGTCACTCCCCTGGGTCAAAGCAGCTCCGTATGAGAGAGGTAATTTGTCTGTTATGAACAAAGAGATTAGGAAGGAAGCTGGGAAGAAAGCTTAATAAATGAGCGTCAAATGTCCTGTGCCACGAATGCCGGCGACACCAATTACGTTGCGGCGAAAATCGCACATAATCAAAAACAATGGTCAGCAGATAACCCGCGTGTTTCCGTGCCGAGCAGTGACTGCTTCATTTTCTCTGATGCTTAACCAGCCTGTGTGCCTCAATTTATGCTGTGCTGCTGTGGATACATGAGGTATATTGATTTTGAGAACCTCTCGCCAAGCGTTGTAATCCTACTGTACGTCTGTGTTATTTTGAGGCCGTCCAAATTCTGTTTTAGCGGAGAAAGGGGGGAAAAAAAGAAAAAGAAATGTGAACAGTCTATGTGATAAAGTGCTTCGGCGGCATGGGTAATTCTCCTTGTTTCAGTCGGGGAGATAACACAAGCATCCTGAGACTGCGCCAGCGATGTTCCGGAGACTCACTTGATGTGTCTTGTTTATTTAATAATTCTCTCTCTGCTATAATTAAAGCACCAGGGCCAATATTCAGATTGCATTTTAGCATCAATAATTCAGCACTTTTCACTACAATTGATGTTAGCGCATAAATAAACAATGAGGCCTCATATTTACTACGCCAGCCATGGTGCAAGAGACATAGGAGGGGAAAGGGGGGGTGGGTTGGTGCGGGGGTGGGGGGGTGGAGTAAGGACTTAAACAGACATTTAAAATTAAGCTAGATAATGCAATGGCTTTCAATTTAAATGTGAGGAGCTCTAAGAGCTCTAAGAGCTGATTTGTAAAAGTGACAAGCCCTTAAAAGGCCTGTGACGTGGAGGGAGGGGGGGAAGGGGGGCGGAGAGGGGGGTTAATGGAGTTCTACCTCTCCTCTACTCACAAATCCACTCAAGGTGAAATGCATGCTCCCAACAATATAATTCCTCTCTCAGTCAGACTCTGACACACTCCAAACACCTCCCATATCTCTCGGTGCTGTGTGTGCAGACAAGGTATCAATAAAGCTCCTTGTTGTGAGGCAAAAATGATTACATCTCCTGCGGGCAGAATGAAGCTATCCTGAAGAATGAAGTTATCCTTCCTATATGATTAGGCCTTCTGTTTTGCTTTCACTGGAGGCATCAAGATCAAATCATGGGAAGCCATGATGACAGCCTCCGTGATATACTGGCTGCCGCAGCTTTGCTGTCTGTGTTCAACCTCGGGCCCCGGATACATATTTTTGGCCTTGGGAGTAATAACTTAGCCCAGGTGATCCGAGTCGCGTTGATAGAGTAGTCAAATGCTGTTTTAAACACTCGGTATTAATGGCAACATGTGTCATTTTTCAGCACAATTGGAAGGCTGGCTGGCGATGGCGAATAAATTCAAGATGAGTCAAACACGTATCTGCTCCACAACAAACGGAGTTTGAGGACAGTGGCGCCCGCACACACACACACACACACACACAAACACACAAAAAGAAAAAAATCATTTTCACATGTTTTGTGCTGACGTTTAATACAGATTTTCTGAGTGCATGTCCTCCAACTTGAATGATGGAAAAATCCATTGGCTGTCTGAAAATAAAATTCATCTCTGCTCTGAAAGATTTAATATCTGCCGCATGCCTCGCAGTAAAGTTGAATCAACTACAGCAATATAAACAGAGTGAAAAATGTTGGCGTGAAAATTACAGATGTTTTTCTCCTGCTGCTAATGACTTCAACTGACTGATGACAAGCTTTTTACGGACTGTCCTTTACTTTGAGGTTTTTAGCCTCCCATTTTAATAGTTTGAAAATGAGAACGAGAAGAAGTGACACGTTGCGCTGGTGCGCAGGAAGGGGTACGGTGTGTGTGTGTGTGTGTGTGTGTGGGGAGGGGGCGTGTCCTACCTTCTGGTCAGGCAGTAGTGGGTTCGTCTGCAGTGAACTCAAATGGCCGTTGATGAGCGCTGTGGGTCTGTCGTGTTCGCAGAACAGGCTGCCGTTGATGTAGTGGAACCGATCCCCGGGGACGAGCCGGTTCCGGCAGGTGGAACATGTGAAACACTGTGTGTGTGAGAGAGAGAGAACCGGTCACGACCTGGATGATCCTAATTCTTCTAGTGATATATATATGTGGCCCACAGCTGTGCATGCAGGTGTCGGGAAAAAAAAACAAACGGGTACAACAAAACAACACCTTCCAACTCCATTTCAGTTGCTAATTAGACTGATTTGAAGAATTGGAGAAACTAAATCATTGTTTCCTTAATTTGTTCGTCCATTCAATCAAAGTTTTTGCAAATTCTCAAGCAGAATTAGTGTATTATTCAGAAACATTTTGTAAATCTTCATTTTACAAGAGAACAAAAATCTCAGCTGGTCAATTACAGCTTGTTCCAACTTTTTTGAAAATTGATTCATTTTTCTAACAAAAAAAGATTTTCTGGTTCTAGCCTCTCAAATATGATATTAGAAATTGGCTATCAGACTGTTGATTAGATGAAAACAATTTATAGACATCATCAATTTATTATTATTATCATTATGATGATGTTATCATTATCAACTAGGGCTGCAACAAACAACTATTTTGATAGTTGAGCAATCTACCAATTCTTGAAATGGATAATTGATTAGATTAGGTATTTTCCAAAGCTGAAGATGGTTTGTCCAGACCAACAGTCCACAATGTAAAGATTATCAGTTTACTACTATAGAAGACCAAAGAAACCAGAAAATAATCAGATTTGGGAAGCTGGAACCAGAGAATACAGACATTTTCTTCTTAAAAATGATTATCAGAATAGTTGGCGATTAATGGAATAGTTGGCAACCAATCGATTAATCGACTAAACGTTGAAGCTCTACAATCAACAGGTTAAACGACTTGCAGCCCTGTCTTCAGCAATCACAAACACACAATTACATTATCAGCTTGTAACATTGTAACTTTAATTTTATTGAGTTTGTTGTTGAGTTTACCTTGAGATGGTACACGTTACCCTGCGCCCTCATAACCAGTTCACTGGCTGGAATGGACTGACCACAAGCGCTGCAAGCTCCGCTGTTTCCAAATAATCTGGGGAGGGGGGAAAAAAAAATGAAATCAGAGTGTTACTATGCAACCACCGTTAGATTTAGCCTTGTGAAATGGAGTGTGGCATCCTCACTTTAGGCCACTGAGTATGTGGCTGATTGAAAACTATATTCAGCGCCAAGTTCACCATTCGGCGGCTCCATTTCGAACTTTTAACGGGGGAGGGAAATGCAGGAGGAAGAAATCTAACTTCATGAAGGAATAGAAAAATCACAATATCAACTAAAAAAATATATAGAAATGAATCCTCCAGTTACTCAGCTCTCCACGAGCATCTAGCACTGAACCTGCGTATTACTTTTGCCTCACAGTTTTTGCAACCTAATAATAACCTGGAACATAAGCAATCAGGACCTAAGAGGATTTGATTGTACATCCAGGCGGAGACATAGTGCTTTTGCCATTAGGACTCCTGTGAATGCTCTGTCAGTGCCGTGTTTCCATTAGAAACCCGTAGCTACTCGGGTTGATATATAATGTGCATGGGTTAACCTTTTCAATCATGGTGTCAACACTTTAGATTTGCTTCTGCTCATCTCTTTCGTCCCTAACCTTCTCTCTCTCTCCCTCTGCCTCTTGATAATGAAATGCTTGCTCCAGCTTCCCTTCTATCTTCCTTCTGAGTCCACAATTTAGATTACTTCATCTCGGTGAGCAGCAAACTGAATGAAATTTCGATTTGAGCAGAAAGTAATTTACTGGGATCTGGACCCATTTGTCATCATATCTCACCGGGTGTTTGCTCTATCACTGCACTTTTCCTAAGCAATCAAATAAGACCACGGCATCTGACATGCTCCGGAGAGAAGGGGGAGAGAGGGAGAGAGGGATGGAAAAAGAAAGGGATAGGGGGGAGTGGTTAACAGTGGTGTGTGTGGATCAGATAAAGTTGTTTGGCGAAAGAAAAATGAACAAGAAGAGGAAACAGCGAGAGGAAAAGTGTTGTACGAATTCTTTTGGACAATGTTATGTGAAGTATTTAAATATTTTTGCTTCCACCATCCCGACCATAATCCAAGCAATTGTTGGATACTGACAAACAAACCGGCCAGAGCTCTTTGCAAAAAGGGTGGTGGTGGAGGGGGGGACAGAAATGGCTTTCAATAAGGCAGCCTAGGCAGAAGCAAATTTTGTCTTGGCATCGTTTGGAAAGCCTCCATCAAAACTCAATTTCAGAAACTAATTAACTGGAGACCGTCGTCACAACGCTGCCAATTCTCTGCTCTCTCTGGGACAAACATGATAGCGGAAATGAACATATAGGTCTTGCTTTAAGACCCTCGTGCCCGTGCGACACAAAAAGGAAACCGCACTTCACCCGCAAAGACGCCGCCTCCCCAACCTTCCCCGATTTCAAAAGAGTCACCTCGCCTCAAATTAAAAAAGGTGTTTCGTGTTGAAATTTATTCCTCAAGGAGTTTTCCTGTGTAAGAATACTGTTGAAAACCCGATATATTTTTTTTCCCCGCCGCAATCCTTTTTTGTCTCATACCAGGTTAATTATTTTACCACGGGATGGCTCTTGATAGGGTTTGATTTAAGGAGCCGAAGCCTTTAGGTGCTCAATTAAGTTGCTATATCGGTTTGAACTTGGGCTCTAATGGCCTCTTCTGCCAGTGAACTACAGAGCCGAGGTGGAGTAGACACCGCAGGTCAGTATAATTAAGGCCAAGGGACTCTTTAATTGCAATGACACATCTGGTTCCAGCCCCCCGCCCCCCCAGAAAAAAAAACACACATATCAGTGGTCCACACTATAGTTTTGCAGACACAGGAGGATGGCTTCGTCTTGATTTATCCGTTATGCGCTTTAAGAACAACATCTTTGATTGAATTAAACTGCGAAAAAAAACACGTTGGGAGCTGTCCATCGTCTGTGCGAGGCGATGACTTGGATTTCATTTCGGCGCTGACTGCCAGGTGAAATATAGCGAGGCTCGCTGGCTGCTGGGCTGTCTGGTAAATGCAGACCTCATTCACCGAAGGCCTTTGAGTAGGGTAAAATTACCCCACAACAATGATTTCTGCAACACAGTCCATTAAAAATGCCTCTCTACATCAGCAGCCAAAGCACCTTAAAAGCACTAGGCCATATTGATACTGAAGCGGGGCTTTGCATAATGGCAAAGAGCTGCATTAGAGGGAAGGGTGGAGGGGGGCGTGTGGGGAGAGGGTGGGGGGAGTTGTGAGGATGAGGGAGGGTGCACGTGGATCTGTGTTGTGTGTGTGCATGTGTTTTGGGTAAGAGGGGGGATGGGAGGTGTGTAGGGTGGGTAGATGGTTGGGTAGGGGTGGAGTGTGTGTGTGTGTGTGTGGGTGGGGGGGGATCAGCCAAATTACACTTGGTTAATTCAGAGTAACAGATCTGGCCCCAAGTGAATTGAAGGCCTTGAATTAATTCTGTTATGACAAATCAAGATAAACGTTTCCCCTAAATTGCATGCGATTTAATTAATTTCTGAGATCCCTTTTTTTTCTCCCTGGCCTAATAGTTCACATTCTCTTGTGCTGTCATAGTGCTTGAGTGGGCAGACTTCAAAGTGATATTAAATAACCAACTATTAGATTTACCTCACACGTTCTATTGGAAAAGTGCCATTTAATTACCTAGGCTTATTCAATTAAGGGGACAGCATTCTCCCCGATTCCAGCAGCCACAAGTAAATTAATTCTCCCTCTACTAGCAGCCCACAGAAATAATATCACTCCATCTTAAAACAACATGATCCCCCCCAACAGTAAACGCAACTTTGCCATTAAGTTTGACATTAAAGCTTTTTTCTTTTTTTTTTCTTGGTGGCTTGCGCTGCATGGAAAAAAAACACAGAGCGGCTGCTCGTCCTGTGATGTCTGTGGCGTGTGAATATTCCTGCTTGATTGATGGGAGATGGATATCATCCCAGACCAGGCATACATCCCATTATGGGCGTGAGATGTGATGCGTTCCGAATCAATCTGATGAACATTTTTTTTTTTTTTTATATCAGCTTCATTTATATAAATTAGGGACTACAGATTAAAATGTGTGTGGTATGGGCAGTTTAACAATCTTTTACCAAAAAAGAAAAAGGAAAGGCTGGCCCTTTAAGATGAGGGGAAAAAAAAAAAAACAGCAGCAAATGGCCTTCGCAATAATCCCTCTTCTCGATCTGTCTTTCTCTCTTGCTCTCTCTCAAAAGCCAATTTGGTTAATTAAATGTTTTGTTTGCAGTGTGGCTCTCATTCATTTCGGACACGTCACTGGGAGCGGATACAAGCCAGGGACCAGATCTCATTAGATAAAACCCATCAGGACTAAAGGAAATGGAGGGGGACTATAATTAAAGCATTTAATTGTGTAGACTCACTGTCAGATGTTTTTTTTTTCCCTGCTCCTATCTTTATCTCTGCAGAGATCTCATGGTTCCATAATATGCATTTTAGCTCTTCCACCAAGCATGCTCTCATTACAAGCGGAAAAGGTGTATCCACACCCCCCCACTTCCAATTTTAATTACGTTATAGTCCCATTATGAATGAAGTACCCCATTGACTTCCTCATCCTTTTTATGAGGTGGGTGTGAGAGCGCGCAGGCACACTTTAGATTTTGAATTATCCGTGCACATTTAATAGCAGTGTTGCATGCTCGTGTTGAGTGTAATACAGTTCCATCTTCTAGATTATTAATGCAAAGGAAATTAACTCAAGATACGTGTGTTGTATTAAAAACATGTCATGTTTTTTGCATAAAAGTGGACTGAAGTGCTTGAGAATAAAACACAACATAAAACATGTTCAAAGGCGTCTGGAATCTATACGGCAGTGGCACCACGGGGTGATTCAAGAAAAGTGTTTGAACTTTCAGTAAACCGTCTCATCCCGACACACCAGACTGCTCCACATTACCAGAATGAGGGTGTCATCAATAAGCTCTGGTTGGGTGTCTGGCACACCTACTAGAATATTTAAAAAGGCCCTCTTTGGTAATTAAATGTTCCTTTTCTGTTACACAAATACAAAAAAAGACCAAAATATAGAAATAAACGGATTACGTGTGCCCAACCCAAACACTGTGTAAATCCGACTAGACCATAGACATGCAGATGGTGTTGCAGAACAACTCGTTTGCTTCGTGCTCAATCCACGTTGCCCAGCGTGTGTGACCTCTTTCATAAGTAGACCGGGGAGACTTCAACCAGGATTCTTTAATGAGCACCGATGATGTTGGTACAATCTGAGACACATGTTTCACAGAAATACACCCAAAAACCTTCACCGATCAGTGTGCCACCAGCACAAATCCATGTTAATTCAGTCCAGTTTTTAAACTTGACTTAATTCCATTTCTCTATATGTTCCAGGACTTTTAAGTAAAGTTTTCTGCTTTCCGAGAAAAACAATTAAGAACAGATACAAAAAAAAATATGCAGGAACATGACATCTGTGGTAATTACAGTCAAAGTTAGCACTATTCCATATAACGCATGCATTATGAGCTCTTTCCCTCACCTGATATAGTCGTTTCTACAGAGGATCATGCCGCTTTTTGTGTAGCACGACGTGCCGATTTCGCCCAGCTGGGCCTGGCAGCAGGAGCACTTGAGGCATCGGCTGTGCCAGTAGCTGTCCATCGTGTAAAGAAGGAAACGGTCTGCGATTTTGCCCCCACACCCTGCACACCGCTTCCAGGACAGAGAGCCTGTTCCCACCGGTGGCGGCTGGCTGCTTCCTCCGGGATTCACCATTGTCCCTAAAAAAAAAAAAGAATCAACACCAACACACACAGACACACAAGAGATGATTTAGACTGTACATCGGTTGTGAACGTCCCACCCAGAAAGCTGCAGTTTGATACTTTTAGCAGCTAACTATTGTTTTCATACACAATGGAGTCAAGGAGCTTGTACCAATTGAGTTGATACGAGAAAAAAAACAAGGTAACGTGATCATGTGAAATTTCTCGATTATCGCATCATCATCTCGTTCCATCAGCGTGGTCAGACCGCGATTTGTACCAAATCACAATAGCTGATCTCATTAAGGGAAACAGTTCCGAGTCCCGTTTCTGCTACGAGAGAGAGGGAGAGGGCTCCAAGTCATTTAGCGAACTAATCTGCCCTTGATCTCGGTCTCATCCCCCGTGCTGTTGCTTCATTGGACCTCTTGTGATGAATGTGTGCTAAACGATAACACTCGGGGGACGGAGGAACAATTATACAGCAAGGGGCTTTTATTTTTTGTTGAAAGTCTAATAACGCACAACACTTCACCACATACAATTAGCTGGGAATTTATTTCAAATCAGTAGGGGATACAGTAGGACCAGGCTGAGGCAGGACTGACAGTTTGCCTCTGTTTACCAACACTTGACGCCCGGCAGGCCTTTGACCTATAAGCGCCACTGGAAACTGATATTTTACCAGCGTTAGGAAAAGGGACACATCTTCCCTGACAGACCACAGAGCCACCGTAATGAAGCTAAAGCGTTCTAATCTAATGCAACGCTGGCATTTGTTTTCACCGGCAAAAAATATGAATGCGGGCTCTTTCAAAAAAGAAAAAAAAAATGTAATCCTCTCCAATTTGGCCAGGCAGACTACATGCCTGGATAAAGCCAAATCTTTGTTGAAAGGCAGGTAGGCTAATTAGAGTTGGGGAAGAGGAGGAGGAGGAGGAGCAGGGGGAGGTGGGGGGTGCACAGAGAAAAGCATTCAGTAAGCCCATTAGCGATGGCTCTTAGGGACAAACCACAGCGTACCTTAGTGCTGATTAAATCTAAAAGGAGATGAATCAAAAAGCCGACCTGAAAGTGACTCGCTGGATAAACAAGACGGACCATCGTCAAGTTTCATTCAGAGAGGAGTTTCTTTTTTTTCCCTCGCTGAGGGATGGAGGGGACAGGAGGAGAAGAGGAAGAGGAGGGAGGGGGTGGCTTTTAACTTAAATGGGCTAACTCAAGTAATTACACGGGCAGGCAATTTAGGCGCAGAGACAAAGTCATGGAAATAGGAGAGAGAGAGAGAGAGAGAGAGAGAGAGAGAGAGAGAGAGAGAGAGAGAGAGAGAGAGAGAGAGAGCATATCAGGCAGCCATGTGCTAAAAGGTCCTGTCCACTGCTGCTTTATATAAACATATAAATATATAAATAGAAAATAAAAGAAATGTAGCATCGTCGGTGGTATTGCGAGCTAAATGCGTGAGTAAGGGATAAGGAAGAAGAGGGGATAATGTCGCGAGAATAACACGGGGCTGTCAAATATCGTTCTTAATAGAGAAAAAAAGACACAAGTAGGATCGACTGTTCCCACTTATAAACACTTCTAATTATTTTTTAAACACCCTGTCACCATGCAGCATAGTCTGTAAGGAGGAAAAAAAACACCCACCTCGTTCGCCTCTTTTAAGAGTAATGGCTGTGAAGTTAATGACTTGACGGCAGGTAAACAGGTACAACAAACAGGCCCCCTCCCCAAAAAAAAGTACAGGTAAAAAAAAAAAAAAAAAAAAAAGAAAAAAAAAAAAGCGGACACACTATCCTGAGCTCACCGGCAACAAGCGGGGAGAGAGAGGGGAGGGGGAGAGAGAGCGTCGAGCAAATGGAGTTATCAGATAGTATTTCCACTGGATGCTTCCCGTTTTACTGACGCTGCCGCCGCCGCCGCTGCTGCTGCTGCTGCTTCAGAGCTCGTTTTTTCCACTGGAACAAAAGGAGTCCATTGCGAGACGTAATTACAGGTCTGCGCATGCCGCGGTGTCCTCAAAGCGTGACAAGTGCGTGTTTTGGCAGAGAGAGAGAGAGAGAAAGGCGGGGGGCAGAGAAAAGGACAGATATAACGAGGCTGGCGGAGGAGAGGCTGTAATTGACTGTCCTCTGGTCCTGGTCTGCAGGTCCCGTTAGCTGCTTGTTCTACATGTGTCGCTGACAGGAAGAAACCTCCAGTAAAAACCCCTTTTAGCCGCGTGACGAAGGTGCCGCCGCGGCCAATCAGCGCGCAGCCCGATTAGGAGGAATAACAAATCCGGCCAATCAGAGACGGGCTCGAGACGGAGAGGTGAGCCGAACGGCGAGAGCCTGAACCCGAAGAGGTGCGAAAAGACACGGAGGAGAGACGAGTGTTAAATGTGCACACTGGCGGGGATAAGAGGCTGCACGAGACCAAAGGAAACCCTTAGTAAAAGTGTTTGAAGTCTATCACGTCTCGTCATATTTGGTAAAATAATTAATTCATTGTCTTCTTTATTCATCCACAGTATTTATAAAGGGAGTAATAGGCTGTGATAGGCGAGAATTCCAGTAAAACCGATGGATTTCACTCTCCTTTTTGACTGGTGTCCTATCCGTTCACGCGCAGCATTTATCTAAATAATAGCTGCATGGCAGCATCCAGCGAGGCACATTCATCTCACGTCTGAGTTTAATTAGTTGACATTCAATAACTACTCAGTTTACCGAGGGTGACTCCAATCTCTGGGAAATATCAAGGCCTAATAGCTGCGTAGTGGCGCCATCGTCTGTCACTGGAAGTAATCGCAGCAGAGCCTGCTCGGTTGTTTACAACCTCATTAAGCCTCAAGTCATTGGTTTCAACACCTATTAAAGCTAATCTGCAAGACCTCGATTTGGCTGAGATCCTTAAAATCCAGTCAGTCTTACGATTTTCAAGCTTTTCGCCATAATATGAGACATTAAAGGGAAGGAAAAGCAAGTGAGAGCACCTTTAAATATAAGTAATGTGCCGCTGTTATGTTCAAACTGGTGTTGAAAGAGAAGTGAATTTCTCCTCCTCCTCATTTTTTTTTTACTTTCAAACAAAAGAAGATTCACAGAGACTAAAACTGCTGTAAAAACAACAAAAAAGTGACGTCAACAACAAAAAAGAGTTGCTATTGGCGAAAAGTTGCTTTAGGGAAACGTTGCTTTAGATTCACCAGGTTTAGTGGTTTTACATGACAAAACATCTTCATTATAAAGACGCCCCTGGCTTCATTAGAAAGACATCAGATGTATAAAGATGATCTTATTCTTGACTTTAATTGTTTAATTATTCCTGCAGCTCCAAAGGAGATTGTGTAGCATCAAGCTGATTTCCCTTTTGGCAAAGCCAATGCTACTCCACCTTGGTTTGAGCCACATTCTCTTGACATTCTCATCAAGCCTCTCACTCACTAGAACAAAAAAACCCCACAGAAGATGGCGAAGAATATCGTTTCCACCAAGGAATGATTAATTGATATAAATGATTAAAACAGAGGGAAATTATGAAATGAATTTGAAAAGGGGCCTCACAGGAAATGCTTTGTTTGTTCCAGGCCTATTTTAATGAGCTTTTCATAACTGGGCAAGAGAAATTACCCTGCGTGTTCTTTTTTTTTTTTTTTCTGGAGCTCTTTTGCAAAATAATTATGGCTAGTTGAAGTGAGGGGGAGGAGGAGGAGGTGGCGGGGGTCAGGGAGCTGTGGGGTGGGGCGTTCCCTCAGAAATTGATCATCTCCTTTCTCCGCTGAGATCTTTTCAGTCCTGTGGCAGTTTCCAAGCAGCTGCATTATGAAACAGACCAGATAAAAAAAAGAAGAAGAATTGCAGCACACAACAATATGGCAGAACACTATTTCAATGTTTAAACAGGGACAAGAGAGTGTCAGATGTGGCTCGCAGTGTGTTGATACTCCCCACAGGGGTGATCTCACCAAGATGAAAAGGAGACCACGGTGCTTCGTAATGAAGCTGCTTGTCCTGTGGGAAAAAGCAAGAGAGACACATTCAAGCACGCCGGTTAACTTCAGATTGCATTATATTCCATTAGCATGACATTGTGCCACAAAGAGGCCTGTTTCAATCCGTACGTCTGCACACCACATGCAATCTTCTAGCCAAACAACCAAGGGCTACCCTAACTTTCTCTCACGCTCATTTTAAATGATCACATTGGATTGTTTAATGCGGCAAAGTGTGGCTTTCTGTGTGATATAGCAACTCGCTGTCTTGTGTGTGTGTTTGTGTGTGTGTCTAGAGGGGGGGTTGTCTTTTAGAGAGAATGATATTCAGTTAGCTGAGCCAACTGATGAGGGAAGATTAGAGTTCAGATTATCTACCGATAGAGAGGGCCCACTCCATGACCGCATGGAGGATGGCAGACTCCACAGAAAGATCTCCAAATGAAATCTACTGAATGATTAACTGGCTACTTACCTAAGAACACGTTAAAGGAGTAGTCCAACATTTGGGGGGAATTTTGCTTGTTTCCTTGTTACCTTGCCGAGAGTTAAATGAGAAGGTCTTTACCAGTGTTTGTGCACAAAAGGGGTAGCTATAGCTGCAGCCAGCAACTGGTTAGCTTAGCGTAGCATGACGACGAGAAACAGGCAAACCAGAATGTCACTAATTTAAGGTCCTGGGTTAATTTAAGGTTCAAATTAAACATACCTTTTTTGTCTGTTTAATTTGAATGGAAACAAAATGTATGACACGATTTCTTAATGTTGCCCAGTAACCAAAATGTTCCATTTTTACAGATTTGTAGAAGTACTACTAGACATTTTGTTACCTTAGGATGGAGCCAGGCTAGCTCTTTCCCCCTATTTCCAGTCATAGTGCTAAGCTAAGCTAACTGGCTGCTGACAGTAGATGACACTGATTAACTGACTACTTACCTAAGAACACATTTGGGAGGAATTATGCTTGTTTTAGCTTTATCTTGCCGGGAGTTAAATGAGAAGGTCTTTACTGCTGTTTTGCGCAAAATGGGTAGCTAGCAACAGCCAACTGATTAGCTTAGCTTAGCATGATGACAGGAAACAGGCAAAACAGCTAGCCTGACTGTTCAAAGGTAACAAAATCCTCCTACCAACAACTCTTCAGTTCTTTAATTCAACATTGTTTTGTCTGTTTAATATGAACAAAAAATGAAATGTATGACACGTTAGAATTTTTAAACTATAGATTTTAATAGGCACTGGTAGAATTTTTTTGTTTCTAAATGTTTTGTTGCAGTTTTTGTGCTAAGCTAAGCTAACTGGCTGCTGATGGTAGCTTCATATTTGTCATATAGACATGAGAGTGGTATCAGTCTTCTTGTCTATCATTCACCAAATTTCCCCAAATGTTGAATTATGGGGTTCCTTGTTGGCCATATAGTTATAGGTCCATCTTCCTTACCCTGTTTTGCATCTCTCCTATCTCTCGCTCTCTATTCCTTTAAATCATGCTGCAACATTTAGCATTTATATATGAACTACTGTGACACTTCCTATATGAAGGTCTGGTGAAACGTTGAAAAAACGGTGCATTTATGGGAAACAATGACTAAGACTATGCAGTTCTACACATTGCATATCAATACTCTTAGCAAGTTTATGGTTATGGTAGATTAGAGTCAAGCAACATCAAGTTGAAATGGCATGAAAATAAGCACATTCAGAATGACACAATTAGTGTAATCAAACCATTCAAACTGAGTTCATGGCTGCAATGCTTTGTCTTGTGGTATATTCGCAGTATGCCAGGAAAAGGTTTTCATGTGGTTCCCGCTCGACTTGGGTCATGAAACAATGAAACAGCAAGAAGTGTTTTGCTCAATTTGCCGCTCTAAAACTATGACTCAACTTATTCATTCAGTGCTATTGATCTTGCTCATTTATTGTTTGTAATTAAAAAGAGAGAAAGTGAGCTTCAAGAAATAGAAATAAACAACTCAATAAATACCTCCATTATGTCAGTGGATCTTTCTGAAGCTGTCTCTGTGCTTTTTATTTCATCAGCACTGGGCAGTGTCACAGCTCTGAATAGAAAAAGCACCAGGACCAATATGATGATGATGTGAACTCAAGAGATCAAAAAAAACAAAACAAAAAACTGAAGCAATTATTGCATGTTATATATATGTGACACGTAAATGATTTCACAGTCCAAACGACAATAGTGTCGATATTTCTTAGTGTTAAGGTAGCTTATATTCTACAATTTTCCTTGGTTTTATTTGAAGTTTTGATATCCCTAACATATACCAAAAAATAACACCAATATAGTTTTACATCTCTTATCTCAAGATTCTCTCTGGAGCTTTAGAAAAACAGGATATTTAGATGTGACAACTTCATGGACGCCTTGATGACTTGTTTCAAGGCACTATTTCTGAATATAGACTATGTGCATTTCTCTGGTTTCTCGTAGGTAAAGAATAAGCTAGGTTAGCTAACATGGATGTTTAGCCTAGCTGCCTCACCTGGGAATCGAACCCAGGACCTTTTTGCATTGAGGCAACATTGCTAAAGTGAGCCACTGGGTCCCTCGTTTCATGCTTGTTAAGAAAAAAGAGAAAAAATTTGTTTGTGTTTGATCATAATAGGCAATATATGTTACAGCTTAAAGGATTAATAATGAAAATTAAAATTATGAAAAGAACTTTTTCAGAGCGTGTATGAAAATATTTAGTCTCTATGTTCCTGTTAACACATAACAAAATATGACCACCCACTCATTCTGTAATGGTCTGGCCTCCTGCAGTGCTGATGAAACCTGCCCGAACACAAGTCGTTTAGAAATTGTTCCTGTCGTGATGTCACAAGAGGAGTGAAAGTAAAGAGTAACCTAGCTCTGTGAGGGTCGGGACATCTCCTAGAGCAATAAACCAATCACAACAGAGTGGGCATTTCAGTATAAAGGGGAGGGGAGGGAAACATGGCTTTTCAAAGTGTGCAAAAAGGCAGATTGCATTGCTGCAACTTGTCTAACCATAAAAAACAGGCTGGTGTTTATTAATAGACCATAAATATTTAAATATTATACTGGGAAAATGCCGAAATAGGGAGGATAATAAGGATTTGTGTCAGTATTTCATTTCCTGTTTGTTTTCTACACTTTTGGAAGAATGCTTTGTCGTTTTCTAAAAATGTGAACATATTTACACAAAGATTTTTTGCCCCATTTGATACCATTCTAAAAGACAAGGGACTTCTGTTTTCCAAAAGTTTCTAAACCAGAGTCTGTACAGAATTCTATGACTCAGAACGTAGACATTTCCTGTGAAGCTACAGTATATAATGAAACCATCACGTCTGCCATGACATTTTCATATAAATGTAATGGATTTTGGAGGTTTTTGATGGATCAGGGTGCACATTTTCAAACACACCAGAAGCCCTTGACAGTAATGAATGTGCAAAACAGAGCCAGAAAACA
The DNA here is from genome assembly GCA_030544235.1 of Lepturacanthus savala. NCBI lineage: Eukaryota > Metazoa > Chordata > Actinopteri > Scombriformes > Trichiuridae > Lepturacanthus > Lepturacanthus savala. The sequence continues at coordinate 9,413,768 of CM060481.1, forward strand.
TCTCAGCGATGCAAAGAGAGAGGGAAAAAAAGTCTAATGATGGAATTCAGAAACTAAATGACAGAGAACCAAAACAGCCCTTCCTTTAAGTGCTTTAATCGTCGGATAATTACTTCTGCACACTATTTCAGACTCTCTGCATGCGCACACGTACAAACACAAACAGAACACCATGTGCTGCCTCTAACAACATTGCTTTAATGAAATATCGTGAATCCTTAATGAGTCTCAATGTCTTGTGATAAATTTCATAATTATTCAACCCCACACAACTGGAGAGGGAAATTCATCAGTCAAAGCAAATTAGTTGGGATCCATTAGGGTTCAGTGTCTTGTAGGGACATTCACTTTATTAGCTCCTTACAACCATTGCCATAATTGGGAGCATATTTCATTTGGCTCTAACCCCACTTTACTGAATGACTGCTCCCTTCCCTTTCCCTTTTTTTTTTATTTACAGCGACATGCTCTGCGCTGCACAGTGTGCATACCATCTCTGTTATACAATACAACACAGTGTGGGATATGGTGTGCTTCATTTATTCATTTCAGGAATGGCATTTTTTCAATTTCACCTCCTCCTCCGAATTTGCTCCTTTCTCTTTCAGTTGAGACAGAGAGACAAATATATCTGGTCCATCTTTATCGATTCATCTTGAACTTTAAAGGGAAAAAAGTGGTGAGAAGCAGCGATATCTGTTGCCTTTATTATAGCTTAAACAAGCCAGTTTTTGTTTTTTTTTTGTGAGGAGGCGATGGTCTGAGCATGCAGCTCCTTGTTGATCAGTGGCACACGGCAGAGGGGATAATTTCTTTAGGATGACTGATGATGGCTTCCACTCACAGATGCCTCTCTTGTTTGTCTTGGGGCTGCCTCGGGGGTTCGCCTTACTCTCGCTCCTCTCCCTCTTGCTCTGACAACCTGCAGACATCTCAGATGAGCAGCTTTCTTCCCACAGAGACACCAAGTCTCAGACATAGAAGAATGAACAGGAAAAGCTCTCTGTTTAGTGTCTCTGCGAGGCCACGAGAAACCGATGGTGGAGAGAGGCTCCTGATGGCGGTTCAGGAGTTGCTTGAGCTATGGGATTTGTGAAGATTATGGGCTGAGAACAAATGAGAGTCAAACTTCAATTTGAAAGATAGCAAACTTGCATTTATTTGAAAAAAAAAAAATAAAAAATTGCCTCTGATTTCACTGCATGCATCAGCGTTTAAAACCAATTTCAGCTGTGTGGTTCTCCTACTTACTCCAAAGGTTTAACATGCTTTGAGAAATGTTGTAGATGCCTCTTGAGAAATGTTGCTTTGTGAGCAATAACAGGCCCCATTTAAAGAAAAATGATCACATTGGTTGCTAAAAATTCCTAAAACTAGGAATAGTCGACATGATCCATTTACGACTGTTAAATATGACTCACGCCTGTTAGGAGCAAAAGCTAAAGTATGGGTGTCACAAGGTCAGCAGGAGTAGATGTTTAGGTCAATGAAGTGTATGATATTCAATTCTTCATTTAGTTCTACTTTGTTCTCCAACAACTTCTGACGGCAATATCTGTAGTGTTCCACTGTCTTCATGACATTGTCTGGTGTCAAATCAGTCAAACTATTACAATGAGCTAACAGATGCTAAAAAATATACCTATGTTCCCTGGGCCCTGTGTAAACTGTTTTGTGACCTGGGAACATAGGAGTCCTAAACCTAATGCTAAGTCCTAAACCCTAACTCATAACCCTAGCCTTTACCCCTAACCCTAACCCGTAACCTTAATGGCAACCCTAACCCCAACCCCTAACCAGGAAACTGCACATCAGATGATAAATGTCTGAGGGTTTGTCACCACATCTTTCATATTTATTATACATTTATTAAAGCAACTTCAAAGAGGCACTTCACTCTTTTTACATATCAAGTCCAGTTTACTTGTCATTAGTAACTCATGAACATCAACAGTAACTCAACCGCATTTGTAGTACATATTCATCTGGCCACAGGCATTGTAATATTGTGGTTTTAGCTGCTTGCTCATGCTAATGGTATCACATAGAAATTCCTGATTCCTACATATAGCACCTTTAATGAAGTTTTATGCTGTGCCAATTTAGATAAAGACAATACAAAGATGCGAGTAAACACTCAGGAATCATTTGTGATTTGGCGCAATGAGAACATGAATTGAGAATTAACTGAGAATTGAATGAGATTTAGACACTGCTAGCCCGCAGACAGCTAAGTACTACAGAAACATTTTCTGGCAGTAGGAGGTTCTTAATAAAGTAATAAAGTAATTTTGGTGATTAAAAAAAATCACCAAAAAGTGAAGAGAAATTACTCTTCACTTTTGTAAGATGCTAAGTTGCTATAGCTGCCTGCTACGGTTGTATTTAACTGTGGGCCAAGTTAGCGCTAGCATTAGCCCCAGTAAAGAAGCACAGCTGGTCTCAGGTGATCTCGGAGGTGAAGATGCTGGATGTGTGGAGGGTCCTGGGGTGAGGTTACACATGGTCTGTGGTTTTGAGGCCGGTTGGATGTACGGCCAAATTCTGGAGCTTTTGGTAGTGAAATGAACATTCAATTCATGGACGACAGCCCTGGTGGACATTCTGGCAGTCAGCATGCCAAGTGCATGCTCTCTCAAATCTTGCAGCATCTGTGGCATTGTGTTGTGTCATAAAACTGCAGATTTTAGAGGCCTTTTATTGTGACCGGCCTCACACCTGTGCAATAATCATGCTGTTTAATCAGCATCTTGATAAGCTTCACCTGTCAGGTGGATGGATTATCTGGGTAAAGGAGAAGTGCTCACCAACACTAACAAAATGTGAGAGAAATAAGCTGTTTGTATGCATAGAACAGGGCTTAGATCTTTTATTTCAACTCGTTTTCATAATTTTGTTCAGTGTAAATAGATTTTAGATTGAGGCATGCGTTCAAAGTTGAAGGGCAAACTCATTTTGATACATAATGTCAACATTTTCTCGAGGGACAGCGGATTTTCCACAACAACATTGAGGCCCTTCACTGAGGCCTCGCTGTAATGGCTTAATCTCATTCTTCCCACATCATGGCCATGTTTGTCCAAAAAGCCTATGCTGTGTAGCTGACCTGATTGGAAGGTAATAAAAATCTAACTCGAACAAAGGAAAGAAATAAGCTACATTCAAGCAAACACACACACACACGCGCACACACACACAGAAAATAGCACCCTTATCATCCCAGTTTCATTTAGAGTTGATTGCTGTTGGATTATAATGCAATCACCACGCTGTGTGAGCCGTAACTATGGGAACTGGTTTTAACTGTTTATCTTGCCAGAGATCTTAATTTAAGTTTGAACACTTAGATGTGAGAGACATGGGAAATTGACAAAAAAAAAAAAAGAAAAAGAAAGAAGGAGGTGGGGGGGTGGCGAGCCGTGGAAGAAGAAAATGGAGAAACAGACACTTTCTTGTTCTTTCTGTTGCATTTCATATGCAATTTAATTTGTCTTTCAGAGAGAAAATCAATTTATGATGACAATCCGCAGGGCAGTAATGAAAGCGGCGGAGTTCCTTTGCCATGGGAAATTTTCCCAAGAATGCAACTAATCTTGACAAAATGAATCATTCACACTTTATTTGGACATCTGTGTTAACCCCCCCACCCCCCCACCCCCCCCCCCCCGCCCCCCTCCCCTCCCCCCTACTTTCATTCATTTGTGACAGTTTTATTACAAGTTGTGCAGGTGGCTGGAGGCTCAGGAGCCAAAAAAGAACGCCGTATGGAGATGGTCCAAAATGTTGGGGAGGTGCTGAGTTTATAATGGTGTTTCCTCTCTGTCAGTATTGCAGTGTGACTTCTCTGTTTCTCCCTCTCTTTCTCTCTGCGCTGACATACTGTCAGAACCCGAAGACGCACACTGGACAACACAAAGCAGGAATATTGTGTTTCGCTGTACCTCCCACTATGCTGCAATCTACTCAACTAAGATGTCTGACTTTGACGTGTGAACAAACCCAGATTAAAGGCTCTGCGTAAGCCTCCCCCTTTAACACAGCCCTTTAAAACTAACTCCATCCTAAATACAGGAAATTGCACATGCTGCCATGGTATCAGCCGTGTACTCTGGGACTCACAGCGAGCAGCTCTATCACAGTTTTGGCATCCCAAGAATTTCTACAAAATGTCAATGAGCTGCATTTCCTTTCAAACTTATGAGAGAAGTGATAGTGGTAATTTTTTTTGTTTTTTTTTTATTGATTTGTCTTTTTCATTGGACGTAGTTTTGAGTACTATAATACAGCACTTTAAAATTAAGCTGCACTCACAGTTTTGTATAAACAGTGGATCAAATATGTTATGTTAAAGAACCGTCTCTGGAGTTTCCTTTAGCACTGTGGAGCTTTTCAGTATTTATTAACTGATTGATTTGGTTTTATAATAATAAACTTTATTTGTATAACGCCTTTCATACAGAAATACAGCTCAATGTGCTTTCAGTCTGCCAAGTCACTATTCAGTTCAGTCCCAGCACTTTTATTAGGCTTGTTTAGAAGTGCAACTGGAAGCTAATTTTAGTGCAATGCACAGCAACACATAGAGTAGAGTAGAATTAGAGTAGAATTATCTTGAATTATCTTATTCCGTTGTCAGATAATTTTACTTATTTCAAGATCTCAAAGAATTTAAGATGAAGACGAATATGAGATAATATAAGATAAAAAAATACAAAATAAAAAAGTCAAACAATTTAATCTTATTTTAACACATTTAAAAGTTTAAGTTTAACCTTTTATGCATGTAATTATATCGGTTGAGTCACTAAGAATCAGTAGTCACTAGTTGCCACTTGCACAAATATGGATATAAACAGAACAATTAACAATAAACTGGTTATACCAGGCACAAAATTCATATTGTGTTTGTTATTCTAGAGACTTAAATGTTTAAACAGACATGTACATATCAGGGTTGAAGATCATAATAATTTAAATAAAATTTCCTCTTCTTGGAAGGGTTTGTTTTTGCTATGTTCTCAGGAGGAACGGGCAGTCATATGTCAGGAAGCACTTGGAAACTTTTTTTTTTTTGTTTACAACCTTGTGTGCTATTTTGTCATTGATAAAAAAGTACGAGTAACATTTGGCTTTTATATTATGACTAGAAATGACAGTCACTTTGGCAACTATTGCCAGCGGGATTAAATGAGTTAAGAAAACAAGACTAAAAAAACCTGAAATAGGCAAAATTATCTGGCATTGGATTAAGCTCAGCACCAGAATAAAATAGCAACCGGCCATCGAAACCAAAACAGAGCTAAAAGAAGAGCGAGTCATCAGCTGGGAAAAACATAACAGTTCTCTCCAGTATGTCTAATGGCATCTGTTTGCTATAACGTCTTATAGCCATAACAATTATAAGGGGATAATAGCCCTAATGCAGCTTTAAGATTGTACCCCTAACCCTTCATCCTGTCTAGTAAGTGCATGCCTGCATGTTCCTGTTAATTCAGTGTGTATGTTTGCAATTTGAATCCCACTTGAGAAAGGCAGACTCGGCCAGCAACAATAAAAGTCTCTATGTATGCGTTAGCACTTTGAATGGCTGAAATATAAACAGCAGCCACAAACAGTATTAAAATGGGGTTTGAAATAATTGAAACTTTTAGGGCTGTCTGAAAGTGATCTCTTATTTCACTGTGACGTGGAGAACAATGAGTCCCATACTGTATGTTTACTGATTTTCATTGAGAGGGAAAGAGTAACAATGGTCTTCAGACAGCCCTTTCTTTTTCCTTTTTTTTCTTTTACAGCAAGTCATTTTTAACAAGCTAGAAAAGTGTAAAAAACAACATACAGTACTTTATTGAAATATTTTAATAATAAAATACAGCAGCTTGTTGATTTCAAGAACTAATACAAGGCAGACAAATACTGAAAAAGTCTATTTCTGTTCATGTGTTTTACATTCTGTGCATAGCATTTCAAAATAAAAGCATTTTTGGTATTTTTGGTCCTATAAGGGGCTATATATATTTCCCCAGGTCTCTGGTGCTTAGCACCCCAAAACCTCTGATCCTAGAATTGCCCATGTCAAACAGCATCATAGTTGACACTGAGCTTTTCCTTTTCCTCCATTTCTTTTTTTTTTTTTTTGCTTTTTTCACATAACCGTATTTCACTATTACACTATCCATAGAGCATTAGGTGTAAAAGTCCTTATTTCTTTGATTTTTCTTTCATTCAAACTTTTACTCTTAAGCATAGAAAATGTGAAATTATATATGTGAAAAGCAGACAATGTCAACCCAGACAGGATTGAGCAGGCTCTTTGGGTCTAAATCCTGCACTTTCGATTTCTGAAATTCCAAGCGTTTTAAATCTCTAAACGGGTGATAAAACTGGCAAAAGAATAAATTGAACTCACACTATTCTGAACGTACTGACATCTTATTTACATCCACTTGCCGTGGCCACTTTCTCTTACTCCTCTGCACTGTTTTCCCAGAACACAAGTTGACTGAATTGCAAGCTGATGTGTGAAATGGAAATAAGTTGAAGTGGCAAGGTCAGCGATCAATAGGAATTTAATTAATGAAGAGTATGCAATACTGTTAAGTATGGATTTCCGAACGCCTATGATTGTGTTCCAATCATTGAAATGTCGCCAGCGTTACATCTGGAAAATGTACAACCTTTTGTATACCTTGATTTCTAATTTCAATCTAATAAAGGAAATACTATATTTAGCTTCGCCTGTGACCAACAACTCACATTGCAATATGCGTTTCTCTGAACCCACTGACATCCCAGGGGCTAAGTGGACTATTTAAAGGGACAATTTTGAGCCTAAAAGCATCATTTTCAGCCTGTTCTGTTAAATGTTGACTATGTGAAAAAAATACTGCTAAATCATTTTTTTAAATACCATTGCTGGCTATGAATAAAAAAGGTATCTGCTTTTATTTAGCACTCATTTTCATTCCCCGTCATTTAAACAGCTTTGATCCAGATGATAGAGAGGCCAATCTGGGGTTCAGTTCCTGCTAATGAAGCTAATGAATTCATTATGTGCCATGTTTAAGATAGAGCTTTGCACACACTGAGCATAATGAGTATTCATTGTCATTGACCCATATAGAGGCAAAGTATGTCTCAGTGGAAGATCACTTTGAAGAGGGATGACTGTATTTCCCATTATTGTATGTAGAATATAGCTGCCGTATTGTTAAAGCTTTCAAAGTTTCAGCGAGAAAAGTTGTGCAGTGAATGGGAACAGGGATAAAAAAAAAAAAAAAAATTAAGTTCTGATTACAATTATGGGACGCGACACTTAGCTGATTTCAAATCAGCAAGGCCAAATTTCTCGAAGCCTGTCAATGGTGGCAGCAAGTTCACCAGATCCCTCCCCAATCAAAAGTTTGCTCTATATAATTTTACGCAATCAGATTTCTCCACAGTCATCCAGTGCAATCAGGTAATCAGAGGGGAGCATTAACAAGACAAATGGGGTTTAAAAAGTGGGTGCACTCTGTTTGCAGGAACTTCCTATGGAGAAGCCCCCTCCCCTCCTTGATTACTCCTATCACCCTCATACAGCGCAACATCCCCGCTAAATAGCTTTCTACTACAGTACAGGCAGTGCAGCAGAAACGATTGTGATTGACTTTACATGTGAAATTCGACAGGTAAATTGTTACTCTTAAGGCTATTTATGTCAAGTGATTAACGGCTCCAACGGTTTCACTGAACGAGTCATATTGTGAGCAGTAATGTCACGGCGACCTCTTTCACACCTTTCATTAAACATGAAATCCTGTGATCCAGATTGCCCAGTCAGGGATCATTTATGCATGAGCAGATCTTGCATGTTCTTAGGAGGCAAGCATTAAACACGAATGCTGAAAGCAATGGCCGGTGCCTTTGGATGCCTTAAGTCGTCTAGTTTCATATGATATCAGTAGCTGCACTCTAGCTTTAAAGGGGCCCTATTTTTCGATTTTTGCAGTTAGTTTTTTTCATTTCCAAGGTCTATTAATAAAATAACATGTGTTTTTAAGATGCACAAAGTTCTACTCCTCTTCTGACATCACAACAGGATCCATTTCTAAACGTCTTGTGTTCAGCCAGGTTTCAGGAACATTGCAAAGGAAGTCAGACCACAATAGAATGAGTGGGTGGTTTTATTTCACCGTGTTTGTTAGCAGGAACACTAGAGACCTAAATATTTACACACAAGCACTAAAATAATGTGTTAATCATGATAAGGCCCCTTTAAAACTGAGCTTTCTATAGCCTCTAATACACAGCAATGCATTAAAGGTACAACGCGTAAAACATGGCCACCTGCTCCAAACTAATAGGGGGCAGCATTTCACCTTCTCTACCCTCCTCTTCCTCTGTAGCTACTCACTTATTACTTATTGCACATAGACTATAATCTGTGACATATCAATGTGGTTTCTTTATTTTCATGACTATTTACATTGTAGATTTTCACTGAAGGCACCAAAACTATGACTGAACACATGTGGAGTTATGTACTTAACAAAACAAGAGTGCCAAGAGTGTGCAAAGCAGTAATCACAGCAAAGGGTGGCTATTTTGAAGAAACTAGAATATAAGACATGTTTTCGGTGATTTCACCTTTTTTGTTAAGTACATAACACCATAAATATGTGTTCATTCATAGTTTTGATGCCTTCAGTGAGAATCTACAATGTAAATAGTCATGAAAATAAAGAAAACACATTGAATGAGAAGGTGTGTCTGTATATTATGCTAAAATGAGCTAAAACCGCCCGGAGAAACTCACCAATGATTCTTCTTGCTCTGGCTTTCTGGGTATTTGTTAACTCTGGTTAACACAGTCCACAATGGACTGAATGGCTTTGCTCACATCTTTCTCACCCTGGGAGAAATCCAGGCAAGATCATGTACCCATATTATAAAAGTGGGCCACCACCGCACCAATGATGGCGTAGTTTTGGCGTGGAAGATACAGTACGGCACTTGACAAGTTGTTGTTACCTACCACAAAAGAAGTGGATAATCTGTGAACTGGCGTCCCACAAACCACTTGTGTCTAATTGCAAGCACAGCTTCCGGTGACAGGAGGGGCACAAAGAGAGGAAAGAACAAAAAGGTGGACCGATGATAAGATAAAATGTGAGTTGTGAGGTGAGCGCCAACACACTGTTACTCAGGCAACACTCGCCAACAGCAATTGTTCATTATTTTAGATATACAGTATATCAGACTTCCATATCACTGTTGTCCTGAAGTCTCTCAACCCCCCAACGTTAATCTGGCTTGTCCTGTCAGTACTGCTGTGTTTAACTGTATGTGTGCCGCTATGGATTTATTTTATTTATGGTTCTTGTTTGTCTCAGTACATAAATGATGCGATCCTCTATCACTGACCTGCCGTTAGAACACAACAGCAAAGTGAAAAGGAAGGAGATATGGTCAGGTGAGCCGTTTCTGTACAGCCTGTTTTTCAGTATTGTTCAGGATGATTTCATGATCACAGATTGAAAATGAGGGAAAGAATATATTTGCAGTATAGGCTATTAAGGGGAATTATACATAATGCTGACAACATGCTAGTAATTCATTTACTCTGATTCTTTTCATTCTATGAATTTGCCTTATAAAGATACATACATATTAGATAGATAGATAGATAGATAGATAGATAGATAGATAGATAGATATTTACAGAACTGAAATAGATGGTGAACAATGTTCTAAAAAATGATACTTTAGTAATATGTGCATACCTCCTGTATCTGTACTCGTGCATCTAATTTAACAAGGCTGGAAAGGCTGGTAAAGATCATCATGTGAGTCACATGATCACGTGTGCACATTTGTCTGTACTAGTCATAGTCTTAATACAGTCATTTTATGAAAAAAATAGGTTGGATAAATAACTGCAACGGAAGCAAACTCTACTGATTTTATATCCTCAATATGTCCTGAGTAAGGACAAAACACACATTTGCATAAACACAACTCCAGATCTAAACACTGGGTATCACCAGGTGTCTGGTGATGTCTTATGATTTCAATAAATGTAACTAATCATCATATATGTTCTATTTATTAATTTTGCTGGAATAATTCATGTAGGAGAAGCAAAAGGAAATCTGTCTGACCTGAGCATCATCTTAGCGACAGTTTACTGACAGGTGAGTGGACCTTGAATAAAGGACTGAATTGCTGCCCCTCATGGTGACATTTGTTTGCCTCTACACATGGCCACATCCGACGTTAACATATGGTATGGTTTTTATGCAATTAGGCAATCATGCAATATTACACATCGTGCTACAAAAGAATTTCAAAAACCTTGTGCTACTTTTTTTCGTATGTCTAGATATATGTAATCATCTCAGTCATCATCATGGTGATATCTAAAGGTTAAACATTTTAGCCTATTCACATATGAAAAATAATGAATAGATGTATGAATAGGTTTTTATTTAAACTCCCCCCTAATGGGATTCTTTGGGGCTTTTTTTTCCCTTACTCAGGATATAGTGAGGATACAAAATGGAGTTTTCTTCTGTTGCAATTTGTCCTAGGTTGACCCCCATTTTGGCTCAAAATGACTGGACTATATTCTGCATCTGCTGCTGTAATTCATTAAGGAGAATCAGCAGCATGTAGTTACAAGGCCCAGTGAGGAGGAAAGGGACAGCAGGGACAGGGCAGCGGAGTTACCAAGTCTTAAAGATGAAGGAAATTAAATTAAATGGACTATTGCACAACTGATTTGACAAAATTTTGGATTTTTTGCTGGTCTGGGCCATTTTTTTTACAGTCCTCCCCTGCACACATGGTTCAGGCAATTTACCCTTTACCATCATGCATTACCTTGTGAAAAAACTACCCTTTCTGGGGTGTATCCCTGCTTCTTGTCTGCATTTTGCTGGGATTGGCTACAGCAGACCCCCGCGACCCTAATGAGGAATAAGTACATATATAAGGTCTAAAAAATGACTGACAGTGTGACAATACCACATATATAGTACAGGCCAAAAGTTTGGACACACCCGCTCATTCAATGCGTTTTCTTTATTTTCATGACTATTTATATTGTAGATTCTCACTGAAGGCATCAAAACTATGAATGAACATGTGGAGTTATGTACTTGGTGAAAATGGTGAAATAACTGAAAACATGTTTTATATTCTAGTTTCTTCAAAATAGCTAACCTTTGCTCTGATTGATAAAGCAAGAAATTCTCCAAATTAACCCTGATAAGGCACAACTATGAAGTGAAAACCATTTCCATTTACCTGAAATGGTAGTTGGCCAAGATTGTGCAAAGTAGTAATCAGAGCAAAGGGTGAAGAAACTCAAATATAAAACATGTTTTCAGTTATTTCACCTTTTTTGTTAAGTACATAACACCATAAACATGTGTTTATTCATAGTTTTGATGCCTTCAGTGAGAATCTACAATGTAAATAGTCTGTGAATGAAAATAAAGAAAACACATTGAATGAGAAGGTGTGTCCAAACTTTTGGCCTGTACTGTACTTTTGGTGTCTTCATATTTTGGTCAATATCACCTTTGATCAGACAGTGTCATCATCTAAGTTGACAGAAAAGTCTTTTTGTTTTGTTTTTGTTTTGTTTTTTTTATCCCAGGCTTGTCTCTACCTCTCTGTACCTGTCTCACACCAATGAACAGTCGTTCAGTTGAGCCAATCACCTTCTGTTTTTGTGTCATGTGACTGTCGTGAAGGCACCATTCAAGGTCTCTCATGAATCCTATTCAGAAGCAATTTCAAGCTTGTTTCCATCTTAAACAGTTCAAACATGTTTTGTAGACCATGATTCCAAAGGGTCCAGGATTTGATCAAGGTTCCTGTCAACCATTTTACCTATTTTCCTCTAAATGGGTCATATGTTAGCAAGCTCATGTTATTTTTTTGTCAGTTTTATGAGGAAAAACTAATGTCCACCGGTTTGTGTGGTACAAACTCTTTTAATTGATTGATAAATGAATCTGCATTTTTATTTAAATTAGTTTGAACTTACATTTGAGCTTACAAAGAAACCAGGGTCTTTGTTATAAAACCCATAAAATACATTTGTATAGATATATAAGCATCTTTTATGTAGTTTTTTTAATATTTGACTATAAACTATTGGTTGAATAATGAAGTACATCACAAATTACAACCCATGTTGTATGCATTAAATATATGTGTTCTATACAGCAGAGCATTGAAACCGGTGTCATCTCTCCCAAACTTTGATAATGATACATTTCCACGTAATCCAAGAGACTGACCTCTTCAGGCACTCGCTCGGTCCTTCCAGCAGATTTCCTTGGCTCAGAAATAATTAGACAAGAAGATGTGAGTATGACAAAAGACAACAGGAAAATGAAGTAGGCCCTTTCTCTGGCCCTCAGGGTCTTTGCAGCAATTCCAATTAAGCCCATCCAGAAACAGAGGAGCTGGATTGAGGCAGTTTCTCATCAGGGTCCCCTCCATGAGCGTCTTTTGTCATGAACACACAGCCAATTACAAAGCTCAACAATAGAGCGGGGAAGTCTTATACCCTCCACAAAGACGAGGGACTACGGAGAGCTTAAAATATCCATAAGCGTGGAGTGACTTTGCAGAAAACGCCCTTACCTTCCTGAGAAGTGAAATCAAATATGCATTTTTTTTTTTTTGACAGTGTGTGTGGCTTAAAACAAGTGTATTCAGGTATACAAAAGTCATTTTACCATTTGTTTCTAAGGACACACTACATATCCGCTAACAGAGTGGTTTTCCATATAAGTGTAATATAATTAAAATGAAATATATTTCAATGTCAAATAAATCTGAGCAACTTCATATAACAAGTCAAGCCAAAGATAACCTCACTTGTTTATCATCTTTGCATATTAGCCTTGGCGAATGACATAAGTGGCTGTGTAATCTCCGAGCTTGCCAGACCTTTAGATTATGGAGCTGTGTCTCATTTCATTCATTGTGCAGCGAGAGGTAATTGCCCAGAGATAAGTGTTCCTCTATCAGGGGTCCAGTCACAGCGCTCCAAAAAGCAATCTCCCCAGACACGGGTCCCGTCCCCGGCCATTTGGGGGGCGACACAGAGCGGCGAGCGGGTGCTAGGGGGAGACGCCGTGGACCGAGCTTTGTGGTTGCATGCGTTCAGATGAGGCCTGCCGACAGTCATGGCCAGATGGTCCAATCTTTCAATCAGACACCCTATTTACCATTGCAAAGCTCTACTGACCTGCCTCATTTACAGCCGCTTAGGTTGCTTGTGATGAAAAGCAGATAACAGTGTACATTCATCCTTCCACCCCTTTTTTCTCCTCACATGGAGGGAAAACATCTTCCGAGAGCATTTGACTGTTACTTAGCTCGTTTTGAAAAAAGAAATCTTTTCTCCCTGAGACTTTAAGGAATTGCAGACAACCAAGTTCAATAAGAGACTTATGTTTCCTGTGTGATAGGTGAAGGAAAACTAATGCTGGTTTCAGATAAATCGGCGAGTGTGAAAGAAAAATATACTGTTTTTGTGCTGTGATTGTGTAAATTTTCAAGATATGGACATACACACGCACAGAAAAAGAGAAAGCAGGAAAATGGATAACCTAATATAGATATGGAGGAACAGATTTGTGTAGATTTTAAAAACCTAACCACACTTAAATGCAAACCACGTTAAAATAACATTATTGCTCCAAAAATATGAGGACGTCAGGAAAGTATTTCTGATCATATCTAAGCATAACATGGGTGGTTCTGCCTGACATATTCTAATTTCCCAATTTAATATTTTATAAATATTCAATATTTTTTAGTCCATGTATATAAAAAATTGGTCTAAATGCCAATGGAAAGGCATCCTGTTTTGCCATTTTCCCAGTTTAATTTTGTTTTTTTCATTTTCATGGACTATTTATTAAAAAATCATATTTTTATGGTCCAAAAGCACCTAGTTAGACCTATAGCAGCAATACAGTTTGCCTTCTCACACACTCATTCAGATGGGCAGATGGGCTACAGCAGCAGAAGACCACGCCGGGTGCCACTCCTTTCAGCTAAGAACAGGAAACTGAGGCTACAATTTGCACAAGCTCATCAAAATTGGACAATAGAAGATTGTAAAAACGTTGCCTGGTCTGATGAGTCTCGATTTCTGCTGCGACATTCGGATGGTAGGGTCAGAATTTGGCATCAACAACATGAAAGCATGGATCCATCCTGCCTTGTATCAACGGTTCAGGCTGGTGGTGGTGGTGTAATGGTGTGGGGAATATTTTCTTGGCACTCTTTGGGCCCCTTGGTACCAATTGAGCATCGTTGCAACGCCACAGCCTACCTGAGTATTGTTGCTGACCATGTCCATCCCTTTATGACCACAATGTACCCAACTTCTGATGGCTACTTTCAGCAGGACAATGTGCCATGTCATAAAGCTGGAATCATCTCAGACTGGTTTCTTGAACATGACAATGAGTTCACTGTACTCAAATGGCCTCCACAGTCACCAGATCTCAATCCAATAGAGCATCTTTGGGATGTGGTGGAACGGGAGATTCGCATCATGGATGTGCAGCCGACAAATCTGCACCAACTGTGTGATGTCATCATGTCAATATGGACCAAACTCTCTGAGGAATGCTTCCAGCACCTTGTTGAATCTATGCCACGAAGAATTGAGGCAGTTCTGAAGGCAAAAGGGGGTCCAACCTGTTACTAGCATGGTGTACCTAATAAAGTGGCCGGTGAGTGTAGATCCAGGGGAGTTACTATTGACTTCCACTCCTGTTGTGACATCACAACCAGAGCCAGTTCTAAACAGCTTGCGTTCAGCCAGGTTATAGAATGAGTGAGCGGTTTTATTTCATAATTTGCATTGTGTTAGTAGAACCTAAGACACATTATTATACATACACTCGGAAAAAGTGTTTTTTTTTTTTTCATTTACATAAAAGGGCCCCTTTAAGGTCCCAGTCAGTAAAAATATTTTCCATCATGTTAATTACAAATAATTAACTGGATGATTAAAGAAATGTATATTTTTTTATCCTTAATTGCTTATAATTGACAGGTAAACTGACAAGGTAAACAAACAATTTGCAGCATCACTTGTATGTTATTTTTCATTTTGAACTATACTTTTGAACTGTATATAAAGATGAATATAATGAGGTGCAATGTCAAACGCTGGTTTGCGTAGGAGCCGGTTTAAATCCCACAGCTGCTGCTTACAGTCAGCACCATTTTTTTCCATTTGAAACCACTAAGTTCCAAACAGTGCAGGGGGGTTAACCCCACCACCGTGGACTAAAGTGAAGGCCTTAAACCTTAGTTGGATTAAAAGTATTGTACAGTTTGGTTAAATTTAGCAAGTATAATAATCAAGTCTTATTAAACCCATTAAAAAAAAGTCTGATGATAGTCCAACTCTATTAAAGATCTCTATGAGAGCTGGGGATTAGCAATTGAGACCATAATGAGAGGTTGGAAAAAAAATGATTGACTGACACCGGTTCCTGTGGCTGTTTCACCTTTATTTATCACGGGGAAAGTTTGGGCTCATGCTCTTTCCTTCTTTCCTCGCTCTTGCAAAGTCGTCTATTTTTTTTTTTTTTGGAGCAGCATTAGCAGCAACAAATGGGAGCAAAGTGGTTGTTTTTGGAGTGGTTGTTTTTGGTCCTTTTCAGCACCAAAGATTTTCCCAGCTGATGCGGAGCGTCCAACAGACACAAACCAACATTTCATAACTCGTTTGGCTCGAGCAGAAGCGGCTTCACTCGCACAAAATGCACATTAGTGTGTTTGCAAAGTGTCAGTTATTGCTCTTATTTGTCTCTTGTAACTTCTCAAAAAACAGCGTTCTCCTTTTCTTCCGCCCTGTTCGACCGCTTTTCCGTGCGGCGTCGTCACTTCGCCTCTCGCCAAAAAAACACACTCCCCCTCCCTCCCCGGACAAGAGAGTAACAGCGCCGAACCATTTCCTGGTGTCACATGTTTCAACTCCGCTGGGCTGAGACAACTCTTTCTTTCATTATAATGAAACACGAGATGCCAGATAATCTCATAAATATGTGTTGTATTCCTTTTTCTGCGCTCACGCCGGTTCGGGGAGAAAGAGGCAGGCCTTTGTCTGCGGCTTCCTGGCTCACAGGAAGTGATTGCAGCGGGACAGTGAGGGACACTCATCTCTCGGAGAGAGGTGGGGGGTGGGGTGGGGGGGATGCTCGAAGACGTATCCCTTTTTGATCAAGGCTTGCTGACGGATCACCCGGAGAAAGGCAAATGGGGATCATACCAGCGGCCGATGACAAGAGGCCAATTTTGATGTCCCTTTTCTCTCATTGCGGCGCTTCTCTTTCAAGCCCAAATCTGGTTGAGCAGCCTGGGAAAATGGCCTTTTACCCACCTTCATAGCCACAGAGTTGACAGGACAGCTAAGAGCTAAATGAATTCTGGATGAATGTTAAGACTAAATAAACTGCCGGTGTCCTAATTCTAGCTACCTCCCCCGCCCCGATTGCTTTACTGACATATATTTTATCTTGTTTTGCGAGATAAGAGCGCGTAGCCCTCGTAGCCGCGGACATTGTTTCGTCCTCAATCGCTGGCTTTGATTAATACTCCATTCATTCGCAGAAAGAAAGAACCTGCCACAGAAAGCACACAGAAAAAAAAAAAAAGCCTGTGTCACGAAATGCTAAAAAAAAAAAAAAAAAGAGTGGACAAAGTGAGACTAACACAACCGAAATAAAAGCCGCCTGCCAGTGAAACAAGGGCACTGCTTTGTTTCATCCGAGATTGTTTAATTCAAAAATGTTGACCCATGTGAGAAACATTATATCTGAGCAACATCAAGCTCCATATTCAGTGTAACCATAACCTCAAAGGCCACATGTTCTCGCAGTGTTTATAATGCATTAGTGGAACAAACTCTACACTGTACTCTCTTTACAAATCCCACCTGGCCATGTATTAGTTGCAGATGTGGCTCTCTAATTCATAATGAACTAATAATGGTTTTGTTAGTGCAAGATTGTTTTCCTTTCCTCCCTCGCACACACGTAGCCAGGGCTTAATCTGCGCTGGAGGTGTGGCGGTGCAGGAGAAGATATTGCACCCTTGCACATGAAACATAGACTTTGGAATGTGTTGTTGCAAGATAGAAGGCTTTGAGATGTCTTAATATGACTCAATCATCATGAGTGGATCTGTATCATTAAATAACAGCTTTCCCCCCCTTTTGGGGAGTCACCTCTCCATATCCGCAGAGATTATAATGACTTATTGTAAAGGAAAGGGGGGGGGGGGGTCCAAGTATGAGCTTTCCAACATACACAAGGGAAACTGCGTAAGTTCAGCACCTTGTTTCATTGAAAGTCTTTGACTGTATTTGCGGCAAATGAAACCACATGACACAGAAAGGCAAATTAATGACTCCATATTTTGATGGCACGCTGATACAGAGGAGAGCTCAAGGACTAGACATATGCGATAAAGAAGAACAAAAGGCGAAGATCTAAAGGCATCAATTAACAGCCTGATCTGGCTTTCATGTCAAAGAGACTGCAGCGTTGAAAAAAAAGAAAAAGAAAAACACTTCTCTGAGGCATTTTTCAGTGGTATTGAGTGTGTATCTCTTTATATGTGAGTTTTATCT
The DNA here is from genome assembly GCA_030544235.1 of Lepturacanthus savala. NCBI lineage: Eukaryota > Metazoa > Chordata > Actinopteri > Scombriformes > Trichiuridae > Lepturacanthus > Lepturacanthus savala. Next base: position 9,431,433 of record CM060481.1, read on the forward strand.
CAAAAGATGTGCCTAATGGAATTTATGAATGTGAACAACATTGTAAATGAACTTGTTCCCCTCGCTGTTTAATATCATTACCTGCATCCCATCTTATTTTCACCAAATCACACTGGAAGCTACAATTTGCTGGACGGTAAAAGGAACGAAAATTGCGTATTATCAGTAATTGACCGTTTGATTTCTGTTGTCATGGTTGTTGACAGTGTGTCATAAATTTCAAAAAGAGATAGAATTAAGTATGTTTTTCATTTCTTCCTAAAGACAGGCCAAACACGTTAGAAAGTGATTATTGTTTCTAGGGTGCACTATTCAGGAGCATAACTATGTTCCCTGGGTCCTGTGTTCCACACTTTGTTCTGTGAATAGGGACTGACCCCAACCTCTAACCCTGACCCCACCCATTAACCTTGGCCCCAACCACTAACCCATAACTCCAACCCCCTAACCCCTAACTAACATAAACCCTAATCCTAACCCCAACCCATAACCTTAACCCTTAATTCCAAACACTACCCCTGACCCCATCCATTAACCCTAACTCCAAAGCCATAACTCCAAACCCTACCCCTGACCCCATCCATTAACCCTAACTCCAAACCCTCGCCCTAACCCAACCTCTAACCCCAACTCCTTACCCTAACCCCAACCGTAAATCTACCTGAACCATTTTTCAGAAAAAGGGTCCTATATTACCATTTGTGTTCCCAGTTACCTTAACATGAACCCTAACCTCTAACCAAAACCCTTTTTCAGAAAAAGAGACCTATGTTCCCCATTCACAGAAAATAGCAGGAAACAGGACCTAGCCAACATAGGGATGACCCTATATTATCCAAGCTAGTTCACTAACCAGCTATGATTAGCATGTTTTTAAATAAAAAAAACATGCCAAAGGGGTCATAACATACATTTGATGGCTACACACATAATACAGTGCAAAAAGACAGAGGCTAAAACTGTACAGCCTCTTCAATTTTTCTCCTGCAAGACTCTACATGCACCTGAATGCATGAACCTGTATACACCAAGCCATTAAAATCATAAAACACTGCCTTTGAAACAACCTTGTCTTACTAACTGCATATTGATTGGTTCATTTCATCAATTTGTCCACTAGTAGCACTGATGCTCCCTACTGAAAATTTTACAAACACCAGCACAAAATGTAGGAGCAAAATGTAGCTACCTCCTCCTTCCTGGGGAGGTGGGGAACTTGGTTTTGTAGAGTGAGTGTGTGAGAAGACAGACTGCATTGCTGATACTAGCTAACTGACCATAAAAGCCACATTTTTTCTTCTTCTTCTTTTTTTATAAATAGACCCTGGAAATTAAAATAGTAAACTGGATGAATGGCAAAACAGGGTTCCGTTAAGAGAAAAAAAAATCAGCATAGAAAATAAATAGATTTGTGACTTACAGTTAATTAAAGTGAGCCATTCTTGTAGGAAAGAGAGGACTCTTTGTCTTCTTAAAGACAAATTCACCTGCTGATTTCTCAGCTGAACTGTCTTCATCAGAAATTGGGGGGAAACTGGAGCGTTCTACGCTTTTGAAAATTGAATCCATAAGTTGTTTCCTGGTCGCCATGTGACAGGGAAACAAAACAGAACAAAAGGGCCGAGTGAGAGGGAAAGCACTTACAAGACACAGGTAGATGACATCCCAAGCAGAGTTGTCCCCATACTGCATTGTTTAGTGACAAGCGCTCTCCACTCTTATCTCACTCTCTCTCACACACACACACTCACCAGTTATTGTTCCCTCCTGGTAAGTGTCGGAGTTAGAGGTTTTGTGTAGCAAATCTTATGCCGCCTGGCTTTGGAAGAGGTGCAGCCAGTTTATGTTGGAGCGGTTAATCACTGTTTAATTGACTCCTTGCGCTGTTGCTTGTGTTTTAGAGAAGCACCATCCAACAAACTCTCAAACTCAAGGATCACTCTAACTGGAGCGTGCGGAGAAAGCCCAAAACTTGACAAGAACTGTTGACAGGGTCATTTATTATGTCATTTTCAGGTCAGGGTGAAGCACCACTGCACACAGGTAAATGTAAGATCAGCCTATAATAAAACAAAAAAAAATCTACTTGTGATTTAAAATATCACCGACATTGCTTAATAACCCCCCCATAATGCATTTTGCATTGAACAGCTTATTTTTGTGATTTATCTGTACGGATTTGGCCAATCGCCTGCTCTCAAATGAGGAAATAAGAAGACATTTGGAAGCAAAAAGGTCTGAGGATGGATCATTTTATGTTTCCAAATTTATATCCAGTGTATCTACAATGGAAGGCTGCGTTCCTCTCAGAAATAGAGCCTGAACACTCCAAGTACTGGAAATCACAGCTACTGTAGAGGTAATACTTGGTGCCAAATTCTCAGAAGCCTCTCGAATTTCCATTATTTTGTTCTGTAAATTGTTCCTGAAAGCATACGGCTCGCGGAGTATATGCGCTTTGAACAAAAAGAGACTTTTTTCCTTTCTGTGCTGGGGAGTATGTCACCCAGCTTTCAGTTCAGCCATCAAACGGTTGGAAAGCGCGTCAACGACACGCAAGGAACAAAGCCGCGACACGTGCGGCACAAAAGTATTAAACGAAAAAAAAAACGCCTTTCCTGTTACTTCCCCTCGTCGATTTTCGCCCCCGACGCTTTGATGTCTGACCCGCGAGGAAAAAGGTGAACGGAGCTGTGTTATTGCAGCGTGAGCGCGCACGTATGTAGCATAATCTCATTAGGGAATTTCACCCCTGCGAAAGAATTCGCGATAAAGAAAACAAGGATGATAGAGCAATTGAAAGAGAGAGAGAGTGAGAGAGAAGTGGGAGGAAATCCAGAGGAAAGAAGGACTGGGGATATTGTAATTAGTTGCACCTGTTTCCTTTAACCCAGCTCCAGTTTCCCTCTACAAACGCATGCAGATTACCCATCAAAGCCCCTCGTCGCTGCCTCTGCTCAATAGATCCTTTGTTGCCAGTTGTCAGGGAGGCGGCCCACAAAAGTATGTAACACAAGCAGGCCACATTGCTCTGGAACTTACAGTACATGCAAGCCTCCGCCGGCCGCAGAAAGAATAATGGTAGACGCGGAGCCTGCATCACTCCAAATCCACTTGGTGGCACCTATTTTTTTTTTTCCAGGGGGTTGGGAAGGGTGGGGGTGACCACAACAGTGGCATCATCCGTCAACACTCTAAAACGGGCGTGGACCGCCGTCAGAGAAGAGGAACGAGCCGCTCGGGCCCGGCGTCGACGCGCGGGACACGTGCATCACTCGCATTACACGAGTCAAGATGGCGCCGCCGCGTGTGATTCTCCCACATTTAAGCGAAGGCGTGATTTGTCTTAACTAGATCATGTTCCGCTTTAAATCTGATGAAAGCGTCATGTGTTATAAATGAACTGCCCCCCCTCTCTCTCCCGGTCTCTGCATCCAGTCTTCCCCGCTGTCCACAAATTTTGTTTTTCATGGCGGAGATTTTTCATAAATAATTAGAAACTTTTGTGGATATAATATAGTGAATATGAGCATATCTTGAAGGATACATCTGGCGGTATTCTATATTTTTCACGCTGCGCGCAAATCCCATGAAAAGACCAAAGCCAACAATGAATTGATCCTACTAACAACTATTGTCTGTGTATTCAAAGCTTGATAGATTGCGTTCCTCTGCACACACTGGCTGGAAAATACTCACTCGACTCACTATATTTCTATCAATCTGCGGCTAAAAATAGTCCTCAGCGAATGCACTATTTACTGCTGTTTGAATAACTATCATCTTCTACAAGCTACAGTGTCCAGCTGTTGTTTTAATTACATGTTCTTTTAATTAACCTGTTTTTTTTTTTTTTAAATGATTGATGTGAATAGGAACAGATGGGCTCGGGCTTTTGTGCCACAGACGGGCAAGGAAGTTGGAATGTGTCTGCAACACATTGTTGATTTGGCCTTTGTGTGGGATTTCTTGACAATAACAACAATGTTGCCAGGGAAATGTTACGAAAAAGAAAAAAAAGCTTGTATTTTAGTCAAAGGATTAAAATTTGCTTAATTCTATAAACCTCACTGACCATCGCTGGTGGGCGATTAATTAAAAGCTAAAGCAGTGCATCCATTGCTTAAATCCCAATAGCTTACTATTATCACTTTTTTAATTTTCATATTGAATATGCTCACGTGGAAATTAGGACGTGGGAAAGTGTCTTAAATGATGCACACAAGACATGTGGCATGTTTCAATTATGATGATATATATTAATAAAAATGACCTCGGAGGCAGTCGGATCCATCACACTGGGTTTTAAGTTAGCGTTAGCGTTAGCATTAGCGACGAGGTGACGTCTCACTCACTACTCAGCCCACCATGACTGACAGCTGATTTCATCCAATCACCTGCCAATAATAATGACACTTTACACTCCAATAGCACTTTTCGAAGTACTCAAAGAATGCGTTGTACTTACATGAGAGGTAGAAAAAAGGAAAAAGAAAAAAATATGAATAATAATGCCCAGTTTCCAAGGAAGTCTTGATGGTTCTGTGGAACAAACCATCTGGTGTCAGGTTAAAAAAAACATGTAAAATGAATGAATATTTCACTCAGTGTAAATATTATATATCTTAAATAAGTCGCTGGACCACAGTGATTCATATATATATGTGTGTGTGTGATTCTATGAGTCTATACTGTCAGTGGTCCCTAAAGGGGCAATGTGTAAGAATGTGTAAGAAAGACTCACTATACTTTAATGGAGTAGGTATTTGTCAGCTGACTTTTTACTTCTTCTCCTTGATTTTCATGCAATTATCCATACTTTCTACTGCTTGCATTTAAAAAAAGAAAACTATCCTTGTTACACCTTCATTCTGATTTGTTTTCATTACAAACGTGGAGCCAGAAAGTGATTTTCTGCCAGAAAGTGCTATAAATTATAATCAATCTTTTTTTCAATGTTAAAATAACTTTAAAAGGACAATACAATGCATTAAAACACATTTTTCTCTTGCTAGAAAGTGATGGCAACTTATACATTGAGAGTTAATTCTTCATATTATATTTAATCACTATTATCCGATCAAACACTTTTAAAGGGAAAATACAACACGTAAACTGCCACATCTCTTCCAAATAGTCATTACAGCTCCTATATTATGACTGATAGGCAACTATTTTTATTTTATTTACGTTTATTAATTTGAATGTTTTGTATTAGAATTCACACATCACACCTTTAATGCTGCTTTAAGGCAGCAGTTCTCAAACTTTTTTTCTGTCACGCCTCACTTCAGAGGAAGAAAATGTTCATGCCCAAACACCCCAACAAAATTGTCTTTTTTGTCCCTCTTCAGATAATAAAATAAAGAAATTGCAATCACTTTCCAGTAAACCAGATGGTTCCATCAGACCAAAACAAATGCAATCTCTTTGTTAGAACATTGCAAATAAAGTTCTATCTGTGCAAAGCAAACTAATATTTGACCAAAAAAAAACCAAAAAACAAAACAATAAAATAGCTATTTGTGGCTTCAATTAGCCTGTTTTGCACTGAATATCTTATAAGATAACAATAATGTGCAACCTGTGCAAAATTAAAAAAAGAATAATGCAGATAGGTGTGAGCCATCATGTTTTATTAGTGGCTGCACTGAGTTTGCTTACCATTACAAATCTTTTATGTGTGTGTATGTGTATTCGCTGGTGCTCTTTCACAATGGACAGATTATTATAAATGTCAGTCAGTCATTTTCTATACCTGCTTATTCCTCATTAGGGTCACATGGTCTGCTGGAGCCAATCCCAGCGCATTACAGCGAGAGGCAGGGATACACCCCAGATGGTCGCCAGCCAATCGTGGGGCACACACACCATTCACTCACACACACAATTTAGAGTTGCCAATTAACCACAGCATGTTTTTGGACTGTGGGAGGAAGCCGGAGTACCCGGTGAAAACCCACGCAGACACGGGGAGAACATGCAAACTCCACACAGAAAGGTCCCAGACCCAGGACCAAGGAGGTCTTGAACCTGCGACCTTCTTGCTGTGAGGCAACAGCGCTAAACCCTGCGCCATCGCCCTATTATAAATGTTTTCTTTTTTATTTAAGAATTAGTTTTATTTTGAGAAATTTAACAGATCCTTTAACAGATGTTTCTAGTGCTTGGTTTCCTGTTCAGTGCGATCTGCTCTCTTGAATTTGACGAAGTCCCCCCGCGCCTTGCCTGTAATACCACTGAGCCTCACTAGAGGAATGCGCCTCGTAGTTTGAGAAATACTGCTTTAGATATATAAAAAAAGGGGAAAGCTGGATGGTAAGCAGCTTAAACCACATGTATTTCCTATACATGTGGCCACTGTGATACTACGTTGCTACGTTAAAGGGAAATGAGTAGCTTTCTCATTGAAAAACAGCAAATATCGAGGCAACTTGAGTAAGGCTGCTATAGCATTTCTACAGTAGCAATTCCCCTGTGCATGCATCTGTTTGTTCTTCCCCTTTGCTGCTGGGACACGAAGGTTATTTGATCTAAAACCTGAAATGAGTAGTACATTTTGCAGTAGTTTGAACTACTAATGCAAAACAAATTCATCTAAAGTTCATTTTTTCCAGTTCCCAGTCAGGGCTGGTCCTGGCTGCTCCGCTGCATGATCTGGGCCACTGAGATGTTCCTATATAACTTACCTTCCTCCTCCGCTGTTCCTGATCCCACATCAGCCAGTCCCTCCGCACGGCATCTGTGGTCTGACAGCGTTTCATTCGAAGAAACTGTCCTTGATTAGGTTATTATCAAGATCATTTAGCTTTTCAATAAGAGGAGTATGGTGGAGGAGTGACAAGGATGTGTTGGTACAGTGGTATTCTCTGCCATTGAATTGGACGCTGATAAGTTCACGTGCTCACCTCGCGGAATGTATCTGACAATGAACGCTGCGGCGGAGGCAGGGGGTAAAGGGGGAAGAGACCATTCTGCATTCAAGCGCTAATTAGAAAAATTAGATCTATGAAAGGCAGCGAGTGATCTAGGCCTTCAACCTACGTCTGTGTACCGCTGTAGCAGCACAAAGAGGAGGCAACAATGAGCACTGAGGAGGAGGAGGGGGGGTGGGGTGTGTGTGTGTGTGCGTGTGTGTGTGTGGGGGGGGGGGGATAAATAATTTAATCCATTATCTACTCTGCAAAGCTCATCAGCACTGCTACACAATGGCCACGATTGAATTGCTGATTGCATTTCTCTCCTACCCTCCAGGAGAAAATGCCCATGCTCCACTATGTGCTCTCAGCACTGGCAGCACAACCAAGAGCAAAGCGAAAGACAGAGAGGGAGGGAGGAGACAGAGTAGTGTAGAGTGTCTTCCACCAAGGTCAAACTACAATACAGCAATCTAATTAAGAGTATCAGAGAGTTTCCTGTACGGGGGTCAACCTCCCTGTTGTGCTCACAGGCTCATATTGTCCATTATGTATTATATCATGTACTCATACATGTAAGTGATGGATGTTACGCTGATTAAATCCTTTTTTTTTTACATCATATTCCCTGTCATAGAATTTGTAATTGATAAGAGTGTATCAATAAAAAAATGGCTTTCTTGCGATTGTTTGATCACTGCTCCAGTGCAACAGTGTTGTTACAACTTTGATCCAGAATGTAATATCTCATCTAGTGGTTGGAAGTTCATGATCCCAGAAGATGAATCCTACTGACTTCTAGTGCTGCCACGATGCTGACATATGTGATTTTTAATGAAATTCATCAATAACTGTCAGTTGGATCGTTGTAAAATTTGGTCCAGACATTCTACCCTTCTGGATGAAGTGTAATAACAGTAATGATCTTCTCATTTTTCATCTAGCACCACCTTGATGTTAACATTTCCTGTTTTTGAATGCAATTCCTCAACAGCTATTGGATGGATTGACATTAAATCGTACTGCAGGCATCCATGGTCCCCAGAGGATGAATCTTTGGCATGCTGGCTGTCCTTGAATTTTTATTGTTTGCCACTAGCTCAACATTTGTCACCTATCCAGTGAAATAACACAAAATCTACATGAGACAAACTTCTTCAAGATATTCATGGTCCCCAAACTGATATGTCCTAATGACCTCCCTGATCCCCTTTTCGTTTAACGCCACTATAAGGTTCATATTTCTGTTTTTGGGTGAAATGCCTCTAGAAATGTTGAAACCTTTGTTACTTACACCTGTGTTTTCAGGAGGGTGATCCTTTATTTCTTCGTCAATCACCATCGGCTCAAAGTTTGAATTCATCTAGTACTTTGATTTATGACCAAATACCTTCCAAACTAATGGCATGACTAATCGGCCTCAGCGTTTTTTGTGTGTTTAGGATTAATTAGCAAATGTTAGCATGCAAGCAAGCTAATCCGAGGAGCATAGTAAATATACCTGCTAAACAGGTATGTTAGCATACCTGTGCTTCAGTGTGGATATGCTATCTTACTGAATTTAGGATTTAGCTCTGACTCACAGAACCCACAGGGCCATGACAGGCCTGTGGCTATCCTTTAAATCCTATAACTGTCCTTTTCACATCGTTAAATGTCAATGTATAACAAGCTAGACGCCAGTGCTTTATGATGATGATGATGGCTTCCATCGTCCCCCATCAACTGCAATCTATCATCCGCACCAGGCTCCAGAAAAATGGGAATATCAGCAGCACTTTAGGTTTTCTTGGCCAAGTGCCTCTGACATGCTGGCTTAATTTTACCTTCTATTTCAGCACGACACATTTACATAAAACACAGCGAAAAGTAGTACACATAATGGTCCCCTTTGGCCAAACGCTTTGAGGTCCTGTCCACAGTCCCAGTGAGGGGCAGTCAAGCTGCCTCTGCTCTGCTCTGTTTGTTTTATGGAGCAGTAGTGAAACCACTTTGAGGTCAGCTAGCTGCAAAAAAAAAACTGTGCTGGGTCTCCTATGGTCCGCTGGAAAAAAAAAAAAACACACACACACACACAATCCAGAGGGCCATTTAGAGTAGTGCAGCCAACTTTCATTGACAAAAAGAGGTCATTATTATCTGCAAAGCTTCAGCAATAACAGGATCAAGTGCTGCGGATGGGTTGAAGTGGAGACATGAAACGTATGTTAGGGTTTCTGTCAACTTGTAAAGGTGATGCTGCAGGAAAAAAATGAAAAAAAAAAAACAAAACACCAGAACGTCCCCCTTTCACAACATGTAGCATTACGGGTGTTCCATTTACACGCCCTGAATTAATTTGAGCGTTGTCATTATGCAAGTACAGCACAAATTGCCCAAGACCAAGTGAAAGTATTTATAGCTATCGCAAGGCCCGAGAGCCAAGTGTGCCTAATGGTGTAATTTGTATTGTTAATGGTAATGCACTGTTAGTTTGTTCCATTTGGCTTCGCGCAGGTGCATTAATGGGGCTCGGTGAACCATTGCAGTCGGTCCAAGCGCCCCATGCTGCTCCTCGGTGGAGGCTTTCAGCAGGGCCGCGGCGCCCTCTAGTGGCTCAGAGCAGGACAGCATGAGCTGACAAATACTTCAAACACAGGCTTCAGTCAAGATTAAGAGAAACGCATTCCCTCTTCTTTTTTTTTGGTGAAACAAAAGTCAAGGTTTTGTCGAGTTATAATAAAATCAAATAGACATACTGTGACTTGGAAGACTACAGTAAAAAAAAAAGTCACCAATATACAGCTCACAAACAACAAAGCAGGATAGACTTTTGAAATATTGTGTACCTAATTAACCTTCAAGCTCATCAGCCACAATCAATATAGAATGTAGCCTTTTTTTTTCTAATTGAGATGAAGTAATTATGAGACTGTATTCATGTCGTTAATGAAACAATGTTCCAATATGCCTGCAGCAAAACTGTTAATTGAGTTCTATTTTCTGAGACGGGCAGGCTCTCCTTGTGTCCATGGCCACAAAGCGTCAAATATGGGTTGGGGCCTTTGTGCTGTCTCTGTGTAGACACAGGAACAGGCTGTGGACTGGTGGAGCGTGCTGCTGCTGCTCTCCCTGCAGACGCTCTCCCCTCCCTCCTGTCTATTCCCACCCGTCAGAGAGGAGGCAAGAGTCGGTAATAACGCTGACTTCAGCAGATCATCCCGTCCCAGTCTGTTATTTCACGGTTTCAGTGGTTAAGTACTCCCTGTTGAGTAAGATATAGCGAGGCAATTATTCTGTAATTATGGAGCCAAAAGACGAGAAATGGATTCAAGAGTTACTGGGCTCAAGTAAATCACCGCGAGACACCCGGAAAAGGGCGCAAAAGCAAGCTGGATCGTCCACATATGGGAGGAGCCCCCCCACCGCCCCGATCTGGCGATCTGATCACGCACATTCATTGCCCCTTAGGATGAAATGGACAATCCTTTAACCTTTTTTTCTGGCTTAGCGCCATTATCTGGTTGAAATTTTAATTTGCAGTTTAATCTTGACTGACTGAATAATAGCAAGACAAATGATGTCCCTATTGGTCTCAGCTGTTCTTTGTTATAATGTGACTTAGCAAAAGTTGGCATAATAACACACTCAACTAAGATGCATGTGACTTGCATTATGGAAAATGCAGGATGCAGGGTTACCAGAGGTCAGTCTTGCATAACCAGACCATACTTGCACCTGTTATCATTTCAGTGATAGAGGGTAGTGGTGGAAATTTCGTCTCTGAACCAGATCATTCGGTTCAGCTCACCAAGAGGAGCCGGCTCTTTCGGCTTCCCAACGGCTCTCCATTTTACCTTCACTTACACCTTTTGTAATTCAGCCAAATTTAGCTGTTTTGTGCTAAATTCACTGACTTGTGATTTGTATTAAAACACTAAGTCATGTGGTTAAAAATTTAAATAAAAATTAAAACTCTAAAACCACTGATTCAAAATAAAAACAAAACAAAAAGAAGACTCGCAGTGAATACGTTCTTTGTGACCGACACATCACCAAAAGAGGCAGCAAGTTAGCATCGTCATTTTGAGCCTGTTAGCATTCATCTCAGCCTCAGGCCTGATCCCACAGCTGTAGATTCTTAGTCTTTTTAATGGAAATCCTACTTTACAAACTGGCTACTTGGAATTTTTAAACCCATGGAGGAGAAGATCTGAGGAGATTCTGTCATGAAGCCTTTTCACAGCGGACATTTGAGGAAAAGCACAGGTGTAAATAATATTTCAATGTCGGTGACCAGTAATGCTGCATCGTAGTTGTACTGGGAAATCTGGATTTCAACAGGCACAGGCCCTAGAATTAGGATTTTCAACTCAGAAAATCTCACAAACTGAGTTCAAAATCCCAACTTGGCTGCTCTGTGCATCAACAGTGTAAAAGCTGTACCGTTTCGTCTTATTTTTATAACTTCTGTGAACATGTTTCTATGGTGTTTGCACATTAAGTGATGCATAGTTAACCATTGTTTATTACAATAACGGCTAACCTCGCTAGATTTGGATTTAGATTCAAGCCTAGTGTGGTGTCAATCCAAGCGCTGACCTCCAACTTCCGAGGTAACTGGAACGTAGCATAAAGATGCTATTGTGCTGTAGTACGGCTACAGATGACACAATTGTCATCTGTCGTAGTTTTCATTGGTCTGTTGGTCACAGAATTTAAAAGAAAGAAAAAAAAGGCATACATGTTAACATATGAACCACGTAATTGACGTTAGCATAATGTTTGCCACTTAGCATGGCCAGTTTTGTTTTTTTCTGAAACTAAAGCTAAGGATTAAAATGATAAATTAGTAAGAAGCTAGGTTATACTTGACTTCTACACCAATGAACTAGACAGAAACCTTAGCCTGTATGATAATTTATAGAAAACATGTTAAAAACGAGCAAACACATATTTGAGTGAAGTCTGACTTGTGTTTTTTTTGTCGCAATATATTAATGTTAACTTCACGAACTATTTTTTTAAGACAAAGTACTTCCACAGAAATGACATGGCTCCTCTTGTTGGTATAAGTTCCTCTGTGTCTGCCACATTTTCTCCATCCATGTCGTTAATGGTTCAACATTTCACCACTCTATTCCCAATACATTATACACTTACCGGTATTTGGGCTATATGAAAAATTCATATCATAAAAAAAAACTGTCACACTGGTATTCAGTATGAAACTATATATACCACTCAGCCCTAAGATATATATATATATATATATATATATATATATATATATATACACGCAGCTCTGTAAAAATATGTAATAAGAGACCACTGCAAAGTCAGTTTTCCTGATTTTACTACTTATAGGTATGTGTTTGGATGAAACATTTTTGTTTGAGTCTATAAACTGATAACATTTCCCCCAAATTCCAAACTAAATTGATACTGTTAATAGCATTGATTTGCAGAAAATGACAAATGGTCAAAAAAGATAAAAATGTTTTCAGACCTCAAACAATGCAAAGAAACAATACTAATGTTTCCACTCAGAGTTCAGAAATCAGTATATGGTAATAACCCTTATTTTTAATCACAGCTTTCATGCATCTTAGCATGCTCTCCACAAGTCTTTACCATTGTTCTTGGTTCAGGTTTCACCTAATCAGTTCCTCTTTAAGCAGAATGAGGTGTGCATGTGTTGGAATTCAACAGATGCTGGAATGGCTATAATACATGTACAGATGCTGATTTCTGAAAACAAATGCACTGGTCTCTTATTTTTTTCCAGAGCTGTATATATGGCTGACCAGGAAAAGCTTTTTTTAGGAGTAGCCCTAAAATGTGTGATTTTGAAGCGTTTTTTAAGTCACAACTCCTCCAAGAACGCTGTAATGCTACAGTAGTAGAGCCCAATTATAAAATAAAACTAAATTAAGATTCAATGGTGCAACACAAAATTCCTGACAGTGATAAGTAATACAAAACAATCAATGCCATTTGAGGTAGAATACATACAACCAACAGTAAGAATAAAATGAGCCAAGACATTTGCAGTTAAGTATTTATATTTAGGCTGTTACTGTGATAAGTATGATGTAGAACAGAAACAGGACCCGCAGGGTCATGAGAATTACTAAAAAAAACATTTAACAAAAAAGCAAAGATGATTGATCAATGGAAAGTTGTTAGAAAGGCACTATCTGTTCTTCCACTCACCCTTTTCTCTCTCTCTCTTTCTGTTGCAAATGGTCATGTCCATTGTCTCTGTTTAACTATACCTTGACATTCGGTATATTTCTGATGAATTCCTTTATCATGCTCTAGTGGTGTTCCGTTCACAAGCTAAAGACGGCAGCTGTCTGTTATATCAAAGATGCACATCAACCGTGATAAAATACTGATTCCATCTGTTAAACGTCTAAAAATTGAGAACATCTCAGTCGGATAAAAAAGTACTAGTCACGCACCAAAAGGATGCAATGGTCCGTTCCGTTTTCTTTTGCTACCGTTTGGCCCACAAAAACGTGCTCACTGCATGTTAATACAGAATGTACAGACACAGCATAGATTTCGCTTCTTTTGTGACAGATTATCTGTTTTTGTAAACTTACCGACGCACTGAAAATGTAGTTGAGGTTTGCGGCTTTTATCTCAAGGTTCCACCCAAAGATCCAAACATAACTTGTTACACGATAGAAATGAGAGGCTGTTCATGTTCGGGATTTGAGATGCGCCACATTCACCAACTATTACTCTGGACAAGGAATTTTCTGTTCAGTTCTCCCAATGGCTGTACCAAGAATAAAAAATAGACACATTCCCTGTAGAAATACCACTGTACAGTCTCTGAAAGGGCTTGTCTGTACTGGAACAAGGTTAAATCTCAGCAACTGATCCAGCATCCTGAATTAACATTGCTTGGTTTCTCTTTATTTTTCCTCCCAGTGTGTTTGACTTCACAGAGTCCTTGCAAAGTCTCTGTGCAGCTCTGGACGAGTCTTTTTTTCTGGATACACTTTTAGTTCACTTTGGGGTAGATCTTTTCATAGAAGAAGCTCTGGGCCAGGACATAAAGTTCTCCGTCCTTCTCCCTGACGCCATGGGCACGCACGAACTGAAACTGTTCGAGCGCGAACTCGTAGAACTCATTCTCGATTTTCCAGATGTCGGACTGCTGCAGCTTGGCTATCGTCTCTTTGGTGGGCGGCTTCTTCTCGGTGGTCTTTCGCAGATGGGATTTCTTTCCTGGAATGATAAAAATGAGTCTAGTGAGTCTGTCGGTCTGGGCGCTGCATGGTTGCTACTGATGGACGGAGGAGCACAACGGGACGCCGCAGTGGGAGGAGACGACATGTTGGACAATCGTTTTGGGGGGTAGTATTTTCAAGGCTTGGATCTGTGGATTGGTACCTGTTCTGTAGAGCTCTGCGGCTCCTTTGAAGAAGCGCGGCAGTGCTGCCTCCAGGATCATGATGAAGTCTTCCAGCTCCTCGGTTACTCCAACAAGCAGGTACTCATTCACCAGGTTGTACTTGGCCTGCTCCAGAGCCCATCTACTGCCCACGTTCCTGCACATAAAATATTTACAATAAATCTGGCATCATTAGCTACTGTACCTGTGTCATAAGGCAACTTCAACTTAGGGCATTTTCAATCCTGAATATGACGTCTTTGACCTCCAGCAGTCAACTCCCCTCTCATCCACAGCATCTAATGATGCCAGTAAGTGCCTGTGTAACGTTACACATCTTTGAAGCATGCAGGAAAAATATGTGTTGTTGTACTGAGAGTCTTGACTACAGCATATGTCACATAGGAGTAATTAGCGACCACGAACAGTCCCAGTCATGATTGGGATAAACAGCAGCAGAAATGAGCAAAGAACGACGCTAATAAACTGTGACAAAAAAACAAAAAAAATGACTATAAACCGCCACTTTATTTCACATGCTTTGACCCCCGCGGACTATACAATGATGTGGCTAATGCATAGATTTTTACAGCTAACAGCCACCAGGGGCACTGTAGCAGGAAGCACAAGATAAACAGTTCACACCACGGAAGACGGCTGTTTTTCATGTTTTCTGACATATTTAGGCACTTTTGGGGAAAAAAGCATTTACCATATTTACAGTATGGAACATGGTTGGGTCACAAGAGGGGGTAGAGACCTTAGCATGGGATTGTTTGGGTATTTGATCGATTCATGGAAATGTGCCTGTTCTCTCTCCCCTTGGCAGTGAGAGCCATTGAAATGCTGACAGTTGTATTACCTTGTCAAGCGCCATAGCCTTTGTTTTTTGTTAGATCACTGCCAGTGAGTGAACCTTTCTTACAAAGTTTGTTATTTTGGCATTGGCTAAAGTAGAAGCTAAACCGGCCAATGTCTTTGCATCACGATTTTTGAGAACTGTTACAATACTATTTATGCAGGGATGCAGAATGTTTGTTTTTTTTTCTCCTTTCTTTTTCCCCTGAGAGCGACATAGACGAGTCGGGGGACATTGTTGTAGAAGAAGCCGCCTTAACAATGAAGCGCTGCGGGAAACCTGAGCCGAAAAATCTCTATCTTTAAGCTTTCATGCGATGTTTTGATAAATCTGGGCATGACACATAGCTGTAAAACCTCAGATGTCTCCCACTTACTCACCAGCATTCTGAATGGTGTCCGCAGAAGAAGGGGATCTGCAGCCAGAGCTTCTCAGGAGTACAGTCAGAACCTCCGGATGAGACACACTCATCAAAGGTCTGAAAGACAAACAAGACACTCGCTATCATGAATTCATGTGCTGACAAGCAACAGGCCTTTAAAATAAAGTGTCAAATCATAAAAGTGAACTCTGAATCAGGACCTTTTTGTCCCCTTGTTTTCTTCGACGAAGGCCGGGCCTGTAGTCGTCTCCAAAACGTAAGAAGTAGTAGTAAGAAACTAGACGTTCGATGGGATCCCGGACAACATTTATGTACATCGGCTTTCCCTGTACTCCATATCTGAAGAAAAGAAATAAAAGGCCTGAATTAAAAAACTAATGAATTTTTAATTGCAGGGAACAGTCACTGGTTGGAAGTCCAAACGACGATGGACCGTGAAGCTGCTTCCTTTATGCACCTTGTTAGTTCGCAGTCTGTTTATTGCACTAAATGATCAGCTTTTCCATCAGGATAAACAGTGGCAGCATCAAGTTAACAGAATCTCCCTCACTGAAGAACACTTACACCATTAAGATAATTACCTGCAATCACTGAAATGATAGTGTCAGGGGAGATAAGGACAACAGTGCTATTAATCAACATCCAAACACACGTTAGCGATCAATACATGACCTTCCTTTATCTGCTTTGCTAACTGTGACTAATCTGGATATTAATGGTATTACAGGAAATGAAGGGCCGTACTTTGAGAAGTCCAGATAAGCGACGTGGCCGTGGTAGAAGCCGGGCTTCATCGCTCTCCAGGTGGTGACATTTCTGACGAAGCGCACCTGTTGGCAAAGATAATGGAAACTAATTATAGAGCAGCAGGGAAACTCACGGTTAATGGGGAGAACACAGAAAACAACAAGAAACATCGGGATAGAGAAATTAAAGAATCATGCAGTCGACCTTCTACTATAAAGACTTCGGGCCTTATGTAAAAATCCTTTTGTACAGCTTTGTTGTTAAAGTGGCGTATTTGTGTGGTTTAAGATGCTTTATTGTATTTACCTTTTTCCATATTTAGAATGTTCCCTTGGGTGCAAAGGAAATTCATATTAAGTGTTCATGCACAAAATGTGTGGCTTCCTCCACAGAGGGACGGTAACCGCTAGTAGCGCTATGGGGTAATGTTTTGGTGGATCACAAGTAGGTAGGCGACCATTTTAATAGTCGACTAATCTATTGATGATTGATTAATCATTTGTTAATAAAATTGTGTTAAATGTTGATCACTGTGTCCCAAAGCTGAGGATAAAACCTAAAATAGCAAAGCTGTAATGATTAATCGATTAGTTGCCAACTATTCTTTAATTACCAAGTATTGATTTTAATCCATTTTATGATGCAAACAACTATGAATGATTAATCGTTTTAATATTTAACAGATTAATCAACTACCAAAATAGTCGTTACACAACCCAAACATCATCAGTTTACTACTCTTTTACTTACGAACATTGATTAGTCATAGCTGGTGATTAATCCAGAAGTTTGATTAACTACTAATCGATTAACAGACTAATTGTTGCAGCTCTACAACCAGGGCTTGGAGATCTGGCCTACGATGAAATTCACGTTTGTTTGTTTTTTTTTACAACGTTTTTATAATGTACAACAATTTTTTTTAATACATTAAATGATTACCAACGTGTTCTAGGACTATGTAAACATGTGGCAATCTGCTTTGTTGAGTGCCATTCCTGCATTGGTGCATACCACCACCCAGTTCACAGAGCATGACATGCCCAGTATGTGAATGGTCAAGTAAAATGTGTTTTAAGGCATTTTATTGTTCTTTTTTTTATTTTCCCCAAAAGCAGTAAACATCAGCTGTTCTTCCTGGGGTCAGAGATTAATCCTGAAAAGTCTTGCATGGATGAAGATCATCTTTAAATTGAAAACTCTATTTGGGGCAAAAATGTAGTAGTGTGGATGTAGCCTAAGAGAAGGTTTGAATTACAATATGAGGATGTTCCTTCCATGATTTCTATTTACTATCCACCTTTAAGCAAAAATAAAAAGGCTTCAGTCACTGTACAGATTGGTGGACGTTGTAAAACAGTTTTAGTGAGAATTCCACAACGGGAAATTAATGTTGCTGTGGAAAAAAATTTGCTGTTAGTCAGAACAGCTCCTAGATTTCATGTGTCATTAGCATAAAACCAAAAATCACACCACTTTTAATTTTCAAATGTTTATATGCTAGGACTGTTGGATCAAAATAAACTGTTTCAAGAGCTTCACATACATGTGCCTAGAAGTACAAATCACCAATTTCCATCCACCACCGTCTGGCTTAGAATAGCCTTTCACCAGACCGGCACACCGACTCCATTTATTACTGTTATCTTTGACGCACACGCTGCGGTTTGAGAGAGTAAAAATATGACAAACTTAAACACATTCGCCAATTTTGGCTGAGCGAGATGCTGTTTCTGGATACAAATTTGAATTTTCCTTTCATAAAAGGAGTCGGGCTCTAATGTGCCGGCAGTCTGACCCTTTCCCCTCGTCTCTGTTTCTTCTTGTGTAAAGGAAACAGGCTGTTAGCAAGATGGTGGGGGCAGCATGTTGTGAGATGGCAGACAGGATATTACCTTGGCACTAGCAGACAAAAATAACACTAGCATAGCTTTGGGGGATTTACTCGATGTGTCCAGTGCTGCACCAACAGGAATGTAGTGCAAATGCACCCAGTGTAACAGGCTGATGTCATGAATATTTTCTGGGGCTTTAAACACATGTAGAGGGTCTGTTTACAGGAGAAAGACACTGATCACTGACTAACAGCTTATACTACATTCTACGGTTACACAGGGATTGAACCTTTTTAAAAAAAAATGTAATGTGGGTACATTGGGTGGGGTTGGTGATCATGGACACATTCGCAGGGTCAAAATAATTGTATGAGTGATTGCAGATTAAGGCAAGAGTGTCTGGTTGCAGAGCTATGGGGACTGGAGCTCCACTGTAGAAAGGTCACCTAAAGATTTACCCGATTTGTTATTTTTCTCAAATATTAGCAATATTTAGGCTCGTTTCATGTGAGGTGCTGCTAATGTAGCTAGCATGGTGCCTGGATACTTTAATCCCTGTTTTACAGATCCCTAAATCGTCACCATTGGAGCAGAAATGCATCATCTCATTTACCAAAAAGCAAAAGTGATCTTCTCCCACAAACAGCCAACATTGATACGACATAGTACAACTACAAATATATGTTTTTCAACATGTTACGCGGATGCACCCATGCATTTCCCACAGAATCTTAGGATAAAACCCTATTTTACTTTATGACAAACTGAATAAACACTGGTAGGAAGCTCAGTCTCAGTAAGATGTACCATGTATTGTATCCCATTTCATTCATTTGTCACACATTTTGGTCGTTTGTCATTTTGAAAGGCTTGGAAATGAGTGCTGTGCTCCTATTTGTGACGAGGAATTTTACTACAGCCATACTGTGGTCTTCAAAATCGTTCCAACTAGAAAATTTCCTCTAGGGAAATTTTGAAAGGGCTCCAGGGGCTGCTGCTGGAGTGGGTACATTATGATGAGCTTCTATAGAGATTTAAAACAAATAATACTAGTAAATAGGCTATTATACACGAGGAGCACACCTACAACAAGCATTTTCTTTTCAAGTATTTATTAAGAAACTCATGTCCCTTCAACAAGTTTACTATACACATTTGATATTTCAAAATTCCATACTTTTTTCATTAAAAAACAAATGTGTAACATGTCAATCATTATGATGACCTGTACTCTGTCAGTCTGCTTCATCCCATGTGTATGGGTGGGGCAGTGCTTAAACGCGATAACGAGCACCAGGTGTTTGTTTATAAACCTTAACGAGCTGTGGCCTGGGCTTCAAAGGTTACCGTGACAACTTGAGCTGGTTGCCAATGCAGAGAGAATTGTGGAGAAAAACAACATTTTTCTGCCTCTGCGCTGGTCTTCCATTTGAGCTTTGACTGACAGAACTGTAGCTCCTATCAGGAAATAACATGGACCATCATCACTTCAAAGTTTAGGTGTGATTTGGTGTTTCTACAGTAAACATTTTTGGAGACAGGCATGGCCGCATTTAGACGCTGCCCATTCAAATTCAATAAATGTCTTAGATATTTTGAGCACATTGTGAGAATCAGAACAAGTTTCTCTACAAAGTTGGAAAAAAATGCATATGTACATTTTTTTTGTGGTTGGAAGGAGACTGAAAAAAATTGTTTTTTTTTTTGTTCCTTCTACACTCTAAGCAATGATGTCACCCAGTGAAACACCAACATTCCATCATTAAAATAACATTCTTTGTGGAGATTACCTTGCTGAATAAAACAGGTCCATATCATACACTTCTGTCAGCCACAAGAGCAACTTTCATTTTAAACAGTTATTTACAGAATAGTTTCAGTACATTCATTAAGTATTACGATGGTTGTGTGCTTTTCCATTGTCTTTGAATTTGATCTTAAAAATACTTAAGGGGTTAATGTCTCTCTCTACTCAAAGTGTTGTGCTTCTTGTTACTTGAGTTGGATGTTTCCTTGTACACAGTTTGACACTTGATGTCTATTTTCACATTCAGCTGCTGAATCCACACTCTTTCACACTTTCTAATTAATTATTTATTAACTAACATCTATTTATAGATATCAGCAGCCAGGCGAGTTGAGTAAAAAGGCTTTAAATGTAGATAAAGAACATTATTCATATATGATGTTTTAGAGGGCTTTAATTTTGAAATTCAACATTGACGGTCGCCATGTTTAAGTCTAAGTGACAAAATGAAGTGATCTATCATCATTCTGAAGTGAAACTCATCTGTGAAAACAGGCAGTTTCTCAATGATAGTATCATATTGATGACTGCAATTCAAATTACTCTTTGGAATTGTATGTTTATTATTAAGTTTGACTACTTTACACAAATTAAATGCCAAAGCCTCAATTGTAATACATTTTCATTCATTACTGACTGACTGATGTTTGTGGGTGGACTTTAGAAAGCCATAAAACTGATAAACTGGATGTAAAACACCTTTTAGGCTTAAGATCTAGGAACCGTGCAGCTGTAACCAATAGTAACTTTTTAGTTATTCAAATGACTTGTATGAAATCACAAAATAATACAAAAAAAAAATCTCAATTTAATACAATGTTGGGACAAGAAAAAAGCAGCAAATTTCCACACTTGAAAACCATAAAATATATATTTTTAAAATGTATTAATTAGATAAAGGTTTTAAATAATCAAGTAATTGGTGCAGTTCTAACCTCATCATCTAATTTGAAATCCAACATGCTGCATTGACAGAGCCGGGACCATAGGACAAAAACGTGTCACTGTCCTCCATCTAATGCACTTGAAATCTGCAACTGCAGCCTGAACACCTGAGCTTCAATAAGTACTAGTTTCCAAGGAAAAGATGAGACAAGAGTCAGTTCCGTTGACCATTGATGAAGTCGTCTTATCTTGCATGTTCCTTGACACAACAATGACGGATGCTATTGCAGATGGTTACAGAAATAGAATTTACAGTCACAGACTTAACTGACAAACACTGCTGCTCAAGTATTACATTGCACAGATGTGAGGTAAGACAGGGATCAAAGCTTTTATTTCTTTCCGAGTACCGAACCCACATTCACGTGAAAATGTTTCATGTTACAACTAAACTGACTCTGGTCAGAACAATAGACTATTTTTAATTCCAGATCTTCGGTTGTGATGATCATATTGCCCACAAGCCTGTCATAAGCTGAGCATTTCATGCCAACAAAGGACTGTTCTGTCTTTGCTTCTTTGTTGTATCAAGCACAGTATTAATAGTATTATGACACGAGATGTCCGCCTATTATAAAATGTTTGGTGGAGTCAAGTTTCTGTCGAACAGAAACTTTAAAAACTCTATGAACAGTAAGGTTATTTGCAGTGTGCAGCAAATTGTTCAAATGTTGGAATAAAATCTGAACTTCTATCATAGGATTCTTGACAAGCCGAGGATTGAGTTAGCAAAACTGCATTTACTGGGGGTATGATGGTACATGATATAGTTAATTAATCTAACGATTATTGAAATGATTAATCGATAGTTGTTTAATGAAATAGTGTAAAATGTTGTTTGCAGTTTCCCAAAGCTGGCGATATAACCAAAACAGTCTTGTTTTTTTGTCCAAACCAACAGTTCTACTAATATAGAAGACTAAAAAAAAACAGAAAATAATTTGGTTTCATGTTTCGGAAGCTGGAACCAGAAAATTTGGACATTTTCTTCTTAAAATGACTCAAATCTCTTAATCAGGTGTGTTTTCAACAGAAACTCTCTAAAGTCCGATCAAGCTAGCATAGAGACAGGTACACATAACCGGTCAGTTTTCAAAATAAACCACTATCAAACATTACCTTTGACCAAAGCAACAGCAATTAAAAGTCAAATAGGTAAAGTAACCTTTTGTGTGTCAGTTATTCTCGTCATTCATCCATGATTGTTACATAGCTCATAGCGGGATCTCATGATTTTTGATGGGTGGCTCCCACGACTGCTCACTTCTGAAATATGTCTGGTAGGACAGAAGGAGCCATGTTGCGTACATGCTTCACTTATACACTACAGCTCAAAAGGTTGGTGTCACTTAAAAATGTCCTTATTTTCTAAAGAAAAGCACTGTTTTGTTTCAATGAAGATAACTTTAAACTAATCAGAAATACACTCTATACATTGCTAATGTGGAAAATGACTATTCTAGCTGCAAATGTGGTTTTTAGTGCAATATCTACATAAGTGTATAGAGGGCCATTTCCTGCAACTATTACTCCAGTGTTCTAATGGTACAATGTGTTTGCTCATTGCGTCAGAAGGTTAATGGATGATTAGAAAACCTTTGTGTAATCATGTTAGCACAGCTGAAAACAGTTTAGCTGGTTAGAGAAGCTAGAAAACTGACCTTTCTTAGAAAAAAGCAAAGTTTAAAGGGAAAAAAAATATATTTAAATTACAAAATCATTATTTCTAACCTCGTCAAAGTCTTGACTATATTTTCTATTCATTTTACAACTCATGGTGGTAAATAAAAGTGGGACTTTTCACGGAAAACACAAAACTGTCTGGGTGACCCCAAACTTTTAAATGGCAGTGTTCTTCTTTTTCCGCTACAGCACAACTAAACTAAATAGTAACAACATGGTCAACAGACCACTGTCGGATGTTATTCAAAACACCATGACCAAAAACAGAGGTACGTACCGGATCATGAATTTTATGTACCGTTACAACCCTTAGCATTTACAGATGATCACAGCCAGTGGTCTTACCTGATCCTGTAATGACATCACAGGGTTGTTTTTGGTGGTGTTGATGTGCAGGACGTGGAATCGGTTCTTCCCACACAGGTCATAGGCGATGTTAGTGAAGGAGGTGCTGGCCGTCTTAGGCACCCTGTTGTAGATGATGACCATGTCGTCTTTTTCCGACAGTGGGGATAATTCCCGCCCCGCATCTTCGTTGTGACGATGCTCTACTTCGGCCACCTCGTGTCTGGCTATGGTACGCTCTGAACAGAGAGGAAACATGAGGGTTACTGCATGTTTCTGACAAGAAAAACAAATATAGTTGTCAACTTTTAGCCCCCCCCCCCAATATTGCAATTTGCGATTTAATATGCAATTTTTTTTAATTAATTGTTTACTCTGTTTTATCATTTTTCTCAACAAAATATAGTGAATGATTTAAATATGACCAACACAATATTAAATACATATAGTGTATAGTCCCTAATTGTTTCCCATGTTTTTTTAATTTGTTAGAAATAAATGAAAAGATGTATGATTTACAAAAAGGGAACATTTTTATTTAACTGCTCATTACAGAAACATGTGTCAATAATCCCTGAGGTATTGGCTTGTCTGGAGCACTTTTGCGTTCGTTCGTTCTCATCATGTGATCGTGTTGTAATCATGGATGTTGCAGTTAGAAAATCATTTTATCATATCGTTTTATCATATCGCAATAACATTGCAATTAATTTTTCAGCCCTAGCCTTATCTAGACTGAATAACGATTAGTGGATTAATTGCCAACCATTACATTAATAGACGACTATTTTGATAATCCATTAATCGTCATTTTGACGAAGAAAATGTCCAAATTCTCTGGTACCAGCTTCTCAAATCTGATTACTTCCTGGTTTCTTTAGTCTTTTATAATAGTAAACTGATGATCTTTGGGTTGTGGACTGCTGGTTTTAGGTTGCATCTTCAGCTTTGGAAAAGAGTGATTGACTTTTTTTTTGTTGTTTTACCATTTTACAAAGCATACAACTAATCAATTAATCATTTCAATAAATCAATAGATCAGGTGAAACATGAAAATCTGAAGCAGCAAGTAAAAGACCACACCAATACACATGAACGTAAAAAAAACACAAATGATACGCAATTTAGGAAGATACTATATTCATAATTAATACATTACACTAGATGATACTATTTGAGAATTAATAAAAACATCACGTTTTTCTGGTGGCATCAGGCTGGGCTACATCCCACCTGCCCCTAATGACCAGCCACCACTGATCCATAAATGAACAAGAGGTTTTATAATGAAGGCTTGTTAACATGCCTTAATTAGGGAAAACAACATAGTCCTTCAAAACACAATAACAGCGAAACAACTAATTAAGCTTTTGATTAGAGTATTGACAGGAAGCATGATTGAAAGTGCTTCTTCCCACTGCTTTCCTCCACTGCAATGTTAATTAAAGCCAATTAAGGAAAACGGCGTTGTGGGCGTCTTTTGGACGGGCCGCGTGTCGCTCAGTGGCCCGACATCATGGAGCGAGACTGGCCATGCGTGTGCTGCTTTGAATCTGTCAGCAGATGGGTGGTCTCCTGGCTTTATAATTACCATCACCCTCACGCAGTAATAGTTTCCAACCAGTACATAACGGGAACCCCTTGCTCTTACTAAAAGTATGTTTCTTTTTGGCTGAATTTCTCTTTAAAAGATAATCAATGCAAACAAGCAAACAGTGCAGACTGTATATGAAATGAGAAGGCTCACTTTGTCAATCCCATCATCTCAGCAGTGAATTACTGGCAGCAAGGGCTTGTCAGGTCTTGCACTAATGTTCAGACTCCTGTACTCGATTTATTCTTATAGCTTAAGGCATGTCTGATGTGTCTGTGTGTTATTAAGAGGTAGATTCACCGATATACCTTAGTTCACTTAGATTTTTTCATTTAATTGCAATATGGGATGGGAAGACTTACACTGCCATTCTAAAGTTTGGGGTCACTCAGACAATCTTGTGTTTTCCATGAAAAAACACACTTTTATTTACCACCATGCTACTCAAATATAACCAAGACATTGACAAGGTTATAAATAATGATTTGTATTTGAAATAACTATTTTTTCCTTCAAACCTTGCTTTCGTCAAAGAAAGTCAGTTTTCTAGCTTCTCTATCCAGCTAAACTGTTGTTTGCTGTGCTAACATGATTGCACAAGGGTCTAATCATCCAGTAGCCTTCTGAAGCAATGAGCAAACACATTGTACCATTAGAACACTGGACTGATTTGCTGGAAATGGGCCTCTATACACCAAACCAGACATTTGAGGCTAGAATAGTATCACATCAGCAAGGTATAGAGTGTATTTCTGATTGGTTTAAAGTTATCTTCATTGAAAAAACAGTGCTTTTCTTTAAAAAATAAGGACATTTCTAAGTGACCCCAAACTTTCGAATGGTAGTGTATATAACCAAACTCAAGTATGTTTTTCTTTTTTTACCAGCAGGTGTCTGTGCTACTGTACATGTGGCCTATTAGCTAAGACACATACATCAGTGTAATGTCCCCATTTGTTTCTGGGTGGAGTTTGTCATATAACTATCTTTCCCCAATTTTTTTTCCTGTAACACTGCTAAAATAAAACATCCACAATAACTCCTTGGGATAAGTGCCAGGTGCAAAAAACAACTGAACTAGATATACAACATAGCTCCCTTTATTCATTTGCAACATTTCAAGCAACCTCTAGAGCTAAAATGATTAGTTGACAAATCAACTAATTGATTTGTTCACAATTACTACGTTAATTGCCAACTATTTTGAGAATCTATTCATTGATTTGAGTCATTTTTATGAAGAAAAGTCCAAATTCTCTGATTCGTGTTTCTTTAATCTTCTATAATAGTAAACTGATGATCTTTGGGTTGTGAACTGTTGATCTGGATAAAAAAAGACATTTTAGGTTGCATCTTCAGCGTTTGGAAACAGCGATTGGTTTTCATCATTTTATGAACCAAAGAACTCTGTAATCAATAGATTAGATAGTAGCCCTAGCAACTACAAGCAGAAGAAGGCAATGAAGCATATGTAGTCAAATGACCAACATTAATACAAATACATTAAATTGTGTTGAAATGTTAAATAAATAAGTCACAAAATACACAAATTAAACACTCATGTATCCATGTTATTACTATCTAATACAAACAACTATAAAAAAGAGAGTTTTGGGTGAAGGCCAGTTCAGCTGATGTTTACTATGTTGAATATCAGTCAATAAAGGATTCGGCTCCATTGCTTTCACTTCTAGACTTTATGTTTGTGCAAACATCCGACCATAAAACCTGCTTGAGTCACAGAGTTGAATTGGAATTACTGGCCAGCTCATGAGTGAAGAATTGTGCTTACCCACTAGATTAACTTCAATAGAGAAGCTGTATTCACTATGAGTAAATTAAATAACTCTTATTTGTGACAGACAGTACTTCCTCTCTAGTGGAAGTCTGCGACATAGTAGATGTCCTGTACTCCAAACAAAGAAACTACACAACCATTATAACACAATATTATAATTGAGTCAGTCAATTATCTTCTCAATCTATTTGTTGATTGGCCTGAAAAAATGAAAGTGGTAAAAAAAATGTCAACCACTGCTTCCTTACATCCAAGAGGACAATCTCAAACGCCTTTTGGCCAGAATTTAAAGATATTCAGTTTGGTCATTATGTCAGTATCATAGAACAATAGAAACTCAGAACAATTTATTATGAAAATATTTTTGTAGCTCTAATAAATAGTTGATTAATCGAGAAGTTGTTCTCTGGTTCCAGCTCCTCAAATCTGATTATTTTCTGGTTTAGTCTTCTATAAAAATAAACCGATGGCCTTCAGCAACTATTGTTTGTTGTTGGTTTGTTAAATTGTTTTAAAGTGTCGAACACTGTTTCTCAAAACTGAAGATTCAACATAAAATGTCTTTTTTTATGCAGACCAACAGAACACAAACCAAAGATCAATAGTTTACCATTATAGACGATGAAAGAAACTAATAAGAAATTAATCAGATTTGAGAAGCTGGAACCAGAGAATTTGGACATTTTCTTCTTAAAAATAAAAAAATAAATTCTCAAATCGTTGGATTATCAAAGTAGATGGCGATTAATACAATATTTGGCAACTAATGGTTGCTGAATTGTAGAGATGCTGATTTAAAAAATCCTTAACTTCACGTTCTCCAACTAACTCACTCGTTAGCTTATCTGCTAATCGTTGCAGCTCTATTGGATCTTGCATCTTCTTGAGAAAAGTGACCCACATTTTACCTTATTTAATAAACCAAACAACTAATAAGCATTCCAATAAATGAATAAAATATAAACAGGTGTAATCACAGTGAGTAAAACACTTGTTTGCTCAAAAGACGCCTCAACAAAAAGTATAAACCTTATCTGCATTTTAAAGCTAAGGGTTAAACTACCAGAGTTCTGTCAACTGGGGCTATATTTAATGGGCACCTTGGCACTATTAATTTAACTTTCCTGCCAAAATGTGAGTATAGAATGTTACGGGGTGAAACCCCACACTACAACACCACATCTACAGCTCTGGAAAAAAAGAATAAGAGACCACTGGATTTTTTTTTAAATCAGTATCTCTACATGTATTCCAGCCATTCCATTCCAGCTTCTGTTGAATTCCAGTGGAGTGGAATAAAGTTACCCAAGAACAATGGTAAAGACTGTGGAGAACATGTCAAGATGCATGAAAGCTGTGATTAAAAATAAAGGTTATTGCACCAAATATTGAAATATATTATAATATTCTGAACTTCTTGAATGAATTTGATCGTGTTTCTTTGCATTGTTTGGGGTCTGAAAACATTCTACATTTTATGTTATTTTGACCATTTGTCATTTTCTGCAAATAAATGCTCTAAACAATATTTTTATTTGGAATCTTGGGGGAAATGTTAGTACCGGTAGTTCATAGACTCACACAAAAATGTTCCTTTTGCCCAAACACATAGCTATAAGTAGTAAAATCAGAAAAACTGATAATTTTGCAGTGGTCACTTATTTTTTTCGGAGCTGTATGAAGTAACATTCCATGAGTTTCCATGAGTCCAGTAGCAGTAGCAGCCTTGTTTTAATCTTCACATACCGAGTCTGGCTCTGGACTCCTCCAGTCTCTGGATCTGGTTCTCTATAAACAGCACGGCCACTCCGAACGCCAACACGGCCACCAGCTGGATCTTGGGCGGCATTATGATCCTTAAAAGCCCCATCAAACAGCCTGGAGAGTCATAACGACACCGCGGATGTCGGCTGCTAGCCCGGCAGAGCTTCCTGATAGCTTCTGCTTATTTACGTTGACTCACGAAATGTGCCTCGCTGTAAGCAGAGCTGGTAAATACCATAAAAGAGTGTCTTATGCTAACATGAGTTGATGCGGGGCTCAGCGGCTCCTTAACTTATCCGTTCTCAAACTAACTAACTCGTTAGCTTATCTGCTAACTATCGGTCTGCGAAGCGTCATGCTAGCGTCGCCTTTAAACAACAAGGCGCGTTTCTTTAATTAGGACTCGCTTGCTTTCAACCCCGAAGACAAACATGTAACTTCGTCGATTTAAAGTGCAGACCACAGGAGATGAGAGAGTCTGTAGAAACAGCAGCGGCTGCAGCAGCGCCTGTTAGCTTCATTAGAATGTAGCTTCAGCTGCTTTAATGAAGGATTCAGTGTTGAAGGGGCAGGGCGCCACCTGCTGGACTGGAGTGTCTGTCACAGCTAGACACACACGTTCATCACATGAGTGATGGGAATTTAGGCTCTGTTTAGTGAGCCGGATCTTTTGGTTCAGCTCACTAAGAAGAGTCGGCTCTTCCGGCTCCCAAACGGCTCTTCATTTTACCACTTATACCTTTTGTAATTTAGCCAAATTGAGCATGGCTTGTGATTTGTATTAAAGCACTAAATCCTCTGGTTAAAAATTAAAATAAAAATCAAAACACTAAAACCACTGATTCAAAATTAAAATAAAAGTTGAAACATGAAAACCACTGCTTCAAAATTCAAATACAAACAATAAAACTACTAATTCAAAATTAAAATAAAAATTT
Organism: Lepturacanthus savala; assembly: GCA_030544235.1. Classification (NCBI taxonomy): domain Eukaryota; kingdom Metazoa; phylum Chordata; class Actinopteri; order Scombriformes; family Trichiuridae; genus Lepturacanthus; species Lepturacanthus savala. The sequence continues at coordinate 9,460,437 of CM060481.1, forward strand.
TAAAAAAGGCAAGTCAGCTCCCATTATTCACTCACCGGCTCTTTGAATCAGCTCATTCGCAATTGACTCATCACTATCTCACATGCTTAAATATCCCCTGCAGACACATTTTAATATGTGGATTCTGAATCATGGGCTAATTTGTGTCTAATGTGTTTTTTTCACAAAAAAACTGATGGCTAAAAAAACAATAATATCCAATGAGCACCATCCCACCATCCCCTGGAATGCTGCTTTTAAAATCATATATATATTCATATATAGTGAATTAGGTAAAGTAGTAAATCTCTTCAGTATTTCATATGTAGTTGATATGTAGTTAAATGGATCAGACCTGTAAAATGAAGTGAGCCTAGTTCATATGCATATGAATTTGTCATTCAACTGTCACTTGTTTCTTTGCAGGGCAATTTTAAAACAAAAATGAAAAAAAAACATGTATTACAAATACTAAAGATTTTAATAAAACATGTGTAACTGTGTCTGTTGTATGAACAGTAACAAAAAACATAACCCAGTAGTTGAAAATAACTTGTAAAGCTTCAAAAATCAATACATACTAAATCAAGCAACTAACAAGAACTACAGTTTATAACAATACAAACTGAAACAGTCAAATACCTAAGTACAAAAAGTAAATATTGGAGTTTATTCATATTTCTGAATAATACTTTTTTTAAAATGAGTCTGAAGAGTGGGAAGAGCTGCTGCTCTGCTTCATCTTCTTTTGTATATTGCTGCAGCGCTTCCTCTTTCAGTCTATAAATGAAAAGAAAAACGTTCCATGATTAAATGAAATCATGGAAAAATTAAATCACACCATTATCATAACATTGTGTGACAATATGTCAACAAGCCAATGGTAGTTAAATCTTTATCCATTACTCATACTTATCCATATTGTTTTATAATATATATATATATATATATATATATATATATATATATATATATATATATATATATATATATACTCATACTAATATATACTCATACTACTACTCATTACTCTTACTCATACTACTATACTTACTTATCCATATTGTTTTATAATATATATATATATATATATATATATATATATATATATATATACTCATACTACTACTCATTACTCTTACTCATACTTATACTTACTTATCCATATTGTTTTATAATATATATATATATATATATTATTATTATTATTATTATTATTATTATTATTATTTTTCCTACACATACACCTACACGTTATTTTATAGTTATTTTCCCACAGGGAATAATACAAGGTGGTAAATGAGCAATTAAACATGAGAGAAGTCCAATGATAAAATCTTTCCCACTAACCCCCATCCCTCTTTTATCATTAGCCAGCAACCTTCCTACCACAAAACAACAGACAAACAAAAATGAATAATTAAAAAAAAACCTTCCCCCAACCTCAACCCACCCATTAGTAAGGACTTCAAAGTAACAATGTTTTGATCCCAGCATGAAACTAGCTCTAAACCAGAATTAGCTTGATGCCTGTAAACTGGATATTAGAGCTCATAGACATAGTCAGCATAGAACAACTGGCGTTCTATGCTGACTATGTCTATGAGCTCTAATATCCACCATTGTGTGGTCAGAGAATGAAGAGACCTCCACCTGCAAGCTGTAACATTTAGCCATTTAATTGTTAAAAAAGTGGCTTTTTTTAACGAGCATTGGGGAAACCTTCCACCTTCAGCGGATGTATGTGCAAACCTTGTCAAATTCTGCACATACATCATTCTACACAGTGTAGGAACAAGAGGAAAAACACATTTCTGAGTGGAAGGGGACTTGAAAAGTTTTCTATAAAAAAAAGAAAACATACAAAGAAAAAAAGCATGTGCTTAAATCTTTTATTTCATTTTTTATATACCTTTTATCCTCTCAGAAATACTGCCAACTTTTAGCTCCGTTTTAATCTTTTAATTTCCTCTGATCTATCACCTGCTCTCAGCAGTCTTTTTAAGCTCCGTTCCTGCCCAGCCTCATTAATCTTATCTCATATCTCCATCTTTGTATGTATTAAAATGCAGAACATGTTCTCAGTCTTCCAGTACATTGCACCACTGACACAGATTTGAAGGTCTCTCTGCAATTAAATACCGAGGGGGGAATGAAACATGTCCTACAATGGTGTCATTCAGGTTCAAAGCCCAGTCCCTGGCGGGGAAGGAAATAGAACAAGTTAACCGTGATTCTTTGACTTTTAACTTTCACTCTTAATATATTAATATATGAATCTTTGTGTAACGATTTTGAGAAGCTATATATTATATATTATACTAACATTTGAGGAATATCATATAATACAAGTTGGTGAAGTTCACTGGAAAACAAGCTTATAGTGTATGTATTTAGTTCAATTGTAAAATTAATACGTGAATCAAAACCTTGTGTGTTCTATGGAATACAGATATAGCTGTCAGTTATACATTTTATAGTGCTCAAAGTAATATAATATGTACATCATTTATTTTTGTAGTATTTTGTTACACATTACACAATATTTAAACAACAAACTATATCAATATAAACTTCAATGAAATGCAGCAAGGTATCTTTGTGCCATTAGGTATTATAGGATTATTAGATATTATGTTAGGTATTATTATAACAAACGTGTTGATGATAAACTAAATCAGCCTAATATTAAAGGGACATTAAAATTAAAATCAAGTAATGTGAACATTGATAATAATGTGAGAGGAACCAGAGGAATTAATACAGCTCTGATTGTCTGGTAACCTAATTCATGTTAACAATAGAGCCTCAAAGGTCAGATGTGCTACACCACTGATTGCAGACATGATTTGCTTACTCATTCACTTTGAGAAGGGAAGTGTATTGAGATAATGAACTATATTATCAGTGAATTGGGGACGTGTCCAGCAACTATAGGTTCTCCTCTTTAATCGTCCTTATTTCAAAGCCTTCTGCTTTACGACTGGGTCATGCATTTTAACGTTAGCCGTATCTGCTGGCCTTAAAAAAATCCAACTGTTTTACATTTAAATGGCGGCTCACCATTTGCTTTCATAAATACGCTTTCCCACTGGGTATTTATATCTGTCTGACAGCTGCTAGAAGAATATTGTGAGGGTTTCCCCCAGCCAAAAGTGAAGCCTTGTCCAAGACAATAGTGGAGTTTCACTCTGCAGTCAATGAACTCTTAATAGATCCAGTATGACTTGTTTGAGTAACTGCTATGTGGTCTTTTTTTAGCATCTCTACAAATAGTACATGTTTCAATAGAAAATGTCAATGCGTGTCAGGGGCAATACCAGGGTTAGAGGTTTAGGGTTAGTGAGCACTGGACCATCCAGGCAAGATGGATTTCACTGTTTTGCATATTTTATTTTAATTTCATTCCAATGTGTATCACATTTTGGGGGAATATATATACCCCCCTAAAATGAGGACCAATAATAACAAAAATGGCCTTTGGATTTATTATTACTGACTTTTATTTTGAAATCAACCAATCAATGCAATGCACAAAATGTAAAACACATTAACAGATATTGACTTTTTCCATGTTTGTGTCTTATCCCTTCCTGACTGTATTATATAATACAAATACATGGATATAAATACACTTAAAAAAAAAAGAAATCTACAAGCTGTAGATTTCTGTTGTCTGTCTGAATTTCTGTTGTTAAAATATTACATTTCAAACATGTTTTTTGACACCTTTCTAGCTTGTTGAAAAAGGGGAAAAATAAAATAAATCTCTCAAATTTCATGGGTGCTGGGATTCAATTTTAAACGGGCTAGAACATTAAACATGAACAAACATGCCACAGAGGCATAAAAAGCTTCAGTTTCAATGTTTATTTTCATGTTGCCAGAACTGATAATCATGTAAATGCCTTCAACTTTTTCTCATGAAGAAAAGTGTAACTATAGTAGCACGTGATGCCTGTTTCATTTCCCCTTTTTAATATTCAACGTACGTGGTAATGTCATTTCCCCTTTTTTGGACACATGATCAATCCATTCTCACACACATACATACATATAGGCATGAGTGCAGAAGATCAGAAATCCAAATTTTCCTTTGTCCCAGGATTTGGCTTGACTGAAAAAATATGGTAAAAGGCCACTGATAAAGTCCACTTAACAAGCTGCTACTTACTGATCACTAAGACTTTGGTGTGATGATGCAGCACTTCTTTCTTCTCTCTTTAAATGGGCTCTATTATGAAACCAACACTATTTCAGTGCTTATGTATAGGAAGTAGGGTTTCAGAGAATGAGTGTGTGAGAAGGCAGACTGCATTGATGCTACAGGTCTAACTAGGTGCTTTTGGATCATAAAAAGCATCCTAATTTTTATAACTAGACCATGAAATTTTAAATATTAAACTGTAAAAATGGCAAAGTAGGACCTCTTTTAAAGTGTAGAGTAATATGGCTAATGCGACATGTCTCGTCTTCCACCCACAGCTGTCCCCACGCTATTGTTTTACTGCTTCCCTTCAGGGTTTGTGCTACTTTGGCTGAAACACAGCTGCACAACACCTGGTATTGCACAAAACTCTAACGATCTGAGGGCGTCTTCCTCTTTTTCCTTGAAAGAATAGCTGTTGTGTAACAATTATGTTTTTCCTTTTAAATCGCACAAATAATTCATCAATCCAGTGTCTCTGTTATGACAATGTATTTTAACATTCAGGCTCCATCAGTGATAAAAAATTGAATGATGACGTGTTTTTACTACTTATATTTAGAGCTAATTATCTGCCTATTCATTTAGGAGCTTACTAACAGCTTTTCATGTAAAGTTTAAAAATATATATAAATATAGGATAGCACTATGATATGTAAGTCTTTGGGATTTTAACAATGATAATGATCTTGGAATAGTCTTGGAAAAAAAGTCACTAGTGAAGCAAGGAGCGTGTCTGTGGCTCGCACCTCTCTCTGATTGTTTGTTTGATCAACCTCAGCTTTCAGATATAACTTATGTATGTGTGTATAATAAAATCATCTATGCCACAAAAAACTTTTACAAAAAAAGTTCCCATAGATTAACATATAACAGCGTTATCCTGCAGCAGCACTTTAGTTGTGGTGTTAAGCTCTGCACATAGCTCCTCCTCATGTTGCTTCCCAGCGCTTTAATTCCAATTTAAAGCTTTGTTGTCTTGTTTCTTCCTGCACCGATCATTCAGTCAACGTAATGAAGGAATTGTAACGTCTCTCGAAAACCACACACAAAGATGTTTGTCGGTTTAGCTGCTACTTTATTCCTCAGGTTAACACGCTACTGTGGGCCATAGCCGTCTCACCCCAACACAATCCCAGCACTATCACCTAACAGAACAGAATCTGAGCCTAAACTCATTTATTAACACATATAACAGTAACATGCCCAGGTCGTTACCCTATACAGGAAAAGGTACGAATTAAGACATAAATCATAAGTCTGGGTTTACACTCCTACCAACACAGTTTCAAAACTGATACGTACAATGACACCTGGACTTTCAACATTAATTGTAGCTGTTTTTCTACAATAACTGTATTTGCATGTCTCTCCTTATCTTGATGTATGTCCATATCTTACCCAATGTACAATTAGTCTATTAACACTATATAACAGTCCAACATACCCTCATTTGGCCAAACACAAAACAATCGACTTAAACTTCCACTTTTCTATAGAATGACATCGTTCCTACAGGCACTGCACTAGTTAAACATAAAGCATGAACACTGAAGAGTGAGATGTGTAACTGAGCAGTGATGCATTTTGTAGCCACTAGGTGGTGCCACACTTCCAAGAATAAAGCTGCATTGATCTGAAATTCAGCACAAAACTCACTTAGTTCAGTTTATGACGAATCTAACAAAAAAAACAAAAAAAAAACACAGTTGATCTCGACCTGAATCCTAAACTTTGAACTTTGACTGTCATTGTGAAACTTACAACAATTCACATGAAAAAACACATTTGACATTTGATCTCCAATAATAATAAAATCAAACAGCAAACAGCCTTTTTTAAAAAATAATTATTTAAATTCTGAGGAACATTTTCTACGTTTGGTAGCAGTTTTATGACACAAAACATGAAGAATTGTGACACAACAGTCACATTGAACTTATGAACAGTGAACCAGGCAAGCAACATTTAAATATGTTCACTGCTGAGCCCGATATCCTCCAACATGGAAGAGACTGTCCCATAATGCAGAGCCCATTACTTTCTACAATGTAATTAAAACAATCAATGATTCACTTTTCGTGTGATTAAATGTTACTACTTGCTCATTACGTCCAGTAATTGCACTATCAAGAAACAGGATTTAATGGAAATAATCTAAACCCATTTTCTGTCTGTTCCTTGGGAAATAAAGACGTGTCCCACAGGACAAATGCAAATTGTGTTGCCATGTTATCAAAGAGCGGTTCAGATACATACAGAGCACAGCATCTGACCAGCTCTGTCTGAGGGGGACCGTGTGCTTTAATCAATTATCCACAAACAATGTGACCATTTTATTTATTATATGGCGCTACGGGGCTGGAGATAACAGGTAGCCATAGATAAACTGATGAGCATTTCCTATTGATAACAGTAATAGGATAAACAACAACACAATAATTGTTATAGTTGTTTGTCTCAGATGTAATAAATAAATGATGAATTAGTTCTTTTTGGAAAACAGTGGATGTAATTTAATTTCCCCCCCTTACATTTCAAGTATTAAACTTACCCACATATTTACATTGTTTTCCAAATCATGTCAGGATTTTAAAACAGCCGGTGTGAATTCAAAGTACGGGTGTTTTCTCATAGCTGTGTACAGAAGGTTACATTGCACCATATGTTGCACCAGCTATTCTAAAATCTGTTAATATATTTGTGTGTAAAGTTCTTCTTTAGGTTCCAGGTAACCACTATAGCTAGTTCAGGTTGCACCATTAAAACCTAAGCAAAGTGCCAGCAAGTAAAGTGTAATTTGGTCGCAAAAAACATCAAAATCAAAATAGGAAGTTACTGTAGCATCAGAAGTTGTAGATAAAACTGACAAATACAACACTTTTAGGCATCTGTGAGTCTCAAAAAAGCGCTACATGTCTAATGTAATATTATTATTATATAAAATTTCCCTGAAAATCCTTTCTGAACACCCATATATATATATATATATATATATATATATATATATATATATATACTGTACTTCGTATACATGGAGAAGTAGCATTTATTTGGTTTAGAGCGAGTGGGAAACATCCGATTAAGCTAATCTAACCAGCTATATTTTAGCTAACATTACTAGCATAATGTTTTGTAATTTAAGGTAAAGGCCTGTTTTTATTTATTTATTTTTTTATGTGTGTGTTTTTGTGTATATGTGTGTGAATTTTACATAGTTTAAAAGTATTTTCATTAAGCACCAGGTGATAAATATGATCAATATTTCACCCTTTTGTCTAAAACAGGTCATATATGTGCTAGCTAATGTTAGCTTTGTATTTGGTGTTATATATTGTGATGGTCAGTTTTATATTATACAACATAAGAATTTATTTTTCTTTCATTTGACACGATAAGAGAAACTAACACAACTTTAATCATATAACACCACTTGTTAATTAGGTTTAAATCACACTACTGAAAAAATACATGTGAATGTTTAGCAGTTCTGCCAACTTAAAGTACAGAGAAATAAAAAAAGAGAATTTAGAATTCAGAAAACACAAAAACAAGAGCAAAACTTATGCACTATCACATGGAAGCAGAATATAAAAGAGAGGTATTCATGGGAGTGAAATCATTCTACACATAGTCAAATCTCTGATTGGACTGCCTTCCTTCCACACTCTGGGCCTTGTAGGAATCATTGTAAACTGGTCTGGATCGGATGTCAGACTTGTACATGGTGTGGTGTGAGGCGGCTTTGTAGGCCATCCCATCATACCTGAGGAATATCAGAAAATGGTCAACTAAAGACACAATCAAATACAGACAAAGAGATGAAGAATAAAGAACATAATGTATCGTTTTGGACGCAGCAACTCAGCGTTATAGAAAGCATAAACTACAACATTTTAGTTTAATATGTGTCTTTAAGTTTTAAGTCCAGACACCTCTCTCTATTGTTACATTTCCAAAGGAGGCACATCATCACAAGTTCACATGATGGTACATAGGACCTATATCCAGACATTTTTGAAGGCTTATTTGAATACCATGAGTATTTTAGATTTTATTTTTTTAGACTTAAATAATCAATAAAACAACATAAAAAAAAACCTTCATAAAAGTCTGATGAATGTGCTTGTTATCAAAAAAAGACACAAACAAATCTTATAATAGATTTTTTGAAAACTGATTAAGATTTCATATGCAAATGTGTGCTTATTTAATGAGTATTTACTTCATTTTTATATTTCAATGTATTAATTTAGAAAACTTGTAATGCAAAAAAAAAAATGTTTTTTATATGTTTACTTTCACTGTGTTAAGTTTTATTATGATTGGAGCAAAAAAGAAAAATTCCCAATTCTTAAATGGTGTCTGGCCTTAAAGGGATTTGTTGTCACTAATATTTTGTGTGTACAGTATTTCCTGCTTAGTATATATTTTTTGTTGGATCTCTGCATTATTTTTATTTTTTCTTTCATGTTACAGGAGGAAAAGGTTCTGTCAGAGTTGCTGCATTCCCAATTGGTCTCATTAAAGGTCAGAAATTATTATTATTATTATTATTAAAAAATGGTTATAGCTTCTGAATGTACCGTTGGTTCTTCTCTGGAGCCATTCCACGGCAGGCCAGACACATCATGATGCCTCCGATGAATAAGATAGCGGCGCCAATCCAACCCACAAAGAGTGCGGGACCAAACGTATACCTGAAAGGAGACGATAATTACAGTAACACCATTGGATTTGTCTTTAGCAGATATTGTAGTTTGCATTCTGAACCAGATGTGATGTCTACCTTGGAGTCAGACCTCCTGAGAGTCCACCGATCCCAACTCCTCCAATTGCATTGAATCCGCCGCCGACCTCGGAAAATGACGTGAAGCGAAAGCTTTGCACGATCAAGTTAGCGAAGGCCGACACGCCGGCAATACCACAGACACCTGAGCGTTGAAAATAAAACGTTAAGATGTGATGAAAAATAGCTTTGTTATATTAGTAATAAAACATTACAGCACCTGCGAGAAGAGCCAAGATGCCAGCTGTCAGAGTCATTGTGGCTTTGATGTTGTCCTCCATGTTCCCCATCTTCAAGCACTTCAGTGCAAATATGACAATGAGGCAGCCAATGGCTCCGAGAATGATACCGACAATCATCAGGGCCCGAACGGCTTGGAGCAGGGCTGAAAGGGGAAGTTATACAATTTAAAGTTGTGCAGCATGTCAATGTGCAGTGGTAGAAAATATTTAATCAAAAGTATGGTTACAGTTATGCTACTTTATTCTTCCATTTCACTACATTTCAGATTCAGACTCATTTCAGAAATATTGCAGTTTTACATCACTATTTGACAACTTTAGTCACTTTTCTGATTAAGCTTTAAAATACACAAACAAAGAATGGGATCCAAAGTAGCTCTACCTTCCAACTGCAACATTGAAACATTAATTTTATTGAAATAAAAATGATCTGAGTACTTTTTCAACCATATTAACAACATACTTTAAAAAGTATTTTTAATAACATGTCTATCAACCAAAAATAACAAGGTTTGAAAAACGACTATAGCAGCATGTGGATTTTCCAATAAGTAGTAAAAAATATATAAACAAAACTTACTTCATCATACTTTTATCAGTCATTCAAATATTATGAGGAAGGTATATCAGATTTTTATATTTATATATATATATATCAAAAACTTGTTTTTAACATATGATCTTCATATGAGTTTTCAATTTAAACTACTTGTGAAACTTGGATCATCTCAGCTGAAACTACTGGCGTCTAATCTCCAAAAAATAAGGTATTTCAGAAATAAAACAAACCCAAACAATTTAACTGACGCCTGTGTACAGTACATCAACAATGAACAACACGCGTTTTAAAAACCTCCAGAATTAAAAGGAAAAGGGGGAATTAAGACAAAACTACAATGGCATTTGTTACAATTACTCACAAATCAAGGAACCATGTGGTAAAACATATTGACCTAAATGCCACCGGCCTTAGATATTGTACCTGTATTATTCTAGACTTAAGCCTTTAAAACCTTTCATACAATATGCTCTACACTACATTCAGCTGTTAAGTAGAGTGTGGAAATGTGCTTTACATTGTGTAACACTCTGGTAAAGCTTATGCTTGCTCAGCTAAGCTTTTGGATGTTTCATCAAATTTCCATTTGATTCCGGAGAGACACCATCTTTTCTGCAGTCGACTGCATTTTCATGGAGGATGGGGGGAGGTGAGGGGAGGAACGGAGAAAATCTGCTTTAAAACCTCCCAAATATTCTAAAGTACCCTTCCAGGTCATTTGAAAAACGTTCTCCTAATCCAACCTGAGGAGAAATATTTGATAAATGTCTAACTATAATTCTCTTACCTGGCAGTCCTAGGATGGTAAAATAAGGCCTGCACTGTTCTGTGCCGTACGCTGTCCCTACACATGAGTTCCATAAACCAGAATAGGTGTAAAAATTTGTCACGACTGTAAAAGACCGGTCTTGTACGCTCCACATGTCCATCGCTGTGGCGGCTGATATTAAGAATTCACCCAGTGCAGACAACATGAATCCAATTAGCTGAATCATTGAGACCGCCATTTTAGATGTCCCGCTCAAAACGTTACCGCAAATGCCACGGAGTCATGAAATGGCAGCGTGCGCTGCTTGCTTATCTTTATGTATGCCCCAACAAGGAACAGAAGCCTTATCAGATGTTTACCTAAAATTTTCATGTCCCAGTTTCGGGAAATGGCGGCAATGAGAATTTCCACCCCTTAGTATCGGAGGGTGTGGTCTGACCTTTCATTGTTCCTTTCCCAACAACAACCAAAATCGTTTTTTCTTTCCTCTTCATCCACTGATTTGTTTTAATCTAATGCTCCCTTAACAATCATGCTTAGCTTATTTTCCTCCGATATTTAACCCAAATTCTAGTTTAACACATAAAACAGCAAAAAAAATGTAGCCATATTTGATCTGATTGGTTTTGGTTCTAGCAATAGTGGTAGTTACATTTAGTCTTTTTTTCTTCTTGTTTTGCATCGAACCCATTATCTATACATTAATCTACTTTCTATGAAGTAATTCCAATTGTTTTGTGAAATGACAGAGAAAACATACTTGGCAGTCCTAGAATGGTGAAATAAGGGCGGCACTCTGTGAATCCGGAGCTCTGTCGGACGCAGGACCTCCACAGGCCTGAGTACGAGTACACAGCTGTCACTGGGTTGTCAAACAGGTCTTCTGTCGCCCACTGGTCCATCCCTGTTGCGGCGATTATTCCTGCCAACCCTAGCAAACTCAGGAGGAAGCCCATCACCTGACAGAGAGTGGCTGCCATGGCGCTGTCTTTTTTTCCTCAAAAAAAAGGTTTTCTTCAAAGTCTCCGCACTAAAAAGCGACGACACGTTAACGCTGGGGCAGCGTGTTTGAATATGATACCAGCACCTTTGAAATCAAGAACCAATGACCCTGAGCTGTTTGCGCACAGCTCAGTCATGTACAGAAGAAATTGGGTGGAGCGTATTACTTATCAGTTAAATGTGATTAATGTTGCTTACTGATCCCAGTGAGTAAAAGGTCAACATGATGGGGTCGTCTAACAATCCACTTATTTTTTTCAATAGATAGAGGTACGAGTTAGGGTTAGAATAAAAGTTGGGGTTAGGTTATGGTTACAGGTTAGGGTTTAGGGTTAGGGGTTAGGTTAGGGTTAAGAGTTAGGGTTAGGAGTTGGGGTTAGGTTATGGTTACAGGTTAGGGTTTAGGGTTAGGGGTTAGGTTAGGGTTAAGAGTTAGGGTTTAGGGTTAGGGGTTAGGTTATGGTTACAGGTTAGGGTTTAGGGTTAGGGGTTAGGTTAGGGTTAAGAGTTAGGGTTTAGGGTTAGGGGTTAGGTTATGGTTACAGGTTAGGGTTTAGGGTTAGGGTTTAGGGTTAGGGGTTAGGTTATGGTTACAGGTTAGGGTTTAGGGTTAGGGGTTAGGTTAGGGTTAAGAGTTAGGGTTTAGGGTTAGGGGTTAGGTTATGGTTAGGAGTTGGGGTTAGGTTATGGTTACAGATTAGGGTATTGTGTTAGGGGTTAGGGTCAGGGTTAGGGCTAGCTTTCGGGGTTAGGGTTATGGATTTGGGTTAGGGTAAGGGGTCAAGGTTAGGGTTATAGGTTAGGGTTAAGGTTAGGGTTAGTGGGGAACATAGGTATTGGTATCCATTGGTATAACAAAGTTAATATGGACACATTTTTCAAAACTGCTATTATAACTGTACAGCTGCTGCAATGTTTACTGATATCACTATAAACTAGGACCCATATTAAAGTCAAATCATTTATAGTCTCATTTTAACATGATTGAATCTACATTAGCCACATTTGATTATGTGTCCTTTTTTGATAAATGATGTTTATTCTATGTAGTTTATTGTTAGATTAGTGTTTAATAACTGGATTGGTCAGAAAGTCGTTGGAAAGATGAAATGATTTAACAGCACGAGCAGCAGGTAGCCAGTAACAAACGAACACAGAGATGGAGATGGAAGTACCTTTAATTACAGGTAGCTAAGGTTTGCAACAGTGGCTCATGGGAATTGTGCTGCTTCCCAAAACTCCTCATAGAGACTTTAAAAAAACTTAAGTCGTATTAAATTAATCAAGTCCAAAAAGCCCTGACCCTAACTCTATCCCTAACCCTCATCAGACCCTCTACAAACCCACCATTTTCTTTAATTTACAGTCTGGGTTAATTTAAAAGAGAGATTTATTTATTTATTGTTCCTTGTCTGCAATGGTTTAAATACATTGGGAAAAAAAGATGTTATGTACTTCAGGAATCAGGATTTAAATTTTACATTTAAACATGACAGATGGACTAGATAGGTATTATTAAATGCATCCATGAAACATTCAAATCAAGGTTTGGAGTCTTATACACATGATGAGATGGAGAAATACCAGCCACGACACAAGCATGTAAATTTGTTTTTAGCTACTACAATTTTGCTGTTTAAATTGCATAATTCCAACTGTCAAAATATATAGCTATATATTTATAAAGCATGACTTCGACAGATTGAATATTGTATTTCTGGCCCAGGCTGTCGAGTGATACTGGATGACACTGTTGTTGGGGTTGGTGTTGTATCGTCAAGGCACCAGCGGGCCAGTCAGGCAAAAGTAAATACTGATATGATTGTAGTGAACTGAAACCAATTTGCCTATGACTGATACTTCAGGGAAAAATATGTGAGACACCGGTGCTGAGTCTAAACTGGGTTGGGGCCTCTTGGCATAAACCAAACACACTTTTATTCTTTTCTAAATTTAAAGATCAATGTCAAGTGTTTGAACAAAAGTCGTGTTGTAGATTTGGATGTTTCCCCCACTTCATTTAGTGCTTTTAAAACATCAACACTAATAATTATTTAAACTCTTCATGTCAGACTAATTCCATTAATTAATGCTGATGATGAAATAAGCATCGCAAGACACAAACTATTTATTTTAGAACATTCTCATTGGACCTTAATGATCAAATTATTATTTAGTAGTTTGACATTTTAATGTAATAATATAATAAAGGAACCGCAGCTCATTTCTGTTCATTCCACAAATTGACATTAAAATAAATACATTTACTCAATGCATGTCAAGCCACTATTTGCTAAATAAATCACATAGTATTGTGAAATTATTCTCACCCAGTGAGGCAGAGTCTCTCTCTCTCTCTGATTTGATCACTGTCAATAGAAATAACAGTAGCTTACTTACTACACACTGGGCTAATGATTTATTTTTTTCTCTATCTGCTGTGCAAAGCCATTTATCCCCCAGCAGGGCAAACCTTCAGCAAACACCTTTTCTAGCATCTGCAGGAGCTACTGTTTGCTTATCGCGAGCTGCCCATAAAAACACACATGAAACGAGAAACTGCTTCACACAGACGTGTTTGCCAAGTGGCAAGAATCATAAGATTTATTCATTGTAAAGATGTTTGTTTTGCCTCGAATAAGACTGCTTCCTTAAGTGCTGTAAGATGTAGTAAATCAATGCTGAGTGGTGGCGGCCTATATGTTGAACCTGTTAACAGCTGCCTGCCACAGGGCCACTCAATACACACTTAAGTTGTGTAGCTCAACATTACTCAAACGTGGCTAAATGTATTTCAAACCATAAATCTTAATGTTGTCAAAGATATCAAATGTGTCAAATATGTCAAAATTAATTAAATGATTCAATGTTTTAAATGTTTTGGTTAATGTGTCATGATACATAATACATGGAGTCTCAGGTTTGAATATTTCCCTAAAAATAAAAGTGTTGCTTTTATTTTCATAGAAAATAAAAGGATGGAATATTTGAGCCAAACATTATATGTATTTAGAAAAATATCAAATTTCAAAAAATTCATTCCTAATATTATGGAAATAAAGTAATAATTTCCACTTCCACAAACGAGGCAATTTAATCCAAGTTTGTACAGTTGTTTCTTCATAATTGTCAGGGTCTGTCACTTTCCATCCAGTGCATGTAGATTTCCTCCTAAACATGGAATAAAAAAGTGAAGGCAAAATGCCACTTTTGTGTCTTCTGTTCCGACCATATTTCCTGCCAACTGCTGAGACATTATTTGAATGTAAATGTACTATATATAAATATATATTAATATATTTTAGTATTAAATTATGGAAAATTATAGAGATATTTTACTTCTTTAGGGGCTAAGTCTTTTATTTGATTCTCTCATAATTATTGTGTCTTTAAAAAATGTTAGCATTGAATTGAATAAGTTGCAAAACTAAGAGGTGAAAGCACAAATAATCACAGCAGGTTGATCATCAGACTTTGCTGTTTTCCCTTAAATTACTACTTTTTATATTTAAAGTGCATGCTGCTCTGTATTTATACTCACTACATTTCAGAGAACAATGTGTTTAATTCACTCCATTCATGTGACTGATACTAGTTTATAGATTAAGATTAAAAAAAGAAAAACTACTGTAAAATGATCATAACATATGCATATATACATATGTATAGTACCCTCAAATATATTTCAATAGAAGCTTAAAATTAGCTCCACATCAACCAAACCATAATAATAACACACAACATCCAGTCTACATAATGAGTTCCAACTTTTGATATATTTGCATATGTGAATATCTTCTCTGTCTTTACAGTGTTTTATGTCTGTATATAATATTGTTATTATTATAACAAATGCTTCATGTTCACATAACGAAACATGATGCTCAATATTTACTTGCTTGCTAAAAGAAATGCATATCATTCATGTTTTTTAAATGTTCATTTGACTAATTATTTGCTTTGATTTGATTTCCTTAATTAAATGACTCACCGTGCCGTGTCACTTCATGATTTTTAAAAGGTGTTTCTATTTTCTCCAGGGATCAATATGTGTGAGGATCCTTTGCCCTGTCCAGATATGTTCATGTAAGGTTTGAGGACAAACCTGTCCAGTTTTTCAAATAACCAGCTGTTCATGGACAGACGCTGGAAGGAAACAGCACACTGAGATGGGCCTTTTATCATTCTATTAACAAGTAATGGCAACATGCCCAGATAGTTGAATAATGAGTTAAATATTCAAAACCTGAAGCCAATATATAATTAATAATACATAATGTTGGTGAACAGCAGGATGGCCCTTTGGGGTTAAATGAAGAGACTTTGTGATGTCTTTTACTACCTCTGATGTGGGGCAGGACATGAGAATTCAGCCTCTGGGTTACAGGCAAGTTCAGTCTGCAAAAGTCTTCTTTGAACATGTTTGAACTTATGTGTTTCAACTATAAAAGGATCCAACAGAGCTTGTGTAAACATTCAATACATGTGCTGGTTATATTAATAATAAATATTGCACTTAATAGCTGTCGTGGCTCTTATGTAAAAGACAAACCGGGCACCTGAAGTCATCGCCATCTCTGAGGCAGTCGACATGTAAGTTTCTGATGTTCTTCTGCCTTCGCGAAACAGCTGATAAACAGAAGGTACCAGATGGTAAGTAACCCATCGAGATTTGATTGCACAGATTATGAAAAACTGCCAAGACAGAGTCCGGAGACTTGACCTACAATGTTAGATATTTTCTCTCCAGATGAGGAGCATCTGTGTGTCTGGTAGATTGGATGAAGGCCAGATTTGTTTACTGATTCAACCGACTCATTTATTAATGGAGTGGCCTGTTATATTCAGTCTGGACCACTCATCTGATAGAATGCTGGTCTGTCCAATGAACAACTGTGGACTAAATAACTAACAAACAATTAACTAACAAAACTCACCGTTAAGAGGCTCCAACCTTTCTTTGTTCCAATGGGACAGGCCCTGCCATCTTTTGTGTTTTGATGCACATTTTAAAGGTGAATCTTAAGGATCTGAAAATACGTTGGCAGGGCTATAAGGACCGTGCTCAGGAGGAAAAAGGCAATTTGAATAAAATTATACTGAATGAGGTTATTATCTTTTTTGACTGATATCAACATTCCCTTTATCATTCCATACTTTGGAAATTATTCCACAGTACTCCTATACTACTGAATCACTATTTTAAATATTCAAAGATTCATTTAAAAAAAAGGTAAAAATAGAGAATATCTGGCATTTTACTTGAAAATATACCCAAATTATCAGATTGTTAAATCTATTTATAACCATGACAGCATCTCTGGAATATCATTGCTCCCTGCTGCAGTCCCACCAGCAGCATGTGCTGCATGGAACATAATCCGCTGTCATTTTCTCCAACTTTGTTAAAAAAGTTTGGGTGACACCGACTTCTATTTTGAAGCTCCAGTCAAGAGCTCCATTACCATTCAGGCTACAAAAAAGAAAACACTAGAACGAGATGTACTGAAATGATGAAAGGCTGCCTCTGAAAATGGTAGAAAAATGGGCAATTTGCTTTCCTCAACCTATTGGGTCTCCAAATGGATTTTTTTGTTCAGTAGGTAGCGCAACGCCGGCCGACGGACACTAGAGGGCAGAGTGAGTGTAGAGAACATGGGCAGCCGGTCGCAGCAGGGAGCAAACTTGCTGGGAGTGTGATAAGGAGGCCTTTCACGTAACAAGGCCTGGAGTGAATGTGTTGTATTTCTCTGAGGGCATTGGGGAACTTTTACAATTCTGAGCAGGTCAGAACGGGGACAATCTGTATTTCAGGACATATCTATCCTATGCATCCTGTATGTAGGGCATAGACATCTGTCAGAATTAACAGTGTTATGGCATTTAGTTGGAAAAAAAAAAAAAAGTTTAACGTGAGACAGGAAGCAGACTGGGCGGCGAATGAGTCAAACGAGTTCCCACTTTCACCCACTTTCCAACATCTGAACAATGAAAACTACCTGGGCAGCTGGGGGGGAGACAGATGTGGCCCCTGCAAATCTGTTACATTTGAAGAATGAGAGAAAACTTCAAAAATCCCTGAGCAATTAACCAATCACAGTCCAGCAGGACAGCGTGACAGAGTGCACACATCATTGGTCGACAGGCTCGCATCCGTTATGCTTTCAGCGGGGCGAGATCTAAATTAGAGAGCCAATTAACTCTGCTAATAGCCCTCTCCTATTTAATCTGGAAGACAATGGGGATTGAAGAAGAAGCTTTTACAATATCCTCTTTCTGCCACGATTCTGAGGGTCTGCATTTGCCTTCTTGTTTTCACTTCAATTAGCCCAGTGCTTTCTATGATTAAGTACCTATAATTATTTTTCAATTAAGGCTTTGATCTGGTGTGTACTGTATACAGCTCCTTGGCGTGCCTGGAAGAATGAGGATGAAACAGTAAATTTGTTCCCTTCTGTGTTGTGTTGATGAGGGTGCAAGTGAGATTAAGCTCGCAGAGCTGCTGGGAGAACTGCTGCAGCCACAGAACTTGATCAAACTTGACAAGATTTTTTTTTTTTTTTGCTTTTTACAGTATTAAACTTTTTTTTTTTTCGACATGTTCTTCCAAAACTGTAGAGCTATCTGCGGTAAGAGATGCTGATGAGTGTCTGAAACCGTTTCAACACGCTCATCTCTCTCCCAAAGTTGCCACAATTTGTTGACCTATAAAATATTTAAAAATCATATTTAATACACTTAATAGACAATTTCCATACTACATATGAATTCTAAGTGTGTCCTGCCTGTGTACTGTGACTAAATTCAGTTTACATAAAAGCCATTAAATGACCTCAAATACACTAGATATTTGAATATGCTACTGGACACTATTCTTTCAAGAAGCAATGCATAAAAAAGATGAAGATCATGGTGAAACAGCTTAATGCTTTTTCTTGATAATATTTCATTAGTAGTGGCTTTAAATGTGCAATTTGATTGACAATCATTGGTATGTACATTGCATCATCCCATGTTAGTGCAAAACAACAATGTTGATTATTTTGTGCATCCTATCTGCAAAAACAGTATACTGGAGAAATGCATAAAGTGAAAATTAGGATATACAGTTATTATGGAATTATGAATTGGGACAAAGCATGACCTTATATGTCATTTGGCAAACAGGCAAAGTTTCCAGATTGTTAGAAAAAGCACCTGTAACTATTTTAATATCATTAAACTCATATTTAAGGCAAGAAAATGGCAGACATTCAGAGGTTTCAGCTTCTCGGGGGTAAGGGTTTGATTGTGTCCTAACAGTAAACTGTTGGACTGTTGGTTGTATAAAACATGACATATGAAAACACAACGTTATGAAATAAAGATTTTCACCATTTTCTAACATATTATTGACAAGACACCCAATCCAGAAAATGACTGATAAAGAAAACAACTGTCATTTTTAATTGTTTCCTCTTTATTCACACAAAACTCTGACTTCTCAATGATGAACCAAGAAGTTGCTTAAATTCAATGAGAGCGCTGCAGAGGTGATCAGGAAAGCGACGTTTGCTTTTTAGTGTTGAAGCTACAATGAGTTGGTGGCTTGATGGGTGATGAGGGTGGATTCTATTGTTATTAAAATGACCAAACTGCACCCCCCTTTTTAACATATGGCCTTGCCCATGGCTCTGAAATATCAGTAGCCAAACTGTGCTGTGTATTAATAAAACCATGGCGCTGTCCATGGTGCTGAAATAGCAGCTTCCTCCTGGATCTGTAATATTCAATAAATACTCAAATTAATACTATATTGTAGCTTATATACACTATGGAGTCATGATCAGATCAACATACTGCTGCATTTCATATTCCTATATTATTTCTAAGATTTTTCTGTAATGTCTGTGCTGCTGGTAATTTAGTCCAGACCAGTCTAGGGGTCTGGGCTATACAACATTTGTATTGAGCAGTTTTGTTAAATTCAGAATTATAATTGAAATTATAATATCAATAATTAGGTTAGAGGTAAATGAGGTCTCTCTTTGGGTCATCCGCCCAATTAAAAATGAACAAATCACCTCCTGTCTACACTGACAAAACTAATATATTAGTCACTATATAATCATATAGTAATTAAGGAAGAAATATAGCAAGAGTCAATACATTTTGTTTTCATCTAGAATTTGCTGTAATCCAGAAACTTGATATCTCATTCAGTGCACATACAGCCAGTAAGTTCATGCTAAAAGAATCGTGACATGCAGTCAGAATTTCATAAAACCCTACATTACATGTTCCGTGGTGTATTGCGTGCCACACTGTGAATTGTGCTAAGACAAGCTGCCGTTTTTCCACATTTAAACTCTGACATATAATTGCATTCTTGGGTGGCGCTCCAGCAGCGGAGGTAACGATCAATCAGCAAAACAGACAAAACAAGCACAAGTGCATGATCCGCTCATGCACAACAAGGTACTTAATAACACTTACAGTCTATTATAATTCCTCTATTTGCTTTGCTACCTGACCTGGAGGTAGATGAAAAGCGCAGTGACGTGCAAGCTAAAATGACAGTCTGGGTTAATTATCTGTAAAGCTGCGGGGATTAGAGGAATTCACAATAAAATGCAACCCTGAAGGTGGTGGAGAGGTAAAACAAGCTGTTTTTTTCCCAGTACAGATCTAACAAGAGCAGTTCAACTTTTGTAGAAAATGAAGTAATTATAGATGCTTACTGTTATTTTTACCATTATGCCTAAAACATAGAACAACAGAACTCAAAATGGTACGCATCCATTGGAACAATGAAGTGAAAGCTACTGCAAATCCCATTAAAAGTTTTTAATAAAAAGTACATTCCATACATTTATGAGTGTCATTATGTTCAGGCCTACTTCCTGTATTTGAAACTTGGACTCTCCTAGCTGCAGTAGCAGAGGGTGAGAAACGGAAATCCATTGAGAGGCCAGTAATTAACTCCTTTACTGTAATTAAAACACCGGAGTCTCTTAAGGGTGTCAGACTCCTAATGAGTTGTGACATTTTGGAGGCTCCGCGTACCCAAAACTGTACTGTCACCGCGCGCTTCACCTACACGCAGACAATTCCGCACAATGCGACGGGAGTGTTCACGGCAGGGCTGGGGAGGGAGGCGAGGGGCTGCGGGGGGGGATGAAAAGAGAGGGGAAGAAAGGGGAAGATTGGACGCTTTCATTGCCCTAGAAGGGTGGAGAGAGGAGGAAATAATGAAATATCAGGGCTTTGTGAAAAATAGAAAAATAAAAATGGGAGGTGCAGGTAGCCGAGCGGTTGGGGTGGGGGGGGTGCGGAGGGGGAGGGGGGGGGAGCTAAGGAATTGTGTCTGAAACATTTTGTATGACCTCCTCCCTCGCCCATCCATCAGGCAGGCTGGCTCATTATTCTAACTAGCCAGTTCTTTTCTTCTGTTGCGGGACGCCATCAGCTGCAATCTGCATGCCAATTATCGGCCAGACCCCCTGATACCCCTGCATGGAAAATGATCTGTCAAGGAAAAAAAAAAAAAAAAAAGGGAAACGAAAAAGCGAGAAGGCTTGTGCACTGTAGCCCCAATCTCTCCAACCCAGCCCCCCCCCACCACCACCCCTCCCTTTTTACACTCTATTCCTCTCTCTCCGCTTTCCTGTACAGTAGTGACAGGGCTTCCTAGAAAATTAATCTATGGAAAGAGAAGAATAAAATTATAAATGTAGCTATTCTCCCACTCCGGCCGCTCAGTTCTCTGGGCTCCGGAGGGCAGGGGAAGTGGAGTTTGTGATAATTGCCGGGGAGGTGGGGGTGAGGGGGGGCGGGCGGGGTGGGGGTGGGGGGGGCGATAACAAAGGGACACTCTTCTCCTGAATGTTACACTGAGGGCAAGAGGACTAGTCATGAAGCAACCATCATGCTTTTTATGCTCCCAGGTATGCTCTCTTTTTTCCCTTTCATTCCCATCTATTTCATCATCAAATTACAGATGAGATGAGCTGCCATTTCTGATCACTCTCTTGATCTCTTAACTGTGCCGGACAGGCAGAACCGGGGAATAAAGACATTCCATGTCATCGGGCCATGCGATAATCACTAAAACCACATGAACTGTGCCCAATGATCAATTAACACCTTGATATGTGGAAAAGTCACCGATGGCTGCTCACTAAGCCTCATCCACTCAGTTAATGCTGCTATGCTTGTTAAACTTTCTGTTCTTTCTTAGACCAAGACAGAAGACATCAATGACTGAGACCAAGACTGAGACAAAAATAAAACAAACAAAAAGAAAAAAACACTAGTTATACCATATTTTCCAATTTGACGTGAGTTGTAGCTGCTTAGGATAAATATTAGATTGTATTATATAAACGACAGACAAAACAATACAGAGGCAATGCATGTTTGTGTGTGAACTCACTATAAATGCTTTCATCAATTGACTAAGATCAAATATGTCTGGTAATTATATGATGGTTACTTCTACACTATTACAGGATTGACTCCTAAATGCTGTTGAAGTAGAACCAGGGATCAGGAAAAAACTTGATTTTTATTTTTAGAGAACTTTTAAAATCTGCCCCAATAATGCTAGTGTTTATCTTACCTATACACATTCAACACACTTGGATTGCAGCAGACGAGTAGTATCTGGATTGTTTTATGGATTTCAGTGGACGGTGGAACCTCCACCTTCCATGAGTGAAACTGGGTAAAATGAACGCGGTGGTGGAACGCTCTATTCCACCACCACACACGTCTGCAACTCAATGAACCAACAACAATGATATCCAAAGGAAAAACAGCCAAATCCTTCTGAGACCACTCTGGCAATCCAAGACATTATGAGAGACCCGAGACCACAAAAAGGGGTCTTTGGGGCCAAGACCAGCCCTCGAGAACTACAACACTTACAAGTAACATCTCTACTACTGTAGGTAGTAATCTAATGAACTACTCTGGACTAAATCAAGAGGACCACAACTTCCAAAAAGAGGTGGCCTTGGTCTGCTTGGTCCCTCTGGTGAGAATGAAACCTGGGTCCAAATGAGCTATTCAAGATGCATTATTCTATTTCCTGTTTGTCTGATAATAAACATTAGTGAAATGTCAATCGGACCAATTTTGGTTCATTTGCAGGGGTGAAAGCGGACCATGCTGGAGTCAATATAATGAATTATCAAACTAGTGGTGTGAAAGTGCCCTTAGTCATTATGGCCACACTAAAAGACATCAATACTCATCCCTACAATATTGATATAGAAGTGTTATGTCACCCAGTCCTGCCTTTGACTTTTTGCTTTTTCTGATGTCAAGAAAAGCAGAGCAGATCCAAAGAAATCCAAAGCAGGTCTGCAGTGTCTAGTTACAGTTGCTAAGCTAATCAGCATCCAAGCCCCAGTCAGATTAGTTTCGATTGAGACGGTTTTATATTCCAGTCCAGCTAGTTTTGAGGGACATGACGAATATGTGGAAAAAGGCTGCAGGCAAATCATGAATTATGAGTGGATCAAACATCGGGATATAATCAAAACAACACAAATACAAAGTTAGACTTTTGCTGTCTGGCCTTAAAGCCAAATCCCTGTTGTCCCCCTTTTCTTAGCAGATGAGGCAATGACTCTGTGGGAATGACAGTTGAGAAAGAAAAAAAAAGAGAAAAAAAAAACACAAAGCCAAACCTGATCCTGATTTTCAGCACAGAGAGGAGAAGCCCTGTAGCCAGGAGAGGAACAGTCACTCGGCAGAAGCGGCAGCGGAGAATTGGGTTTGCTCTGTCTGCCTTTGTGGTGCATGTGTGTGAGCTTTGATTAAAGACAGAAGATTCTTTAAGCACATTAGGGCCATTTTGTCCAATTGTTTCACGCCCTCTTCCATATCCACCCGCACAAAAGATACAGACTGCAGCACAAAGCAATGCTCACCCTCTTTACTCTGCTCTATCACACTGAGCAGGCCCAGTGCAGGCACAAACAGGCAAGGACCAGAGGAATTATACTCTTGTGTACTACTAGTAGCAACAGAAGCATCAGTGTAACGTCTTATCACAGCGAGGGCAGATGAAGAATTGACAAACAAAGGCGAAAGGAACAAAAGGTGCCATGTTGTATTGTATTATTTGGGTTGTTTGAGACTAAAAAATGACATATTTTTAAGTAAGACTCACTAATAAAACCTGTATCTGTTTAAGAATTCCCACAATGGACCAGCTATAATATCTGGTTAATACACTGGGTTATAGTGGGACTGATGTGGTCAGTAATTGACATGGTTGTAATGCCACAGACCCACTTCTACAGCCCGCAGTGCTCTTGGGTAAAATCTGTTCAGCATTACACCAACAGTAACATGCATTTCATTTGCAATCATGCCGCAAATTCAAAGTCTCGGGGTCTGACATGGAATTGCAGGCGAACAAAACTGCATTTCAATATTCACAGAGAAGAGGAAAATGACTCTGTTAGCATACCCAGTAAGAGAGCTGAACCCGGGCCAGCCAGCCACCATACCCTAGAGTAATAATTAAGAATCCTGTCGCCGAGTTGTCAGTAGTCAATTACACCTCCTGTTCACTCGGGCGCACGATCTGACTGCGAGCAATGCGAAGACACTGGAGCTGTCATCAGAGATGGAGAAAGAAGGAAAATGACTGAAATGAAGATTACTGTGGAGTGGGGATTTTGAGCAGGGTTTAACAGTCTCTGTCAGGAGGTGAGTGCTGAATGCGAGTGACCAAACGCCCTCCCAAACATGAAACCATTATTGCCGATTACACAGAACGGGGACTTTGGTGGTGCATTAATTGAAGCTTTGGCTCGCATCAGTTTCCAATTACTTTTATGCTAGCCTACGGTTAATGCGGTGACAATGGCTGGTTGGAAGACGCTGCGCAGACGGAGGACTGGGTATGAAATGAGGGAGGTTCTCGTTGTCATTGAGCGCGACTGTAGTCAGATGTTGGAGGCAAAAAAAAAAAAAAAGGCTGCAGCGCTGCTCATCTGAACAAGGCTGTGGAAAATATGAAATATTCAGAGCTGGTTAAGCCAAACACCAGCAGCTAAATACATGAAGCTGAAGTTGTCCCACTGGATATAACCAGTCAAAACACGGTAGCAACGTAGGCAGCTGGAGCCAGTGGAGTTTAAAACAGCTGGTTGTTTTTAAACTTCACCTGAATTTTTTTTTTATTATTCTTTTAGATCACATATTCAATTGTATTTGGCAAAAATTGTATTCTTATATCAATATTCAATCCCATTTTCTTGCTGTTAAAGCGAGTAACAAGTAACTTGTCATTCTGCCCAGAGCCATTTCAACTGATAGTATATGTATATAACACTAAAGTCTAAACGTATCGAGGCTTTCCTTAGGTTATATTAGTGTATCATTAAATCAATGACAGTTGGTAGTGACTAAGAATTTAGAAAGATGAATCTTAAGTATTCCAGCGATGGTCAGTTGGTATTGAGAATCTAAAAATCTAATTATGCTAGATAATGCCATTCCACAGATTCTCCATTTTCTCTTTTCTCTTTTTCTGCACAACATCTATGAAGAATGTCATTCAAACATTTTTTTCATTCCATTTGAACCTCAGCTTTTAAACCAACCTGGAAAGAAAGTCCTTCTGAACTCTATCTGCTCATGAAGATAATGTGCTGGAAAGTTCAAGAAGTCTATAGACAGTACAACTGTAGTCACCATGAGATTCTACAAGAATAATTTGTGACATCATAACTAGTTTGGAAGCCGATTCTGGTCCAATATTCAACTGACACAAGTTATGTGAACTTAATTCTCCAGTGCACAGAAACTGAGAATAGACTTAAACATTTGCACATTATATTTACAGTTTTTGATCAAGGGATACAATACATACATCTCTTCTTGTCTGCTGTATACCACAGATTTAAAGGGGCCCTATTATGAAAAAACAGCTTTTTATTTCTTGTGTGTGAATATTTAGCTCTTATTTGGTCCTGCTAACATAAAAACTGTGAAATAAGACCACACACTCATTCTGTGTTCTGGCCTCTATGGTACTTTTGCCTAAACCTGTCTGAAAACAAGCCATTGAGAAATGACTCTGGTTGTGACATCACAACCAGGAGCGGAAGTAGCTGCCGCTTCCTTCAGGATTTCTTCTACTTGACTTCTGATTCTCCAACTGACCCCTGCTCTCTGAGGGGCCGGACATTTCCAACAGCATTTGGCCAAACACAACAGAGTGGTCATTTCACTAGGGAGGGGAGGGGCAAAACAGGATTTTTCAGAGTGAGTGTGTGAGAAGTCAGACTGCATTGGTGCCAAAAGTCCAACAAGGTGTTATTGGACCATAAAAGCTGATTAATATAAATAGACCACAAAAACATTAACCTGTTTAAGCCCTTTTTCAAAGATTTCATGTAATTAATAATTATATCAGTTGAGACACTAACAATCATGTTTTGTATCTATTTCTTTCCATTTATAGTCTTTTCTTTGCAGAAAATAGCATTTTAATGGCTATTACATTTGTTGTTTGCACAAATATTCCCATAAAAAATAACCTATTTATCCCATGTACAAAATCATTTTTTGGGCAATTATTCTAGTGACGTGAATGATTAAATAGATATATACACGTCAGGGTTGCAAATCATAATAATTTAAATAAAATAACCTCTTTCTGGGAAGATTAGTTCATGTTCCCGGAAGGAAGAAGCAGGAAGCTGATGACCTCATATGACAGGAAGCACTTATTTATTTTGCTTAAACCTTTGCTTCTAAGTCTTCAACTGTCATGTCAGTGAAAAGACAAACAAAAGCTGTATGAGTAACATTTAGATTTTTTATTTGAAGTATAAAATGACAGTCATAGACTTAAAGGCTCACCGGCTTCAAAGGGTTAAACTGTAAAATTGTCAAATATGGCCCTTTTAATGCTGTGATTACACTCAAACTAGTAATTTCTACTCAACCTCCTCTACAAAACTGAATTGTGCATCTATGAATCTTTGATTGCAGCTTCATAAACATCACCAAAATACTGAGATGCTGCTATATCCTATTTGACATCATATGATACACAGTTACATCCTTATAAGTAAAATCAGACTACTGTATGTCAAGTCAGTTGCATTTTTATAGCCCAAATTACAACCTCTGTGACTTAAATACACAAGAGGCACAAACTGGGGGGGGGGGTGCCTTGCTCAGGGGTACATTTACATTAATAGAGTTGTAAGCTTTTCTCTTTCCTCTGCCAGCATGACTCCACCACACACCAGAAAGGCCAAGGCCTGAAAAGGAAGTTATGTTTAAGCAGAGTTTTCACACTGACCTACTTTTGTTCATTCCTTTCCCACTGAACACCAAGGCTGTTGTAATTATTACCTCTATAGAGGGCCGCTTTTAACACCCTAATGTATTATTAGCTGATTTTCCTACAAACAGATTAAACAGGAATTTGTATTAGGTAATTTGATAATTGCTTTTGGCACCTGTGTTTTGTTCTCCGCTCCCTGTAGCCGAGCAGCAAAGTGCTTTGGTGACGGCGGAGAGGGTCTGAGGAGCAGCTCAGCACCCCGCTGTGCGACGCGCTGAAAAGGCTCTCACATTGCCCCTGCTCAGCATGTCTTAGATTCAACCACATCCCGATTTTTATCACAATATGAATTAAACCTTGATATTCTGTCCACTCAGCAAGAGAGCTCCACCAGTGATATTGGGGCTAAATCGTTTTACACTCTTGGACAGGCAATCCGCAAAGGTATGCAAAGGAACATAAACTGACTTCCCCCTTTTTTTTTTTTTTTGGTGATGGCCTCAAAAATTGCAATAAAGGTTCTTGACACTGATTTGTATTTATTTATTTCATTTCCCCACCTATCCTCATATTCAAACCCTTTCTGTTTCCAGCCGGTCTCTGTGGATTCTTGCTTGCAGGAGGGAAAAAAAAAAAAAGAAAATTAAAATCCATCAGCTAATGTGTCGCCTGGTAATGAAATAAGAATCTGACACTCTCTCACATTGAAATGCAAAAGAGGTGTCCTGGCGTTACCCTGGCAATTTATCATAAAAGCCAGTGAATTTCTACTTAATATACATGAGGTACAGTGAATTATTAAAGGGCTTGCCATTATAACAAACTTCTCAAAGTGCACAGACAAAAGGGTCAAGTATATTATTTTCCCTTACGTCACTCGGATGGATGAACTAAATGGCTTTCTGAAGTTGGGGAATTTCATACTTTCTTTGAATATGTTTTATACTTTGTCCCATTTCGCACAATGCAACCCTTTTTACCCTCTGTTCCCTTCTTTTAGTGGAGAGAAAATGGAAGAGAGAGAGAGAGAGAATACAGAAGCAATGCGAAAAATGTCACCTGCTAGTATCTGAGTGCTTTTCCACAGCTCTAATTCATCTCTGCCAGCGGCATGTCTGTACTTTCCTTTTCTTCCCGCGCTACTGCACCAAAATGAGGCCTGAGTCCTCTTGCCCTTTTTTTTTTTAATGCAAAAGCAACATTTACCACAACAAGAAAAAAAATCTGCATAACAGTAATGGGGAAAAAAAAAACAGCAACTAGGGGAAGAAAAAAAAGTCTATTGGCGCACCGTGAAGTGATGAATGATTAATCATTCCTTCTTAATCTTGTAATTCCGCCTGGTTAAAATAATCAATAGTTAACAATGCGTGTGATTGATATATGGGCCTACTACATTCATAAAGTGTCGTCAGTGAGGGACAATGGTGAATAATGCCCAATAATATCAAGTGTGGTGTACTGTAACATTTGATTGATGAGTTTTGTCAAGCGACAGCCCAAAACAGTTTACGCAACTGTCCAATGAATGATTAATGAAAAGGAGGCTAATATCACCCCAAACAGCATCCATGTTACCAACAACCTCCAAAACTTAATACATCGTTGTTGTCAATATGTCCAAAGCATAATAGTAAAATGATGATAGCGATGCAAAATAAATCCTGTACACTGCTTTAAAAAAAAACTGCCATTGACATTCTTTAAGTGCATTATTTAATTTTTTTTGCAGTGTCATTTAACCATAGAGATTCTTCTATGAATAAATATTAACTGTTTATATGATTTATAATCAAAGACCCCACTTTGAGCTTTGATAGGCAACCTAACTGGAGCCTGGGGATCATGAAAAATGCATTAAAGGTGACACATCCGAGTGTTTTTCCCGCAGACTGAGGACTGTCATATCAACATATGATGCATGTAGTCACTGATAATGTATAATTTATATGACACATTTTTACTGAGGTGGGCATAATGCCATTATCACATAGGAGAATGTCTTTAGTTCTCTCAGGGGATATCTCAACAAATCACGACGTCTCAAGCAAACCAGGGCCAAAGATTAATGATAAACATGACAAGGACAAATTAGAATATGTAGAAGTTAACATGTGCAAGCACCAAATATCCCGGAGCTAAATAAATAGACACTTATTCTGATCTGCTCCCTGTTATCCAATTTTATGAATATCCTTGTCAGCCTATTTATGAACTACTAGAGTATGTGTTTTTATATGGACGGAGGCCTTAGATGTCATATGTAATATTATTCCAGACGTACACTGAGTGATAAGCTTTTACATACTCGGTAGTCAGCACCGCTATACCAAAACTGAGGTAGTAATGGGTAGTATTAGTATTAGTATTAGTATCCTATGCATAGGTGATACTACATTGTCTATTCCAAGTCCTGTTTTTAAACACCTTAACTTAAAAGAATGTCTGACGTTATTAATGTGTTTATTCTGTCCAAAGCTATAAAATCTACCTATTAGCGCATCTGAATCTCACATATTACTACATTCTATCGTGTTTAATACAAGAAATGAAAGTTATGTTTAGCTATGCTTTTACGGCGTCATGACAACCAAAAACCTGTATTACGCATTTTTTTTTTTTTTAATTAAACAAACTAGATATAACATGTTAATAAGTGAGCTTTGTGGGTTCTTTGGACAGAGACAGGCTAGCTGTTTCCCCCTTCTTACAGTCTTCTCATTTAATCTAACTGTCTACTAGTAGCAGCTTCATATTAATCATACAGACAAACAGCTATTATTTCCCAAAAGTAAACTAAAATTACTTAATTTGAACCTTTAAAGAGTTATATTATAACGTAAGAGGTATATTATTTGTATATTATATTATTGGATGATTATTACTGATTCATTAATATGCATTATTTAATTTTTATTGTTGCATAAGCTAATTATATTCATATTATATACTGTAGATTTCATTAGCTGATGATGTTTGTGTGAAATCTTATTCTGTAAAGTAGGCTATCTAGTAGATGTAATGTGTTAATTAGTGAACTTCATCTGTGCTTTGGACAGAGGCAGGCTAGCTGTTTCTAGTCTTTATGCTAAACTAAGCTAACTGTCTTCTAGCTGCAGCTTGTTGTAAGCTGTTTTGTGTGTAAAATCCTAATTTGTAAAGTAGACTTTAGTAACTTTAGCTGTTGTATGTAGTGGGGTGAAAAGTACAGTGTTTAAATCTTAAATGTAGGGGAGTACACGTATAAAAGAACAAAAAACATATATAGAGAAATAAAAGAATAACCTCAAAAATCTAAATAAGTGCAGAACTTAAATAAATACGTAAATAGAGTTGACATTACAGCAGTGAATACTAACACATCAGTAGCCTCTTGTGCCTTGCAGCCAGGCTCTCTGTGAACGCTTCCTGTGCTGTATTAGAGAGGTAACTTTATTGTTTTTGATGGGGAACATAAATCCCAATAACCATCAGTAGTGAGCGCTGAGCCATTAGCCCCCCTGAGCGACTGTCACATCCAATGGAGGAGCCACTTCTCCATCTCCACCTGAGGCTCTGGAGATGGATGGCCCGCTGCTCCATGGCACGCTGGCTCATTTCTGCCCCGGTACAGAAGTCATTGCTGATTAAAATATCTACTCTGGGTCCTTATTTCTATTACCAATTCACTCAGCTGGCCCAGACCCTCTCAATTAAAATGCTTGAGCCCAGATGAATGGGGATGAGGGGGTGAATGGTAGCTGACAGAATTACAAACGCTCACAGTCACAATTTATCCTCCTGACAATTAGGAGCACTTTGTTTCATGCTAAGTCATCCTTAAGGTTTCAGAAGGTGTTTTTTTGATTTGATATCGACAGGAGAGGCCGCAGCCGTCAAGAGCCTCCAAGTACCTCTCTTGATAAAATAGATTAAGAGAAGTTATGACTCTCCATAAAACATCCCGGCCTCCAAGTCTCTGTGATGTAGCCTTGTGCAGAACTTCTAAAATCTGTTTTTTTAACCACACCTCACTTCCCAGATTATATTCTGTCGCACACAATTAGATTACGTAATTATTATTGAACGTTATAAGGCAACAGAAATATGTAAGCTTTTTTTAACAACCTTTTAACTCCTGCCGCAGCTATGAAAACTGAAAAATGATGGCGACTTCTCAGTTGACAATGTCTAAGGCTGCGGCACAATGGAGTACAGCTCTCAATGACTGAGCCACTTTCTTCAGCGGAACCACTAAACTTCTATGCCGATATTCCATTGTGCTCTAAAAAAGGGCTTTTGAAATGCATTAGCACTACACACTTTCAGAAGAAAGACCAAGCACGGATTTGAAACATAGCAACGGAACAAAAAAAAAAAAAAAAACAGAAAGAAAGAAAGAAAAAATAAATAAATAAATAAAAAAGCGGGATGCAATCATTTCTTAAGGGTTCGCCCGGCCCCCCCCTTGAGATTGTTCCTTTTATTGTTTGCTGACGACTTGATACTGCAAAGTTCTATCTACCCCCCCCCCCCTTCTTCTTCTTCTCTTCTTTTTTCGTCTGCCATAGCAAATTTGTTTTCAGGCACCATAAAATAGCCTTTTCTTATTTCAAGCAGCAGTGTATGCAGTGGAAAATCTGTCACATAATATATCCTTAAAAGCACATTACTCTGTCCCATACACCGTTAAGAGTTAAGAACACAGTTAATATTTACAGTTGGAGAAAAAAAAAATGGGAGAAAAGGGAACGGATTTTGCCAGGGAATAAAACACCCCCACCCACGTATACACACTCACTCTCAGTGCAGCAGTTGAACAATTGCTATTCACAATCCTATCCTTAATGCCTAAGACCAACATAAAAGAGGGGAGTTTAAGAATATAGGGATAAGCCCTTTCAGCTTTTCTAAGTCTTAAGGCTGGTTTATGCTCCATGAATACTGAGCATCGGCAGCCAGTGCTGTTGCCACTCTAAATAGATATTACAATGATTTGGGAACAATGCGTTCGACTGATTCCCTCAGACACAAAAATACATATATGTGTATATATAGTGAATAGGAGGCAAACATTAGCGCTTCCTAACAATACAAGCATTTTTGATGTAGAAGGGTAGAGCA
The DNA here is from genome assembly GCA_030544235.1 of Lepturacanthus savala. Classification (NCBI taxonomy): domain Eukaryota; kingdom Metazoa; phylum Chordata; class Actinopteri; order Scombriformes; family Trichiuridae; genus Lepturacanthus; species Lepturacanthus savala. The sequence continues at coordinate 9,492,388 of CM060481.1, forward strand.
AGATTAATGTCTGAGCGAGAGAAAAGGCGAGATACCACTTTGGGTGTTTGCTGGGAAAGCTGCAGCGGGAAGATGCTTTGAGAGTCTAAATCCCCCCCTGAGTACAATGCAGGGCTGCTGATACAACCAACAGACACGGGGTCACCTCCCCTCAGGGAGACAATGGAGCCACAACAACAAAACTGGAGTGAGGAAGCACCGGGGACCGTGCAACAAAGGCATCGGGAGGAAAGCAAAAGAGGGGGGAATGAAGCAGGAGAGATGCATTTCGCCAGCGTTTTTTTTTTTTCCATAATGATTATTATTGCTAATAATCAGCAGCCAAATGTCATCCAAATGGCTTAAAAAGAAAGTGACCATGCTGCGAAAATATATCATAAATTCCTTTGCATTAGCATGACATTAAAAGAAGCTATTTCTATCACTTATACGCAAGGAGGCGCTGATTATAACCAAAAGATAAACAGGGGCTAGCTGTTTCCCCCCACCTCCAGTCTTTATGCTAAGCTAAGCTAACTGTCTCCTCGCTCTCTCTTAAAAAAAAAATATTTCCATCACTTTTACATACTTAATGCCTAATGGATGCACTAAATATAATCACTTTGCACTGTACTTTGTACTTAATCTGTAAAATAGGCTAACTAGTAGATATATTGTGTTAATTAGTACGCTTTATAGATACTTTAGAGAAAGAGTCAGTCTAGCTGTTTCCCTTCATATCCATGTCTTTATGCTAAGCTAAACTAACTGTCTCCTAAAAGCTACTTCTATTCCTTTTACATACTTAATGCCGAATGGATGCACTAATTATAATCACTTGTATATTTTGTGTGTGTAAAATCTCAATCTGTAAAGTAGGCTAACTAGTAGACATAATGTGTTAGTTGGTGTTTTAGTGACAGTCAGTCCAGCTGTTTCCGCTTGTTTCCAGTCTTTATGCTAAGCTAAGCTAACTGTCTCCTAGCTGCAGCTTCATAATAATCATATAGACATGAGTGTTATCAGTTTTCTCTTATAACGCTCCAGAAAGCTATTAAGTGTAGTTCCCAAAAGTACCAGCAGTAAAATGGCTTTACTTTAACCTTTAATCATTATATTATTCATATATTATATTATTGGATGATTATAACTGATTCATTAACGTTTATCATTTAATTTTCATTTCTCCGCGAGCTAATTATAATCACTATACACTGTATGATAGTTTATAAACTGATGATGTGTGTAAAATATTAATCTGTAAGTAGGCTAACTAGTAGATATAATTTATAAATTAGTGAGCTTTATAGAGGCTTTCAACAGAGTCAAGCTAGCTGTTTCCCATTTCCTCATTTATATATTATTGGATGATTAGAATTGATTAATTAACACGTATAATTAATTTTCATTTTTCTATGAGCCAATCATTCCGGGTGTTGTATGATATGTTACAAACTGATGAAGTTTTGTGCGTGGACAAAAAAAATCTCATTCTATTAGCAGGACATTAAAAGAAGTTGCTGCTATCACACATACATAACTGAATGAGGACGTATGGATGCGTCTCGCTACGGCATTTGATAATTTTTTGAAGAGGGGACGTTTTTTGCAGCACAGACGTATGGATAAGCCCCCTCCCTCCCCCCCCCCCCCCCCCTTTTTTTGCCACTTAAGCTTTCCAAACGGCCTCAGGGCTCCAGAACAACTCCGACCCTTGTGTCTCCTCTCCCAATCCAAGATTAGCCTGTCTTCTTGTCTTAATCCAGCAGAAACGCTGCATCCTGACTCCAACACCTCTCCACAATTACTGCACTCCATAATCCCCTGCCTGCCTCCATTTTCCCTACTGCTTTAAGAGGGGTAAAGATCAGGGGTGAGCACTCATCCCCGAGCCCTCCCCTTGCCTCTCACCATGGCAGTTAAGTGTCTGTGGAAATCATAGAATGAGTAAGCCTTGTGACAGCTTATTAATACTTCTCTCTTCTCCGGGGTTTACCAATGGTCAGTCCTTAAGTATACTGTACTGGATTAAAAGGATTTGCTTGTAGCTCAGGTTGGCTTCTGCAAAGAGGTATTTTCGGCGCAATTCTCCCGCTCTGTTCGTACTAAGATGTCACTTGAAGGGTCTCGAGCCACATTGTGCGCCAGGCTGATGGTCCGTGAGATATAATGTGGAACACGAGGCTAAGTTCCTTTTTTTTTTTCTTTTTTTTTTTTTTTCACGGTCAGTATTCCTGTCATTTCGAGAGGCACTTGATCCCTCTCAGGTAGCGAAGGCACTCGAGCCCGGATCTGAAATACAGCCGTCGCGACAGAACTGAGCCGGTGCCTCATCTTTTTTCTTTTTTTTTTTTTTCTTTATTCAGCAAACTTTGATAGTTTTTACCATTGTTCCAAAGAATGACCACCGCCGCCGTCTTTTTTTTCCATTTTTTTTTTCTTTTTCCACTGAAAGCCGCCGTTCACCGCGGCGCACACAGTTGAGCAACAATGACTGTGGCACTTACAGAGACGAGAGATGTGCTTAAATGAATCATCCTGCTGGCTTAGCATAGCTTGGCTGCCTCTGTGCTCTGAATGTCTTTAATGTGTTTGTTTGCCTGCAGGCCCCTGCTTTCTCTGCTTTCTAGCCCGGCTAGATTATACGTTTCTTTTTCTTTTTTTTTACTTCTTTTTTTTATATATATATATTTATTTCAAAATCCTAAATGGACTTGAATCAATCAATACCTCATTGTGCGCGTGTGACGAAAGCTGCACGGGAGGGGAAGTGGTGGTGGAAGGGGAAGGGGGGGGAGCATCCAATATGACAGATGTTACAATTCAGATTTTCTTTTCATTCTTTTTCAAGTAAACACAATGGCATATCGAAAGGAATTTCAAAAGCTGTCTTAAATTGATTTAAGTTAGCTTCTTGTCGCGAAGCCGCGCGCTCACAAGTACCACAAAGATGGCTGAGAAACGTGGAAAGGGAGTAAAAGAAAGCTGCCTCCTCCGAGGAGTCTAAGCCATTGTAGGCTTCTACCCAAGCCTTAGATTTAAAAAAAAAAAAAAGAAGGACCAAGCCTGGACAGATTTGCTCAGAAGTCTTTTCAGAAGATATTTTTTTTTTCCCTTTTTGAGCCGAGAGATAGTCATCATCACGGAGAATAAACAACTTACTTTCAGAGAAGGGAGGGACATGAAAGAGTACGGAGGCAAAAAATGTCCCACTGGTAAACGAAATCAAGGAAAATAGAAGGGCATCAGAATTCTCTGAGCTTCCATATCAAATGTCCCAACCGATCTAGAATTCACAATAATATAAAAAAAAAAGACAGCACTTGTGCATAATACATAATATAACGATTGACATGACATATCACTACAACAGAAGGAAATAAAACGGGGTAGAGGGGAGAGAGCCTTTTATGTTCAAAAAACACGATATGATTAGGGCTTTTGATGCTTGGAAGCCACTCATATATATATATATATATATATATATATATATATTTCCAGCATCAAAAGGTGAGATCTTAAGTTTTTCAGATTTCTAGTGCCCAGTCATATCGTTCTATATCTTCAAAACTTATTACCGCCGTATAACTGAATTAATCGACAGAAGTACAATTGAGTTTGGAACCTCTTGTTGCCCCGGCTACAGGGACAAATGGCGCGATGGGAGTTTTTCATCCGGCCTCATCTGTTCCATTTAGTCTACACGATTTCCGAGCTGACTCCTAATCTGCCGTGCCTTATTCAGACAGGCCGGTGACCACGAATACGCTCAACTCCCCCCCCCCTGCCCATACTGTGATAGATGGTGGTGGCATAGGGATGGGGAAAAATAGACAGGAAGTTGGAGAGAGCGATAGCGCGCTTCTTGGATGGGAATGAGAGAGATGTCTTCCACTCTGCGGCGCCCGAGCCTCCCGGAGAACAAAACACGCAATTAGAGCGGCGGTACACTGTGAAGTGGTCATTACTAGAGCTAATGAGCACGCTATCTGTCCTCACATTAAAGCGCCGGCTAACGAGGGCTTGTTCATCATCGGCGAACACAAGTCATCGCATAATCCTATCTCCTGTCCTCTCATCCCCATAGCAGGCATGAGAGGCTCATTTGGGGCAGTCGCTGGACAAAAAAAAAAAAAAAAAAGAAAAGCTCAGAACCCAAACACATGGCCTGAAGAGAGAGAGAAGAAGACTTTAACTAAACTTAACCGGAACACGTGTTGTGCTGCTGCCTGTGCACCACGGTCAGTCTCTCTTAATTAATTACTCCTTTAAAAAAAGTGTGTTTTTTGTATGTCAAAAGAATAGATAAGTACTTTTTTTCATTTTTATTGGTTTTCTTGTTTAATACAACTTTGCTCCTTTAATGAACCACTCCAAGTGAGTTCTACCCCCAAGTTTCCACAGCTGAAATGTCCCCAGCTGCCACAAGAGGGCACTGCAGCCAAGCATTTTTCCCCTCCAACATGTGCTGCTGCTGCTGCTGCTGCTGCTGCTGCTGCTGCTGCTGCTGCTGCTGCTGCTGCTGCTGCTGCTGCTGCTGCTGCTGCTGTGTGGCATCTCCCATACTGCAAGCTGATAAAAGAAAAAGACAAACAGATAGTTGCATCAGATTAAAAAAAAAAAAAAAGGGGGGGGGCGTGCTCCATAGGGTTCGCAGATTCTTAAACACTTATTATCTATTTGATTCATTCCTGATTGCAAGAAATATTTTTTGCGGGCAAATCCTCCCACGGGGGTGAGCAACCTCTCGCTTTACCCCCCCCCCCCCCCCCTCCTTCTTTTACTTTGTGTTTCTATTTACTGAGTAAAAGAGAGGAGTGAAAGAAAGAAAGTTTCCACTGTCTCTGAGCGGTGGGGAAAATTTGTCACAATGTTAGGAAAATCTGTGCCATTCAGCATCCTTCTCTGCAACCTTCCTCAACCAGCCTGGAAAAAGAAAGAAAAAGAAACAGCTTTACTGTAAAAAGAAGAATAATAAGAAAAAAAAAAAAGAAAAAGTCAAGACGAGCATCTTTTTTAGAGTGACTGACACAGGAATGAAAACATGTGTATTCAAATAAAAGGATGAGAGAATGGAAGAATAAGGAGATGATTTTGGATTTATTCTCTTCCTGCCTATGTGTGTATGTGTGTGTGTGTGTGTGTGTGTGTGTGTGTGTGTGTGTGTGTGTGTGTGTGTGTGTGTGTGTGTGTGTGTGTGTGTGTGTGTGTGTGTGTGTGTGTGTGTGTGTGTGTATGTGTATGTGTGTTTGTTTCCTTCCTGTCTCCACGGGGCAATGTTCTGGCAGTCACAATCGGATAAACAAGTTTTTCCCTCATCCATTGTTGAGACTCTAACGCTATGACTCATTTCATACCCTGTAATTATGTTCGGGAGAAAAACAGACTTTAATTCTCTTTAATTGTGCAAAGCTAACGCAAACCGCTGCCTGAACGCAGACATAATGCGTTTAACCTTGGGCACCGACATCCCCACATAAACCACAACTGTGCGAGACCTTAAGATAAAAAAAAAAAGAAAATAGAGATTGAAAGATTGAAATATAGAAAACAGTAATTTGCTAAATGAAAATAAACAGCTTCTTTTCTTACCTCTCTGTTTCTCTCCATTATTTTCAATGTAGTGAACCACCGTGAGATGCACAATCAGATTTTGATGTGATTATTGAAAAGAAAAAAAAAAAGGTGGATTAGAAAGCAGGGAAATCCAGGTCAACATGAAATCTCTCTCCTCCTGACAGGACGCATTTTAATGGGAATAACACTATTAATAAAACCATCCAGTGGTTTAATTGTGATATGACGCTGTAGCAGGCCCTGTGGAGAGGCAGCGTATCTGTGGTGCATCTCAAGAGTGCTTCTGATTACTTCCTCTCTATTCATCATTTTGTCGTCTGGCCCCAAGGCATCAATAAACAACTGTCATGGATCCAAGTGATGTCAAATCAGTCAGCTTTCACAGCACAAAGCCACTAATGCAATTTTATTATTCATTACTTTATCATAATATTATATCTACTATATCTAACAGCCAGATTACGGAGTGTTTGATAATCGGAGTTTCAGGTAAACTGAGTTTCTACGAAGGAGATTAGCATCATACAAACCAGGTGCTATCTCCATCTTTTTTGTAGCATAATAGGGTGTGATATAGTCTATCAACTGTACCTTCACTGTGTATGTGTGTGTGTGCATGTATGTTTATGTGTGTGTGCATAGATAGATAAACGCACGTACACACACACACACACACAGACTGATGTGCGATCAGAAGCATCAGAGGGTTTAGCTGCAGTAGCATTGCCCCCAAGGGACTGCTGCTGTGCCTGTGCAAACATGTGGACCTCGCTCTGCCACCTGGGAGCGAAAAGGGGAAGACAATCAAGATCAGCTGCCCAGATAATCTCTGTTTAGGACACTACATGCATTTAGGCTGAAACGTGAGACTGCACGGGAGTTGTTTTTGATCTGTACGTGTTTGTTCAGCGTCCGTATCAGGCAGAGACCGGTAGTGAACACGGCAGCCGGAGAGAACAGGGAGGGAGGGAAAAAAAAAAAAAGCAAGGATGATGTGTGTGTGGGGGGGGGGCTGGAAACTTGCAAGCATGCTGAAGAAGAAGAAGAAGAAGAAGAAGAAGAAGAGTCCATGCGTGCACACTCTGTAGATCGAGCTCAAATAAATTCACAATTATAATAGGGCTCCAGACAAAAAAAAAAAAAAAATCTGCACGAAGAACCAATTTCAAAGCGCCCCATCTCGGGTCAGTCTCATCTCAGCCGGCGGCGGGCAGCAATCGCAGCACAAATGATGCTTAACCACAATTAACCTAGAAGGGTGCACGTGTGTACTCTAGGACCATTCAATCTCACTCTCATATCGCCGAGAAGTTAGAAGTTAAGAGATTGTCTTGGCGTCCCCTCTCATCAAGCATCAATAATTGATTGAGGCTCCTGGGACACATTGTGCATTGTGTCTTCGAAGGGGGTGATCAGGGAATGCCCCCCACCCCCCCTCCCCTTGCATGGGAGATGGGAGGAGAAGGGGCACCCAGTGGCTCTTTGCTTGACCCAACCAATCGTCTATTATTTATTACCGCCAAAAGGATCCCGGTGGATGGGTTAAGGTGGTCAGTCCACATTTAGTGCTTCCGCGACGGACGCCCTGTGGTTTAGATTGAGCATTTCGCGCTACACTGCCTCTCCCACACATGCCCTGATTTGATATTAATATCAATCTTCTTTTTAGCCTTTTCTTCATTGAGATTAGCACCCCTATCCGCCCCCCCTCCTCCCCCTATTCTGACATTCATTTTGGTCTAAGAAGGATAGTGTGAAACATACTTTGCGCTGGAAGAATAAAATCCTAAATTGGTATTTTTTTTCTAAGCGCACACGCACGCACATGTCTGAGTTAAGCTCACATAAGTTTATGCAACGCAAGTCGAGTCCACACGCATGCATCCGGCATCTAAAACTGGCTCATGTCCAGTGTTTCTTATTGTAGCAGTCAGCCGGAACTGAGCTAAGTTTATGCTATGCGTGTTGGGAAATTGGGCAAAATTGATGTTATTCGGGATGGATGATGGTTAGAACATTCATCTTCCACACTGGCGAGATGAAATTAAAAATGGAAGCAGGCGTCGACTTACTTTCCAACATCAAAACCGCTCTGACAGCACCGTGGGCCAAAGGTTAGACTAAAAGGCCTGCGGCAACGGCCTCGGTCACGCCGTATCGCTCCGTCCTGTCACCCTGCCATTGTTCAGCGCTGACACCAGCATCCCACTCAGACATAAGTAGGGTCAAAGTTCAGACCTCCAACACTTTTACCCGCGTGCTAACAAACGGCGTCTAAACGTGACCTTGGGCCCCCAGAGGGCTAAAACAATGAGGTGAAGGGACACGGCGTCTGCCAGATCCCTCGTGCCACGTTTTCCTCAAGAGTGACAATAATTCTGTGTGAAAAGTTAGCCCCTGAAATAATGTCATCCATCAAAAGGGCTGAGACCAAAGCAATGTGAGAACGATGGCGAGAACAAACCTTTAAATCCCTTATCAGCTGATGAAGGAAATTACACAGCTGCAACCCTGAAACATTTAATTAGCCGTTTATGTTCTATCGTGCTGTGTCACTTCTGCCATCGTTTCTCTACAGATTCCAGCAGTTTGCAGTATAGTTTTGATACCGAACGTTAATTCTTCTCTTTTGGTGTCCACGCCTGGTTTTTGCCACCTTTGACTTGTGTATCTGTCTCGCTTAAAATAGATTCTTTTCTGTTGGGGTGGGGGGTGTGGGGGGGGGGTGTCCTCATTTCAGAATACATGAGTGTGGATAACTCCTACAACAACTGAGGGGACACAACAAATTAAATTCATCTCCAACAATGTGACAGATTTGGAACATTTTCAGGATGGAAGATCCTTCCTTTTTATAGCACAGCTTTCGCCTGAGATTGCAATCAAAGTGTGTCTCTTTGTGTTTCCTTTGTGTGTGTGTGCGCACATGTGTGTGTGGTTGGTAAATTTGTGTTGCCGGGTCACCTTGAGCGTTCTGGTGCACATGGCATGAGGGTCCCGTCGCTGTCTCCGGCGCGCTTCGCTGAGTACTTCCTCAAGCGCGACACTCCCACTCCAGCAGGGATTTCCACACACCAGCGGTTGAGTCTTCCTCTGGGCCTCCATTGCTAACCATTAGCGGCGGATTAGAGAGAGGAAGAGGAACGGCTCCGGGCGGGGGGTTAGCTATCAGGTGTCTTTCATAACCGACGACGGGCTCAGACCTCAGCTGACCGTCCAGGGTTAGAAACCTGTGCAGCTAGTGGTGTAAACTCCAAAATCAAATGGTATTAAGATGGCACATTCCAATTGCAGAAGAGAAAGCAACAACAACAATAGAAAAGTTCACTGTGGCCGTCTTTCTCCAGACATGACAGCGCAAAACAGCATAACAGCAAAGTGGGTGGCTGAATTGACTGAATCACAGGCCATGGCATCGCCCCATTTAACAAGTTAAGACTCTTCACTGGCTTTCTGGCATTGGCGCTGGCACCTAACACCCCTGGCTTCCTCTTAATAAAAGAGAACCTGGGGTGGTGCCAGGAGATTCTATCATCACCAGATGGTAAACAAGTCAATATTGCTCAAATATTTCTCAATATCTGACTTTTAATCAGGGGATTGAACAAATTGATGCACCGCAGCTTTATGAAAGAACTTCCATTTCGGACATATAAAATGATAGATTCTGTCACTGTTTGAGGAAGTGACAAAAAGAAAGTAAGCAGAGGGAGAAAATGGGTGAAAGGACAGCCTTGAAGTCCCAGTGAAGTGGCACTTAGAGCTAAAACATGACCTCAACCACACAAAATGTTAAATTGCAGGACATTAAACAAAAACAATGAGTCTGAAGTTCATAATCTGCTCCAAAGAGCTGAGAGGAACTACAAGTGGGTGATTATTATCTGTTTCTATCACAGACTATATAAAAATAATGGATTTAGCCACTGCAGCAGCACCCATTGGTTTGTGGACTTTTGACGTGTGAAGCCTTGAGTTTGGCTATTTGACTGTGACCATATATATATTTTTTTGAGTTGGAAGTAACCATATCTGGATGAGAATTTGGAGCTGGGGAGGATGCATAACTTTAAGACATCATAAATCTTTAGGGGGGTGGCTACATGGATCCAGGGGTGGTTACTATTAACTTACATTCCCTTTGTGAGGTCATAAAAGGAGCCATTTCTAAATGGCTTGTGTTCAATCAGGTTTAAGCAACAATACAAAGAAGGGCAAGATCACAATAAAATGAAAGGGTGGACTTATTTCAGAGCTTGTGCGTAATCAAGGACACTATAGACATAGACTCTTGACAATAAAGCCCCTTTAAATGGGCATCAATGGAAACTGGATAAAATGGACTGTACATCAAATCCTACAAGATGACCTTAAAGTAAACTGTGATCATATTTTAATTGCTTGATACATAACCCCTGACACCCCTGCTGTAAAAGGTAAATATTCAATTAAATATAAGTCAGTTGACATGACTTGTTTTCTTGTTCATGATGTGTCTTGTACCAGGTTGCAAACATGTTTATTTCTACAATAAAGTTGGATATTTTAACCTCTGTGACTATGAGGGCTGAATCCATTTTTCAGTTAAAAGTCAAGTAGCCAGTGGAGAAACCGCTGGATTTATCACCCGGCGTTGGCTTAATTGGTTTCTGTCACCATGAGCATCACCTTTTACACAAAGAACATAGTCGATTGATCTTTGTCAGGCTCCAAGAATTGTGTTGAATGTGGCTTATTGTCCTGAATCTTCTTGTGGTCCTCATAAAATGCTCAAGTTAAAGTGATTCACAGATCCAGTCATAATAATATGTGACTGGATCTAATATTTGACAATCTACCGGTATATATAACATATATTTAAAAGAAATAGCACTACAATACCAATATTTAGTGCACATGTATATGTATAGATCTTAGTAATTTTACAGTACATTTAAAGGGATCTCTGTGTTATTAAATGCATACCAGAGTTTATGGGTATACTGCTAGAACTTGTAACACTGATTAAAAAAAATCCAGGTCCAAGAGCAAAGCTGTTGCTAAAATATTTTCAGGATAACATTGTAACCACATAAGGAGCCCACAGGCCTCGCAGTTAGGAGCCACTGAGGTGTATCCAAGCGAATCCTAACGTTGAGCCTCTATTTGTCAAGGAGACAAAGGTCTGGTTTTCACACTGAGGTCACAGTTGCATGGAGAAGAAAGCAGGACCCCACCAGGTAAATAGGATGTTATTGTACCGCGACAAAAGCATAGTCTTAACCCCGTGACCTCATCAGCTTTTAGGGGAAGGCTTCTCTATTCTCAGTTAGTCATCAAGAGAGGGAGCCTGGCTCTTTTCAAGACACTACCCAGACACCACAGGTATTAGTTCCCTCAGGGCTCGCTGGTGCACTTGCAGAACAGGATACAAGCGCTGCAACTTGTGGCAACATGGGTGTTTTCCTTTAATGGCCTTTAACAGCTTCATTTTGGAAAAACTACACTGAGAAACTTTCAGCTGCCCATCTGTTTTCCTGTTCATTCACGGCCCCGCATTTTCCTTCAAAAGCCATCAAAAATGACTTTCTGAAAAAAAACAAAAAAAAAACGCAGTATCACTTGTTCTGCGATCACGCTAATCTGAACGCTTTAGCAGATTGAGAGCTTGGAGTGCTGAAAGCAAAGGCAACTCAATCTTAGAATTTAAAAGGCTTTTTTTGCCTCATACAGCCTGCAGCCAAATGGCACTTGTGTTCTGACACGGCACATAAACACACACAAAAGAAGTTATTAGCGTAGATGCAAATCAAATTACTAGCAGTGTAAACTGCTATTCCTCCCTGCACTTGGGCCTGTAATTACTCTGGCTTATAGGACTATAATGAATGCTAATGACACACTACTGCAAGGCCATCAGCCTCACACTTGCGTGTGAGGTTGGGTGATTTTCACTTAAGTTATGAAAGCCCATTTAGGTCCATGTAGTTTTTCCTTCATTCCACACTCTGTACAAGATTAAAGAGCACAAGAATTTTTTTACTGCTTGCCTGGAATATGTTTCAACAGCAAATCATTTCCGAATTAAAAGACGTAATTGGATGCATTCAACCACATCATATATAAAGCACAATTTTGCATTTCAAAAGGGATTACACATTCAGCTACACAATGAGTCCTCGTGGAGATGACAACAGTTGCACATACCTCAGAACAAGTATCTGTCAGCGTTCCTCAATGATTCTAATTTCACTGAGCCCGTATCCTTTCTTTTTCCTGTGCTGAAAAATCAGCAAACAAACCATTTATTATACTTAAACCACATAATATACATTGGTCATAAACTCCTGGATGTTAACTAAAACAATAAAGGCAGTTTTCTTTTGTGCATGATTGCTTTAAAGTTCAGAAAATAATTGGATATTATGGTCTGATTTGGGTGACAACCTCGACTAAACCAACGTAGGACAAAGAGTTTGTTTGTGTGGGACAGTGTGGGGAAGCTTACCAATGCTGGAAGGTCTAAAATGATGCAAAATTATCAGAGTTTGTTATATTTTGTTTCTTTTTCTATGTGGTAGTTTTCCATTATGTTCTAATGAATCGGCATTGCTTGTGAATTAGTGATGGCTCATAATTTTCCCCACTGCAGCATAGGCAGCAAAAATGGTGACAGGTTAACCTGCACTTGACCTGATTGTGCACAGTTTGATTTACATTAAACACAAAAAAACACCTCCTCACTCTACACTGGAAAAAATGAAATGTTTAAATTATTAGAAAATTATTATTTTCTAATAATTTTATTAGTTTAATAATTATTAAATTATACATTTTTTAAGAATAGGTTAGTCTTTTTAAAGCAAGATCGAACTGACCCAACTACTAATGTTGACCCTCAATGACCCAACTAATGACACCAAATACAAACCTTTTTAAGATTAAATTTTTTGCAGTGCAGGTCTATTTAGTAGTTCAGGCTTTTGCCTATATCACATTAATCCTTGTCATAGATGTAGAAATGAGTCCACACTAAGGTTTGGAAGCCTTAAGGAACTGAAGGACTAATTCCTACCAATAACTACCTACCCAAATAGATACTCATCACGTACAGTAATACATATAATAATAATTATAAGAATAAAACATATAATAAAACACCCATTTCTCATTTTCTGAGCCTTCCCTTAACCATGAAACAGAAGCATTTTTTTCTCGAATACCATTGTGTGACCAGAAGGTGTGGAGCCACAATCATTACTGTTACATAAATGTGACTGTGTGATTAAACAATTGTAACATTGTTGTTAAATACTTTATTGCAACACCCAGGTTATAGAACCATCAATGAATTAAAAGCAAAACAAATCAATAAACAGATAGTTCAACCTCCGTTCAATCAAGTAAAATTACAAGTAAAGTTCCCCCACTACAGGAGGACAGCACAATGTTAGCTAAAGCTGAGCACTCAACAGGAATATGCAGAACAGAATGAGCAGTTCCTAATATTCAATGATTAATGAAATCTTAGACTACACAATTAATTCCTGACACTGAATAATAAATGCATGCACAGTGTTAAGCAGTTTGTTAAAATGCATACAATACAATTAAATAACTAAAAAACACACACCCAAAGCCATCTACTTTTGGCCATTGATGCTGGTACAGAAAGACCAAAATACCTGTTGTAACATGCATCTTATCAGATACACCAAACCCAAACTGGAATTGTTGGTCGCCATTGGAGGCTATGAGATTGAGAGGAAATGTGTTGGGAAATAACTTACGCAAAATGCCACAAGCTAAGCACAAACCCAATACAGTCACAGCTTAACCCAGCAGTCACTGCAGATCCTTCTCTGGTAGTATTTCTGACTGAGTCACTTATACGTGGACATGAGAGGCAGCAATATATCAATAGAGGCCTATGAATTCTAGCTACACAAGCGTTGCACTTCCAATTCCAAGGCGAACGGTATCTTGTGTTAGTTAGTTGACCTATGACCCCTAACAAAGCGATGGTTTCTTGAAACGAAATTCACAAGTACGAAGCAAACTTCAGCACATATGCTGGACACAATAGACATGATTTTGTGCAGCAGAAATGTGGTTTTATGTCACATTTATCCAGCCCCCTATTTATGACCCATTTGGGGGTGTCCCAACCCACTGAGTTGACCCCCTACTGTGCCATTTATTCCTTAAAGAAAATAGATTTTCAAAAATGTATTTTACTTCCTAAAGATGACTCTTTCTTCTTGCTTCCATGACCGATGAGAAAAAACTTTTTTTTACTTTGAACATACCAACACACACACACACACACACACACACACACACACACAACTTAGCTGTAACACAAAACTAATAAAAGGAAGAAGTCCTCCAGTCTGTATTTCACTTTCTCCAGATGACTATTTCTTGCTGCCATGGTCAAAAAGAAAAATATTTCTGCACACAAAAAATCTTAGCGCCAACAGGTGCTGTGGACAAAAGAAGTCACAAAAGTAATAAAAAAGAAGAAGTTCTGCCCACTGCATTTTACTTTCTACAGATGAATGCTTCTTTCTGCCATGGTGAAAGTTTGAATACAGTGAAAGATGAAGAAAGATGAAGCTTGAATTCGAAATGATTGTGAATGACCTCGTTGAAACCCCTTTAACTGTTTCCAATCATAACTACCAACTAGATAGCATTAACATTTTTTCAGCACTATTAAGTCGTAGCAACGACAAAAGCCAGAGCATTACAATATATAACAATATGTGTAACATATGGAAGGCCTGAGAAGAAGCCTTCCTGTCTTCTTGCCTTAGCAGCATTTTAGAATATCTTTTACAGAGATTAAAAAGCATGCATGCCTTCACCTTGGACTGTTGAGAATATGCTATGCTAGCTTGTAAATTTCCTTCCATAAACAGAGGAGCAAGCTAAGGCTCCTTAACAACTGCCTGAATAAGGAATTTTTTGTGACCTGAGCTAAAGGTCATTGGCGCCAAAGAAATGCTGCAGTAGAAGGAATCCAGAGATAAGGACCGGGCAGGAGAAGGACCCTGTGAGGAGACTGTATTCCAGTTTGTTAGTGGCACAACAATCTGACCAGGCAAGGAGGTGGGAGCTTTCCAGTAACCTACTATGATGTCGGTAAGAGGGTTGAAGATAGCAGCGGCTGGTCAAGGAAATGGGTCGAGCTTCAAAGGGAAGTAGAGTCTCGGCCATGTTTTCTTAAAGAACTCTATAGCACATTCTCAAATGTTTCCCTTAAGGCTTTGAAAATACATCGTCCCCAGAACCAAAGTCATGGGCTTTGAACTTGACTTGTCATCCCCATGACTATCTAGGAGATCATTGTTATAGGCTACAACAATGCAAATGAGGTGGTTCTTGTGTACTCTATCTCTTGTCTTTAGTTGTCTCTGTTTTCTTTCATTTTTCACATTCTGCGCTCTTACATTTCCATCCTATTTTCTATTTCTTCATCTTCAAAGTCCTATGAGGTATGCTGGTGAAACCTATATGAATAAAAGGAATTGATCATGACAGACCTTCACCTTCAATCACAGCATGAAATATGATACAGCCTAATCAGTGTCTGTTAAGCGAGCGCCGAAAATCAAAAACCAAAATTCGACCGTACTTCCCCTTTTTGCCCGGGATTCACTGGCTGCGTAGTGAAGCGTCACATTAGCAGAGTGAGGTGAGTTATTTTTAGATAATACACCAAGTATGTCAAGTGTCACGCACGGCCCTGGAGCCAACTGTGTTTTCTAAATAAAGTTTTGGAGAAAAAAAATACCATGTATTTGCTGAGATTTTAGGGATATTTTAGAAGATTTGAAGCATCATATTCCAAAAATGGGCAAGTTAAAGCATATTCCACTTAAATGATAACGTAAATGAGACTTAACTACATTTATTTTACTTGTATGTGCTTTCAAATGTGCATGATGTAAAATTACTACATTACCACATATTACCTTTGGTACAACTACAGACTTGTTTTAACTCTTTTAAAATGTGTTGCACTCATTTTCAACACAGTTAAATATAGTATTTCAATGTTTGTTGGGCCAGGTCGTAGCATGACATGCAACAAAACTAGACCAGCTGTTAAAAACTAGAGAGGAGCTGCTAAAGTTCTTTAAAGGCGATCTGCTGCTGGACCTGCACCTGGAGCCAGTGGATCCTGGGGTTAGACCTTAGTGGGAACTGTTTTGATGGTATTGAAAGGGTTTTAGTGCCCTAAGGCAATTGTAATTGCTAGTTACCACCGGCACAGCTGTCAATTTCATGCCCAGCGCCAAGTAGCAAACGTGGTTGCGCTCATCCTTGCACCTGTGAATGTAAATGCCTATAAATGTGCCCACTGAACGTCATCATTTTAGTTTACATGTCCTGATAAGCCAGGCCCCTTATTAAATATGTATTTAATTAGGCTGAAAAAAGACACTTAGTAACGTTATAGTACCTAGGTTTGAAAAAATGTTCAACTTAGCAATAGCTATAAACAACTATAGCACATTGGATGGTTCTTATATGACAGTATCACAAAATTTTTTCAGTCCAACCAGCTGTTGGAGGTATGGATTCAGTGAATAAAGACTCACAGACATAGATAAAGTGGAACAAAAATGTACACCATGCTTATGTGTTATATCTCTTAACCACTAAAACGTATCAGATTCCTGTACATCCAAAAGTTTAAAACAAGCAAAATCTGACAAGTGAATATGGGACTGCAATGTACATCTATCTCATATAAGCGTATATAGTGTATATGTGCCTTATTTTATACACGAGTTGGTCTAATAACTGATTTTGTCCGTATCTCTTTTGACCACTGGAGATGTTTTTAACATGTGCAGTAAAAGTAGTTTCAGATTCTAGTGCTTGGGAAGTTATAATAGCAGATATAATAGAATATAAAGATGGATAATGAGGGAATAATTATCCTGATAGTGAAAGGTGACTCTCACGGGCCTTTTTTTTATTTATTGCTCCCGTGTCTGTGACAAAACGCTAAAAGACAAAGCGGTTCTATTCATTATTATGAACACAAAACCTAATTTAATCCCGTTTTAGTTTTGTGCTGGTTGATAATACACTGTTCGCCACCTTTATCCAGATGGGTTGGCATCCAAGGACAGTAGCAGCACATCTCCCCCGTTGCTGCCGAGGAACAGGATGGTTTTTCAGACATCATTGGACAAAAGCATCCGGAGAAAATCTCAGATCAAACAACACGCTGGAAAGTTGGGTCTCAAAATAAAATAGCCGCCGTCAAAGAGCCCGCGGCTAGGAAGGGGAAGAGAAGATTGTCTCAAATGAAAGACGCCCCATTGAAATCCTATCGAGCTATTTTCAGTGAGGCCCGAGAGTAAAAGAGAGAAAAGGGTGCATTGGTAAAGGTCAGCGTGAACCCAGATCATAGAACCTGAAACATGGCACAAAGATAAAGGGCCCAGTGAGAAATATCAATTACGCCTTGACATTTTCCAGAGAGACAAAAGAAGTCTGTATAATAGCCCACAATGGTATGGTGCTGTGGCCACTGCTGCTTCTTCAAAAGTCACCACCACTTTGGGCTGGGTTCTTGGTTTACATATTTTCACTTCATACCAATAATAAACATTTGGAAAGGAAGCATCTCATAAACGAAATGTAATGTGCAAAGACTGCATACATGTAATAATCTTTTCCTAGTTCAATATTTAAATTTCTCTGGCATATTTGTATTGTATTATGGTCTAAACGCAGCTAGTTCGACCTGTAGCAGCAATGCAGTCTGCCTTCTGCCACACTCACTCTGAACAACCCTGTTCCCCCCTCCCCTTCCTACTGAAACATCCACTCTGTTGTGATTGGTTTATCGCTGTCAGAAATGTCCCGCCCCTTACTAGAGAAAGTTACTAATTAACTCCTGTTGTGACATCAGAACAGCAGCCATTTATAAATGGCTTGTGTCCAGCCAGGTTTTGGCAACAGCATAAGTGGACGGTCTTATTTCAGTTCATGTGTTAGCAGGAACACCAAAGACATAAATATTTAAATATGTACACACAAGCACAGAAGAAGTTGTTTTGGGTTTTTTTTCTTCATAATAGGGCCCTAAGTATGCTGGGATAGGCTCCAGCAGACCCCCGTGACCCTACTGAGGAATAAACAGGTATAGAAAATGACTCAGTGACTGACTGATGAGGCCCCTTTAAATCTTCTTATGTACCACAGTGTGAATCTATGCATAAATATCAATCTTTGTGTCTAACCTGGCTGTGGAGTCAACTGATTTGGTTCTATTTCAGCTTTATGCACAGAGAATTTCAAACTTTCTTTTTTTCATTACATTCTCATGGTAGCCCTACAAGGACTTTCAGCCTTCCTGACTGCTGAAAGCCTGAGTCACTGGGAGTTCAAGTCAGAGTAAGTGTTCTTCATATAGTCACGAAGCTACGTACATAGACAGGATCAGTTTCTACTTGTGTCCTTTCAAGACTTTTCGAGACATTCCACTGAAAAAGTGACAATGACATTATTACAAGAATAAGAGAGTCAGCTTGCTGCTGGAACACAGGTACCATTGCATACTATAATCCTGATGGATACATTTGTACAACCAATTGAGTAGTAAATGTGTGGAGGAAACAAACTAGATCTTGTTTAAAACCCAGTTTGATTGATCACATTTAAATTCCACTCACCAGCATTTGTGGAAACATTATTATTGTATTATTTATTTGCAACATTAGGCCTACTCAAAGCTTCTGATGAGGACACCTGCTTGCTGGTGGACTGCTTCGGGCTACACAACAGTGATCACGTTTAAGAAATCAAACGAGTTGATCACAAAAGAGGAAAATTAGTGTGTCAGACCCCTCTTGCAGTTTGAAGTTGGGCTTTTCATCTATGGTAAAACTGCAGTGTTTGATCCGATCTTAAAGGGGCCCTATTATTAAAAAAAATCTTGACTTCTGTTTCTTCAACTGACCCCAGCTCTCTGAGGGGTGTGACATTTCAGTGCCAATCACAACAGGATGGCTGTTTTGGGGAGCTACAAAACATTTTGATTTTTTTGTTGTTTTTAGAGTGAGTGTGTGAGAAGGGATTGCTGCGTTGCTGCTACAGATAGTTGCTTTTGGACCATAAAAACATGCAAATTTGTATAAATATGCCATGCATAATTGAAATATTAAACTAGGAAAATAGCAAAAAAAAGGCCCCTTTAAGGATGTAACAACAAAGACTCTGTACTCCACCTACCTTCCATTATCAGCTGATATCCCACTCCACACCACTTCAGTTGTTGACGTCAGAAATTAGGGGACAAGACTGAATGATACCAGTCTGAAGGCTTTTTCCATTCATTTGTTGATTATGTTTGCTATTCTGCAGCATGTAACTGATGGACTGTTAAAAATGACTCATAATAGAATGTAATGAAGTTCTTCATGTCAAAAGTGATACATGGTTCAACATACAAATAAAGGTTTTGCTTCCAGAAGTTGAAAGCAAGACTCTTTAACTTGTACTGAACAGTGGCCACTGTGGCCACAAACGCAAATTACAAGATGCTCTATGTTAATATACAGTACATTATGAGTCATAAATTGAATGAAAGTCTGTGCAACCAACTTGCTAACATTAGTCACTATAATATGCTGATCATGATTACAGAATGAAGTATAGCTGCATTTTTTTAGTAGTCTCACTTTAAATTACAGAAGTTTGGAAACATAAATGACACTTAAATTATCATTTCAATTGTGGTTTTGGGTGTTGTAAAACTTTAAATTGTCACTACCTAACCATTTTTTCCAGAGTATTTTACCTTTTTTTTTTTTTATCTTTTTTTATACACCTGCTACAATTAAAAATATATGATTATGATTTTGGATTATTTTGTCAAACTTGGATTAAATAACTTTTCTTTCATTGATTCTTTCTTTCTTTCTTTCTTTCTCCCTTTTTTTAAATGGAGAAACGAAAGAGGGACTAGTCAACTATCCCACATCCCTTGAAGAAACGGAGATTAATTTGAAGGTAATCATAAGTGTGAAAATTGCTGTTATCTTCTCACCATTCCTTTTTGACTGCTAACGGCCTGTCTGGCTCTGAAGTCGTCGTCCCGGTAATAAATATTCATATACCTTTCAGGGCCTTTGTTATGTTGACTACCTTCCATCAGTGTGATCTGTCGTGGCGAGGGAAACACAAATGGTGAAAATAAATTAAGAAAAATAATCTAAAGTAAATATATAAATAATAGTGACAATGAGTGAACTGGGGGGGGGGAGAATTTGGAACATCAAAGGCTCCTCTATCTTTGCAGCATGTAAACAGTGCGTGCCTTCAGTGAGTGGAAGAGCCCTTTTTAATGATTCCATGGAAGATTGCCACGTCGACAAGCATCCTGTAATAAATAAAATTAACAAACATTTCTGTAGGGTCTTTTCAAAGGGAAAGAGAGCCCAATGTTTTTTTTTCAGATAAGTGGTCTATACATCCCCTGCTCCTTCCTGATTAGTCTAATCCAGTGAGAAGTGCGTGCAGGGTTTTGATTGAGTCAGCCGTCGAGGACCCCGAGGGGAACCCTCCTGATAAGTGCCTTTACCTTTCACCTCCAGAACCCCACGCACGTCGCTTCGCCATATCCCACTCCCTCTAATCTCATTTGGCCCAGGAAGACATGCTCAGGCACAAGAAGCTACGATTAGCATCCTCTTTACCAAGGGATTGCATTGGCTTGGACTGCCAGTGCTGCCCTCAACCTAAGTCGCTGGAGGCACTAAATCAGGCAGGTAGTTCTGTGTGTGTGTGTGCGTGTGTGTGTGTGTGTGTGTGTGTGTGTGTGTGTGTGTGTGTGTGTGTGTGTGTGTGTGTGTGTGGGTGCGTGCGTGCGTGCGTGTATGTTCACATATTTGTGTGTGATGTGTGTGATTCACTTCACATGTGCATGTATGACGAGTTGATATCAGAAGGTGTGCATCCTCTATACCTTCTTTGTAGTATATCAGCTCAATATTCTTGATAAGCGATTTTTTTTTCCAAACATGTATGTTTATGTCATAACTGCAAGATTCGACATAAACACACATGTACTAACCAACCAATCAAATTCCATCAAGTTTTGTGAGTATTTTCTTAATAAAAAATAATGACTTTGGTTGAATGGCAAAAACTACATCTTCTTTTGTCTAAATCCAAGCAGTATCCACTAAAATGTAATAACCAACCAACCAAACTCCATAAACTTTTGTGAGTATTTTCATATATTAAAAAAAACGATGGCAAAAACTACTTCTTGTCGAACTCCTGTTCACTTTTGGTCACTTTTGGTTAAAGGTACTTGATCTAAAAAAAAAAAAAAAAAAAAAGAACACCAGAATCTGCCAACATGATACATATGTGTGTGCAATTATTGAATGTAAAGTCAGCGACTGTGACCTTGATGACCTGAATGTTAGCTACAGCCCTGCTGCAGCCAGTAGCATCACGCTGTGAGTGAGTGTGAGCGGTGCTATGATCAGCTCCTGCACCATGAATGGAGGAATTCAGGCACAAGTTTCAATCTCACATCTGATTATATTCATCTTCCTCTTCAGCATTCACTTTTGTTTGCCTTGTAGCATGATACGTCTTTTGTGGTGCTGCTCCGAAGGGGAAATTTGCATTTGATGTGTCGAACAGATTGTTCAGTTAAAGAAGTAGCCGGATTTTTTATTTTTTTTTTTTTAAAGCCTCGTATCCACAAAGGCTTGTGCATGAGAAGCTCAATGAGCTCAAAAAGATTGATTTGTGGTGATTATTGAGCTGCGCGGTTCATGTAATGTGAGAATAACTCTCCACAGATCGTCTACTGAAATGAATCAGATGCTGCACACAGCATTGATCAGATAATTGTCCAAATATTCTTAAATTAAACATAGTAATTTTAAAACAGCAAAGGAACAACTGCAAAGTATCTACTGAGAAAAACAACTTCATTCATGTGGATGGATAAATGGAATGTTATATCACACATTTATTATGTGTGGATCATACCTGCAACCTTAAATAGAAAATCAGAGTATCAATAACTCCCTCCAGTGATTGAGTAGATGGGGTTTCCTTTGCATGCTGCAACTTTTCTTAATTAGGGCGATGTCTTCCTGTTGTAAAAATGAAGGAAAATATGGAAATCAGAGTGGTTTCCTTTGAATGTGGTTAGGAATGCAAGAGAGAAACAGAATTGTTGTTTGTGTCTTATATCACAAAATAATAATAATAATAATAATAACAATAAATACTGCAAAGAGTAATAAGACTGTCATTCGAATTATAGAATGATCCCTATCGACAAGCAATTTTAAAGCACCACTGACTACAGTGATATTTATATCACCACATCACTGACTAAATATTTTGATATATATTTTTTTTTTTTTGCAATGCACCTGAATTTTTATGCAAAAACAATTAAGAACTGAAAGATATCTGGAGTATTAATGAACACCAACAACAATAAAAAAGAAAAAAAAACTCCTTCACTTATATAATTTGATGTATGAAAAGTTGATGGTGCATGAAAATACAGTACAATAACTCCACTGTAAGAAGTGAAGCTCACGTACATACAAAATATTTTTGTGGTTCTAAAATCTAGTCAAATCAAAACAGTCAGCTCTGCAGACAGCTCTGATATTTGGATGATATTTGATGATAAAAAAAAAGGTTGGAACTGGTTTTCCAAGACATTTCTGCTCTGGTGTAACCGGTGGCTTTTAATTTCACCAAAAACTTTAGAGTAAGGTGTTTTTCAACCACTTTAAATCCTTATAGAAACAAAATAGTTGTGGCAATATGACCAAAAAGTTACCAATGTGGCTTTTTTATCTTGCCCGGGAAGAGAAAAGTTGACATTATTTGTTCTATAAATGACAGGGCCTGATTTAACATTGGTGCAATTTTATTCAAATTATCACTTTAAATTTCTGGTGAATGAAGTCATTTAGTCCTAACTTGTGATTAGTTTATGCACTAAAAAAAAAAGTGAAAAAATCTGATTCATTAGTCCCCCAGTCCCTACATGGCCTGAAACAGCTGCAGGGAAAGTTGTCACATGTGTATTATTATATTATTATTGTATTATTATCATAATTATTAGCAGATGAAAGCAGATGAAAAAATGTGATATCATTGTTGGAAGTGTAGTATATATATATATATATATATATATATATATATATATATATATATATATATATATATATATATATATATATATATATATATATATAGTGTGTGTGTGTTTGTGTATCCGATAAATACATTTCAAAAAGAGACATGCACTGTCTTTATATCTGTCGGAAGAATAAAGTCTTGGTGTAAATCACTTTTCCGACTGGCACAGCACATTTAACAAACCGTGGCATGATTCCCTTTCTCTCAGCTCATCCGTTCCCTTTTTTCTTTATCAGCTCGTTCACGATTTCATTTCTTTCAAATGAGAATTCAGGGACCCCCAAATTTCAAGCCCCGCGCGCGTCTTCAAACAACACAACTGTACGGTTTTACTTTTTCTCCCGTCAAAATGGTATCCCAGATTCAATTTTAGATAGACGAGGATTTAGCCGGTGATGATTTTCTTTTCTTTCTTTCTTTTTTTTTTTTTGGTCTTTCGGAGAGACAATATTTAATATGCTGAAATGAGATCAGTTTTTTTTTATCCTCCTCCCCCACCTAAAAAAATGTAATACTATAAATCTCCCACAAACCAAAATGAATGCATCTTTGATAAGGGGGCCGTGTGTAGGCTTATATGAAATATAATCACTCCTTAAAAACTAAATCATTATCAGCAGGGGAAGCAACAATAATGACACCCTCATCATCATCATCATCACCACCACCATCATCATCATCATGAGGATTTTTTTTTCAACCTTTTCCTCAAGGGGACTTTTTTTTCTCTCCCTCTCTCCTCTTTTGATTTAGGAAATTAGTCCGCCTAAATACAAAACCACATTCTCAACAGCCACTTATCAAACTTCATTTACCGCAGATGATTTCAGGGTAACATTAAAACACAATAATGTAAATGACCCATGGCTTTTAATTAAAAATGTTTTACCCACCTCTCCTTCCCTCCCTTCTTATATATATATTTCACCTGTTTTACATTATTTTTTTGGACTTGAAGTGTTGTGCAAGGAGAAAGAAAGGGGGGAAAAAAGTATAAAAGCGCCAGCCTCACTCTGTGATACCCCCTCCTCGTTGACTTTTATCACTAAATGAAGCATATAAATGACCTGAAAGCGCTCGGCTGTCGCGTTAAATTAAATAAAATAAAGAACAATTATCCCCTCTTTTTCCTCTGATCTCGCGCTGAAAAGGAGTCCTGGAGAGATAAGGCAGATTGAATTCTCTCTGTTGTGCTCCAATAAAAACGTCAAGGGGGGACGAGTTAAAGAGAGATTTAGAACACCCCCCCCACACACACACACACACACACACCACCTAGCGCCCCCCTCCTCTTCCTATAATTTCAAATCATAATTTCCTCCCATTATACCTCTCAGATGCCGTTTATAGGCTCGGGTTATTTATTCCGGGGCGTTGTAATCACACACAGTCAATTCCCGTGACTAAGTTGGATAATTACAGGTGGAGAAACTTGAAACAGGTTTGAGACAATGTATGTATTATGTTATTTAAAACAACAAAGTCACGTGCATATATATAGGTGTGTGCGTGTATGTAGGCTACATGTATGAAATGTTATTCCCTTCCTTTTTTTTTCCATTATGGAAGGAAAAATAAAATAATATCCATGCCTGCTGCTTCTTTCTGCAAGTAATTAGAACAGTCTAATTTCAAAAAAAAAGTTGAATTGTGATGCTTTAGGGGTTTGATGTAAAACTTCACATTCGGTTCAATAAAGTATCACCCTCATTTACAGCTCTAGATAAGGACTAAGTCTGTCATAAAAATCCCCCCTTCCTCCCCTTCCTCCTCCTTCTCTTCCTCCTCACCCCCCCCCCCCCCCTCCTCCTCCTCCTCCTCCTTTCCTTTCCCCAGGATTGAATTGCACCTTGGGCAATAGTGCAGAATCGTGAATCTTTAACTTCTCTCAGCATATGTTCCTGGCAGATAAGTAAATAATTTGGATGTGGGAATGGCATTTTTTTAATTAACACTACAGTCGTCTCGTACGTTGCCCGCGTGCTCTCCCGCAAAAAAAAAAAAAAAAAAAAAAAAGAAATCCCTGTTTCTCCATTAACGGCGCAGAACAGAAAAAGGAAACGCTCTTTTAATTCCTCCTGCTTCTTTTTCCTCCTTCTCATTGTCCTAATGGGAGTTTTGTGCAGCCACAAGTTTATGCAGGTTTAAACAGGGGGAGGATAATAAAAGGCTTTTTGGCTGAAGCACCTTTTTTTTTTCTTCAAGTAGACACGCAGAGAGATATAAGGTGGTGGAGGTGGGTTGCTGTAGCCTTACTGCCAGCCATCAAATCACAAAAGCTTAGAATTAAAAAAAAAAATCGCATCACATTGAGTTTGTTCCATTAGTTAAACCTATAATTAAGCAGAAGTCTCTCTCTCCCTCTCTCTCTCTCTTTGCTTGGAGGTGATTAAGCAGTCAGACAAGTAGGACGGGCGGAATCCCTCCAGGGAGGCCTCACCTGAACTGTCAAACATCAAAAGATCACAACCGGTTCACCTGAGTGTCACAAAACACACCTTCACGCACTAGAACACGCCTGGAACCTGTTTCAAAACCGATAATAAAATATATATTTAAAAAAAAAAAGCAGCGTCAGCAGCAGATTAAGAAGAAGAAGGAGCCACGTGTGGAGGCAATTAAAGCTTCTTCAGGAAAAGACAATTAAGACTGACAAGAATCGATCTGATTGACTTTTTATGTTATTGTTTTACCGCGTTTGTCTGCAGCTTATCAGCAGTATTGATTATTTGGGGTCAAGTTCTAATGTAAAAAAATATATAGTATATATTATAACAATTTATTTTCTTTTTAGTTCATTTTTTGATTATTATTTATATATATTTTTGATATTATTTCCTTCACAATTACACGATTTAAAACGCGTTTAATCACCCAGGCCTTGCATGTCCCCCCCCCCCCCGCAGCAGCAGCACCTCTTAACACATTATTATCCAGCATCAGAACCCAATAACCTACAAATACAGGGAAATTGATATCGTTGAAGACAGATTGTCTTTATTCGAAACGTCTTTGCTCAGCAGTTTGAACAAAGCGGGAGGTATCAACCTTCTAGATACATTATCCTTTCCATAACATGACAGGGTTTGTTTTTTTGTTGTTTTTTTTTGTTTGTTTGTTTTTTTTAAATTACCATCTTAGATAGAAATTATACATATAACTCCTTGAATTCAAATAGAAGTTATTCCTCAAAAAACACAAAAATCAAAATTGGAAATAAAAAAAAAAAATGACGCGTGACTATATTAGCACTGAACCACAGGAAAAATGCAAAATGAAACATTGGATGTAAATGAATCTTTTTTTTTTTCTTTTTACTCTTTTTTGTCGCATTAAATAGACCGTCTAAGTTTTATGTGCCAGTTGTTTTTGATAAATATAAACAATATGACCCGTATGTAAAATCCAGCCTATAGGTCTCGATTTTGACCCTATGATCCCATAACATATTATTATTACGAGTGCCAAAATTCAGCCTATAGGCCTATACAGGAAATAAAGAATGCTAATTGTGCAAGCCACATTTTTCAAAATAAGAGTAGCCTATCAATAATCAACACAAATCGGCATATCAGCATTGAAATGTACACAATAAATAAAGTTAAAGGCCTCCCTTTTTTCTGGTTGCCATTATAACATTTACATTTCTTACAGTTCACAGGGTCCTTTACAGCAGCTCCTCTCAGCTCAGGAACTTGTTCGGGAAAAAAAAAAAGTTTCTTTTTTTTCTCTCTCGCTCTCTTTTTTTCTGTCGTTGCCATTAACGAGTCCAAGGCAGTTTAATACTGTTCATGCCTCTTTTTAACGGGCTGTCCTTAATATATTTACATGCATTTCGGTATTCAAGTGAATTTAAAAAGAGGAAAGTGGGGAGGGAGAGGAGGTTGGTGGTGGAGGAAGAAAAAAAAATAAAGAGTCTTGAGAGGTTACATGGCAGCGGCGTGCGCGGATGAATATGGGTCTATCCCAGCCTTGGTCATACCTGGAAAAAGTATGTAGGCCACCGGGGGCTGTAAACTCGACGCTGACCAGGCTGTGCAGTTACACGGGACGACGTAACCCGGGTTCGTGGGCGACGGGTGGGTGTGGGTGTGCTGGCTGGGGCACCCGAGGGTGCCGAACGCGCCGTTCTGGTATCCCAACGAGGAGGCGTACTGCAAGCCGCTGGTGCTCAACGTGTGCGGCATCTCCGTCATCTTCTGGATGGCGCTGGAGCTGAACTGGCTCGGGTCGAGGAAGGAGTACGGGGCGGAGGTGGGCGGCAGGAAAGCGCGGGCTTTCTCCGAGGCGCTGAGCAGCGAGTCCGTGGCGGAGATGGGGAGTCCCTTCAGGTGGTCGCTGTCCCCGAGGTAAGGCAGCGGGAAGACGTAGCGGTCCTTCTTCAGGAGGTTCTTGGGCTTGCGCCGGGGCCGGTACTTGTAGTCGGGGTGCTCCTTCATGTGCTGGGCGCGGAGCCGCTTGGCCTCGTCGATGTAGGGTCTCTTCTCGGACTCCGAGAGCAGCTTCCACTCGGCGCCGAGTCGCTTGCTGATCTCCGAGTTGTGCATTTTGGGGTTCTCCTGCGCCATTTTCCTCCGCTGGCCGCGGGACCAGACCATGAACGCGTTCATGGGTCTCTTGATGTGATCAGCGGGCTTCGACATCTTTAAAATAAAAAAATAAAATAAAGGGGTACACTCACTTTTTTTTGGTTCTTTCTGTTTTATCCCAATCTCAACGTTAACGACGAGGAGAGGAAAAATCAAACCAACAAAAAAAAAAAAAGTTGTGATAGGAAGGAAAAGGGGGAACTATTCACCTGTCTAGATGCCAGATACCAGTCATGGATGTTCTGAGTGTAGGAAGAAAAAAAACAGCAAGAAAATAAGAAAATAAAATTCCAGGGCTCGATTTGTAATCGTTTTTTTTTAATCTCTTGTTCTTCCCCCGTGTTAAAAACAAAAACAAAAAAACAAACAAAAAATAAAAACACACACTGACACGCGCTCGGGTTTAAGTCCGGTAACTTCTTGTCTTCCTGTCACAGACGCGCGGCGAAGCAGCGCAGGAATAAAAAATACATGCAAGAGAAGACACGCATGTAACTATATATATATATATATATATAAAAATAAAAAATAATAATAATAAAAATCCACAAAGGGGAAAAAGGCGATGTTCCGCTGGTTCAAGTTTGCAGGATTCGTTAAAAAAACTGTTTTCGGAGTTTATTTTAATTTTTTTCTTCCCTTTTCTGTCACCGAGCGTTCCCACTCTCTCTCTCTCGCTCGCTCTCTCTCTCTCTCTTTCTTTCGCTCTCTCTCGCTCTCTCTTTCCCCTCTCTGAGGTTTGTCGTCAAGCACCTGGCTTGGAAATGAGCGGAAGAGCGTGAATACGAGCCAAAAGCGGTGAAGTTCAAAGGCTGGGCTGGTTTGGTTTCTGCACGCAATCTGACATAATCTGCAGGGCGTTCACTTACCAACCTGAGCACCCAATCAGCACGGAGACCGGCTATTATAATACCTTCACGAAAAAATATATGTACATTACAGCATAAACAAAGAGCGGCTAGTAGTAGAAGAAGGAAAAAAATAAGGAAAGAGGGGTGTGTGTGTGTACGTGTGTGTGTGTGTGTGGTGTGGGGGGTAATACTCAGGATCCCTCCCAGATTCCATTTAATGTAATGAATCGCAACAAACATGGACCTTCAACCTCTGTCCCAGTTAAAACCTGAGTTCAATCCGGAGAGGTGCAGCCAATTTACTGTACAGCTGCACACACACGCACACGCGTAACGTAGCACTTTTTTTAACGTGTGTTAATGGAGTTATCATTTGCTCCGAATATTTATTTTCTGTCACCCTATTGTTTTCAATAGAGGAAATGTAGATAGAATACTACTACTGTTGCTAATATTGCTACTGATAACAACATTACGTCCAATATCGATGATTACAGGGTGTTATATAGACGAATAAATGCATTAAAAGCTCGCATCATGCTCCTCTGCACCTGCCGTAACAAGGACTCGAACTCCCGTCCTCCAGGTGCAGTGGTCGCAAACCAAGAGGTTAGCAGCGGCACAAAAAATAAATAAGTTCAAACTTAGCTTCACGAGGTGGGAACCTTGTCTCAAACATTTCATTCCAACAAGAAAATGAAGGCCACGTTGTAAAATAAGAGAAACAAACAAAAACACACGGTGTTTAGGCCAGATTCAACTATGTGGTGACGGAATTAATAATAATAATGAAAAACACAGGAACATATTACATCAACTGTAAACGTTTATTAAAAAAAGCGTCATTGTGAGCCTGTAATTGTTGCATTAGCTCACATCCATTTTGACAGTGTGGTTTTTAAGGAGGCGCAGAGTGATCGTTTTAATATGTAAATTTCAATGAGGACCACTGCCTAATAGCCCTCGGGCTAATGTGCGTGATGTATGATTCCTTCAGCTGTGATTATTAAACGAAACGCACGACGGTCGTGTGTGTGTGTGTGTGTTTGTGTGTGTGCGTGTGTGTTTTCCTCTTCATCTTTTCCTTCTTCTTTCTCCACAGCGTCAAAATGCTGTGATGGGAGACGCAATGAGAGTCGTCTCTAGTTAGTTACACCGCTAACTACACCTATTTAAGGTGGCCTATACGGCGGATGCGTATAGCGCGCACACACACACGCACACACGCACGGATGTTGCGGACCACATCCTATTGCAATTATCATCTCATCTTTTCCTCTTCCCCTGTCACACACACATACACAAACACATACACAAACACGAGCGCGTGTACACACACATTTCAAACATGATTTTATACTAGATTCTTTAACATGTCACTACTATCTTTCTATATCTTATATATATTTTTAATATATCAGCATGATGAATAAATAAATGTGACGTGGCTTATATATATATATATATATATATATATATATATATATATATATATATATATATATATATATATATATATATATATATATATATATATATATATATATATATATATAACTCGCTTTTTTTAAATTCCAAAATAAAAGCCCAGAATGCGTTTATTTTGATTATTTTTCTGCCTGTGATATTCCCATATTTCAGCAACCATCTGTGCCTCTTTCTCACGCTCTCTCTCTGCTCTCTCTGTCTCTCTCCTTGGCGCACGCATGCGTCAATCGGAAAGCTTGGAGGAACAAGAAGTGTCTTTCTTAAAAAAGAAAAAAAAAAGACCTGAAATAATCGTTCCAAAAAAAAGTGTCCGTTTCGGGGAGGAAAAATCCAAACCCCGCACAGCGGAGCGCCGACCGGATGCTTTGCAAAAAGAAAAAAAAAAAAGCTCCTGAAATCCTCACAATCGGCGGGTCTGTGATGCTCATCTGCAACCAGGAGGTAGTATATCGCATGTTCGGACTGTGTATTTTCGTCTTGTTTTTGAAGTTTTAAATTATGTCATGCTATCTTTCACCGAACAGCCTATGCAATTTTCGCGTGTATGTGTCTGCATAGCCGCGCCGAGCTTAGACTTCATTTGGAGATCAATGAATTAGATAACAGGAAATTATTTTTTTTTTAGGGACTGAGCCTCCTACTCACGGGGGAGAAGTCAGTTTTGTTTCTTATTAAAAAAAATGGATCTGTCTAATAAAACGCGCGCCCTAAAAGTTCCCTCGACAATTTTAACGGGATAATGAGAAATGCAATAGGTTTGGATTTGTCAGGGATTGTCATGATTATTATTTTATTATTTCCACCCGCGGTCTATTCTATCAGTTTATTCTCAAATGTAACCGCCCTGTTATCGATATGAAAACGCATTTGCTGTTAATGCATGAAGTAACATGGGTTTTTACATATAAATAAATGTCACAATAGGCTCTCAAACTTTAGGTATTTGGAAATGTGAACATAAATCAAACAAAAAAAAGCACCAACTCAAATGTATATATTTATCTCCTTCTGCATGTTTCTTTTGCACCTTGTTGTTAATAATTATAAAATTGACGTTTGGGGGAAGTTTATTTTATTTAATCATCATTTTTCAGTAACAGCTAACTCAGATCACGCACAAATAATCACCACACGCACGTACAGAGAGAGAGAAAGAGAGAGAGAGGAAGAGAGAGAGAGAAACTTGGATTATCTAAGGACAAATATCCATCCATCTTGCCTTTAAAAGTGAATGGGGAGCGGCCTGACACACAGAGAGCCTATTAGCCAACTTGGGCTCCCGTGGAGAGCATTGAGGTAAGCTCCCCTACCGTAACTGTCCATGGTGCTGAAGCGGTAAGAGGTTTTCTTTACTGCACACTTGCGTCCTCCCTCAAAACTCTTAAAAGCTAGGGTTGACATTCCAATGCCTTTTATTGTATTTCCATCCTATTTAGTGATGGTTCTCTGTCAAAAAAAATAACATATTAGAAACCAGACATCTCACATGGTCTGCAACTTTACAAACTAAGTTTCTTTCACAGTGTGGAAGAACCTGTCAAACTTCATTTGGAATAATATAATATGGGACCCAAAACATTTTTTTATTGTAACTAAGTCTGTCCCTGACTCTATTTTCCATTCAGTGTGTCTGGGCTTGTGCCTCATAAGGATTATAATATTGCAATATATATGATCTTGTATATGAAAGTGCAGCAGTGATCTATAAGATGAGTATTAGAGATAAAAGAACAGTGAAGAAACAATAAGTTTGAAACACAAAGCATCACTAACTTAGTGAAATCACCTTTTTACAGATGCATCAGCAGTGTTTTAATCCTCTGCCAGTTCCACTGCCTGTAATTAATCAGTGCAATTTACAGATTTTCTTCAATAATTTCACACACTCAAACCTGTTCTAAACATTGTAATCTACACTATTTAGAATAAGAACTCCCCTTGTTAATTTCAAATTAATTACTGTGCAACATCAATACTGACTATTTTTATTTAAGGACTATTCATTACACAGAGAAGCTTTCAAAATAGAAATGAATAGTATGGCAATGCATTTCCAATAAATTAAACATTTTACAGAAAATACATGTAGGAAGACACACACACACATATCACATGTCTTTGTGGTGACATCATTTCTCAATAAAATCTTAAACTGACTAAACTTAAGCTCTCCCTTTTATTCAGCAACACTGGATAATACAGAGCAGAGCAGGAAAAAAAATTAACAAAGGTTCAAGGCATCAGGTAATAATGAAAGGATAGGGGCAATACTTCAAAGACCATGAGGTCCACATCACACAATTATACAATACAATTAGGATTAAAGGGGCAAAACAGAGATAACAGAAGATAGGGATAAATTATCACAAAAGGAAAGATGTGACTCTCTCCTGACCTTCATTAAGAGAAAAAAACTCATTTGGAGCTGGCCTTCCTTGCAAGGGGATTTCAGCCTTTCACATGAGACTGTGACTCACCAGATAAGATTTAAAGAGCATATAAAGGAGAGTCTGAACTACTATTAAACAATTACATACAATATATATTTGCAGTAAATTTTTAAACATATTTAACAAAGAGTGATTAATAAGAATAATATGATAAATACACTGCAGCCATTGTTATTTAAATACATTTAGATTCATTTCAGAAACAATTTCAACCCAATGTTTCCTGACAGGACATGATTTACAAAATATAGAGATGAAACATAAGCAGTTTAACAATGATTCAGATTTACTGATGATCCCCTGTGATGAAAGCATTTAATGTTTGTCTGGGCAAAGTTAACACCTTGAGGTTGTTGACTGCTTCTAAGGCATACACCACTGCGGACACCCATGTCCATTTAATCAACAATTTAGGGCATTAAAAAATAATATATTGCCGAAATAATGAAGCAATCAACATCAGTTTGGTGCTTTGGTCTGTAAAATCTGTTTGATAGACTCTATTTATAAATTGTTAGAAATACTATTATACTAAGATACCCTATACTAGAACACCCCGTTCTTTTCCATGGAATAAAATCTTCTGATAGTTTTGGGTTATACATTTCACACCTGCTTTAGGACACTGATGTCTTGAGAGTGTGATCAACCATCTTGTCTTTTATGTGTATGTGTCAACTTAAGCGCTCACTGGAGGTCCAGAGATGATTGTCTCCTGTAGTGCATCATGTGAAATAATCGTAATTCTACAATATTAATATTATAGATAACTTCCATGTTTGTAATGTAATGGATACAACTCGAAAAGTAGTGCAATCATGGATAGAGTTCAAGTTGACATGGTATATTTGTGTGAGGTCCATAAGGGTTAAGTTTGGGCTGCACCTATGGGCGCCAAATAAGTTTGTCCATGGTTTTCATTGTGGCCCCAACCCGTGTTTACCCATACCCTTCAAGTGGGTCCTGGCAGGGTTTCAGTGGCCCAACTTGGGCTCATAAAATTTGTCCTACTTATGCCAATGTCCATTTAGCCCACTTATATCCCTTATGAGACTTACAGTCAGCCCACATGGGACTCACATGTTGGGCCCATGTTACTGAATTCACATGGGACCTGCAAAATTTGCCCAGTTCAAGCCCATGGCCACTCAGTGCCCTCATTTAACCTTTATGGGCCCCACATGGACATGCTAGCTTGGAGGGATGTCTTCAGTGGTTCAACTCTGAAGCAGACAAAGCAAATAATGTCCTTACAAATTTCTAGATCTGTGCTCCCGTATTAGCTTAACTTTC
Organism: Lepturacanthus savala; assembly: GCA_030544235.1. Taxonomy (NCBI): domain Eukaryota; kingdom Metazoa; phylum Chordata; class Actinopteri; order Scombriformes; family Trichiuridae; genus Lepturacanthus; species Lepturacanthus savala. Next base: position 9,525,814 of record CM060481.1, read on the forward strand.
AGACATCGATGCTTGCAGCCTAGGTTAAGCAGTCTCTGAAGGGTCCAAAAGTTCCATCCTGGTATTTTTTTTCATCAATTCAAATCTGCAAACAAGCCAGTTGGAACCAGCCAGTGAAGAAGCTGCTGTCTCTGAAGGAAAGAATCCTGAAAGAATGGAAACATGAGATCCAAACACCCTTTGATGATTTGGACTGACCATAAAGGCTTCTATCCAGACAGTGAATGCCCAGCTCTGGGTGGGCCAGTTGGTTATGCTATTTCTTTATTTTGACTATTTACAAGAATCACAAGCCTGTTTTCTACCCCCTACCAGTCTGAGATTAGGAGGAATGCTGGCCAAAACCGGTCATTTCAAGCGGCCACACTGAGAAATTGTCATATCCTTGTTCAGTACTGTACAAATCTATGTCCCTCCATTGGAAGGCCTGCTCCTCTAGCCCCCACCTGTCATCCTATTGTCCATTCCATGCTGGTGATTGTGATTGCATTCTGTTCCAAGTGTCCAAACATGTTCTAGCTGTGCTTCCACTAGTTTTCTGTCATCTAGAAGACAACAGCACCATCATTTCCTCAAGTCTGCACCGCTCTCTAAACATCCTTCTGCCACCAAAGAAAAAACAACTCAACCTGCATCTGCATGCATCCTACAAGACGTTGTATACTCCACCATTAACTCCTTGGCCATCTTGTGGTCTTGTACTAATGTAACCTTACATTTCAACAATAATCATGAGGGTAGACCCTGCTTTCTGATGTCCAGGAATCACCTTAGGGAACTGGGTACTTTCATTACTCGTTTCTGTGATTCTCAACCACCTCTTCTCCAAGTAAAGAAGGGCTTTGAGCTTATTTATGGTCTTGTACAAGTTCTGATTATTGTCCGGTTAAACTCCCCATCGGTCAAACTGCAAGAATGTCCTGAACCCAGTTCCCAACCGACCATGATTCACAATGATGATATGTTACTTTATGATAGGTTTCTGTTTTTTGGTTGACTGTTGGCCATGGAAAAATCATATGCATCTTTGGTACTAATCCCATTACCAACTTCCATGTCATCATCCCAAGGAATCTGTCTGACATGGGGTCTTTTTATGACTGTGCCAATAGCCAGGCTTTGTCACCTTTTCTATATCTAAGAGGATATATGTCAATGCGTATTTTATTCAATGTATTTGTGTTAATGGAACATTGAAAAACTTTATTTTAAGAAAGTTCTACTTTCTCAATTGCCACACAAAGCTTGAGGTAATATTCGCTAAATACCATCATGGCTAAGATAACTCAGACTAGAGCTCTGCTCTCAAATCAGAGCTAAAGTCACACAAACTACATTTTTTAATAGCTGTTTTACATTTTTTTAAGTAAAATATTGAAGATAACACCTGTGACATATTTATACTCACTCATTAGCTCTCATTACAGCCTGAAGCCATATCTCATCAGTGGATATAATTTGTCTGTTAGGATGCGTGCTCAGCATTGACATTCAGAATCCCCCCGACTGTCCTTTTTAATTATTGCAAAAAATAAAAAAAATAATAATAATAATGAATATGAACATGGAACAGTGTAAAATATGATGTTTTCATTAATTGTGTTGTGATATAGATATCATAGAACAAATGTGGGATTTAGTGGGCAAAGACATCTTGGTGGTTTCCTGTGAAACTGTAATGAAAGAAGCCAAATTAAAATACAAATGGATATGTCCTAATTCTGGCAAATACTTGTATCTTATACCAATAAACCAATTGTATTGTAAATATATCTAAGCACATGGTAAGAATTTATTCTAGAGTTGTTATAACCATCTCTTTCACCCATCCTGTCTTTTCTATTGACCATAGGTTTACCAGAGGCTCCGCTTAGTCTGGGACATGAACCTTAGGATGTGAGTCAAAGCTCCTGTGAGTCAGGTAATGAATTCAGAACTGAAAGAAATCAATATTCCAAAGTGTTACTCCTTGATGTCTCATAATTATACATATCAGTCAACCCCCTCTTGTACCCTTTCTCTCTGTTTTGTTTACAGAAATTGCATCCTGAAATATAAAGTGGGAAAAGCATTATTGGACAAAAATAGCTGCTTCTGAAATCTGAGCTGGACTGTAGGTATTGTAAAGACAAAAAAGAGCAGGCTCAAATGTAGAATAATGAAAAGGGAGGCAGTTGAAGAATGTGAACGCTTTTGAAGCCAGACAGACTGATGGAGAAAAAAAAATACAATTCTACAAATCTGTATCAGTGAATGATTAATTAATTTTGTTGAATGATCTGTTCCAGTGTTGAGCGATATCAGTTTCCATTTCTTTTACACTTTTACAGAAGATCTCAAGAGACTGGTAGTTCAAAAGACAGTTCAATTTAGAGTCCCCATTGGAAATGACTTCAGAATGTCTTTGCCATACATTTGGGCTTTGATGTGTTTTCACTGTCGTGATCTGCTGTTCACCGATGGGAAAAATACATTCTGTTCATTTTTTTTTCCATTGTAAATGCAATTTTTTCTTAACTTCACATTATATTTGAGACGCTTAACAAAAAAGTGTTAAAAGATGATAAGATAAAATATCCATGTAAAACTTTGTCATAGATTTTCATAGTGTCAGTACAGATTAGTTTGTCATAAATATACTGTTTCAAAGAAACACTCTAATTGTGTCCAACTTCCCTGACTGACCCTTTTTTTCCTGAAGGATAAAGATTTGTGATTGAATCACAGCTATTTATTAGTCTATTGAGCATGACCTCGATCATACTGAATCTGGAAGGTGACTTGGTGTCAAAGAGTCTTTGACTCTGTGGACCAGGCGGGTCATTTATTAATCAAAAGAAAAGATTGATTTCCTGTCATATGCATTTGTCCTAGGTTTTTTTTTTTTTTTGTTCCAACGAGCAGTCGTCTTTGGCTCTCGTTATGACCCGCAAATCACATAAGTGTCACATGATAAGGAGTCACATTTAGATATATGCATGAGCAGGTAGATCTTTGATAGCTGTTTATTCAAAAGCAAACAAAACTTGAAAAGAGGATATAACCTCAACTCAGAACTCTGGAGGGGTGGACTAAGATTGAAATTGGTCTGACTCGCTCTCTCGAATTGAGGGCCCATTGTAGTATGTCAAACAAAAGGTTTTTATCAGAGCCTCTTAATGTAACCCCCTCCTCTCACTCTCTCGGCCACCAACTCGTTCTTCTCATCCTCTCTTTTCTCATTCATTTATTCCACTGTGTGTGGAAATAGGCTGGGCAACAATTAATTTCAGAGTGAATTCAGGCAGGATCTATTACCCCTCTCTGCCTCTATTGCTCTAATGGAAATCTATTTCACTTCTCTTTTGTGTCCAATATAATTTAATGCCCATTTTATTAATGGCCTGAAATAATTACGGAAGGCTTTTGTGATTCTTGAGTATGTTTCATTTAATTGTGTAATAAATGTCTAATCAGAGCTCCCATCTGAAGCCATTATGGCATTAAAATTAACAATTACGCCACAAATGTCTTGGTGAATGCGTTGGGGTCTATAGAAATCGTTGCTGATAACAAGACACATATAAATCATTCATGAGAATTTTTTTCAGAGAAAAGCGGAGTGAGAGATAGGAGGATGGGAGGGAGAAAAAAAAGAAGTTGGGGAAGAAAAGAGGAGAAGAAAGAGGCTGAGTTTTCTTTATTCCATTGAAAAACGGGGATGGCCAAAAGATAGGGCATTTTAAAACTGTGTCACCCTCTCCAGTCCCTTTCTTCCCCTGTCTCTCTCTATCTCCCTTTAATTTGCCTTCCTCTTTATTTTTGAAGTGACAGATTTCACTTTGGGAATTCATTAACCGTTAACTTGGGCGATAAAATATCTATCAGGCCCTCTGCCCGGTTCCTTTGCTAAGCTGCGTGGCGCTCCGGTTCAACGTTGTGGGTGACCGAAGGCAATTAAAGAGGCTTCACACTCGCTCACTTTCCCAGTGTCACTTTCTCTGTGAAAACAGGAAGGCTGCTCAACGTACCAGCAAGAATTGTTTTCTTAGTAGCCAAGTCTACAAATTTCATGGTGTGAGGAAACTCCGTCTGCCACTAAAAACCCTCATCACTTCCTCCGTGTCATTTCCAAGCTAATATACTACAATTGGTTTTGGTGAATCTATTTTAATAGCATAAGGTTTTGGCCTTCTTTGTTCTCTATTACCATGAGGCACAAAGGGCCACCCCGGGCAATGGATTGCACCCTGGTCAGAACCAGACGCTTTCAAGTGAAGGAGTCAAGGAAGTGACTTTGATGTAGCCCACGTCTCTTATTAATGAGAAGGTTTTTTTCGTGACTGAACATCCCTATTGAATCAAGCAATCTTGGATAAGTTGGTTGATATCATCCATCGCTGACTGTGCCCCCAGACCATGACTGCTGATACTGGAATTTCTATAATTCACCAACTAGCTAATCATAGAGGCAGAGTGAGACGACCACTTATTGGAAGATGGGTGGTTTGGTTTTCCGGCTCCTCAGGTCTTCAAGTCTTAGTGTCCTTGCACTGGACAACAAATTGCTATGGTGTTTCTGTGTGTGTGTGTGCATCAATGAGCATTAGTGAGATCCTGATGAGCTGGAGCACCTTACATGGCATCAGTGAATGAATGTGTGCAAATGGGTGAATCAGCATTTTGTAAGGGGCTTTGAGTAGTAGGAAGACAGTAGAAAAGCACTATACAAATGCAGTTCATTGACCTTTTACCATATAACTCCAGCTTGGAATGAATATGGTTGTGTGAATTGATTCAATTCCTTAGATGCACTGTGCACCTTCTGTATGTTTATCTTGTTTGGATAAAAGGCGAAATTATTGGTTTATACAGTATGCAAAGCTCTAAGCAAGAAGCCAGATATCAACATGTTTCTGTTCCACTTTTAACAAACCAATCACTGTACACCTACTAATCATATATTTATCATTTATTCCTTTATTGTTTGTGGTTTAATTGTCCAATTTGTCTCAGATAATGAGTGTTTCACCTCTAAATAATGTTGTGATAACCAATCAGATTATTGCCTTATGAAGCTTGCAGGGAAGACAATCAAACAAATGAAATGACTCAGTTGTCTTATTCAGCTTTTCAAGTTCATACTGAAAAATGTATTGTTTTGGCCTTTTCTCACTGACTTCTCATAGATTCCTTTTTTTAAAAGCGGCTCATTACTGGGGAAACAGAGAAAAGATTATGTGCCATACACTCTCCCAGAAACAGTGTGCTTTCAGATGAAAATAAGTGACTGTGGTATTGGAGGTGCTACAGCACCATCTGCACCCTCTTCATCCAAGGCCAGATTAACCTTCTGTACTAGGGGGACCTCAAGGCAAAAAAAAAATGGTACATTGTTTGCAGTATCCTTATGTTTTATTATAATTAATAAAACATATTAAGAATATGCACCATGTGAGTACCACTGAAACTCTTAAAACTAGATTTTGACATCCCTCTATAATGGAAAATAAATCAGCAACCACTCACATGTCATATCAGTGGGGCTTTGTTAGTTCATACCCCACATAAAGTAGCCCGGTCCTATCACACTCTCCATTGACTGCTACTCTATTGAAGATTAAAACTATTGGATCTGCCCAGAGACACTCTGGATCTGCTAACCAGACTGTTCTTACTCTGGCTTTAATTGCAGGATATTCTGCAACATTGCTTAATATCCCACGACAGCCCAAATGTCTTCGCTCACATGTTTCTCCACCTCCATTACCGAACTACACCCACAGACAGACGACAACTCAAACTAGAGCACGACCTCAGCATCATGGTCATCAGCCACGCCCTCTGTTCGCTGAATGGAAAGGTAAATATTTGTCCAAAAACCCCCGAATATAATGAAAACTTAGATGGGGGCTGAAGGAAAATGAAAATAAAATGGTAGTAGGTAGGAGGGTGGAGCCAGGCTACGAACAAAGTAAAAAAATGCTAGTTTCTCTGAGCATACAGGGATCTTAGTATGACTGTTGCTATTCCTATTTAGCCTTGTAGTTGACCCAAAGAATTGTTGGTGACTAAAGAAGTGCAATTACCAAAAAAGATGAATTCCTAAGAAGCATACTGTTTGTGACCAAAAACTACTGTATTTATATACTGTGTATGTCCATACTGTAGGTGTATAACAATAATCCCGATAATTTGATAATGAATAGTCATTCTAATTCTTTTGTAAACTACAATTCTTCACATTTGTTGGGCATGATGGATTCATTCCTGTTCCAGAGGTGAAGGAGAAGTTCACTAACTACTATGCTGTTTGAAAAATTCAGCAGACCCTCATCATTCATTATGTCCACAAGCACCTTACAGTTGTTAGAATGTCATTACCATGATATAAAAGGATATCCTTGATCATTCATAATGATCCTTCAGCATTTTAAATAAAATTAATAATCCATTTTATGATCTAATGCTTGCCCATGTCGTTGAGTGGATCCTTCATTGAATGCATTTAATTTTATTGAAGTAAATTCCATTTCTGTATAATGTCAGGCTACAAAAGTTTTATAAGTGAATGTAACAATGTAACAAATGTTCCGGTAAGCAGCTGAAGCTGAATCTATTCCAACGATAAAGCTGCCAAACTGGTGTGGCTTTCTTCCAAAACATATACTAGATTGATGAATGTATTTTACCTTCCAAAGAGCCCCTGAATATACCAACGATGATGAGTTTTCAAAACCATAATGCAACCTTGGCAAAAAAAAGATAAAGTTCATTATGATTTATCAAACATCTCAAGCAAGTTTCAAATGGACTTCATTACTGTAAACTTTAGAAGTAGTTTAGTTTGAAATGTTTTACAAATCCAAGTTGCAGAATGATGCAGAGGACAGATAACACAAATCATCATTTTACAAGTGGAGGCCAAATACATTTTTATGGTCCAAAAGCAAGTAGTTAGACCCCTGACAGAGAAGCAGAACTGAAACACAATAACTCCAGAAGGAGGGGGCTGCTACTTGGATTCAGATGTGGTTACTGTTGACCTCCACTCTTGTTGTGACATCACAACCAGAGCCATTTTTAAATGGCTTGTGCTGAGCCAGGTTTCAGGAGGCCAGACCAGTGGATGTTCTAATTCAAATTTTAAGTTCGGCCAAAGGGAAAAAGGGTCCGAATTCAGCCTTGGGATTTATATTGATCCAGTGTTTACAAATCCAACATGTTTGACGCAGGATTTACACACAATAGGATAAATATATTGTTGTTGCCCCAAATTTGTTGTCCCGACGATCGTATTGATTTTAGTTCGATTATCTCAAGCTTTCAGAAGACATGGTGGCAACCATCTTCTCTCAAGACATTTCATATAACATACTTCCTGATGCCCATTTCTCTCACAGGATTCAATTTTATACAAAACAACTCTTTAATTATTTAAAAATAAAATAGAAATACAGAGCCCTTTGAAATTGTGAACTCTTGATTAATCCGCATGAGGCCGAGCGACGTACACCCACAGGCGTTGAGAGATATGCAAAACCGAACACGAATCGCTTTGACCATCTCAGTTATTTACTGCGTTTCTCTTCATTGAGGTTCCTTTGTCCAAACAGATATTCTGCTATTTAATTATGCATTTAAGTGATGTGCAAATTAAGCGTGGCGTTTTCACAAAGCCACTTGTGTCTTTTGTGATGGCACCTTTTTCCCTCCTCTTCTTCCAACCAATTTAATTCCAAAGGACCAGATTTCATGGTCAATTTTATCTTGCTGACTCTCAAAGAGTCCATCATCAATTCTTCACAACTTTTCATGTCCCCTTTCTCTGCAGATTCAGTGCGAAATTGCCTATTCAGGTTATTAAATAACTGTGACTGCTATAAATTTACGGCAACAGCCTGTGCTTTCAATATGTATTTGGAATGCTGACCTCCAGCTGCAATTAGTCCTAGCCTTTGTTTATCCTTTACAGAAATCACACAGCTCTTTTAATTCTTTATTCCACACCCTGTTGTTTCAGTCAAGTCAGAAAATTAAACCAGCATGCGCTCTCATTACATACATTAGGAGTCAATTCTTGCTTTACAATGACTCAGTTCAGATCAGGTTCAGGTGAAACATCATGCCAAGAAATAAACAGTTAAAACAAGTCTTTAAAACAGTTATGAATGTTGTTGTTTAATATTGTGTTAATATTTCTCGGAAGACTTTCTATAACTAACAGAAAAGGGTCCAATTGAATTCATAGACAACTTAATTGCTTCCAATATTTTTTTTTGCCAAAATTAGGAATCAATTAGGAATTAAACAATTTAAATAACTAAATAAAATCAGGCCAAAGGAAACTTGCATGACCCCAAATATGCAATATTGGGAAGCAAGTGTTTTCAAAGTAACATCAAATGGTTGCAATTAGGTACCATCCAAAGGTCTCTTTATCCCAAATTTATAGATTTCAGAGTGACGTCATTTTGAAATGCAAGCACAGACAGACAGCAGAGTTTGAGAGTCGCCATCTTGTTTTTGGAGCCAGAAGGAACCATATTAGGATGAGAGTGTGGAGCTGAGAAGGAGCTCCCTGCTTGCAGATAACTAGCGGCTAGTCACCAAACCTTTCCTTAATTCTATTTAAATAGGTGAATTACATAGAAACTCATCCTCCATACAGACGTCATGAACAGGGTATTTAACTAAAGAGACCACAACCAGGCTGTAAACATGTTTATTTCTAATGAAAAGTTAGTATTAACATGGGGGATAAGGGGATTGACTCACCTTTGCAGTACTTTTCAAGTAGTCACACAAAGAACTGCAGTTTTTGACATTTCCCTGTTGACTTAATTTCATGGAAATCCATGCTTACAAATAATATACAAGAAAGTTCCTTTCCTTAGCTAGTCCATAGACTAGCTAAACTAACTACATATTCATTCATCCAACCATGGACAAGACCCTAATGAGTATGATGACAGAACAAGTTAAAGAGCTGCTAATATAAATAATATAACAATATAAATCCAAAATCATCAAAAACACATTTAGCCTATACTAATTAAACAGCTCAGATGAGGAATCAAATCATATTATCATTGTGTGTTGATTAGATTTACATTTGTATTTCTGATGACATCTAAATATTTTTTTCCTGAGGTTGAATGCACTTTGGACAGCAGTGACAAATTAATGTAATGTAATTAGAATTTCCTTTTGTTGTTTTTTTTTCTGAATACATTTTTTTTCATCATTCTGCTGAAAGAAGTAATAAAGATAAAGGCAATATCTTTATGATGTTTAGTCACACAGTCTGAGTCCTTCCCTTTGTCTTTATAGAGACCATGGGCTATAATTGGAGACCAGTGCACATCGTCTCTCGGCTGAGAGGGTAAATGAGGGATCCCTAGACTCCAGGATTACCCTATTATTGAGAAGACGTTCCACTAAGCCTCCACCAGTGACACATATTCCTGTTCTATGGCCTATTCACTTTGAAATATGTCTTGTCAGGGAGGCTTAAAGAAATCTACATAATCCTTTTTCATCACAATTAAAGATACCAGTGAACAATAAAATTGCTTGCTCTCTGGTTTGTTTCATGTTGCTTTGAAAAAAAAGGGGGTGAGGAAAAGGCGGCTGAGCGTTGCTGAAGGTTGCAAAAGGCTGGGATGACTTTTGGATTGTGTCTGAGGGGAGCAAAGACCTCTCGATAACATCCTTTATCTTTACAGGTTTACAGGTCTTGTGGGGCCTTGTGAAACAGGCGCAAAATTTGACATTGATTTTGGGGATTTTTCAGATTCTGATCTGATGTGTCGAATGTTTAAATTATGAAAAATTAACATATGATGTAGTTCAAGTATAGAAGGAAACGCAGTTCTGAACTCTACAAACAGATATTTGTATATTTGAGGTAATTATTTACTGGTACTGACTGGAGAAGAGCTGTACGCCTGTGACTGTTTTAATCTTGTTTAAATCCAGCATGTTCCTGTCTTTCTAAAGATGTTGAATGAATTATTAGAAACTAAAGATGTGACAAACAGGAAACCCAGGATGAAAGAAAAAACATGATTTAAAACATCAGCAACAAATTTCATTTTGAAAAGTCTCCTTGAATGTCACTGGGCCATAATCCTTAATTTTTCTTTTTTTTTTTTCCCTAACAGCCCTGATTACCCTCAACATGATGACATGTCAAATAAATGATTTGTAGGCCGTGTCTGCGGGAGATTATTCATATTTAGTCAAGACTTTACTGGATCCAGTATTGGCTTTAAAAAGCCAGCTGAATTCTTGCTCTGTGTATTTATTACAAATTACAGTAATTAACCTAATGTGGAAAAAATATAGCTTATTCATCAAGTTCTGTCAGACTAACTAAGAAGCAAAGTAAGTACAAGTTTATAGTATCATAAGTGAGTATATGAAGAGTTTATTTGCCAAAACAAATGAACACAATTTTGGAAAAGAATGAAGTGATGCTTGCAAATTTTTACAGTTTAATTTGAGACACGTCTATTTAGTTATGTCATGTATCCTTGGTCAAAGCCACTTAACTTTGGTTTGACTGATATCAGCTATAGTAAATAATAAATGAATAGAAATCAAAAATAGATTTTTTGAGATGTCTAAAAATTGGAGTTATCTGCTTTTGCAAATGAACTCTTCATATGTAATATAGTTAGTACAATGATGACTTCTTACAGTACAATGTCTTTAAAATGATGATCACATATAAAGAAGATTTCAATCATATTATTGGCTCAAAATGTAACATTTCTACATTAAAATGTCTAAAAATAAAACAGTAAAATGCCCAACGTGATGAACAATGAACACTGAAGGAATCCTCTTATGAGCCCATGCTACTTCAAACATCGGAATATAGCATCAGAAAACCACATAGTGTGTATTTAAATACACTAATAGGTGTTTAAATACACATCAGTTGGAAAAGCAACACATGTGAAGCATCTAGCCTCATGGATGTCAAAATGTGAATAAATATATCAAATTAATAGATATATTTTTAATTTTTTGCACATGACTTTATGGCAACTTCATAAATGATTAAAAATAGCAAGTAAAGGAATGATGCAAACAATGAATGTTCAATTCAACTCAAACTCGACACATGGTAATACTTTTTTTAAATAGTCATTACGAATAAAAATTCTGATTTACTATTTAAACTTGTGTAAAAGTGCAGAACTAATATAAAACAAAATCTGTTTTGTATGTATAATGTAATACCTATAATTGATAAATAAAGACTTATAAAGCTGCATCAAATACAAATATTTAACAGTACTTTAGTGAATGCACAGTACTTCATAGAGGTTCACAGACTACTCTGCAGACTTCTGCCATCAGACAATGTTGTGTCTCTCAAAAATCTTTTCTAAAGGAATGTTCACAACCAGCCAGACAACTATATATAACACAAAAGCACAGAGGAGGGAAAATAAAGTAGCTACTGTTTATGTTATGGAAACAATTAAAACAAACGACTTCCAATATTTCCATGCCAAAAAATACACACAGACAAACAAAACCACCTCTTCCCTTTCTTCTTGTTCCAACTAGTCTTCTCATCAAGTCTGTGCAGAGGGAAAATATGCAACCGCAAACAAGCCGATGGCAAGCCCCACATTTATATGAGGCATTTGTCATGTGTTGTCATTTTCTTTTAAATAACATTGAAATCATAATAGTTACTTTCCATGAATGAAAGTCAAATTAGCTTACTGCTAGGTCACATGGTTTTGCCTGCAGTTGACTTAAATGCGATGATTATTTGCCATTTGAGTACAAACCTTTTTTATTTTTTTTTCTAGACAACTCATTTGTTCAGATTACTGAACAAACGTATTTCTACTTATTAGCTACTTCAGCGATTTACTACCCAGCAGCAAGCACCAGGTGCCTATCCTGCAGTCTTTCTAATGGCCAGCAAGGGGCAACTCTACAAAAAAAGCTTAAGGTTGTTTTCACAAGACAAAACTATCATAGCATAGATTGTAGTTACACCATGCCAACCAAGCTAGAAGTTAGTAGCTAGCAACTAGCGATAGAGTCAGCTCCATCTCCTTGACCAAATTGGGTCATTTCTGGTTCGAATAAAGAAGCCAGGTTGTTTGTCTTAGTCTAAGTCTAAATTACTTTATATGCACTTTGCTGTTTTGATTCTTTTAGGTTGCCTAAAAAGTCGTGTTCGGTGTGGTAATAAAAGATGCTTTAAGTATTTGGTTGTTTATTTTTCTGCCCGGTACTCTACACTTTGGTTGAAGTTTGTGTTTCACAAACCAAAATTAGCATTAGCATTATCACAGTTAGCAATGGGCTGTAATTACACCAAGCTAGGAGCTAGCAAGCAGCATTACAGTCAGCTCCATCCTCTCAACCAAATTAGGTCACTTCTGGCTCGAAAAGTCCAAGATGGTGACAGCCAAAATGCTAAAATCAGCGATGGCTATGTCCACTATTTTTTACAGTCTTTGTGTCCTACATTTCTCAATGACAACCACAGAAAGGGGGAATGAAAAATGAATGTGTACATGAGGCATAAAAAAACAGTAGATGGACAGTAAGCACAGCTTCATGTAACCTGAATATGAACCTGCAAGATCTAGATTCCAGGGTCTTCCTTGTTTTATACAAACCAGAACATTTCTTGCATTAGTCTTTCCTCAATCCTAAAGTGACAGTGAAGAATCGGGTGGAGGTGCAATCATTTCTGAGTGAACATATCTACACTTTATACAGATAAATGAATAACAAGCAATCAAAACATTGGATATTCAGAATCCCAATATCACCTGTAGTTATATTGGTGAAAAATGCACATTTTAATCAAAAAAGCTATTCCAACATGGCTATGTATCAACACAAAAGTCCACATGGGAAATAGCTGTTTCTGCATTTAAGAGGTCAATTCTACACCAATGTGAAAACTCTTCCACCGCCACAAGCTTAATCTCGTGCATATGGTCAGTGAACTTGTGTACACTAGAGCTGTGCTTATCATCACAGAGTAAGACAGAATGGGTCCTACAGTCAGTGCAGTTATTGGTATTTCTCCCTCCTCTCCATCTGATTTTTGGCTGCATGACTATGATGAAGTCCTTGCTCTGAGGGGCTGACACCAAAACATGACATTTAACATGGACATTCTCCTGCTTTCCTCTGACCTGCGATGGAAATTTCAAAACCTCAGCCAAGTTATTAACAAGAAGGTTGCACCATTGACTTCCATTCCAAAAGTCTGTAGTCTTTTTTTGTTAGGAGTAGTAGCAGTAAAGTTAACAAGTATCACGCTATCCACACTATCCTGCAGGGTTATTTGAAGTACATCGCCGTGAGAAGGGCAAATATCATCTCTCTGAGAATGCCCAAAAGCTGCGACTTTTTTGCACTTGTCTGTTGCTTCTTTCATCTCTTGTATCTGTATTTTCCTTGTCGTTACCTGCGGTTTTAAGTCAGCCGGTGTCGTGACAGAAGCCCAGGAGCCCAAACACCAACATGGGATACACACAGGCAAATCTGTTGCCACTCCATCCCTGCAGAACACCTCTATCCTCAGAATGGCTCGGAAAATCTGCTTCTGTACAGCTACGTGGTGGCTTTCATACTGTTTCAGGTCTCATTGTAAAATATTTGACCAGTTTGAGACTGGTATGGATTTATTGTAAGTGGTAGTAGTAAAAGATTTAAGCAAGTGAGACAAAATGGTTTTAATTTGATAAATTTCATGTATTTTTTTACATCAAAACTAAATAATATTTTCTTTGTGTTAAAAAAAATGTCACTTGACTCCTTCTTGCCCAGGGCATGTATGGTACATGTATGTACACCTGTGTTACGATATGGACTTTAGATGCATTTGAAAATGATGAACAGCACTGATATGACATCTATTAATAAAGTATTTAGTTGTTTATTTGTTATAAAAGGGAAACAAGTAGTTAAATACCCTTTCCTCTTGTTTTACAACATATAAAACAGTTTACTTTAAATCATTATTTGTGTCTGATATGTTGGGTCTTTTTCACAAAAAAACGTAAATGTTTCTTATTCCTATTCTCCCACATTTAAAGATCCAGTATATATGAATATATTATTCATAGATAAAAAATAAATATATTTTAAAAAGTAAAAAGCTGTTACTCGTGTCCTGTAATGGAACTCATGTCCTGCATGAGGAAACTACATTACTGGTTTAATTTTATTATTAATTACCTTCATAACTATAGATGTGACATTGGCATTGATGTCTATTGTTTTGTTATTTTATTATTAAGTAAATGCACAGTAAAATAATACAACACACAATGTACAATGTCATGAAACCAATCAAAACATCAGGTTAACAATCTTTATCATATCAATATGACAGTAAAATAAGACTTTCTTTTTTATGACCAAAATAATAATGACTGATGTATTCAAATTGCTTATCATCCATGAATAAACTGCAGTTTCAGGTACATGCAGGTATAACTAACAATATTTGTTTTCTTTTACATCACAAAGTCTCCTAATAAACCCTATTTGTCTGACTTCATCAGTAACTATCACTGTAGTCTTTCTTTATGCAATCTCTAAACGTGCAAAGTTTGAAGTTGTCGTCTTTTCCGCCTGCAATCTGCAACCCTCCGGTCTTACAAATTGCAGTCCTTGTTTTGTTGTTGACAGTGTAATCCTTGAAAGTAAAGCTAATTATCTTCAGAAGCATGTCTTCCAAATACCAATTTGTAACTGTCTCTGCAGCTGGGTGGTGTCTAGAAGGGATACAGGAGATTTCAGGAGGTAATCTCCATTCACAGCAGAGTCTCAATGGCTGGTGGTGGCTTTTTTGCTTCTGAGTGGATGTGGGACTGAAAAAAACAACAACAAAAAAAAACAAACTGCATTTTATTTATCTGCAGGCGAAGTGGAGATTGTCGGAACAGGTGTCGAGGTGTCACCGCTGCTGTCGAGCCCGGAGTGAGTCATGAGTCCTCAGACATTCAAATTAAAGTTAAGTCGCGAGTCTGATTAAATTTGACAAGATGAGTATGGAGTCTTCAAATTTGTGTCTTATGGTACAACATGTAGCATTTTTTACATCAATAAATCATCATCCCATTCCTGTTGACGTATAGAATAATAATGTCACCCCACTAAGACCGTCACGGAGGAAACAGATTCCTCCTGTGCAGCCTCTATAATGTATTTTGTCCCAAAAGGTTAAATCTCACATGACATGTGCTACATAGCACAAGGAAAACACTTTGCAGCCTGTAAAGCCCCCTGAGGAGAATCTGTGATTTGATATACAAATAAACCTGATTTGACTTGACATGGCAAAATAATCAAAAGTGAATGGTGAATTAAATCATTTCCATATATTTAACAATGGAAAGGAATGAGAAGCATCTTAACATCTTCTTGATTACATTGTTTTTTTTAATAATAATCTATTGAAAAGGCTGACATTGTTCTTCTTTAATTGTTAATGAGTTTATCTGTGCTAAAAAAAAAAAGTCACTGTAAGTTGTGGAATGCATTGAATTCTTCTCATTGTTGGATTTGAAAAAAAATTGTAATCAATCTTGATCAATCTGGATTTGTCACATGTGATCACAACAAACTGTCATATATTTTCAAATGATTCATAATTCCTGCTCATTAAAGGCATCAACATAACCAAATAGACAGTGTTGTACACTGTCAATTCAGTCATAGAAACGATAAAATCTCTGCCTGTAAATACAGCTGAAATCATCTTCCTCCACACAGTTTTGACGCACAAACAAAAAACAATTTCAAATAAGATAATCGTTTGTTTTTATAGATGTTAGAACTGATTTTATCATAGGTTATTAAGTAAAATATGAATGCTTTATAGATATGTTGTTAGAATTAATTAATTAGAACATTTGAGTTGCACACATAGGTTATTCATAATTAATAATGTTATAAAAATTGGTTTAGCTCAACATAGTTTTTGTATATATATACAGTATATACATATATATACATATATATATAAAAAATCCTGGATTTATTTCATTCTTGCATATTAATGCCATAAATTACCAAATAAGAGATTTAACTTTAAATACCGGGTGCAGGTTTACATTTGATAAATAACTGCCACTTCTAAATAAACACTAAGTCTAATTAATTAAAAAAAATAAAATCAAGGATGACAATGTGACAATGCATCATGTTTTTCTTCTTTGCTTATTTTCTATTTCCAAGGGCCTTGGTCCTGACCGCATCACTGTCATGCTCAAATAACATTAAAAAATCTCCCTCTCCCATAAAATTGATTAATTGTGAATCATCATGTGAAAAAATAAAAAGTATGATAAGAAATTCAAACTTTCTGTTGTAAAATATGCAGAGGAAAACTGGTGAGAAGCAGCCGACTTTTACAAAATGAAGTTATACGGTAGTCATACAGGTTTTATTACAGAATTTGAGTAAATTACCATATTTTTTTTCCAGTTTTGCTGAGCAAGAATTTTGTCAGGAAGAAATTAATCTCCTGTCCCAAACTGCTGCCTGGTCTCAAATAAAAGCATCTGTTAAGTGATTGAGACAAATAAAACACCCAGGCTATTATTTGGTAATGTACGGTACATCATTAATAATGAGGAGCACAGGTTTCTTTCTTTTATAGTGAGCAAACAGCAAAGAATAGTCATCTATAAATGTTAGTAAGTTAATAACATGGGTTAAAAGTGCTTAAATGTTTATAATTTAGTTACTGCTTTTGTTTCAAGTACTGGAAAAGTCTCAATATTGCAAAATGAACTATTTTATTACTGTAGATGTTCAATTAAATTATATCTTGCTTATTTTTGTTTTTAATTAAAATCTTTGAATTTACAATGTTAATTTTAGTACATTTAAATTTCTGATTGTTCAAAATTGTTATTTAAATTATTTATTTTTTACCCTTTTCATCAACTGTTTTTGAATTGTATCTTGATGCTTTTAATGTTTTATGTAAAGCACTTTAAATGACCTTGTTGTATAAATGTTCAATAAACTTGCCTTCTATCGGCTGTTTTGACCAATCAGATCTAAGCTCTGAAAACATACTGTAGGCTGTTTAACCCATTTAAGCCTAAGAGTCTATGTCTGTCATTTTATACTTAACCCATTTAAACCAGATTTTTTCAAATATTTCAAGCATATATTTATATCACTAACAATCTTATTATGTATATATGTTCTTTCCATGTTGTACTATTGTGTTTGCAGAAAATTACATTTTATTGGCTATTATACTTACACAAATATACCTATAAACAAAAACTTATTTATCTATATTATAGATTATCTATATTTATTATATATATATATATATATATATATATATATATATATATATATATATATATATATATATATATATATATATATATATATATATATACATGTCAGGGTGGAAAATCCCATTAATCCAAAAAAAACGGACTTCTTTCTGGGAGGGTTTTTCTTCACCATGTTTTCAACAGGAAGTTGATAACATCATATGACAGGAAGCTTAAATTATTCGCTTAAAACCTTTTGTCTAAGTTGTCTACTATCACAAAAGTTGTATGAGTAACATTTAGATTTTTCTTTTATTTTAAGTATAAAATGACAGTCGTAGACTTAAAGGCTCACAGGCTTTAATGGGTTAATTTGGATAGAAATCAACAGCCTGGTAGACTGTTTCCAGTACTGCCCTGCATCTCTGTTGTTTTAATGTTATGGCAGATCTATGACACCATTTTGATCATATCAACGAAGTAACACAATCGTGTGTTGACATTTCTCAGTTGTAAACAGAGGCAGGGCCTTGATCCTCATTGTCCATTTAACATACGAAGCTCCGAGCCCCAGCGAAGACCAACCGATGACTTATGACCTTGATAAAGGGACGCTGAACCCCTACGGTTTGGTAAGCTTTGTGTTGATGGGTCAGAGAGAGAGTTAGCTTAGCATATAATTAATGTTAATAACCCCTGGTTGTTTGTCAACACTTTTCCCACTGTCTTTTTCCGTGCCTTATAATCTTCAGAGTGCCTGCAGGCACAGCATTCTCTGATAACATCTTAAGCCTCTTGTTCCAATACCCTGGCCTGGCAGTAACAACACTGGCCAGTCACTCATTTACAAGCAAAGATAAATGCACAGTCCTTAATCTGTCTCCAGTTAGGTCTCCTCCAACACAACACAGGCCAGGGCCCACGCCTTTTAACGCCTCCTCCTCGGGCTTAGCTGCTCCATCAGCCCCTGCTGCCGCTGCCATGTTCGCTGCCTCTGCTCTCACCTCTATCACCTGCCACACAGGTAGCGAGCGATAAGCACGCGGCCCCAGAAAGGTCTCCCATTAATTAGGATGAATTTTAAAATAAAAATGTAAAGCCGCTTTTGTGCGTGTTCATTATTTTCGCACTCACCGAAGACACGTTTTTGCTGTGGTGTATTATTTTGTCATAATGTCTTTCTTATATCTTTAGGGTTTTTTTGTCGTTGTTTTTGGACCGTCTGGACATATCAGATCTGATAACAGTGATTTGAATTCTAAAATAGAAATCGTATTTTTTAACAAAGGATATGTAATTCCCTCATTGTTTTTTCCCACAAATTATATACTAAAGTGACTAATCAATTTTTATTTAAACATATGCCCCGTCACACATTTTTAAATCAGTGGTTTCCCATTTGCCACCAATACTTTATCTGTAAAAAAAAATTTAATTAATGATATTGTATATTTGTGATTTAGGAATATGCCCAAAATATATTCTTAGGTTGTACAATTATATGTTAAAAATGTGTTCTGGTCTTTGTTCCCTTCACTTGGATGTTTAACCTGCAGAGTGATGCTGACAGAGAGCTGATTTACTGACAGAAGGAAAGTTTCTCTATGTTTAATATGCGATTACACAGGTGTATAGTGAAATTAGAATGAAAGAGACACATCGTGCAGTGTAGGAATTGAAATAACACATATTCATACATTCTGGATTTTAATATGAGAATTGAAATGAGAAAGGTAATTGAGTATGTTTTGTGGTGAAAAAAAAAATCATAGAGCTCAGGTTTATTATTTGTGAATATTCAAGCGAAATGAGTTAATATGATGTTCATTAAGCACGTGATCACCTACTAAACAGTTTAAATCTGGTGTTTGTGATGATATTCTAGCTGACCAGGTGAATGTTAGCACTCTGCTAACTTGAATATGGATTAATTCTTTTAATTGTACAGATTTTCTGGATCAAATGCTGATAATGATATGATTCATATCAAAGGGGTTGTGTGTTTTTTTAATTACAATCTCTACCATAAAGGCTCGGGGGTGGGGGGAGCGTTAGACCTTTAAAACAGGATCTTTAACTACTTATGATGGATTAAATTGTATATTAGAGGTAAAAGAACTAGAGACTAGAACACATGAAAAGTCTGGAAACAACAATGTGTTAATCTATCTCGTAATACATCATTGATCCAAGATAAAAGTTACAGTAGCAGAGACGGACAGAACCATTTTTACCTTCATCTGATGGTCATCTGGTAGATAAATGTCTGTAGTTATTAAAGACAACTAGTTGCAGGCAGAATAGAGGCTCCTTTCACGTCTTGGCTCTTCTCTGTGGCTTCGGGACACAAACCACCCCGGAACATGTATGCTAACTCCTGATACATCAAATATTGATGCATTTGGTTAGTGAGATATAAACAGAATGTCATTGTCAAAGCTGTCAATTTTTTTTATTAATTAATTCACACTAAATATAACATTTTTTTCCCCGGAAAAGCTATATGTTTATTCTGTGTATCATTTTTTTTAAAAGATATAACATTTTAATATAAATTCTACATATTTAACCTTTAATTTCATGAACTTTTTCATTTTTTTATTGTTGTTTTAAACTCTCCCTCTCAAAAATTAAATAATTAAAACAGCTGGGCACCAGTTACTCAAATAGTTGTAAATAGCACATTTGTTGGGGACTATTTTCAGAAGCAGATTAATACACATTTGTCACTCTAGTGAGTAAATTGGGCAACAGGAAGGAATAATAATAATGAATAACATGTCAGTGGGTATGAGATACACTATCAGGCTTTGGATATATACATAATATTCATCAGAAGGATCAATTCACTTCCCACTTGGGAGTTTGTTGATGATGAAAAATGTAAAACAGCATCGACATTATCATTTAAAGTCAATACTCATGATGCACTGTGTACACTGATGTGAGAAAGATGAGGCATCAGCAGGAAGAAAGACAAGAGGAGAAAATACCGAGCTACATTCCACATCAGGAACTGGTCTGATGAGTTTAACTTGTGCTAGTGTAACACGGCTGGTTCATCAGTTTCTCTATTTGCTTTCTGCCTCACGTATCAAACACAATTGTAACATCATTTCTTAGTGTTAAATTGTTCCCCGGGATGGATTGTCAATATTTCCGAGTTCTATTTAAAGTCATTCCTGAGCTCAGGCAATTTACACTGTCAGGCAAGCACAACAAAATGACTGTCAGCGCCATACAATTATCGAGGAAGAAAGAAAGAATGAATTAATTGTGAGTCACTTACACAAGCTCATTAAAGCTTATGCTATCCACTCTCTTTTCCTTTTGGTTTGAATGAGACAAAAGGAGAACAATATCCCATTAAAAGCAGTTTCTGCATGCCATTCATGTGAATTGGCACTGAAGTGTCGGTGTTTTTCTGTGGATTAAAGTCCGATAGCACTCGCAGGAAGAATGATTCCCCGTTTGAAGACTGGTGAATACACACACACACACACACACACACACACAAGGAAAAGACAGACAGCAGAAGCAGAGAAGAACGGACAGAAAGCGAGACTGACAGAGTGGGGAACATAATGGAAGAATGCTTCTAATGCACTGTCTGTAGAGGGTGAATTAGGAGGCAAATAGTGTGATTATTGTGTGATGTGGTGGTGGTAGTGGCGGTGATGGTGGGATCTTGCCAGCCCCAGGATGCAGATAGAAACCACCAGGGGTACAGGAGGGGAGCAGGCAATTGTGATTTATGGGTAGCAGCGGGCTGATAAGGCAGCTCCCTTCATTTAATGCCTTATCAGCCGCGTTAAAGAAAGGCCACAATTTGCAGCATTCTTAAAAGCCCCAGATGTGACTAATCTCTGCAACCTTCCAGACAATCTGTCTCAGGGAAAACTATAGATCACTCACTTGTCTTACTGATCTCAGACTCCTTTCCCTTTAGTGTAACCACAGAGGGAAATGGTGGATGAAAAATGAGTGTTTAAAAGCTGAAAGTATAAGAGTAGAAGATAATGATAATACAAAAACCAAAAACACAAAGCTAGAATGGAGCAAATCCTGGTTTGTCAACTTGATGACAAAAAAATTAATATGAAAACATTTTTAAAACAAGCTTGTGTCCTAGATATTACTATGCTACTGATCTGCAATACTTTTCAGTGTTAAGCTACTACCGCCTAGATCATTATTTTATTTAACAAAGTTGGGAATCATTGCATATTTTTAATGTTATCTGCAAAATATTGACTGATAACATGTTTCATTTGATTTCCCAATGGAAATGTCCGCTAAGAGGCACCAAAAAACAGACGCCCAGTTACATTACTACAGGAGTCCATTACTTCTTCTTCTATGCATTCACTTCTACTTCTACCTAAATTCTATAGATTTTTTTTTTAGATGAATATTTTTCCTCTATTGCCACCATGAGGTTGACATTTGTAATAAGTCAGGTATTTATATCAGTTAATACCTCACATACACATCAGCCGATTTCGATTCTGATGAAAACTGTTGTCATGCTAACATGCTAAATGAGGATGGTGAGCATTACACTTGCTAAACATCAGCATGCCAGTGTTGCCATTGTGAGCATATTACTATACAGACATAAGCATTTCACGAATGTGCATACGAGTTTGTGTCTGTGTCACAGATTGTAGGGACATAACTATCATGTTGTCATCTATTGGTTTGTAGACTCCTGTTTTGAAGCCTTCAATTTAACATTTTGAGCGCCAACGTCTTGGTTTTTGGAGCCGGAAGTCACCATTTTGGAGTACTTGTTATTCAAAGTGGCTACACCTTAGATTATGCATAACTTCAAGGCTTAATAAAATTCAACTGGTTGACTTATATAGAAATTCTAGGGCTGCCCCCAGAAAGTCAGAGATTCAAATCATCAGTCGGGGCCCCCTAAGTTAACTGAAATTTTTCAAGTTGAGTATTTTTTTCCTTTTCTTACAAAACCCTAAAAAGCATAGTTAGCTACAGTGCACCGCACCTTATTTGTACCAGACTATAAACATATTTCTGCTGTTAGGCATTTGGGGATTTATTTATTTAAATAGGAACAGTGTGTATTAATATATATTTAGCAACTGTAAATATGCCAGGTTTAGGCATCAGGCTGATTTTCCTCTGTTGTCCCTTGGCAGGTTGATGAATTTATACAATAAAATTATCGTAACCATTTAAGGTAGTACACAGTCCAAAAGTAGTACAGCACATATTTTATCCTAATATGTATTCTATGTAATAATAATGCATCATACCTAAAACTCTTTACATACTTACAGCACATATAGGAAACTACATTATAACAGTACATACTACCACAAACAATTCAGTCTTGGATATTTTAACATGAGCGTCTATGGGGATTGACTCACTTTTGGAGCCAGTGTCAAGTGGTCACTCGAGGAACTGCAGTTTCTGACACTTCCACATCGCCTTCATTTTTTTCAGCCCCAGAAATTGGTCTGTGTCTAAATACAGACTCTCAGAGTTACTAGCATGCTTCTAGACTTTTAGTTGATGTTCACGGTTACGTTCAGGCACCGAAAGCACTTACATGGTTACGGTTAAGAGAAGATTACAGTCATTGTCAAATATTTAATAGGAGTCAACAGTAACTTGAAGCCTGACAAGAGATTTTAACATTCAACCCAAAATGTGATGTTTTTCATAAAAAATGTTTTATGTGCAAGTAAAAAAAATAAAACAAAAAAAAAAAACATGATCATGTTTGAGCAAACATGCGCATCCCTTCCCTTTCCAGGACTAATTCATGCACATTTTACACCTCATGTCAGTTTTTATTTTTTTCCACATTATTATTTATTTTTATATATTGTATATATTTAGTGCTTTGACACCCACCCTACACATACATACTCACCATTCACACCGGCCTACGTCCAACAATTCAGATGTAGAACTTAAGTGTTCTAAATGTTGTGTTTATGTAAAAGTGTAGAGCAGAGGAGAAAACAAACTTAAGTGGATTCAAATCCACAGAAAAGGCCTCCCTGTCCACACTTTATGACTTCATTCGTTTCATTTGTAGTCACACACACACACACACACACACGTCTCGAGCACTGTGTCAGGTGTCTCGGTACTGTTCTACCAATAAAATGGAAACTTGACACAGCCGTGCTCCTGATCAATACTAATCACAGAAATAATTACTCACTGGAGCTTAGGTATGCCATTGATTTTTAAGGCAGTTGTTTGCATTACTGTCATATCTGATCTTAATAATCTTAAAGGGCTTTTTTTCCCTTGAAGTTTAAGGTCCTCAAACATGTTGTGTAAAATGTATGAATGTCATTGCAAGGTCTAATCAATGCGTACTGATGTATTGAGCAGCTGCCGCCGCAACTTTCATGTGGCAGGCTGCTTTTTTCACGGTTGGACTTGGACATGAACAAAAGGACGGAGTGTTAGCAAACAATGTCATCTAGGGTAAGAAAAATGAATTCATACAAGGGAGCAGGAGCATATTGATCAGTTTGTGTCAAATAAACAATAGTGCACTTTCTCTGTTGCAACCCCAAATTAACTCCACAATAACAGATAACAATGGTAGCCATAAGAGATTTCGCACAATGATTTTTTTTTTTCCAAGTTTCTACACTCCGCTTTTTCACAAATCCAACTGTGATATGCCATCAGGCTCATTCCTCAGCTGAGTTCTGCTAATAGCCATGTGCAAATAGCTCGAAGGAAGTGGAGCAGTGTTCATCTTCAGGTCAATCATCTGCAACGTAACATCGCCTGGTAATCCCTCCTGCTCCGTCATTCACCTCCGCAGTTATCACGGGCCGCTACAATCCTCCAAATGTACGCCATATTTGGCTTTAAAGAGCTCCTCTTTCTTTAAATTAAGTGCATATATTTATTTTTCATATGCCTCGCTGTGTTCTACAAGTGTAATTAGTCTAGGATACTCAGCGGTTGATCCCTGCCCCCTCCCCGCCATTCTTAAGTATTCATGAAAGCCAGTGATCTGACAAATGGAATTTTTCAGCACGGTAGCATCTTGCATCTCAGACCTTATTCCGACAGATAATCCTGTTTAAATATCCAGCCTGGTTTACACAGGGCCAGGTAGGGAAAGATCAGCAACTGCATACTTATGCATACGCTGCCCTCTCACATACTTTACATATAGGTCCATGCCAAACATCAAACAATAGAGCTGTATATGTATATTTTTTTTTCATGCATAAGGCAGAAAGAGAGGACTCTCGCTGGGCTCAACCCGTCATCTGCCCTCTTAATGCTCCTGTAATATGAAATGTCCTACCGCTTCTAACAGTATCTGCCCCCGGGGCTGCTGCAGCCTTGACTCTGCTGCGCTGGTCTATTCTCAGTTCACTAGGCTAATTCATCATGAGCACTCTTCTAACACCAAGGTCAGCGACATAATGTGTGGGGGGGGGGAGTCAGCACGATAAAGGCGAAGCTCTGATTGGATCACGGCGGGAAAAAAAACGTCCAAAGACGATCACGATCGCCTTTCTCCGTTTCCGGCAACCTCCCGACTCGACTTAACGTGACCCATGGCGGTCCCCGCCGCCGTTGTGCCCCCCCCCACCTCCCAACATCCAGGCAGCCTGTGTATTGTTTACTCTTTGTTGTCCTGGTCCACTGGGGAATATCCTACAAGTGAACTGGCATTTGACGGTGCGGGGTGGGCGGCGTGTTGGGAGTCACCTATTTTCCTCAGGAGGCAGGGCCTTTTGGTCCGTTGGTCCACGCCATCCACTCAGTCTTCCTGACCCCCCCCCACCCCCCTGCCCCCCCCTCTCTGTCTCGGCCTCCCTGTGTTTCCCCGCCGCTCCAGCCCGCCTGCACGCCTGACAGACAGACAGATGCTATCTGCCGTGCATCTCCAGCTCTGGGCCTCTATCACTCCCCGCAAACAGCCCATTGCTTGCACACAGGCTGCAAATTTTCGTCTGCCTCTCTTCCCTCAGATAAGGGGCAATATCAGTGACAGAACATATTTTATGTATGAAATGTAGCTCGCAACAAGCAGTCAAGCATTAGGTTTGTTTAAATAGATGATCCTTATCATCATTCTTTCAACACACGAGTTTCGATATTGTTCTCCGCTTATTTTTTCTTTTGCACACAATTCTCTCGCTCTCTTTTTTTTTTTTTTAAAAACACTATCTACATACAATTGGCTTTTAGAGAGGCTCTTGTCCGGGGGTTGAATCCATTGCTATTTTAATTATAGCAGGAACAGACTGTGTGAGGAATATTTTTTTTTCCTGCCCCAGCCACAGTTGTAGTTCTCCACCCCCCACCATCACCCCCACCCCCCCAACGCCCCCAAACACCAACATTTCCAGCGGATTATTTGCCAGGGATTTCTCTTGTCAAAGAAGCGACACTTTTCCCCCTACTGTATGCTGTTGTTAGCATCAGATATTGGATGATTTCCATTTAGTGCTTAGGTTATGCTTGTCAGTTTGTGCCCAGCATTTTTGTAATGACTGAAATAAGATCTCACATGTGCCACCAGTCTAACTGACATAATAGTTTGGTTTGTGCGCGTGTCTGCCTGTGTGTTTGAAGGGAATCGGCGGCGGTATCAAGAGATTTCACTTTGAATATTCATGTAGTTCACATATTTTTTTTTTGTAACTTTCTGTTTTAATTTAAATTAGACAAAAGCTGTGTATGTTTGACCTACTCTTGTATTTAAAGTCCAGTATCTCAAAAAACAAATGTATATTTCTCTGTACATTTGTATGTATGTATGTTTGATTTGATGATTCGAGCCTTGTTTTATTGTAACAAGCCTGCCCCTGTACATCTCGTTGGGTTTGTCCCCTTTAAAACCCCCCAAAAAGCATAGCCACACCTCCTCGGCATACACACACACGCATAAACACACACACACAGAATAGGGAGGTGGGGTGGGGGGCATGCAGGTCATTACCATAACAAGCTGGCGTGTTTCTGAAGATACACTTGTTCAGAATAGACAGGGGCAAGAGGGGGGTAGGCCAGGGTGGCAACACAGGCCCAGTTTATTTCAATAACAACAGCCTGACACAAGGCCTATCTAGTCAGACTTTGAATGAAACACTTGGGCTCTGATGGAGCGATAAGACACAGATGCTAAAGAGGGGGACCCGCTGAAACGGCCTCTTGACCCCTCCGCTTCGCTTTAGGACCAGGGACAAGCCAAAGAAAACCGGCTGTGTACAGTTGTAAAACTGTACTTCCTGTTACTGTTATTTATATATAATTATATAGGAAATTAGAGGTATTAATATCTCTGAAGGAAAAAAAGAGAAACAATTAAATAAATAAATAAAAAACTACACAGCGTCATCTCTACCAATTTACTCTTGTGTAAACCTGTAATGTTAATTACAGAGAGATCATTTTCACATGAATGGCTCCGTGTTTACTGTGGGGCGACTGATCTATTCCCCTCAGGGGAAGACGGATGTCAAGAGCTTTACACATAAACAGATGTGTTGTGTTTTTTTTTCCTTTTTTTTATTATTCCTCCTTCTTTTAACACAGGTAATCCTTGAGGTTAAATCTGCGCTAGACTCGACAGTAGGGGGAGAAAAAAAAAAAAAAAAAGCCCCCGCTCCCTTATTATTTGTACAGATACACAGCGCACACTTAGATTTAGGAGAGAGATGTCCTAAATCTCAGCTTGATTTCCTATGTTAACCGTGGGCTTAGCCGTGGCTGGGCTAGGATGCAGGAGAGCCTGTTGAGAGTTAGTGGAGTAGTTGTAAATATGTGGTAACACTTTCAGTGGTAATCCTCCTGCACAAAGAATTGCCAGAGATTATGGACCGGTTGTCTGACAGAGAGAATCCTCCGGCACAATCAAATTCCTATGGCTGCTGAGATTTGTGGAGGGCACAATGCTGCACTGCTCGGCTCGCCAGTAATGTGAGGGCAAGCCGTTCCCTCGATGAGGAGCTAAGAAGCAAATATAGCATGAAGTGCATATTAAGTAAACAGAGAAGGGCTGAAAATATAGCATAGCAGCTGAGTATGCTAGCAAGAAAACCGGTGTTTGGCTATTATTATAGTTTTTTTTTATATATATCTTTGAAGAAATATGGCCGTCGCCATCCATCGCAGCACACTTCACCAAAGACAGTTTGACCCGTGCCTGTCCCCTCCTGTTGATCCCCGTCGACCCTCTGCACTGACCCGAGCCGAGGAGCCCGGCAGCCTCCCTCCTCCCTCCCTTCCTCCTCCCTCCTCCTCTTCTTCTTTCCGAGTGCGACACAATCGCCCTCACTGACACATTTTGAGTGGGGTTTAAGGAAGTGAAGTGAAGAGAGAGTGTGCGGGAGCGAGAAACCCCACCACAGCCCCGTAGCCCCGAGGATGAATAGAAGATAGAAGCCGTTTCATTTCAAAATCGGCCTCTGCACTTGGCTGAACCTACAATAAAAGTTGATAATTGAGAAGTGAAAGAGTGGGATCAATATGACTGTGGAGGGAGGGAGAGAGAGAGAGAGAGAGAGAGAGAGAGAGAGAGAGAGAGAAACGGAGGCTTGGGCTTATGTTTAATGCAGTTTAACTGATATTTAATATTTTCTGCTTTCTCTCCCTTCTTCTCCTTTTGTCCACACTAAAATACTTCAAAAAGAATTCTAATAAAGTGGAAATTAAAAGGAGCGTAGATTGGGGTTGGAAAGAGAGGCCTCTAATCCCGCTATCTCTTAATAATTCAAAGTCTCTTTTATTTTCTGAATAAAAAGCGGAATTAATCTGGCACTGTGAAGCTGTCCTCTCTTCTCACTGTTTAAATAAATCCCCGTTCGTACATTAGACGCGAGGAGGCCGGCTCTGGCTCCTCGCCAAGCTCTGTGTCAATTCCCTCCTGCCTCCTTCCTTTCTCTCCCAGCCCCTCTTTATTCCCTTTCTTTTGCTTTCTGCCAGGGAGGGACCTATGAGAGAAGCCGTGCCACCAGAGAGCCGCTATCTCCAGAACCTGCTCAGCACACAGGCCTATCACAGACAGCTAAGACCACTTAGCTCAGGCCGCCAAAAGGTACCCTTATGAAACTTTACCCAGATATTAGGGCACTGTGAAGCCAAATGATATATTACAAAGGCATTGTGTAAGGAGGGTGACCATTTATAGTATTTATATAAGGGCTGCCCCAGCTGTCAGAAGCAGCACAGTTACGATTTTGGCCTTTAACGGAAACAGAAAGCCGGAGAGTTTCATCCTCCGGCCTGAGCGGACGCTTGGAATTTTTTTTTTTTTTTTTACCGATAACAAACACGCAGCGAATTCTAATAATGGCTGATATCATTATGTGTTTTGTTTCGCTGAAGACTTAGCCAGTGTTTTGAGTACAAGAGGCAAATTCTCGACAATTCAACAATAAGTCCACTCCGCAAATGGGCGGCTAAGTCGCCGCGGCTTTTTCCGCAAAGACAAAAGACGAGCCTTTTGAAAACTGACACCATGAAATAAAAGGAGCTTAGGCTCCGAGAGCAAAAAAAAAAAAAAAAAAGAAAAGTAAATGGAGTAGACAGAAGAGCGGGGATGTGGTAGCGGGGGCCCAAGCATGAAGCGGCGCGGGGCCTGCAGGCTCCTTGATTAGCGCTGCCCTCTCTATCAGTTCTCAGACTGCCTGTCTTCTGCAAACCTCTCGGTGGCAGGTCCCCACCCCTCCTCCTCTGGCGGGAGGCTGCGGGGTGAAGGAGGCGGCCGTCTCTGCTCTCTCCGTGCGTCCCGATGATGCATCAGCCGAGATGAACGCGGAGGCTGTCCTCGCTCTGATAGACGCTCTTTTGTGGCGCTCTAGGATCTGAGATCCTCAGCTCGATCCTGGATCAGCCTCTCCCCTCTGTGGTCAGAGATTTATGGCACTGTTCCCCACCACCACCACCCACCCCCCCTCTTCTTCTTCTTCTTCTTCTTCTTCTGCATATGCTTCAGCTCAAACTGTCCACACTTCTGACTGCACGCCATCGCCACTTCCCCCCTTTCGAGACACGTGCGCCCCAGCTGAAAGACAAACAATAGCTTCAAGCGTTTTTTTTTTCCTTGTCCTGCGTCCATTCATCCGACGAGATGCCTCGTTTTGAAAAAAAAAAAAAAAAGCACACCGGTGTCATCCAATCGGTTGTTTATGATTCAACAATAAGCTGGGAAATATCAGTATCTTCTCAAGGTGAAGCCTTGGACTCCTGCACCCAATAATCAATACACACACATCTCGTTTCTTTTTTTTTTTTTTTTTTTTGATATGTGTTGAAAACACCTTCATTTTTTTTATTATTATTTTTTTTTTTTGTGAGGCTTTTGGAAAATGAGATTGACATGCCCGGTCTGGGGGCCAAGTCTTTCTAAAACCCAGCCCGATTCTTTTTTTTTTTCTCGCAGCTATATTGCTCCTCGCAGAAATCTTTACTTTATATGTTATCAAATGATAAAAAAAAATATCAAGAGAAGTAGGAAATAGAGGAGGCCCTGAGGGGAAGTGTAAAGGTGTGTCTTAAGTTCCCTGAAGGCAACAAAAAGTCATTTTCACTGAGGCGTGCGCTATTTTTATTTATATACCTCCTTGCTCTGTGTCTTCATACATACTGTTTGTGGGGCTATCATTATACCAGACAGAAAGGTGGGGGTAAAAAAAACCATTTGCATTAGCATCTCTGTCTGACTCCAGGCACTAAGCAATGATACTTTATTCCATACCATTCAGAGGGCCATTATCACTCTACCCCCTCTGTCCCCACTTCCAGCAGGGAGCTCACACACACACACACACATACACACAATTACACGACGCACCGCACACACAGACACGCACGCTATTCCCATCCAGCCCTATCGAGGATAGCATCTCGTGCAACACTGGCACAGAGGTACAGGACGGGTGAGGGAAGTGGAGGGGAGGGACATTTCCGGAGGGGGGTCCTGGCATGTAATTGTCCTGGTGAGCACTCAATAGCACCTTAAACCAAGCAGGCAATCTACAAAGCTGTGCAGTGAAGGAGGGAAAGGCCCCGTGGCTATGGGGACCCTAATAGGAACTTCTTTCTCACAGAGATAAATGGAGAAAGTTCCTTTTATTTATCAGTAGCTGCTGTTTGGGACTGGGGCTATCAAAGCGCAGCAGTGCTATTTATCCCTCCAAAAAGGATTCGTCCGACACAGGGCTGAGGGCGAGAGAGGAAAAGAGAAGGCTAAGGAAGGGGGGAGGGGGGTGACCACTGGAAATTGGCAGAAACAGAAGGTCAAACTGTTTATCTTTTTATTCCCATGTCTCTCCTTCTCCTTCATTCTTCTGCAACTGTCCTCTCTCAGTTTACCTGTTATGGTGAGATACACTCAGCCATACAATGTTTGGTTGCTGTTACAGTCTAGAAAACTGGCAGATTTCTGTAAACCAGCATGTAAAGGTGAGTAAATAATTAATTGTCATACACATATAGGGTTGCACATTTCCTGCAATTGAACTGTATAACAGTTCAAACAGTTGGTTATTGCACAATTCTCATTTTTTCCACACTTTCAGCAATAGAGGTAAAGTGAAGACAACATAAAAACTAGTCATCACTACAGTGATGACTAATCACAAAAAGATTATATATGGTCAGGACAGAACTAGTACGTTGGCGTTTTATGTTGTCTTCAGATAAATCTATTGCAGAAAGGGTGAAAAAATGAATATGTATAACTCCCACATTCCACCACATACAGATCCGGTACGGAATGGCTCCAGTCCGGATCCTATCTGTCTTTCAGCATCCATCAACTCTCACAGGATCCGTCTCTGCTAAGAAGCATTGCAGTTCTGCGAGCAGAACCCACGAAAACTCGCAAATTGATGTATAATCACCAATATATATCAGTGGTATGTTTTTATATATATCAACAATTCAGGGGAGGGGTATTAAAACAACTTAGAGCTGACCTGTTGTGAACTGTGAACAAAGTACCTCCAAAACCAAAAGCTCCTCATCCATGGTGAGGTGGGGTGAAACGATACCTTAAACCATGACTTCAGGTCTGACTCCGCCCTTTATGATATTTTCAAGGTATAGTACTTTGAAATATGATCTGCAGTGATGCTGACAGTGTATTTTACTTTGAAAATAAACCCGGACATTTTATTTTGTATTTGCGTTCAGCTTCGGAGGGTGGCTACGTGGCTCTAGGGGTAGTTACTATTAACTCCTGCTGTGAC
Source organism: Lepturacanthus savala (assembly GCA_030544235.1). Taxonomy (NCBI): domain Eukaryota; kingdom Metazoa; phylum Chordata; class Actinopteri; order Scombriformes; family Trichiuridae; genus Lepturacanthus; species Lepturacanthus savala. The sequence goes on from CM060481.1 coordinate 9,557,324, forward strand.
ATCACAACAGGAGGCATTTTTAAATGGCTTGTGTTCAGCCAGATTTCTGCAACACTACAAAGGAGACCAGACCACAACAGAATGGTCTTATGTTTGTGTATTAACAAAAACACCAGAAACTTATATTTCTTTGATTCTTTTAGTAGTAGTGTAGTTGTTTAGCTGCACTGTAAAACTCTGAGCAAGACATTTCAAAATCCAGAGTGACAATCAGCTCACTCTTCGTTGGCGCCACAGAGGATTTGTTTCGCATATCTGTGCAAACTGCCAACCACCTCTCACTTAACTTCCTCCATGAAGATGTTGAACCTGCTGGCCAGGTGAAGATGCTCAGTCATCTTCTCTATGTCGTCACAGGAGATCCTGCCAGATGTCTGCAGGTGAACAAGCTGAAACGTTTAACCACACTGAAGCTTTTGTTTTGTCAGGAAGACAAAGAGCCCATCATACCTTCTCAGAGTTAATGTTCTCAGAAAAAGTGTATCCATATACTGTAGGTCAGCTGATGTTATTCCTCTTCAGCTTCTTGACCACCTCTTCAAAGACGGACAGGACATTATTACAGAAATCCTCCTCAATTCCAGCAGCAACCCCCCCCCCTCTCCCTTCAAACTCTGGACAAGACATAAAACTCCTTCAGGGACTCTCTCCTTTTACCAGAGATGAAAAAGAAACTGTGGACCTTCAGGACAATATTTTCCACTTATCAACTGAGAGCTTATCCAAGGAACGTTTAATAGTGTTATGGACAATATGTGCATGGCGGCTGCCTTTAAGGAGGTTAGACTCATTGTTGAACTTCATCTTCAGTTTTGTGAAAACTGAATTGTGGATGAATGCAAAGACATGATCCCAAGACCAGCCCGTGTTTTCCAGAGAGCTCAGGACGGTGTTATAGATTCCCTCAGCAGACACGTTTGGATTGTCAACTTGCCGATGACCCTGATCACTCAGTACGTTTACATGACAGTCAAGGAAATCTAATTATTGTGTTGATCTGAATGTGGCCAGATTTTTAAAAATGCATGTATACATACACCTTAGTCGGACCGAAATCGGACCGAGTTGGACTTCTCATTAACGCATTAACACACCTAGATAATGTGATAGGAATTCAATTTTCTCAGGCATGGTCAGATTGAAGCTGGAAAATGCATGAGCACATTCTCCACAACAAGATATTTTTACCAGCGGCCGTGACCCGGAAGGAGAGGGTGGTATAGCAAAGAATAAGAAAATGGAGCGCTCGAGAAGTGTATGTAGGATTTTTACAAAGACGCATCTTTGTTGGCTCCGTTAACACCAGTTGAATTAGATTTTCTCTCTGGCATGTCTACTAGTCAAGCTATGGCTATAATCCGACAAATGCACAGCTTAGTCTAACTGAACTGAAGCGATCTGTTTGTAAAGATAATGGGGTGGTGGTTGGACAATGATGGTTTCCCAGCACTTTTTTTTTAATTGTTGTGCTCCTCCTCTACTGCCTTTGGAGCAATTATATCAATGACCATTGCTTCCTCTTTTTGTAAAGATCTCTGAGTAATGTGTATTACTTTTTTATCAATTACTATTAAATGTCTAATGTCTAATTTGTGTTGGAGAACCTTAAATTTACAGCATAACGTCTGTATTTCTAACAAGCCATGGCTGGAACATTATTTAAATTAATTAATTTATTAAATTAATATATATATATATATATATATATATATATATATATATATATATATATATATATATATATATATATATATATATATATATATATATATATATATATATACAGTACAGTACAGGCACAAAAATTGGACACACCTTCTCATTCAGTATGTTTTCTTTATTGTCATGACTATTTACAGATGATAGATTCTCACTCACATCAAAACTATGAATGGATACATGTGGAGTTATGTACTTAACAAAAAAAGGTGAAATAACTGTTTTATATTCTAGTTTCTTCAAAATAGCCACCCTTTGCTCTGATTACTACCTTGCACACTCTCACCTGAAATGCCTTTCATGGTTTTCACTTCATTGGTGTGCCTTATTACCTTATTAGGGGGGTTAATTAGTGGAATTTCTTGCTTTATCAATCAGAGCAAAGGGTGGCTATTTTGAAGAAACTAGGATATAAAACATGTTTTCAGTTATTTCACCTTTTTTTGTTAAGTACATAACTCCACATGTGTTCATTCATAGTTTTGATGCCTTCAGTGAGAATCTACAATGTAGATTCTATGTAGAATAGTCATGAAAATAAAGAAAACACATTGATGAGAAGGTGTGTCCAAACTTTTGGCCTGTACTGTATACTGTATATATATATATATATATATATATATATATATATATATATATATATATTACATAACATGAAACTTGCAAGATTTGTAACACAGAAGTGTTAACTGACACATAAAAACACATAAATTCTCACTTTTCTAGTAAAGCAATTTCAGGCATCCGTCCCACTTCTGTCAACACCATGAGGAAGTGACCTTTTCGACAGTGATAGATCATTAAGCCAATCTCAAATGAATGTCATCACTTCCTGGCTCATTTACATCAGTCTCATCTACAGTGGGTGCCCTGGCAAAAGGAGCTCAATGGACAGCTCTCTTTGAAGCCGAGCGTGGTTTAGGAGGTGAAGGAGGACTGGGCAAACCGCGCGCTGGTGATGAATGACTTCACTGATCCATTACTGTCTATTTTAGTCCTGTAATCCAAGTGGGAATGCCCACATCAAAGCCTGGCTCCTTCCTAAGAGGAATTCCCCTCATACTTGGACATGCAAATGAGCGGGGCCTCCTCCAGGCCCCCACACCTGATTGAGGCGTGCAACGCCATTGCCAACGACGTGCCATGGGAATTACATACCAAGGGATGGCATCCAATTGGACCAAACTCTCCCTAAGCAATTTGCTTTGGCTTTATTCACTGGCAGAGTCAGGCATGGCAGCACTTCCTTTTATTTCACGGCCATGCCGCAAGATTTCTGGCTGGACCTTGTTTGGAAGCCATATTATGGCTGAGAAAGGAGGAAAAGAGGGATTTGGTTTGTACAAAAGAATAGAGCACGGATCTGTGTCAGTGTCTCTGCTCATTCAGGTTTCCGGGGATGTTTTCACTTGTTGCCTGAGCTTATGACGAGATGTTTCCCGATTCTCTTCCCATTCCTGATCCTATTTGAACAACACCATTGTCACCACTCCCCGAGTTAGCACTGCCAAACAAGTTTTCACTTCTGGAACAAAGGAATGAATGCAGATGATCGTCTTAACCTGCTGCTACGATGCTAATTGATTTGTTGGCGTGCTTGAAAATAGGGCTGCAGCTAACAATTATTTTGATAGTCGATTAATCTATTGATTATTGAAACAATTAAGCAATTAGGTTCAAAAAATGGTAAAATCTTGATCACTGTTTCCCAAAGCTGAAGATGCAACTTAAATTGTCTCAATAGTCCACAACAAAAGAACATCAGTCTACTGTTATAGAAGATTAAAAAAAACATAAAATCATCAGATTTGAGAAGCTGGAACCAGAGAATTTGAACATTTTCTTCTGAAAAAACTCAAACCAATTGTTTGACTATCAAAATGCTTGGCGAATCATCTAATGGTCGATTAATCAACTAATTGTTGCAGCTCTAATTGGGAACAGTTGTGTTTGTTGTGTAAATGATTAAAATGTCAATGTCATTTCAGCACTATTTTGGTAATATTATTATTTCATTATAATTATTCCCTTTCTTTCCTTATATTTTAATTCCTAATTACAAAATCAAAGACAAAACTTAAACAGACAGAACTTAAATAATACATTCTGATGCAGATTATCAAGGCTGAACATGGAATTTGGACATTTTCTTCTTAAAAATAACTCAAATTAATTACTTAATTATCCAAATAGTTGGTGACTAATCGATAATTGTTGTAGCTTTACTTGAAAAAGTAAAGCAGCAACATATAAAACGTATGTATAAATGCAGCCCAACTCAGACATATACATCACATGGGATAATATAAGTATCCAACAATAGATTGAAGAAATAGCTGTTAAAATACAGAAATAGATGTGACCAGACTAATAGTTCTTCCATCTCGGTGAGTTTCAGTGTCCCGGAAAGCGATGGCGCTTATGAGATTTTCTGCTGTGCTCCAGACAAACCGAGTCGAGAAAAAAAAGAAGGTCACCCAGCTCCCTGGACACCACAGCCAATAAAATGGTGAGGGAACAAGGGAAGAATAATAGATATTTCAGTGACCAATTCTTAGCAGGGAAAAAAGGGGGAATTTATGTACATGTAGATGAGAAGAAAGAAAACGGGTCAGTGACTGCAAAGTGACCGTCTTTTCTTTTCTTTTTTTTCCTTTTTTTTTGAGAGGAAACCTGGGAGCACACGTTTAATTTCTACTCATCCATGCATGCATCGGCCCAGCGGAACAGCAGACGGCTGCTCTCGCTGTGACTACAGTATAAGACCGGGGTCTCTTTACGGCAGGGGTCACAAAGTGTTTTTTTTTCTCTTCCCTTGTAGATAATGAGATAGCAATTGCAAGAGCGCCACATCCTCTTTCTCTCGGAGCCCTAATATGTGGCTCCGACACCTCTGTGAGTTCACGCTTTTAGCTGGGCCCTGCTCAAACGCCCCCCCCAACACACACACACACACACCGCCATAATTAATTTGTCTTAATTGCCCTGCTGCTCTGGTCGCTGTCCCAACATTATTTCTGCCCTCTCTGCAGATTTAAAAAAGAAAAAAAAATATCTCCAATCGCTCAGCAGGGGGACGAGGAGAACAGCGAGCCTTTTGTGTTCTTAACAAAGTAGACAAAACAACCACAACATGGCTTTTGTGTTTTCATCACTGGAATATTGTCTGTTACTTTTAGAAAAGATGAGACAATGCCATCTAATTATACTGACATGTCATGGCAATTAATGTATGGGACACTTTACCATTTGAACTTTAGTCGTCATTTTTATCATGATCCCTTTTCATTACATAGGAAGACATGTAGTTGTTTGAAAAGCTAATTCTCTTATTTCGTAATATCGATTCATACAAGTATTTTTTTTTTGTTTTATACATGCAACTAATTACTATTATGATAGTTGATTAATCAATTATTGAAAGGGTTAATTGATTAGTTGTTTGGTTTATAAAATGATGTAAAATGTTGATCACTGTTTCCCAAAGCTAAAGATGAAACTTAAAATATCCGATTTAACAGTCCACAATCCAAAGATCATCAGTTCACATCAATATCATTTTATTATCGATTAATTGTTGCAGCTGTAATACATATCATAAGCAAGTAGGGGGGCAGTATGTGCATTTTTCCGAAAAAAATTACATGATGCTATTACTGATGCATTCATGTGTGAGTAGTGTTAGTGTAGCTCGTTGAAGAGGAGCTACTTTTATACATTTGCAGATGCTGTCAGCTAGTGCATGTTCTATATGTCAAAGTTCCCGCAGTTTCTCCCGCAGCTTTTCCCAAATTTGTCAGTAGAAGTGTGCGCGGCAAACCAAAACTATGAGGACGGATGGATACCTGAGAAATTATGAAGACAATACATAACATACTGTGCTTCAGATTTGTTTTCCATAATATAAGCCCACCTCCAAACCTTGTTCTTTGGCAAAATGCCCCTCTGTGCTCTTCCACAAGAATCCCCACCCCCACCCCCCCAGAAAGCCCCTGTCTGGCAGATTTGTGCCTTTCTTGTGCTCCTTTCATAGAGCAGAGAATGCAGCTGAAAGGCAGGGCAGGCTTCCTCGCTGCCCCGGGACCAGTCCAAATTGTAATCCTATTCCTCTGTTTATCAAAAACGAGGGAGAGAGCAGAGAGAGGGAGGCATTGAGCTGACAGCTTGATTGTGATGCTTCTGTCTGATAACTCAGCTAACCTTATCCATCTATTTCACCTCAACCTTGCAGCCATGTCCCCACCCCCGCTCCCCCCCCATCACCACCCCCCTCCACCTGCTTCATCCTCTACCCTGTGAGAGCCACACATACACACACACACACAGGCTTATACCTTACACACACACACTCTCTCTCTCTCTGTCTCTCTCGTTTCGTAATACACACACACAAATAATCACTGCACACCTCTGACCCCTTTATCGAGTGTCGGTGTTAATCCTCATCTCTCTGCTCAATGCAGAGCACAATCACAGAGACCCGCAGGACCTGCAGTTAGCGCTGTGGTTAAGTAGCCCACGGTGAAGAAGCCTGTGATAAAGGTGGCACAAAGGGTCAGTAGCTGCCAGGAGCATGGGCCTAGGCCCGCGACTCGGCCGTGGCCTTGAGACAGGACAAAGCGGCGGGGTGTGGAGGACAGGCCGAGCAACAGAAGGGGATTGAAGAGGAAGCAGAGGACAAAGAGAGAATGCGGAAGGCAAAGGGTTAAAGCTAATATGCCGGGGATAAGATGGGAGCATGTGCGTTCTTCTTCTCCTTCTTCAAAAAAAAAGCTACCTTCGGTACTTCAGGTTGTTTATTAAAACTCTCCCACGCGCTTTAAAGGTTAGAACGAACACGGCGGCGCCGGGCTGCCGCACGCACACATTACTCAGCCTGGCAGCCATCACATGTCAGTTAAGTTAACAGATGTTTTGCAATTAATATCATCTAATTACTGTATAATGAAAAATTACGCCGCTCCGGTTAAATTAACTCTTGCAGAGTTTTTTTTTTTCTTTCTCTTTTTTTTGCGTTGATGGACTGTGGAGTGTTGATAAGTAACATATTTAAATTGGAGCCATTTGCGGGTTTTTATGTTAACATCCGGCCGCCGTGATTCGGCGAATCAATCAAGACACACAGGTAGCTTTAATGATATTCTCCTATGTTCAGGAAACATTCATCTTTCTCCGCTCATTCCCCCCGCTCCCCAGATCGTCCTTGGGACACCCATATGACACGCGACGCAGGAAAACCGCGGGCGCGCACGTACGTACAAACACACACACGCGGACGGACGAGACACACGCGCGCGCACACACTCTCAGACAGCTTCACTGTCAGAGATAAATGATGCCTGACACTGTGGCCTGGAGAAATGGGCTGACTGAGCAGCGGCGAGATGAAGATACTTTTCACAAAGGTTCCCTGAGCCAAACAAGTAGTGTCCCTGGGAAACCGGGACGCTGACTTCTGTTGCTGGAGGGCCACGTGTCAGTCAAAACATCCTCCAAACAACCACTCTGAAAGCCAGCGAACTTTATCACCCAGACACAAAACTTGGAGATTGACAACTTAATGGCAGGATTGCATTCAGTCCATATCTGAAGAAAAAAAAAAAAAAAGAACTGCTGCCTGCATTCAAAAGCAAATCAGGAATTGTGCATTTATTTCACATTAATGGAACGTATTGTCCGACACTCATGAATATTTCTATTTTTTTTTTATTATTTAATTGTCACAGCCGATGCCTTTCTTTTTTTTTTTTGAGTGTTCTGTTGACAAAGACTAACGCGAGTTCAAGTGGATACAGGGGGACTTTTAATGTGATGTCTGTCTTTTGTGCTGAGAAACAATAGCAGATGTAGCTCCGGGGGGTTTCTCTTGGTGTTGTGGGACCCCCGCTTGCAGACAGGAAGGGATGGCTACGCGCGATGTTTGGAGATTTCCTATCCCCATCAGGACGATCGGATCAGTCACTCAGAGGGACCTGGGGTCAAGGGTCATGCCAGTCAAGACGACACACAACAGAGCTCCCCCCCCCCTTCTCTAAGTGCTAGTGTAGGAAATACATGCAGGAGGACGCCATGAAATAACAACACAATGGCACTCTCAAGAAAGAAATAAAAAGAAACACAACGGAATAAAATCTCTGTAAAAGTGCCCCAAGTCTCTCTTTCTAAAAATATCTACAGAGGGAGGATAGAAGGAAAAGAGAGAAAGAGAAAAAAAAGTGAGTGTGAGAGAAAAAGGAAACAGGCCTTTTACAACTTTAAAGAGAAAGAAGCTGTGGAGGGAGCGGGAGAAAATATTTACTCAGGGAATTAGTTCAGGATCATTGTGTGCGTGCAGGGCTTTAGTTCCCTGGCTCCATTTCAAGGCCCAAGTGGCTCAACTGGAGCTCCCTCCAGGGCAGGCCTAATTATCACAGGGCTAGGGCCATTAAAATGCTTAACTAACCTCGTTTCTCCAAAACGCACAGATTAACGCCAGCCTCCAGCAAAGTGTCGGGAATAACCCTGCTGCCTAATACCCTCTTTGATTTTTTTTTTCCTCTAGTGTGGAGAGGCGAGGCAGAGGACTGGTGTGGTAATAGTTATGGATGGATAAGAATACTTAAAGTTAAGGGCCGTACTGTAAACCCATCCATTCACTATAAATGCTGCGCAGGTGGCAGGAGGCATGCGGAGAAGGAAAGCTAGTATTAAACAGTTGACTGTCCTTTTATAGCCTTCAAAAATACAAGTCTTCACTTGTATTTAATAAGCACCAGGATGTACAAGAACGGTGGATGTACAGTATCCAAATTATGGATGGAAACCTTTGACACCACCAAATTTTATCTGTCAAATCCAGTTAGCATCTGTTTGATTGTGCCATTAGCTACACTCCAACTCCATCTTAGCCTGTGTTAGCCTGGCTCCGCCCTCCTATGTACTTCCGCTTAATTCTCGTTTTCCTTTAGTACTTTACAGTATTTAGTTTTTTTGAATATATTCGCAGATTTTCTCCAGACAAATATTTACTTGTCCAATCGTTGAACAGAGCTTGTGGCTGAGAACGATGATGTTGAGGTTTTATGCTAGTTTTGAGTTGTAGTAGGTCTGTGGTTGTAATTCAGTGATAGCGAAGGAGAAAGATGCGAGCAAAGTCATATTCAATCCATTGTGGAGTATCCACCAGCGTTGCTGTATATACAGAACACACCTCACAAACAAATGTTAGCAGTTGATAATGACAGATTTAGACCGTTTTTCTGGGCAGATCCAATAGTTTTAAACTTCAACAGAGAACCTGCATTCAACTGAGTTAACACTTGCCAGAGGAGAAATGTGTATCTCTCTGATACTAAAATCTCATATATTCAAAACATCATTATTATTATTATTAAAGGGTAAAATGCCATAGACCTACATATCACAGCGCTATAGTATAAAGCTCTGTATCGTGTCGCAGCACTTTCATTACAATTCACAGCGTCGCGTTTTTCCTGCACCAATCTTGCAGCCAAAGTTACAAAACTGTTGTCTCTCAAACATCTCTTAAAAACCACACGCTAAGACGTTAACAGGTTTAGCTGCTACTTTATTCCTTGTGTTAAGGCAGGCTACTATGGGCCATAGCTCTCTTACCCCAAGACCCTCAAGAAATCTCAGCACCTAACGTGCCTAGTTTGTTACACTATACAAGAACAAGTACTAGGTAAGAGCTTTATCATACGTAAGTCAGGTTTTCCTTGGCCTATCAACACAATTGATATGTAGATTGGCATCCACACCAACATAAATTGTAGCCTTTTTCTTACGATAACAGTATTAGTATGTCTCTCCTTATCTCAATGTATGTCCATGTCTTACCCAATGTATCTATTTATTGCATATTATTAACATTATGCAATAGTCCAAGACCTCATGATGAAAAATCTAAACTTCTACTTTTCTATAAGAATACATCCTATAGGCCCCGCACTAGTAGTTATTAACTAAAAAAACACCTTATAGACTCAAATATGTAGAGTCCCTGTAGGACTTTATTTCAGACAAATTATGTATGGTGGTCAATGATGAGAGAAAGCAGACTTTTTGAATTGTGCCATGAATCACACATATGATTTTTGTCCATTTAAATGATAATTCTGCAAGTCAAGAGAGTCACACTTTGTCATAAAACTTTTCCTACTAGATTCTTGTATTACTTTCCATTTGTACAGAGTCTGGCCACTCTCCAGTGACTATTAGATCTGCCCAAGCCACTCTGTATCTGCCACAACCAATCACTAATGTAATGTCATGTGTGTTGGAACACACCGGAAAAAAACTAACTGAAGATTGTTCTTGCAAGCAACATTGTCAACTCAGGTCTTGTTGTGTCACAACCTGAGATAGCGATGATCATCCACACTTTTACATCATCCCAGCTGGACTGCTGTAATTCCCTATTTCTGCAGGCTCAGCAAGTCGTCTCTGGACCATCGACAAATGGTCCGGAACAACACCGCTGCAAAGCTGTTGACTGGGTCCAGCAGGATGATACGCATCAAACCCATCGTATCACGTCTTTTCATCCCACCAGTATCAGGATTCATTTTAAGGTTCTTATATTCACATAGAGTCCTGCATTGGTTGGGCACTTGTGCACATCAGCGACTTCTGGTCGTCTGACCTGGGCCGACAAATTGTTCCTTGCTCTTTTATTTATGGATTATCATTACTTACTTAGGAGTGAGGTTGTCAGGCCTCTGTAGCTTGCCCTTTTTCTTTTAACACTCACAACTCTTGTACTGTATGTAATGCTTTGTTCCAGTTGTTTTGCGAAGTCTGATTTCAACAGAAAAACAACATTTCAGAAAAACAGCAACCCTGAGTTCAGAATTCAAGATGGCTGCTGTGCACCAACATTGTGAAAGCTGTAGTAATGTATCAGCATTTCTGTCTCATTTGTGTTTGAGTTCATCAGCAATCAATATTGAGTAGAATTATCTGTAATTATCTTATTCCATCAGTAGATGGTTTTGCTTATTTCATATTTTATTTCTTGATTCTATTATTCAATCTTTACTTTAAAGACAAAAAAAAGAAGACAAAAACTAAAAAATATCAGATAAAAAACAGCCTTGTTATATATGGGTCTTTGTATTTACATTGTACTAAGTTTTTGTCCTTAATGGCATGTTTTCCCCTCACATTACTTTTACCTTTATACCTAAAGTAGTTCTGAAACCAGTACTTTTAAACTTTTACTTGAGAAAAACAGTTAGGATGACACTTTAACGTCTACAGAAGTATTTTTAAACACTAGTATCTATACTTCTACCTTTTGATACCTCTGGTTATCAGCTGGTATTGCTACTAATGGCTAACCTGGCTAGGTTTGTTTGTATTGGGTTATTCAGAGCTATTTATACTGGAATGTGGTCAACTTCATTGTGACATCATTCTGAGCTCTGATTTCCAAGGGAACATGAATGCAGCATAACTGCAAAGCTGAATCAGTGTAATTCTCTGTATTAAATATTACAAAAAACATGACTATATAATAAAATGGTAATTTTTACATTAAGGGATCAGTAACATGAATGAGTCTCATTTTATCTGACTTTGTTTTATAATGTGGTCTTCGTTTTATAAACAGTTTTCTATACTATACATATGAACTATCATTTTAACACAGGAATCTGGGAGGAGACCAATGTAACATTTTGACATAATTAGGATACCTACTTTACTTGCTTTGGATGTTTTGGAAACTGCCCCACACTGCTGTCTGTGCTCCAGCTGAACTGGGCGTGTCTCCTCTTGTTATGGGAGGATGAGTTGATTAAACATTTGAGTCTTAAAGACTCTTTTTTTGAAAAGGGACCAGGCCAAAAGGCATCTTGAGAACACAGAAATGACAATATTGAACGTAAGGCCACAATAAAAACAACAGACAACATACCAGGCCCCAGCATTCTGTCACACACAGAACAACAGAGCACAGCAATTGTCCAATTAAAAGATACATATCTGATGTCCCGAGTGACTATCCAAATAAATTAGAAACAAAAACTCGTTTCCAAATGCTTACAGAAAATGACTCACAAAGAGTAATTAATTCAGACCAGGCTCTCCATCCTTACACGGGACAGATGTCTGTAACCATAATGAGACTGTAGCCTTGTAGCTTTTAGTGACCACTGTGCACAAAGGTAAGAATGAGGCCTTTGTAGATTAAACTTAGCCAATGGCTATTGTACACATACAATAAACACACACACATTAATTATTAAAGAATACAAAAAAATCCACCAATGGATACAACAGGCACAGTTTTCATTGAAATAAAAAAAACAAAGGGTTAGTGGCAAGAAGGCTTGTGAGGGATTAGATACTTGTTGCAGCACATTTATATATTCAAACATATGAGCAAAATAGTCAAAAACATTAGATCAAAATTCAAGAATATAAGATAAAACATCAAAAATAAGATATTAAAAAGTCTAACTTATTAGGTGAAATGTTAGAAATATGGATAAAAAGACAAATAAATAAACAGATATGATATGAAATAAAAACTTGAAAAAAGTGAAATGATCTGCCAGTGGAATATGATAATTTAGGATAATAGGGCTGCAACTAATGACTATTTTAATAGTCAAACTATCAACTGTTGAAACGATTATTTGATTAGTTGTTTTGTTCAGAAAATCATAGAAAATGCCGATCCTTGTTTCTAAAAGCTGAAGATGCATCCTAAATTGTCTTTTTTTCTGCCTAAAAGCCTTAAAAAACAGACAGTAACCACATTTGAGAAGCTGGAACCAGAGAATTTGGCCATTTCCTCCTTAAAAATGGCACAAATCGATCGATCGATTATGAAAATAGTTTAATCGATTGATGAACTAATCGTTGCAACTTTGCATAATTCTACTCAATATTGGAATATTGGACTAATTGTACCAAAACCAAGATATTAATAAACTTCTACTCCCAAGGTCATTGGAAACTTTTGCACTCTTGATATATGCATATTCATAAATTAAACTTATTCGCCCTGTACTCTATGAATGTACCTAAGAACAATTGCAGTATAACCTGTATCTACTTTGAATGGAAGGAGCATTTTGATGCAGGCTGTGAATGCAACTGTGAACACAATACAACATGTTGACTGGTGATACAAAGATACAATAAATTATGGGCCCATAAAGAAGATGTGATAATAAGTCTTTAGCCTTTTAACTCTTGTGAAATAAAACCTTCTTTTTTCCTCTAAATAGCCCCTGCAAACCAACAAAGAGCCACCGTTAATGTAAGTATATATAAGTGTGTGTTTTGACAGTTCTGCTCACTATACAATATTCAAAATCAGCACATGTATTGAGCAGGAAACAAGGTCATTTGTATGCAGTGTGCTGTATAATGAATATAATTAATCTTGGCAATAAGACCCCACGCCTATACAGATGCCGATCATGTTTTAGCAAAGCCCTAAATGAATTTGTTGTGCTACCCACTTTGTCTTTCAGGCATTGAGAAGATATGAATGAAGTGTCTGACTGCGAGATCACGGTCTTTGTTCAGGATAACACGAGGATTCGTTGGTTCATTTAAACAAATGTCTAAAAATCTGTGCGATACAACGTGATTATTTTTCAAAAATGCTTTTTTTTATTTTCCGGGTTGTTGTTTTTTGTTTTTTGTTTTTTTTTATATAAGCAGGGTTCCTTGATCTTAAGGAAATCAAATTAAAAATCTAAACCGATCTGGATGACTGGAACGATGTGATTACTGTATCCTTATGAACACAATTCAAGCACAGCATGTGTGTTATCATTCCAGCTTTGTTTTATAAGTATGAGCCTGTTTTCTGATTTTACTGCTAATTATGGTTGTAGTGAAGTCACTAAATATGATCACTGTACAACACAGAGAGTTTCAATTTGGTTGCCGGTTCCTACACTGTACAAGTGATAAGAAATGTATTATTCTCATAAATGAGGACATTTTAATGTTGTCTCATCCATTTTCACTACTCTACAGGTGCTCATCTCAAGTTTATCCGTGAGGCATCTTTTAATCTTTCATCTTCCAATTATATCACACTATTCATCATTCCATCAAAGTAACATTGATATAAACACAATGACAGCTGGTGGCTCCCTTCAGGGACCCGTCGCACTCTTGCGATTGTGACACGTGGAGCTGACAGTTTGAGGAAATGTCGCTGATGTAATTAGGCAGCAGATGCTAACTTGGTAGTGTTCGTTTCGTTCAGCTCAGGCACTGTGAGATTACCACAGCTGGTAAAAACTTTATGGATTTTTGACAATCCCCTGGCTCACCAATACAGTAGCCAGTATTGAATCCTTATGCGGAACATACGCGTCATCCCCATGTAGACCTGGGATCTTACTATAAAGTCCAGACAAGTGCAAGTGCAGACACCACGACTCACATGGTATACCCAACAGTCAAAAAGTTGCTCACCCTCAATGGTCGCCATCTTGCCTAGGTACCATAAGTATAGGGACCACCAACTTTCTTCTTCTTCTCTTTTTTAAAGGCATATTATATTCAGCAATGTTCATTTAGTAGACAGTATACAGTATATATCATCTGTTTTCTAGTAATAATTTTTCTATTTGATCGAGTCAGCGGGTAGAATTAGGCTAAATGTATTTGTTTTACTGCTACACAACAGTCAGTACATTTACATACACAGTTAAAGGAGTCTTTTTTAGTGCTTGTGTGTAAATATTTCGGTCTCTGTTCCCTCTAAAACTGTGAAATAAGAGCACTCACTCATTCTGTTGTGGTCTGGCTTTCTATAGTGTTGTTTGAACATGAGCCGTTTAGAAATGGCTCCTGTTGTGAGGTCATGACAGGAGCGAAAGCTAATGCTAACTTCCCATTCATGGTATCAATTGATGTAAAGCAACTTATAGATCACAATTGTTGTGTTATTCGCACGTAGAACCCAATAGCTGAGGAGTAATAATGCTGTAAATGACCCACCCAGCGCTCACGGTACAGTGTGTCTTAAGAGGTTAACATACTCACAACGCTAATGCTAACAAGCTGATGTTAAGCTGGTATAATACTTACCTTAAAAAAAAAGTATATCTGAGGCTGAAGACCAGGCCCGCCGCTCCGTACACACAGACTACGCAGCCAGCGTAGGGCCTCAACTAGTGGAGGGGGGCCTCCAAAATTAAGATTGGGGGGAAAAAAAGTATAATTATTATACTAATAAATAGCTAAAATATTAATTAGTTCTACGGGAGTTTTGTATATCATCACTGTAATCGGTAAAATTAAATGTTATTTATTGCGTAATAAATAGACTCAGACCCCCGCAAGTCCTTTGGAAATGGTACAGCGAGTGATAGGAATTCCGGCTCTATTTGGAGAGTCGGATCTTTTGGCTCAGCTCGCTAATACGAGTCGGCTCGTTCGGCTCCTCTGTTGCTCCCAACGAGGAGCCGGCTCCTATCTGTCACTTCAAAGAGTCGAGTCGGATCGTTCAACTTCAAAGACTCGGATCGTTCACGACGGCACAAAGCTTCGGAGCCACTTTTCTTACTACGCTCTGAAACGGCTTTAATGAGCAGTTTTCTTCTGTTAAAAACTTCGACAATTGAAATGAGAGAATATCATCCAAGAGACACCATGAATCTGGAGCTGAAAA
The DNA here is from genome assembly GCA_030544235.1 of Lepturacanthus savala. NCBI lineage: Eukaryota > Metazoa > Chordata > Actinopteri > Scombriformes > Trichiuridae > Lepturacanthus > Lepturacanthus savala. The sequence goes on from CM060481.1 coordinate 9,572,694, forward strand.
GCGAAAGAGGGGAAAAGAGAAAGACGACAAACTCGCATCCCTTTCAGGTAAGTCCGTGTTATACCGTGTTTGTTTGTTTTGCTAACACGTTACGTTACGTGATAAACAAGCTAGGCTAGGTTAGCCCAACTGTAAACAGGATTGGACAGAATAAAATTCAGCTGTAGCATCTTTTCTCTGCTCCAGGGGTCGTTGGGGATAACTCCCAGTCTGTCCTGGTAGTGAGGAGGGGAGGGGGCGGTGGTTGGGGGATGATTTTACATCTGGCCACAGTGTTGTAGAAGTTAAAGTCGTGTGTAGTGCAAAAACAAAATGTTTGGCCACCTTTATCATTCACAAAATGCCACTATTGTTTTGTTTAATGTGTAGGATTAGAATATGTTAATTTTTAAGGTATTTGATTTTGATTTTGATTTTGAAGCTGAGCTTAGGGCCTCCAAAACCTTAGCAGCGGCCCTGCTGAAGACGGTCATTAGTTTTGCGCCTGTTTGAACATAAACCATTGTCAGATACAAGTGAATATTCTGATGATGGTGCTAGATAGACAAAAAGTCAGGGAACCAGCATTGATATTGCAATTCAATATTTTACATCATAAATGTGTAAAAACTACCTTTAAAACTTAAAGGATACACTTAAATACACTGTATACATTACAACTGGTGCTCATATACAAACCATTATCAGATCCATTTGGTGCTGGTTCTTTGCTGCCTGTGATTGAAGTACTGCAGTCTTTCTACATCTGCTTTTCTGCCCTTTTGTCAGTTTCATTGCTTGGAAACCTTTTGTGCCTGTCACATAATTTACATTATACAGTATGCTAACATTAACGCTGGGATTCAAGGAAAATACAACTCAGTCTGCCTGAATTACAGAGGCATGAGCATTGCTAATTATTTTAGTTATTCCACAAATAATCCTTTTAGTGATTATTTGCCTTGGAAAAAGGGAGAGAAACGCTGCAATAAATAAATAAAACCCAGAATAAATAGAGACTGATTTGAATGCAGTGTCAGGGGAGATGTAGTGCAAAGGCGCGATAATAGCTAAGCTAGCTTATAACATCTTTGTTTTCACTGAGCACTGTGCTGTGGTCTCTAGGGCCACAAGAGGATTTTTGGCAAAGCTGTTCTTCTCAAGGTCCACACTTTGCAAACACTCAAGGAGGCTTCTCTCCCCTATCAGTGAATCAGGATCCACTTACACTCTCGAGCTATAGGAGGTGGAGAAGGCTACTCGTATTCAATGACTTTCCCCGTGGACACACGTTAGTGTATCTAACACTTGGGGTACTCTAAACCAAAAACAATGAAACCAAATAGTTGTCTTTTTAGGGAGATTAGTTCCACATTTTAAGGCCTTGAATGGAGAGCCGCATCCTGGATATTATTCTGCTCCGCGAGCAAACAACACTCTCCGCAAAGACACTGAGAATTTATTGTGATTTCTTACATCCACAGTGAATTTATTGTTGTTTCTCAGAATTTCATTCTGCCTCCGTTTTGACACAAATAAATGACTTTGGGACCTTGAAGGTTTAATTTGAAATAGGACACGTCAGGGCAGTCAAGACGCCGGAGTGAAACAATTGCTTTTCAGCTGGTAACCAGACTTGAGGTGACATGGCGGCGGAGAAGTCAGGCATAATATTTATCTCCCTGCCCTTGGAGATGTACGCTTATCCAATTCATCCATGTCTCCATCAGAGAAGAATGAAAGCTTGTATCCACAAAAAAAGGCCTTTTCATTACGGCAACATGGATCATTTATCTTGGGGCACGTCATCGATTACAAGAGTTTTACGAAACAGAGGAACACCAGAGTTCAGGTCTCAGGGAGGAAGGTCCACAACAACTCATCATCAGAAATGTGGAGAGGACAGCTGCAATAATATTATAGTGCACCTGGAGTGACTAAGTACAGGAAGGCATGAATAGAAGGACAATGTGAATATAATAGTTCAAAATAAATAAGCATGCTTAATTATGGCTGTATCTTTGAGAAAAGAGAAGCATGGTTTATATTAATCTGAAAGGCTCATCTGGTTTCCTGCAGAGACCTTTATCTGGACCTCATGACCACCACCTTGACTGTAATTCCATGTTAAATTCAAACACATTGCCTTTGTGCTGCTGTTGCTGCTGCTGCTTGTATTAAACATTAGACATTTACAGCTCCTTTGCGATCAAATTACAGCTGCTGTAAGCTTGTATCTAACAGCTGATAACACAGTCCACTTCAGCACGGACCACAGCGAGGACTAAAATCTGAGATAGGGTGAAACGATTGGATGACCCTCTTGTCCAGATCAAGGATCAAGTGGTAAACATGCCATGCTAGAACTGCAGTAAGGCAGTCTCTAAGGCCTGCTAAGCCAGTCTGTTTACCAAGCTTCATTTATTCTAATGCATGCAGATGTAAGATGAACAAAGCAGGATGGTGTGTCCACATACTAGTTACCTGAAGTATAAAAAAATGTCAGGATTTGTTGTTGTCTTTTTATTTTTTGCAGTACCAGCCCTCCCTTTCACTGCTGACAGTGTAGACTACTATGTACTTCCTTGGATACAAATGGAGTCTGATTGTGTTTGTTTTTTTCATGCAGCCAGGAGCGACACAAAGGGAGTCACTGAATAAAGCTACTGTGTAACTTACTGTTTTCATATTCCACATCTGATGTTTAGGAAAGAGGAGGAGCTTTAATAAGATGTTACTGTTACTGCTGGTTCCTTATGCTGTTGTCATAATAAAAATTAATTTGTTCTTGTATGCAACCTGTATGATCTGATTAGCTATTATGTCAATATTAAACAATTCTCCACATTGTGATTTACATCCAATGAAAGAATTTTGCATTGTAGTGTGATAGAAAATAAGGATGAGGAGGTTAGAGTAGGGGATGGGTATATAACACATTTGAATTGCATGCTGCAGTCTATAGTTCCATATCTTTTTATTTAATGTAAACCATGATCATTTTCTAATCTTAGTATCCCTAACTATAGTTGTAGTTTAATATGCCATACTACAATCTTTCCATAACTCTCGAGCAAATATTAAAGCTATAAAATGGAGGGGTTTTTTTGTTTTGCTTTGTTTAGTTTACCCTGTCGTAGAAGCATACCTATGTTCCCCACTTTATTTTGTGACTGGGGAATATAGCATTCTTGGGTCCGATGTTCCCCTTTTGCCCCATTTTCATTGAGTAGTAAGTTATGGGATGAACAGCACACTTATTTTACCATTTCCATTACCATGAAACCATGCTGGTACCCGTTATCATTTTAGTAACCCTTTTGGTTGGGGTACCTCGCGTGCAGGGCCAGTACCCTAGGGGGCCCCTGTGTAAGAGTAAGGCCTTCTTACACTGTGGAAATGCAAAGCTGTCCGTTATCCACTGTGCCCATACTGTACCATGTTGTAATAGTGGAATCAAGAGTTTCATGTTCCCCCCTAACCCCAACCCTAACCATAACCCTAACCCCTGGTCACAGTACAAAGCAGGAGACATAGGACAATTTAATGCACAATTCAATTATTTTATTTTGGTTTCTGCTGTGCATTCTCTGTCCATAGGGAATACTGCCTGTATGCAATCATGTGTCTCCACAGACACAAGATTTTAAAACTCAGTCTACTATGAAATAGAGAGATTTATGTTGTGGTGATATGCTTATTCAACATAGTGTGAACTTGTTTGGACTTGAATGTAACACATATTCATTCATGTATAAAAGTTACTCACTACAGCTTTAAGCAAACATTTGAATTGTTGCAAAAAAGAAAAAAAAAGAAAATACCAAATAGGTAACATTTCCGTCAACACGTCTGAGACAAACAGTTTCATCGGAAGTTGGTTAAGTTAGACAGAACAGAATAAGTAGAGGTTGTGAAAGGGAAACAAAAATCGGTCATGGGAAAAAGGGAGAGAGGTCTTCAGGAATTTGTTTCAATTGGAAAAAAAAATTAATTGTGTTAAATGCTCTCTATGTCAGAACTTCCATCTCCTCTCCAGTGTATATACTTATTTTAAAGTAAACTTATTTTTTAAAGGACCTCCAACACCTCGTTTTATTGCTAAAATTGAGGATTATTTTCCCTAATTTGCCATTTCTGTCTCCATTTTCTAACGTAATAGTTGAAAATGTACATGAAAATATATTGATGGAAACCGCAGCTTAAGTTGCCCTGACCAGATATTGTGGAGTAAAAGAATTTAATAAATGTTGGCATTGGACAAGAAAAGAAAAGAAAAAAACGGTGACAGAATGTAATTCAAGGTTCTGCAGAATTGTCCAATGTCAACATTCTTTTCTGGTCATTTGTGAATGCCCCCCCATCCAAAATCTTTTTTCATGCCTTATTGTTGAAATATCTTTTTGTAATGCGTTTGAAGGCCCCAACCCAAAAGTCTGACAATGAAGTTGTTTTGTAGACTTCAAGTGCTGGAGTTTTTAACCCACAATCTAATATTGGACAGTAAAGCCTCTATACACTTGGGATATTGCACTTTGTTTCTTACACAAAAGGATTGTCAAAGCTTCTGATCATTTATTGTCTACATCAAAAGATACATTTGAACAGATTCATGTGAATAAAAAAAGAATAGATATTTACCTCGTGTCAGAATAAGAATGGAAGATTAAAGTTAAATGTGATCAGAGTCAAAACGCCACAAAAGACACTGATTTTTTTTTCTGACACTCAACACTTTATTTTTACCATTTTAAAATGCATTAATTGTCCACATAGCTGTGTATCAGGCCTCACTTAGTGTTCCGAACTTTCACATTAGAGAGCACTGTAGAGAGTGAAACGCTCAGCTGTCCATCTAAGCCTGTTTAGTATTCTGCACATGAAACGGTTTAAACCTCATCCCCCATCCATCTATCTACCAAAAGATATGAGATAACTTTTTTTTTTCTCTTCTCAACAGATGATATTAAGTGCCTCCTATTATCTCAGTAGGTCTGTATCATATTAGAATCTGCAATCGCAGGTCAGAAAGTATACGCCGCTCTTGTCTCGGCCGGTGCTGCAGAATTACTTTCCGGCACACAATGGCTGAATGGGTTGAGGCTTTGTCATTTAAACTGCATAAAGAGGCCAGAAATTGATTTTTATTGTAGATCTTCATATCTAATAAAGCTCTGAGGATCTCCTTTCTTCATTGTCTGAATGGCCAGTGAATGCTTTCAATCTACCTCTCTGTTTCATGCATAAAAGTGGAAGCCAGAATGATAGGAGAAGAATGAGAGGGAGGGGTGCTGCCGTGCAAGTGAAAAGCATCCCTTCTCTTTTTTCCTCTCCTTGGAAACGAGACCTAGGGAAGATGGGAGAGGTGAAGGAGCTGGGGGTAATTGAAAAGTGAAATGTTTTTTTCCCTCTTCTTTAGAAAGAATATGTCTTTTTCAAAAGAGAAAACATAACCGGGACTCACTTGTGCTAAAGAAATCCTGCGTCCACAGCACAGAAAGTCTACAAAGATATCAGTCCTTCTTTCACTGGACGTTGGGAAAGAATTCAGCCTATTTTCTCATCACTATAGTTTTCATGTACAATAATAAATCTTCTAGTTGCATGGGAAGTCGGGTTCATTTCTGACAAATTCCGCCTTTATATTTTAATCTGTACTAATATTATAGGGAAGAATATCCACACACTGTCAATAAAACTGGGTTAGCCAATTCAGATGCATCACAATGTTCATTTTTGTGAAATGTTTTTACATTTTGAAACCTTTTATATGTGTTGGTTAATTTTACATCCAAAGAGGGTCTTCTACTTGTTAGTGTGTAGGTATTTTTTTCACTGTAAAATATAGAATTATGTATTTGCAAAATACATCATTTCATTAAACATCTGGATTCAAATGCACAATCTGCTTTACACTTGCCTTTTCCAACTTCTGCTATTATAACTGCATCTTTATGCTTATGACATCATCTGACTCTCTCTCACTCTCTGTGAGCAAGAATGACTGAATCACGTGAAAAAAAGTGGATTCAATTTGGAGCACTGGGGTTTCATTTCCGTGGCGCTGCACCCCATATTGGTCTATGTGTGGGAAACACTGCTCTTTTGAAATGAATATGAACATGTCTCAATATCAGATTTTATTGCATAAAATATAAGTTGGATTTACGTTAATACAGACACGGTTGGTCTGTCAACTCGCCATGTCATGTACATCATGCACCTGGAAAAAGGACAAGATCAGGTGGCAGTAGCAGGAGGCGGCGACACAGAGCTGCAGTCAGATTGGACAGTTTCCAGCAGCCTTCAAAGAACATAAGGAAGTCATTGATGCAATTATATCAGTTACATCCTGTTTGATCTGATCCAGATTTTTTTTAAAAAAGGGAAAATATTCTTTAAATTCAAGGTGTAAAGAACGATACCAGATTGACAGCATACATGCAACAAATATAACGGACTATTGGGGAAAAAGCTAGCTGTGTTTATCCGATTTCTCATAATCTGATCTGATAAAGCAATTCGGATTATGCTGTTTAAATGACCACTTCAAAACAGATAATAAACAGTTTCTTGTTTGCATGTAAACAGACTCATTGACTCTCCATGGTCCAGTCAAATTTCCAGCTGGAAAGCTCCCTTCAGACTCACAGAGGACATTAAGAAACAGGGATTGGATCAGGCTACTGCGGCCATATTTGGACGACCCACCTTCGGCTGTAATCCGTTTTTTTTAACTGCAATAGAGTGATCTGCACAGACCAAAACACTTGTAAGTCACTGAAATTTTGACCAATTTCCAAAGAGTCTAGTTTATTACATATGTTTTTAGTGTAGGTATGATACAGGAAGATTGAATATTTTGAAATTGCAGCATTTCTTTTTTAAATTGTCATTGCAATGTAATTCATTGCAAGAGAGTTTTCACTTTATAGTATTTCTGCTTTTGCTTTTGTGAAGGTACATTCATTTATATTTATAATTATTATAAGTATGTAGTGTCATAACAACATTAATGACATTTATATCAAATCAAGCGGTTTTGAAAATCTGTTGAAAACTCCAAATCCACCATCGGCTTAATTCTCCAAGGCGGCAAGTGGACCGACACAAGATGGGCAGCAGTGTTGGGTGAGTCATCTAGTGTTTTGTAGATATCTATGGTTTTTACAGGCTAGGCAGAACTCTGCATTATAAGTAAACTGAACTCTGTGTAAAAATGGTGGCATACTCATAACATAAGAACAAAAGTGCTTCATGTTCAGTGAAAACACTGCAACAGAGGAACAGAAGAGTTCAGGTTGGTGTCGCACACTCTAACAAACTATCATTCAACATGTGGCGAGGACAGCTGTAATTATTTTCCTGTGTTCACATGGCATAAAGTTACTAAAGACACAAGTACAAAGAGAGAGAGTTACAATTGGAAATACACAGAGAGTTCATGGTCTGTACATGGAATCAGTGGGAGGCTCACAGTAGCCAGTGCACAATATATTCATACAAAACTGTACATGTCCTGCTGTGTATTCTGGATAGTGAGTGTGCAGCAGTTCAGTGTCACCCTTTATTATGAGATAATGTGTCAGATGAAACGCATGAAATCAAGGCAGAAGTGTAATTACTCCAAAAGCACACAAGGATTAGTTTTATTGCACAGAAACTGGATTCCCTGTCTGACTTGACTCAACAAATCTGTAAGTTGTGAAAAACAAAACTGCCCCCTGTTGCTGGCGTGATAAAGCAGATTAACTCTGGCTGCCTTTGGTGTGACATTGTATCGGAACGCGTGAGAAATCACTGCCAGGATGTGTTGACACGAGCTTATTTACTAAAACGAACACAACCTGTCAAATTAATGAGTCTGCCTTTAAGGAATATAATAAGGAAAATTAAAAAAATTAAAAAAACACTCTGATCTGAATCCGATCTGAATGAGAACTGAAAGGAACACATGCCCCCTGTTCATGTCAGCGCCGCTTAAAACAAATCGCTCGCTTGTTTAGACCAAATGTTATGCAAATGCAACATCTCACCTCAACTCACAGGGCTTCACACCCCTCCCTCGTTTTTTTTTTTTTCTCTCCTTTTAGGTGATCGCAAATATGTAAACAAAATTTGTTTTCATGCATTTGAATATGATTAATTATCACAGAGTAATCCAGCCGCACTTGTAAAGACTTTTCAGACGAGATTAGGAATTTCAAAGTGACAACCATGATAGATGGGAGCATTCTGTAAGTCGTAGATTAAAGGTCACAGTGATGAACTGAAAAAACTCACAAGGCATCATTTAAGTTGAGGCAGATGCAATCAAAGCGTTTGCAGCAAATAGACGGGCGCCTCAAACGGGCAAAAATGATTATGGAAATGGGTATCTGCACACAACTAAACATATGGCAGCGCCTAATGCCATATAACACTAGGGGCTGGGTTTAATCAAACTTCACCAATTAAAAATACAAATGATATGCAAACATCTGAAAGTCTGAAGAGAAAATGAGGAGGATTGTTATTAATGATAGGGAATGAATCTATCTCCACTAATTCTCTAAGTGTTTCCTCCACTGCTCCCCTTTTTATGCAGATAAGACAGATCATCATCGCTGAATAGTTTTAACAAGCGACGCTTAAACAAACACTGCCACCATGTAGAAAAAATATACAGATTACAGACAGAATTTACAACAGCGCGCATTTATTTACAAGAAATAATACAATAATTCACATTTTTTTGTAAAGATGTTGCAGTTAAAACCTGCAAGTTCATAGTTGAAATCCGAGGCTGAAACCAAGAAGCAAATTAGGAAACTTCCATAGATCCTTAGGGGCCCCAAATAAACCAATATACCAGGGTTATAGTATAGGGTATATACATATACTATATATATGGATACAAAAACATGACTTGATATATCAATTACATTAAATTACATTAGTTTACATTTGTACAATTTATAATTTAATCAAATGTATTTTGTTTTTGTTTTTTTAGCAATTTGCACCACTTCAGTATCCACCACATCAACTACTAAGGCTATAGATTACCTATCTCTCTCTCTCTCTCTCTCTCTCTCTCTCTCACCTAGAGCCAGGTTCTGTTTAAGACTTCTTCCCGTTCTTGTTCCTGTTCCCATTCCTCTTCTTTTGGGGTCTCTATATATAATATTGTAAAGTGTCTGGACTAGACTGGTTCTGTATGAAACGTATCATGAGATAACCCAGCTGTATTAATAAACCTAACTGCAAAGGCTGTGACCCACAATTATTTTTTCTTTTCTAATTCATGAAGCATTTAGTGTCAGTTTAAGTTTGTTTGTATTTTCTAACAGCCAAAAAAGAAATATCCCATGATTGAGTGCACTATCATAGACAAATTAAATTAAATCACAAATATTCCTATTTGAGAAAGCTGTAACCAAGAGTGTTTTTGGAGTTCTTGCTTTGGGGCTGGTTATTTATAATGTCAATCAAAATAATAAATAAACTGACTATTCTGTGTAGCTGTGGAACACCGCCGCTGTTGGGTATAGTGGGTCAGAATGTGCTAAACAAACATATTTGCATGTTTCTTCTGCTCATGTTAACCAGTTTGTGATGCTGTGCGACACACACACCTAGTGATCAATTATGCTATAAGAAGTGTACGTGTGTGTGATGATGACTTCAGGGGCAGGAGGGAAACACACTGATGCTTGTATTGATGGGCCAATCTGCATATCAGGCCACTGGGGGAGGGGGTGGGGGGGGGGGGGGGGGGTCGCCTCCAAAAAGCAGCGCCCCAGTGTGGCTGGAGGAGACATCAGAGGAGCTGTCACTGACACAGAGGACGCAGGGCGGAAGCACCACAGCAAACTGGGATTCACTCGTGTTGCCACTCAGAGTGGAGAATCAAAGAGGAAACATTAAAAGTCAATGACGTCAAATATAAAAAAAAAAAAATGAAGTCTATGACTCTTATTACTGACATCTCACTCAAAATTATAAAATAATATATTACTCATACATTTTGATGACATGATAATAAACAACTTCAACAAAGGTTTTAAGCAAAAAATAAAGAAAAGGTTTCCGAGTCATATGATGTCATCGACTTCCTGCCTCTTCCTCCCAAGAACATGGCCAAGACAAACCCCCAGAAAGAGGCTGTTTTTTTTTGGTTGTTGTTTTGTTTTTTTTCACATTTTTTTTGTTCATGAGTGAATTTGTGCAAGTAGCAACTATAGTTTACCAGTCATTAAAATGCTATTTTCTTCAAAGTAAAGTATAAAATGGGAAAAAAATAGATATATAACCTGATTTTTAGAGATTTAACTCATATAATTATATGCATGAAACATTGGTTTAAAAGGGTTAATAAAAAAATAAAATGAGGCAAACTGCACTGATAATATAGAAATTGTGCCAGAAATTAGTCAGATCCAAATTTTTTTAGGAGTTACCAAGTTTAGGAGGAAAGAAAACTTGCCAGGTTGTTGCCCATGCGGTATCTCTCCATTTTTACACCATACCCTTTTTTGCCTCCCTAAATATGCAGGATTCCAATAAAAAAAAAAAAATTGAAACCGGATTTGATATTGCTCCTTCTTACAGGAAACTGTTTCCTGCAACAGAGTGTCGGCATGGAGTCATGGATATATGTGAAGATTTTGGATCCCTTAATGACATGCGACTTGATTCAGGTGTCTGCCTCCATATCTGTACTGATGTCAGTATAACTCCAGCAGCAGCACACACACACACACACACACACACACACACACACACACACACACACACACACACACACACACACACACACACAGTAGTATCGAGCTCAATCATCCCTCCCTGAATAAACAGTGTTGTTATTCTATCAGCTGATACAGTGTGTACACAAACCAAATCCATTTAAAAAATCCTGCAATGCTTTCACAAATATATATATATATATAGACTTACAGTATATAGCATTGCATTCGTCTGCCTTATATGGTCATACAGGTTAAGTAAAAGCAGGTATATGTGGCAGGGGAAAAAAATTATATTGACTATTGATCAAATCAATCTTTTAAGCAAGCGGGTGTAAAAGTCAGTTTTCAGTACTAATGTCTCTTGTGTTCAAACGAAATAAAAAATGATGCTGCCTCCCGTTCCATGATCTTGTCAAGACTGTGAGTGTAATTTTTCCTCTCTCTCTTTATCTTGTCAGTATTACATTACTTTACTTATCCTCACCAACTTACTGTAAGCTGTAATGTATGAGAGCATCACAGAGTAAATCGTAATATTTTTACTAGCGAGCTTTGCAGCCTGCGCAGGCAAAGGTGAACCTGCCACTTGTCCATTATAGACATGACACGGGTTAGACCCCCCCGTTGGTCCCTCAGGAGAAGGTAGGGATGTAGGGTGTGGAGGAGGGAGGAGGGTGTGTGGTGTGTGTGTGTGTGTGTGTGTGTGTGTGTGTGTGTGTGTGTGTGTGTGTGTGTGGTGGTGGTGGTGGGGGGACTTTGAGAGGATTCTTTATGCAGCTCTGTGTATTGCTTTCATGTTGTCCAGCCCGGTAACTAAGTTGGGTTGCCCGGGGCGATGGCTAATTCACACCCTCAGATCACGAGCATGAAATGAGAGAGCAGGGAGCGCTAAAGCCCTGAGGTTAATGATAGCTCCCCACACACACACACACACACATATATATATATATATATATATATATATATATATATATATATATATATATATATATATTCACACACAAACCCGACACCTCTCCATATAAATCTGTCCAAATGGTTTCATTTTCAGATGATCCCTGGAATCTCCTGCACTCACTTTGACTGAAGGGAAGCAGCTAAACAGAGACACACACCTGAGATTTTAAAAATCTCTAAAAAAGATTTTTAAAATCTCTAAAAAATCTCGATAAAAAAAAAAAAAAAAGTCATCAGTGCTGTATTGTTTCTCGAGGCTTTGCAGCTGCCTTCTTACACACACTTATTGGTGTAAGTGCAGCATCTGTGCTTTTCTTTGTGTTATCCTAATGCAAGCGGCGTGAATGGACACAGCAGACAGCCCACACACAAGCCCATTTTTGTCATGATGGAGCCCCCCCCCCCCTCTCCCCCACCTCCCCGGAGATCAGCAAAATAAAGAAATAAATATTTAAAAGAATAATACAACTGTGAAGGACTTTAGAAATCTTTTTACTCCTCATTGAACAAGCTCGTGGATGAAGACCCCCCTCCCTCTTCCTCCTACCCCCCCCTCCTAAAAAAAAAAATAAAAAAAACCCTCTTTAGTTATTTCAAATTTTCCCAGCAAGGCTTTGAGAAATCTGTTTGTTTGAGGGCAGCATTAGATGTGACCAGCGTTTTATTGTGACATAAAACCGCATTTCTTCCTCGGCAGATTAAAAATAAAATCGGTTAATAAGAAAAGCTGTCAGCAGCAGAAAATGGCTGACATAATCCGTTTATCCTCCAAGCAATAAAGATATTGGTCCTTGGGAGTCTATCTTTCCCTCTTATGTTATTTCGCCCAAAACATTATCTTCTATGCATTCAGATGGATTAAGAAGTCATATGGGAGATAGAAAGAAAATGACAGATACAAAAAAGAAAAAAAAATATATAATATCCCTTTCATTCCCCATCACAAGACATTCACAGGAGGGTACACATATGATCCTGCGTTAAGTTAATGAATAAATAGAAAGCAGAGAAGGGGAAGGAAATATAACAGGTCACAAGCAGCTATCCTGAAGTGTGATGGGGGGGAGATTACGAGCGACTGGAGAGGTCAGCGCAGCAAAAAGAAAAAAAAAAAAAAGGGAACCAAACAGGAAACGAGCCCAACTCAGCCTAAAAGACGGGAGCAGGGGCACACATGCAGATAAAGTCAAACAGGACAGGAATTAATTGCGGCCGTCGCAGGCGAGAGCCCAAGTGGACGGCGGGAAAAACACAGGGCGTCTCCTACGCCGCCGAGCACACATTGCTACATCAGAAACAGAATGTAAGACACCGATCAAGGGTCTCTGTGCTCGTGGCTTATCTGGTGCTCTTACATGAAATGCATTCAGGAAGAATTCACAGTTTTAATATTTAATTTGACCTTTTCACATAGTGCTACAGTCCTTTTCTAGTTTTTTTTATATATCATACAGTATTTCACAGTATTCTCCATAGCGTGTGTGATGCCAGGCAGGTATTAACTGCCTTTTTAAACAAGGCAGGCAGCGTTTATCCCAGCCTGGGAGAAACCGGCCGTCCGCAAAGGGAAGGCCATTCGATGGGCGGATTCTCCAGACGAGCTGCTCCTCCCCGGGGTGGGGGGTGGAGGAGTGGAGGTGGAGGTGGAGGTGGGGGGGGGACCCGCGTGACTGACAGATAAAGGCGCAGAGCAGAGTAAACGTGTGGTCAGAGATGTGAGGGCCGGTCATGAAATGGCTGATTTGGATCTGTGGCGAGCCCGGTGGGGCCGCGCTGGGGCACGGGGGGGGTCGGTTGGGAGGGAAGGGGTTTGGGGGGGGGCGGGAGTTTGTGAATGATGAAGGGGGTGGAGACGCCTCCGAGTGGCAGCCAACGTGTGGCGCAGTGTGAGGCTCTGAACTCAGACTCTGTTCTGTTTAATCATGTCGGTTTGGCTGGTAATGAAATTTGATTACGCCTCTAAAGACAGCAACGTTGAGCAAAGGGAGGGGTGAGGGAGGGAAGGATGGGGGGTGGGAGGGGAGGGGGATATTAATATCTTCCGAGATTATGCATGAAACCCCGGTGTGTAATTTTCCCTCTCTACTTGTCCACCACCAAATTGTTGGTAGTTCATCATTAGCGCGGAACTTTTGCATTTCCATTCGTCTTTCTGTGCGGGCTGCGGCGTGATTAATGCTGGCCTTGATTCATTAGTTTATCATCAATGTGGTTTTAACTGATCACTACAGATCCATCATGCACTCCACGGGGCCCTGCAGTGTAGATAAACACTCAGCGTGCTCCGAAAGGAAAGGCTATCTGCAGATCTGTTTCGGGGTTGGCTCTTATCAGGGGCGGGCGCGCATAACTCACAATGCCAGCGGCCCCCAGGCCCAACACGCTGAATGAGCGGCCATTGTGCGTCTGTGCTTGAGAGCAACCGGCTATTAAAGTGTCATCACGTTCATTTGTTAAAAAAAAATAAAAATAAAAAAAAAGGAGGAGAGAAGGAGAAGGAACAACTCCCCAAAACCACCCAGCTACCAAATAAAAATGCTGGGATAGAAAAAGAGGACATATAATTAAGTAGTCATGATGGGAAAGGAAAGTTCTTCCATAGGGCTTCATAATGGAAATCATTGTCATGGAGTTGAACAGCCAAAGAATGGGAAACATTGGCTTTAGATAGTGAAGCTATTCGCTGAGGCTGCTGTGTTCTGCTGACTAATGAAGAACTACAGGCCTGAACTCAACTCTGTGACAAAAACAAGCACTGACTCCAAAGAAACTTTTTTGATGTACTACGGTAGAATTGCAATTAGTCGATTTATCCAGTAGTTGCCAAGTATAACGTTAATCGGCAACTATTTTGATAATCGATTTGAGAAGAAAATGTTGAAATTATCTGATTATTTTCTGGTTTCTTAAGTCTTCTATAATAGTATGTTTGGGATCACTTAGAAATGCCCTTATTTTTGAAAGAAAAGCACTGTTTTGTTTTGTTTTTCAAAACAAGATACCTTTAAGCTGCTCAGAAATACACTCTATACATTGCTAATGTGGTAAATGACTATTCTAGCTGTAAATGTCCGGTTTTTGGTGCAATATCTACATAGGTGTATAGAGGCCCATTTCCAGCAACTATCACTCCAGTGTTCTAATGGTACAATGTGTTTGCTCATTGCATCAGAAGGCTAATGGATGATTAGAAAACCCTTGTTCAATCATGTTAGCACAGCTGAAAACAGATTAGCTGGTGAGAGAAGCTAGAAAACTGACCTTCCCTTGATCAAAGCAAGGTTTGAAGGAAAAAGTTATTTCAAATACAAATCATTATTTCTAACCTTGTCAATGTCTTGACTATATTTTTTATTGGTTTTACGACTCATGGTGGTAAATAAAAGTATGACTTTTCATGGAAAACACTAAATTGTCTGGGTGACCCCTACCTTTTGAACGGTAGTGTATCAGTTCAATCTAGAGAGACATAAATGAAAATGATGAACACTGAATGTGAACTGAAAAGTCTTTGGCGCTTGCATGAAAGGGATATCTGGGACCAAAAGGGGCTTTATATTTTCAGCTCTGCAGATAGACCGTCCCTGTCCGGACAGGCTGAAGCTCTGGGAAGCAAAGAGCAGATGACCTGATGGCCATGATGGGGAGGTGGAGGGATGCATGAACAGCTGGATGGGCACTAGAGCAGGGGGAGAGAATTTCTTTTACAGACAGCTCTGAGATGATAGGCTGATAGGGAGGATGTGTCGCTATGCCATTGGTTAGCAAGACCAGCAGATGTGATCAGCTGTTTGATTTTTGAACTTCGGGGGAAATACCATCACATTGAACACAGTAGTAAAATTGGTATGGTCTTCCTGATTGAACTTTCACCGAGTTCACACAAATGGTTCCTCAGTATTAAGACTGATTAGAGCTGCAATGATTTGTTGATTAATCAATTTGTCGACTATTTTGATAATTGATTAATCATTTGAGTCATTTTTAGGAAGAAAATGTCCCAAATTCTCTGGTTCCAGCTACTCAAATCTGATTAATTTCTGGTCTGCTTGTTTTCTTTGGGTTGTGGACTTTTGGTCTGGATAAAAAAATTTTGGGACATTTTTGGTTGCATTTTCGCCTTTGGGAAACAGCGATTGACATATTACTCCACTTCATGAACTAATTCATTATTCGTTGCAATAATTACTAGATTAATCCACGATCAAAATAATCGTTAGTTGCAGCTTAAACGGGTGCTGGATGCTCTAACAGTAGCTCGCTACATCGCTAAATAAGTCAAATTATTGGCTTTCTACATGCTTTAAGTCTACCTGGCAAAAATGTTGGTTGTTATCATTTTAATGGGCAACTGTTAATTTAGAAAAATGCACCAGATAGCTCAATCTGATACAGTCAGAAGGTAATAAAAAAATGTCATTGCTGTATTTAAACATGTATCAGTATCTTATTTCGGATCAGATTAAGCCAAACTATTTTTACTATTATATATTGTATGAATAATAATACCTGGGGTGAACTCTAGTGCTGCTAATTTCAGTCCATTGTCAACTAGAATGAATATGACAATCAACATTTTTAATGATGAAAAGTTTCTCCAACTATGTTAGTTATGCTACTCTACATCTTAACTGGCTTTAAGTGTCACCGCTATCAGAAAATAGCATGAGGTGGCCCGGTAAAAACCTGTTCCATGCTGCAGATCTCTGCAACCTGATTCACATATTTCTACGGGAAGATATGACATTGTCTATAATTATTCTTTTGAATGAGCTTTGTTTTCAAATTGCAATAGCTGATATGATCAATAACAAATGCTCTCAGCACAGCTTACTGCTCTCAGCTCAGCCCACTAATCTGATCCCCACCTCTTGGAAGACTGCGTGCCCTTGAAGACATGGAGCAGGAGATTCAAACTGCTACGTCCCTATGGTTGTTTTAAAGAAGTTTTATTTTTGTTTCTTTGTTTGTTTGTTTATTAAATGTGATTTATTGCCAATGACATTCAAGATAAGTACTTGTACAGTTCTGCATATATACCAAGACCCATTTGACCTGATTTGTGGAATTTATTTATTGATGAACACACTTTGATGAAAGTACAGCAACAGAACTTACATGTTGATGATGAAATGAACTGAATGCACTGAGCTTCAAAATGTTGGCTGCAGATAAAAGAAAAATCCTTGGCAGCCATCTTTATTTCTCTTCATAATATGCACAAGGCAAAGGAAGATGAGAACTTATATATATATATTGTGATTATCTATAGAATGGTACATGAAAGTTGATCATGATAACACATTTAACTGCAAGAATTTCTTCTTGGGTAAAATGGTTGATTATTGTGGATAATTGACAAAAAGTCTGACTGTATGTTGCAAAAAAATGTATTTAGTACTACATGTAGTCTCTTTTGCCTGTATTTTGTTGCACATATGTTCTTACACAATGAAATCACAAGCTTTTTAACAAGCCTGTGATAACCCTCTGTCTTTATAAACCCAGCATTAATACCCCCCCAAAAAGCGTATACATTTTATTTAAAAATGACATGAAAGCAAGCAGCTAAGCTTTAGATGAACAAATTATATCATTCAGAACTGAAGAAGATTTGGAGGTGGCTCAAATGCCACAAAAAAGTCAATGAAGAGATGTCAGTAGATGCTAATATTGTCCAGGGATGTTCAGATTGACAGAACAACACATCCATTTGAGTTTTAAAAAGTTTCATCTTCGTGAATCTGCTCCATGGGAAAGGAGAGATATGGAAAAGAAAGTACCAGAGTTGCTGGTGAGTTTATTTTGAAGCTGATCAGTCTACCACAGACTGTTGCTAGCTAGCTTGCTAGCTAATATCTGGAGCTAACTGCACAAACAGCCCAGTGGTCAAATTCACAGGATTGACACAAGGTGAAAAATAGCTTAACTTTCTCTCTAAATATACCTTTGGAAGTACTTCCAGTAATAAAAAATTACAGTAGCAGCACAGCTCCAATAAGAAACTAATAAAAGCAGCAGAATTACAGTGTTAAATTAAATAATAATATGAATATAATAATAATAATAAGTAAAGCAGCTTGATAGAGCACAGCCATATTTTAGATCACATGCAGTTCAGTTACAATTAAAATTACTTAAGCAATCGCAATAAATGTTAGACTTGAACTATAACTAAAATAAAAACGTGTCTTTCAGAAAAGGCACAAGCCATTCAATGAAGAGAGATTTTTCCATTAATAGAGAACATTGGTTCTTTATTAGTCGGTCACATTCAGTTTGTACAACGCATGAAGTTTACAATCACTCCAGAGGAGAAAAGATGAACCTTCAAAACGCAACAATTGTACAAAAGAGAAATTAATTTGTAGATGGAGTTGTATGAATTGCATGAAATTAAATTACAGATATTTCTTTTCAGAGGAAGAGCCTAATATGAGCATGCATTATGGCTTCAGTTACTTTAGACCTCTGCTCAGAAGTCAAGATAAATGCAGAGAATGAGGAAGATATAATATAACTGAACATAATACCTTGTGTATTTTTGTCTCTTGACTGAGTTAATGCACAGCTTTGAATTAGAGTTCATCCGCTCCATATCTGCATTCCATGGTTTCATCTTGTATCTCAACCTTGTGTGAAAAGGATTTAATTAATTATAGAAACTATTTTTTCTGATGAATGCCTTTAGACAGAATAAACAGAATGGTGTGTTGGAGCCTTATTTATAGTTGACCACTGAAAGAATGCAACCGCTGAGGATTACGTGTTGAAAAGTTGACATCGGAGATGTCACATGTGGACTTGAAGGTGAACAACAGGCGATATCCCGCTCTTCAACAATAGCCTTCTCTTTTTCTAATGAAATGTTGCGGGGAGAATATAGCGGCGTCTCTGCGGAGGGGAAGTGGCTAGTCGGGTGAGAAGTGTTCCACATGAAAACACAAGCAGCAAGGGAGGGCTTAATGGGAAATTCAAATATCGCCAATCATTGCACAGTCATGACAATGTCACCACAGCGCCGTATTAACTGAGTACTACTGATAACCCGGACTAAGTCCAGCACAAATCCACCCGCGTTCATTTACCGTGGCCCATAGCAGCCCGTATCAGCCCAGGCCGGAACAGACATGGACTTAGGGGCATCAGAAACTTAATAAGCACTTGGTCCCACTTAACACTAAGTGCTACCAGATATGCGTTTAATATCTGCTAGTCCAGGTAGTCTGGAGTTAAAGCTATAAAAATGTCATTTTACTTCTGTAATCCTGTCTATTAGTGTGAGGTTTTATGGGTCTGGTTGTTAGGGGGAACACTGTCACATACTGTAAAGCGGGCAGTGAGGAACTGTACTGTACAGATGTTCAACGTGCAAGGAGATGCAATTACAATCCTTTTTAGTCAGCGGTTGTAACTATAAATGCTCAAGGACAGCAGAGATGGCTACAAATGGAATTATATCATGTATGTAATGTCTCATATTATATATTGAATTCTGTGGGGGTTTTGAAGATAAGCCATAGGTGATGGGCAGAAAATCAACTGGCAAACAAATATGTGTTTTAAGGACTGTACAAAATATGATTAGAGGGTGAAGGGAATCACAGAAAAGGAGGAAATAGGAGGGTACCTTTTTATATTTTGCAAAGATTCATACTTTGATTTATCCATCTCATGTGAGATTCACTATAAGAAAGTAAAGAAATGTAAAATTGTTGTTGCTTCTTAAAAAAGATTATCTTTCTGGAGGCAATTGCCATTTAAAAAAGGGAATAATCTCTGTATCAAGGTTTTCATTCTCTTATTGGAATGAAGTAGCAGCTAATAGGACTTCACCTGTGTTTTTTCTATTTAACAGTGCATTGTTTTAAAGGAAATTTCACCCTTTTGATTACCTGATATAGATTATGTGATGTGTTTTCATTTATAATGGATCGTCAGATAATTGCATATCATATCTAATTCAACTTAGACTATTATAGTACAGTTGTCATAACATTTAGAAGCTTGTGATTAAAATATATTGTGTAAAGAGGAATTTTTGTTGGGTTTTCCATAATTATTTCAATAGATTATTCTACTTCCAATGTGTGCTTTGGTTCAGAAGTAATATTTTCATATGGGAGAATATCATGTTAAATTCTTTATATATATTTAATTCTACTAATCTAATGCTGGTATATTATTTTGACTGGAGTGTCCAAAGAAAATATGAATTAATAACAATAATTTTCCCTTAGTTTATTAAGCTATGGATCTTAACTACACCTTTTTATGTATTTAGCTCAAATACACAGCTTGTCTTTATATCTGCTGGATGAATAAAAAAAAAATGCATTGTTTCAAACAAAAAAAACGCCTGCTTCTCTTTAGTTTAAAAAAGGGGTAGAGGTTTGAAATCCTCTTTCTTTCAGCCCAGACATACACAAACAGTGACGCTCCCTTTGCTGCCTCTCTCCCCTTCTCCAGCACGCCTCTAATGCGTCCTAATCCTGGCTGAAGACAGACGCGGGCTGTGTGTGTAAGAAATATCTCTTTGCTTTTTCTGCCTCAGTTCATTATTTTTCTTTCTTGTCACTTAGTGTGATGGGTTGGACAGAGGCGCACAGATGAGCACTGAAGACACAGTCACAAGGCCTTAATCTAGTCTTTAATGCGTGACTTCAGAGATGTCATTTATCTTGTGACTGCAGCAGGCGTCCACAAAACTTTATCTCTAATAATATATTGATGGATTAAAGGGGTCAGGCAGGAGACCAGGCAAGAAAAATTGCTTATTGACATCAAAATACAGTGCCCCAAAACCTGATAAACATAGGGACAGGAGAGTGGAAGTCAGAGAGAGAAGGAAAAGAGAGAGATGAGGGAGGGGGAATTGAGTTGGGGTATTGTGAATGTTTGCACCCGGTAATTTCCTTCCTTCACAAGAGCCTCTGGTGGTCTGAGCCCTCGGCTTGATAAAAAACCCCCAGCCCACTCCTGCTCTCGAGCTAGGCACTGTGCAGGTTGCCGAAAGGAAAAAGCCGGTGACTGCTAGGTCATTTCCACGTTTATCTTGACATAAACTCCCCCACCACCGCTACCTCTACACCCCCATACACACACACACACAGACGTATACACACACACACACAACACTGCACCTTATTAATCACACTTAAGTGCTGTGTGAGACTGGAGCACTCGTGCGAAGGCTACTGAAAGCAGAAACCCCGAATGTGTGGCATTATCAGGAAAAAGCACCGCTGTACAAACTTGGGAGACCACCGGTAGTCTTCTCCATTTTGCCTGTTCCCTCACAGCTTAGAGAGGAGTGTATGGTGTATTTTTTTTTTTTATCAGAGTAAATAGAAAGACTCTTTAAGTCAGCTTGATTTTTCCGAGGGACTTTAAACATCTTCACAGACGCCGTTTTGTCGACAAGCGTATGAACTTATTTATCCAGATATACTGATGGCAGATTTAATTGTTCAGAACTTTTAAAAGCACCGAGCTTTTTTTTTTTTTTTCTTTAACTGAACCTCAGATTTTTTTTTTCCGCCTTTAAAGACTCGTCGTCGACAAAGAAAGTTTTACTTCGGAGTTTAAGCCGCAGTCGAACAGACTATTTGTGTAACGGCACTTTTTATATTGGCTCATTATATCGGCCCTGTGAGCCGGTCACAGAGACGGTTTGAGATATGAATTTCCGTGTGTGCAAATCAACTTACCTACAGTTTGTGTGAAAAGTGGCTAGAAGAGACCTTTTTTTCCTGTTTTTGCCGACAGTTCACACAACCTCCATTTAACACATGTGGTAATGGTCTGCTCCCTGTGTTGTGTGTAACAAACACACTGGCACAGAGAATAGGCCTCTATTGAATTTTCCACTTATTATAGTAGCAGGAAATTAGTATGAAGCGCAACTACATAGGTAAATGGTCTGCAAAACATACATGTATATATATATATATATATATATATATATATATGTGTGTGTGTGTGTGTGTGTATGTATATAAAGCGAGTACCTTGTAGTGACCATGCTAAGTGGAATTTCAATTCCAATTTCAAGAATGCCACTCCTAGAGAAGTCTTTAATTACTGAGATCCCCCTCCTTGTGATGGATTGTGATAAGCTTACTTAGGCTTACTTATGAAATCTACCAACTGAAAGCATGTTTTTTTCACCAAACCCCCCCCTTCCCGCTTCATCTTTTGCAGTCTGCGTGAAAACCTTGTTTGGAGTCGGTGGCAAGTCGTTTCCAATCCCAAATAGAGTCAATTCTAACCCTTCACACACTCTTCCAGTCCAAGAAAATTAATACACTTTACTATTACAAGATAAAGCTATAGGGACATATTACACCGGGCATATCTGCAAGCCTGGTAATACTACAGAGTCAGCATTCAATAAAAGACATTTGCAACCAGGCATTTCTCACAACAACACTTGCGAAAGATTTAAAAGCTTCTAAATTAGGTGCAGCTCACGCGCGAAAAGGTGCCTGGTAAGCAGGGCGATACTTACTTAAAATGACAGAGTTGTTTATGAAGGGGGTGTCTCCCTCGCTTCAAGGTGGCATGCAAGAGGAACAGTTTATGATCCACACACTGGGTTATTTAGCCTCAAACAGTGTGCATGATGTTGGGTGACAATCAGCGCACATAACTCACATCAGGCTTTTAAGTGATCTCCCACTATATAACATCACCCCTTGAATACTGATTGCCTTCTTATCGCGCCATTTATCTGATGCAAACCTCTGCTCTGCTGATGGTTCGGCAAAAAAAAAAAAAATAATAAAAACGGTTGCGGTGTCAGGTGTTAAACAATCCTTTGAGGGGAAGAACAGAAATGTATTCGCAATAACCCCCTTTCACACTGTTGCAGCAGTTTTTTACGGCCAGGACAACTGCCCTTGGAGCCATTAAAAATTTAATCCAGCCGGCGTGCGCGCGTATAACATATCACCCATTATAACGGCAAGTGTCTGAGCCAGACAGGAAAGCTGGCAAAAAAAGTGAAAAGAAAACAGAGAGGATGAGGTCATTTTTCACCCTGTAACAAATCCCAAAGCATCGCCGGCTTCATCACTCGTTTCCTCGCAGGCGGATACTTTTTTTTTTTTTTTTTTTTAAGAGAATGCCAGCGTTTGTGTTTCGGGAACAGGGAATGACTTTGCTAAATTTTCTAATGAGCTAACAGATCATCAGTCACCCCCTGTACTTACTGAGCGATGGCAATAAAGTGTGATATGAGTTTGGATTGCGCTGTCTGTCGGTGTCACCTGAAGGACGGGCAACGCTCATCAGTTAATCCCCCTCCGGACAAAAAAGACAGGGGGGTTGTAAAGCAGGTTTACAAGCATGTTTGTAAAATCGCCTGTATTAAACCTGGTAAATCTGTCTCCCGCTGCGACAATGGCAATAAAACAGTATAGTTTACCATAGAGCCTCAAGGTTGCGTGACGCTCTAAACCCCAAATATGCACGGTATTCAAAAGTAACAATGATAGCAGTCAAAGCAGCTGCCGTTTGCGGAAGTGACAAAGTCATTGTGAGATGATTACATTCCGCCAAGAACTCGAACCCGCTTTCCCAGCGATGGAAGCCACTCCGCTGTCTTTCTCGCGACCGTCACTCGATCCCGCGCAAAGAAAAGGAAAAAAAAAAACATGAACCGGGCCTCCCGAATGTGAGCGGGACGATCCGGACATTACGCCTCCAACGCGACGCACCGAAATGACCTACCGGCATCGACAAGAGAAAAAAAAAGGACGGCGTAATGCATCTTGGAAATTCCACCGGGGAGCAATAAAAACACCAATTTCCGTGATGAATAAAAGCGTTTCTCTTTTTTTTTGTTGGTGGTCCCAAACAGAGGGAAGCATGGCCAAAAGGGTTGCCACAGTGTAATCTACCTTTGGGCGTTTGGTACATTAATTCCATTTTCATATTCAGCGTCCCCCCACCACCACCACCACCCTCTTCCCCAACCCCCACCACCCCTCACGCTTTAGCCCTCTGAGCAGGAGGCACCGAGGAGGCCCGGGCAACTCCGAGGCCTGGGAATACCCCAGAGCCTGCACGCCAGCGCTACATAATTCCGGCCCGCCTCATTATTTAGCATGTCACCAACTATTTTACATGTTAAAGCCCTGGCATCGCCATCTAATTTATTACAAGGATATAGAATGGGCGAGGCTGGAATGGGGTCACTTGCTTTCACACGGCGAAGGGAAATAAATTCGCACAAAGTCAGTCAAGTCAAGGTGAAAACCTATGTCAGCAAGATGCATTTTTTGGTCTTTTTTTTTGGAACAAGAGTATTTTTTTTTAAAGCAGCAAGACTTTTTCCTTCTGGATCCGTCAATGTTGCCTCGGCGCCTCAGTTCACCAAGAGTGTTTAACTACTTTAATCTTTACTTTCATGCGGGGGGGGGGAACTCAGGTTCCTTGTTGGAAGAAGGGGGAGAAAAAAAAAGGCAGAGCAGAGTCCTGCCAAGAGTTGAATTGGCTTTGATGAGATTCAGCTGTAATTATTTCTCAGCAATAACAATAAGGACAACAACAACAGAAGACTTAATCCGCCAGTGAGAGGGCCTGATTCCGCTTCCTGGTGACAGTGATTAGGCCTAATCTAGGGGTTTTGGTGTGTTCATTGGAGAAATGCGATTTTTAATGGCAGCGTGTTTTTGTTGTTTCGTGAGTTTTATTTTTTGCACTAAATATATACAGTTACAGCACACTGTGAAGTGCAATCCACATCTTTAGTGGTATTAACATTCAGCAAAAAGGGGCGTAGGGCTGCAGCTAAAGATTATTTTCATTACTTTCCAAGCTGCAATCGATTGAACATATTAAACGGTCCAAAAGCCAAATCTGAAAATATTCACCTTTGAGAACCTGGGATCAGATCAGTTTCACTTTAACATGACTTAACGAGTATTAAAGTCAATCATTTTCTTTTGATCGACTAACTAATCGTTTATGCTCTAAGAGTAAGTTGTACCTCCTCTGGTTGCCGTTAGGTTTGTTTTTGCCTTTCATAATCTAATTCATCACTAGAGCTACAACTATCTTTTCATCAGTGGTGGAAAGTAACTTAAGTACATTTACAAGTCCTGTTTTGAAGTACTTGTACTTTACTTGAGTCGTAGCAAGGTTACTGGGTAAAAACAGTAGCGTCTGCAAGTCGTGCAGCAGCTTTAAAGCCCTGGTGAACGGTGCGTTATGAATCACAGAAGCAGAGTGACCAGAGGAAAGCAAAAAACAGAGTCAATACGGATGAAGCACATGCTATCTGGACTCATATAAAGGAATTACATGGCATCAAAACACACGCGGAAATGGCGACTTTTCTCCTTGATTGGTAACTTAAGCTAACTCGCTTGCTAACATAGCTAGCATTACCTGTTGTTTAAATTCCTCTTCAGCGTTTCTTGTTTTCATTATGTGACAGAAATCAGAGAGAATCCGAAGCAGCAAGATGAAAAGAATGAATGATAGCAGGCTAGCGATAGCTGGCTGTCATAGAGAGGCTTCTAATTGATAATGTATAGCAGAGATGATTTTAAATACTGTTTTAACCTGTTAAACTCCAAGGTCCCCCAATTGGGGACCCAGAGACTCCCCACAGCAAAAGACAACACTGTTTTAATTATGTAGCACTAATAAGTCATTTTTACACACATCAATCAGAACTCAAACACCAAGAATATTAATTATTAAATATCAAAATCCAAATAGCATCAGAAAGTCAACCCACTCTCCACAATTCCATTGCTACCTCTTTGCTACTTCATGGTGCACAAACAAATAGCATCTCATGAAAGCTACGACCACAGCGAGTTCAGCAGCATCACTATTATTTCTCTAGAACAAAAACTCAGTGCACCAGCAGCCAAAGTATATAAAGGTAAATAACCACCTATTTACAGCGACTAGTAGAAATTATCTCTTACCTTTGCAATTTTCTGATGAAAAGTTGTACTTGAGAGCAAAAATGCAGTGTTAAGTCATTTTGTTTGTTTACTGCTTATGTCAACTTCTGACCTCTCTTACCTAAAACCTAAAAAATCAGGCTAGAGCTTAAGAGGCTCCAATGTATTGAGTTGAAATTTGTAGTTACCCTGTATGATTCATCACTTGACATAGTGCAGGCTGATCACTTCACGCAGTTGACAAGAATCATGGCAACCTGACCGCAACTATGATTATAGATCTTAAATGTCTGTATTCTACCTATTTGTAATTGAGTGTCTTTAGATCACAGTGTTGGAGTACCTTAGTACTTTGTCCACCACTGTTTTTCATTATTAATCTAGTGAATATATTAGAGGTTTTCCTGTAAAATCTCATTGTGAGTCATGAATTTACCAGAATCCAAAGGGCTATTTTCAAGCAACTTGTTAGACCATCAGTCCAAAACCCTAAATAAAGAACATCCTTGAATTCTTGCCATTTTGGCATTAAAAAATACAGTTTTCAGACAATCCACTAATCAATTAACTGTACAAATGTTTCAGCTTGCTCAAGAGGATGCTTATTCCCTTTTGGTTGCTTTTCAAATAATTTATCTCAGATACTATATCATTCATCCCATTTGGAAAGAAAAAGCCCAATTGAACATGCAAAATAGACTCACATGCCAACATCATTAATTTTAAATAAGAGTTTTAATATTTAGTACTTTTACGTTTAAGTAAAAGTCCTTTCACTTCAGTGGCAACATGAATTTTGGATTTTTTCTTGTTATTGAGACAATATTTCTACTTAAGTAAAGTATCTGAGTACTTTGTAGAGCACTGCTTTTTAATCTATTGAATATTGTAGATGTTTGTCCTGCAAAATCTCATCCTAAGTTAAATTTACAAGAATTCAAAGTGGTATCTTGTCAGACCAGCAGTCCAAAACTCTAAATTAAGAAAATCCTTGAATTCCATTTTGGCTTTAAAAACATCCTTCCACTAATCATTTAATTACTCAATTGTTTTGGCTGCTTATTACCTTCTAGTTTCTTTTCACCCAGTTTTTTGCCTTAGATACTATATCATTCATCTCATTTTGGAGGAAAAAACCTGAATGGACATTCAAAAATAGACTCTCATATGAAACTACACTAGAAAATCAATCATTTTAAGTCAGAGCTTGAATAATGAGTACTTTTAATTTTAAATACATTTTGCTGATCAGGTGTTTATTTAAGTGGCATCTTGAATTTGGGACTTTTACTTGTAATTGAGTATCTTTAGATGACAGTATTTTTACTTTTAAGTAAAGTATCTGAATACTTTGTCCACCACTGCATTTTTAATGTATCGAATATTGTAGATGTTTGTCTTGCAAAATCTCATCATAAGTTATATATTTACCAGAATTCAAAGGGGTATATTGTCAGACCAACAGTCCATCCATCCGTCCATCCATTTTCTATACCTATTTATTCCTCACTAGGATCACAGGGGTCTGCTGGAGGCATTCCCAGTGTACATCAGGCAGGGATACACCCCAGACAGGTCACCAGTCTAGTGTGACCTGTCTGGGGTGTATCACACACACACCTACAGGCAATTTAGAGGCTCTAACTAACCTGAGCATGTTTTTGGCCAGAGAACTTGGAGAAAACAGACCAACAGTTGAAAACCCAAAATTAAGAAAATCCTTGAATTTTTGCCATTTTGACTCACTTAAATGGTTTTCAGACAACCCACTAATCAATTATTTGCCCAATTGTTTCAGCTGCTTATTGCCTTCTGGCTGCTTTTCAACTTGTTTTTCCCTTAGCTAATATATCATTCATCTTGTTTTTTAGGTGGGAAAAAGCCTGGACATTCAGAAATAGACTCACATGTCAAACTGCACTAGAAAATCACTTATTTTAAGTCAGAGTTTTGATTGACCATCTTGGAAATTACTTGTTTCAAAACAATGTAGAAGTAAAGGGCCGCCAGGCGCTGGTTGATGTGGTGATCATTTTCTTTCACTATACAGCACCAGCCTTCAGTCCCCCCCCCAAAAAAACCAACTGAGAACCAAAGAGGATGGAGTGGAAGTGGGAGAAGGGGAGAAGGAGAAAGGCCAGATGTCAGGGCGCTCCAGGAAGAGGATTGCTAAGCGGTGTGAACATTTTTCAAAAATGATGTTTTGTGCCTCAAACATCTTGCTTACAGCAGCAGGGTCTGATCCAAGCATTATGTGCGAATACATCAGTAGCCCTGGACCCCCCTCTCCGCAGGCACACACACACAACACACACACACAACACACAAGAGGCGTGCACGCACACACAATCACACACACACACACAGATTTCCTAGTAACTGAAGCTCACTCCCCTCCTCCCATCCCCCTGCCTCCCTTCTTCTTCTTCTACAGAAGTAAATTATCAAAACTGTGTTTGAAAGTGAATGAAGGGTGACTCGCTCTCTCTCTCCCTTTCTCTCGCTCTCTCTCCCCTTCCCGCTTTGACATCTCAGTTTTTTTTTTTTTTCCCTTACTTGCCACCGTTTCTGGGCTAGGTGATAACTGCCGGTAATAGGATTAACATTGATTTCTTTTTGCAAGAACAGAGATGTGCCAGTTCCAGCTATTTATTGAACTGCCAGCTTTGAACTATGAAAACTGACTGCAGGAAAAGACCTAATGCAGCATTTTAAAGAAAAGAAAAGCCTCTGTGCAATTCTTTCTCTTCTCTTTTTTTTGTTATTTCTTCCTCCTCTGTCTTCTCCTTCTTTTTGTTGTTGCAGGATAAAAGAGAAAATCGGGTGCCTCTGTTCTAAGCTCTGGTAATGACGTTATGCTTTCTTGTTGTTGTTGTTTTTTTTTTAAACCTCAACCAGTCAATATATTTATGATTTGATCTATAATTTGTAAGTGTGTTTGACTTCTCTTTCACCTTGAAATAAAGATCCATACATGGATTTCCTTTGTCGAGGTACTGTACCATGGGTCCAAAGCGTTTCTGTTAAGCCCTGATATATTAAAAAACAAAAATGTGCAGACGGAATTGTTGTCAATAATAGGCCACGTCCTTCAAGTAAGTTAATAAGATTAGCACAAAATTGACTAAAGTTCGTTAATATTTTATTTTTGTAGGTCTTTACCTGAATACATTAAGGTTATGAAAAATGATTAGTTTGTGGTGGTATAGATTATATCAAGATGAATCATACCATCTAATGAAACTGCACTAATTGAGTCTGATTCTCGTAATTAGGTCTGAATGGGTTCATTGATTAGTTCATCAGGTCTATTGATGACACCACTTCAGCAGCTAAATCCAGACAAGTAGTGGCTATTTTCTAATTAGTGCCACCAGTGTCATTATACTGTATGTAGTCACTGTGTTATAAACTAATTGTCTAGCTTTTAACAAAGAAGTGCGTTAATGATTGCGTTTAAGAGTAATTTGTAACATTTTGGGGTTGATGTATGAGGAAAGTGCTTTTATTAGTTCGTTAAGTTAATGCTTTTGTCAATTTTATGATCTTATAATGCAGACCACTTTTGGGGGGGAAATGTGTTAATCGTTTAGATAAAACTCTAACGAACTGACCGGAACGAACAATTATATTCATTATCCATTAAATTCCCCTCATTATATTTTTGACTGTTTTTTTCCACAGAATGTCAGAAAATAGTAATAAACATTTTGAGTTTCCCACAATCCACATATCATATTGAAATATTTAGTAACAAACAAAAAACCTCAGAAATTGAGTCAGTCAGTGCTTCATTAATGAAAAAAATTAAGCGAATAATTGACCAACAAAATAAATGCACATTCCACAACTAATCTATTAAGCGACTAATCTCTACATTAAAGACAATGGTTTTGCAAAGTCATCATTATTGCAATCCAAAAAATATTTCAACAACTAATACCATGATAAAACATGTATCATTTATGACCCTTTGATTCCACTATAAACATTGAAAAGATAAAGCTCAGATAATTGTTTGGTTTTTATTATTATTATTATTATTGCAAAACACCAGCATCAGTTAATTATGGTAAATTTGGAAAATGACAATAACTCATAATAAAAATTTAATTAACAGACAATTTGGGGGGGAAAAGGACTTGCTATTAAAACAGTCTATTTACACACGTGGACTTGTGGAAAGCATAAAGCTGATGCAGGGCACAAGAAAGAGATTGAGTGAGGTGGTGTGCTGCGTTGTGTTGTGCTGCACTGTGTGTGTCGTGCATGACAGCAGCACCCCCTCACACGTCTCTTACTATCAGCTCAGCTGAAACAAGAAACAACTACCACTGTCACTACAAATGCACCCCCCATTCCAAACCAGACGCCTGTCAGCCAGCTAATGTCCCCTGACAAAACACGCTGCGAATTAGAATAGCCACAAAAAAAAGTGTGTATGTCTGTGTGTGTGTGTGTGTGTGTGTGTGTGTGTGTGTGTGTGTGTGTGTGTGTGTGTGTGTGTGTGTGTGTGTGTGTGAGGGAGAGGCGTGGAGGGAGGGAAAAGAGAACCGGAGAGAGTGAGGGAAAGAACTCATCTGTGTCACAGCCTATCCCCTCGGGCAATCAAGGAAAATAAAAAAAAAAAAAAACACAGTCATTAGCAACTGGTGGTGCTTGCTCCAGCAAATCGCCGTTTGAGTGAAGATTTATGCAGACTCCTGACTGGAAATGATTTATTTATTTTAGCAGAGGCTGTGAGATCATTAACCTCCGCTGTGTCTCTGGGGAACGACATCTGCGGCCCCCCACACCGCTCAGACAAAAGGCCCCACGCGTCCCCTGGCTTCAAGGCTCATGAGGAGGCGGAGGGAGGAGGGGGAGGAGTAAAGAGGGAGGGGGAGGAGGAGGGGGAGGATGCTGAGGAGCCTGTCTGTGGGGCCGGAGGGAGATGAGGCCCCTGGTGTGTACAAACCGGATGGTTTGGCAATGATCGGGCCTCACTTGTTGACATTTTGCTTTCATTTCATGCTTTCATTATTGCACATGGATCTGATCATTTCAGGTAAATTTAACATGTCCATAAACAAAAAAGGAGGATTGATTTGATTCTTCACTACTATTTTTCCTTGCAATTTTAGTACATGCATTTTCCTCCCTAACTTACAAGCTTCATACCATTTTAGGGTTTTAGCTGGTGAAATATTAGGTTTTATACTCACTATATTGACCAATGGTAAAACATTGTAGTCAGAATTCATACAAATTCCCATTCATGACCCATTTGACCCATTGATGCAATAGAAATATAAAACACTATTATAAGAATGACACATGGTTAGAATTTCCTTCATATACATCACCACTGTCAAACTCACCTGAGGTCACCTGCAACAAGCAAAAATATACATACAGAGATATATACTGCAATAGTAGAACATTTAAATTTATGAATAAATACATATGTATTAATTATGATCATTCCATCTGTTAATTAAGACGTTTTATTTACTTCTGTTTGTAGAGACCTGAGGATCTCGTCATGTGACCTTTCACACTAGTCAAATAATGTCAATAGAGTATAGTCATAATGATAATCTTTTTTTTTCCATTTCATTTTTTTCATTTAAAAGTTGAATTTCTTGCTCAAATTAAGACTTCAAGAAGAACCAAAAAAACATGCAGTTACTGCTGGGAATAAATAATTAATATTCAAAAGAAATACAATTTAATTTGATGAAAAATCTGTATTATATATCCCTATTGCTTGTTTTAACTCTATACTTTGCATTTAATTTCTTACTATACCAAAAAAAATACATTTAAGTTATATATATATATATAAATAAATGTTTTTTTCATTTATATATTATTTTAATCTATTCTATTAATGCAGGAATTTTTCACATCTATTTTCAAGGGAAAAAACCTTCATCATATTCATACAGCTTTTACCTGCAGTTAAGTGCCTTGCTAAAGGGCACCTCAGTGGTGATGATGAGGGAGGGGCATTTTCCCCCACTCAGAATTATCCAGAAGTACTCCAGTATAGTGATTCATACAGAGTAACTTTTGGATTTCCGAGGTCGCTACCAGTTGCTGTGACATTTGACAGTCTGGTCTGGTTTTACCTTGACCTAAACTGGATCCATGAAAGGAAAACAGCTAATGCTACATAGACTCCCTCCATTCTATAAGAGAAGATGAACAGAACACCTGAGCGTGCAAGAACTCAGCTGCTTATGACTCAGCTGTTGTATAACAGGAACAAAATACCAGTAGATATCATTGCTAACATAAAGAAACTAGACTGACCAGCTTTTTGTGTGGATTAGATTTTATGTTATGTGAAGGAACAAAAAACACTTAGTCATGTTTAGGATAGAGATGTGGATCAAAATGATCATTTTGTCGGACGAGCACTATTATGAAAATGCATTTTTTCAGTGCTTGTGTGGAAATATTTAGGTCTCTGGTGTTCCTGCTAACACATAAACTGTGAAATCAAACCACTCACTCATTCTGTTGTGGTCTGGCCTCCTCTGTAGTGCTACTGAACACAAGCTGTTTAGAAATGGCTCCCGTTGTGATGTCACAAAGGGTGGAAGTTAATAGTAACCCTCCTTCTGGAGTGTTACTACTTGTCTCTCTCGTGTCTCTACTTTTTTTTCCCAGCTCTCTGGCGGACACGACATTTCTGACAGAAATAGGCCAATCAGAACAGAGTGAGTGTTTCAGTAGGGAGGGGATGGGTTTTTCAGTGAGTGAGAGTGTGAGAAGGCAGCCTGCATTGCTACTACGGGTGTAACTAGGTGCTTTTGGAACATATAAGCAGCTAATTATTATAAATAGTTGGTAGAAAAGGTGACACAAACATAAATTGAACAAAAGTCTCCCCCAGTGAAATCTGCTGAAAACTGTAAAGATCCACCCAACATGCCACCTCTAAATAAGGAAAATTGTCAGTTCATATATACGCACCACTTCTCCAGTTTATAATTGCTCTGGGCCTCCAAATGGTATCTGTCACTCAAACGTAACCGTATGTTGTTTTTTGAGTGACTGACATTACAGTACGACCATGGACTGTATAAATAATGGACGTAGAAATGATCCGCTGGTTCGTGAACTCCTGTTTTAAATTGACAGTTTTTTGGAGCCAGAATTGACCATATTTGGACGATGAAGCCAGGGAGTAAACAGCTGGCAGCTAGCCAAGTGGCCACGCCCTTGATTACGCAAGAGTTTAAGCCTTAATACAATTTTGAGAAACTGCAGTTATTGGCACTTCTGCATTGCCTTCATTTTTCAGACCTGAAGGTTGACCCATTGTTTCCTTTTTATTGGAAAAAAGACCAATACAGGACCAATACACACACAATACAGATTACAAACAGGTTACGTATAGTTGTTTTTGTTTTGTTTTTTATATATTTATTTATTTATTAACACTAATATTATTTCATTTAGATGGTGTGATATAAAAAGTGAGGAGAAGGACTATTCAAATTTCAGCTTTCCCTCTAATGCATATCACGCAAAACTGACACTTATGGAAAAACCAAATGAAATTAAATCTCACTTACATTAAGACAGCATTAATGATCAAATTAGATGATCCAATGCATATTTTTGCATGCTTTAATTTGACAGAAGTTGGAGAACATGGCCTTGATATTGAAAACGTTGCAGATCAGTTGGTCTCCAGGTGCCACTGCAGTCCCAGTGCTTCATGTACGTCAATACACTGTTAATGACATCTACCACTATATTCATGTCCATCTAATTAGAAAAGTTGAGGAGGTCCTGTACAACTCCAAACTGATTCCTAGTGGCAGGAGAAATTAAAAGGGCGAAGCGAATGACAGTATAAATCTGAAATTAATCAGGACTTGAACTGAACGGGGGGCAACGTGTGGTCTCACCCGCGCCTTTTTAAGTATGTGTAATTGAACACTTATGGCAATCTCAAAGCTGTGGCAAAGAGCATCTGCATTAACCCACCGCACCTGGAGTGGAGGAGGCCCGATTAATTAAATAATTTCCCCCCGTTCCCGTCCCTAAGTGCTAGGATCCTTTAATTTCATTTGATTTCACGAGTTTGAATGATCGGAATCAGCATTTCATTGGCAAACAGTATGGAAATGGGTATTGAAGACAAGTGGGAGGGAGGTGTAGATTTGTCAGTCCACTGGAAGTGATGACTGTGCTCCAACCTTATCAAGCAAACACTTGAGAGCACAACAAATCAAGATTTTTATTGGGGGTAATAAACTTGAGCATCCAATTGGAGATGAAGAGTACAAATTTATGAGAAATGTTAACGGTGGCATAATTTCCTCCCCAGATGGAAAGATTTTATTAAAGATTATATTAACATCTTAATATGTAATTTAAACAAATATTTAATCCTCTGGACCATAAATATGCCAGTCATAGAAACAATCCCGGTGCATCTTTATAATTAATGTCCACAAAAATCAACACAAAAGTGTTGATTTCACTGCAGAAAACCCTCTGTTAACTCGGAGAAAACCCTGAAATAAGAAGAAAGTCTTACACAAAAAAAACACATCCACTTGTTTTTGTGGTGACTGTTTCTAAAAAGAGCTGCATGCACCAACAAAAAATATGGGAAAAAATGGAAGCATGTTTCACATTCAAACAACAGCACAGTTTTCTAATTTAATAAATGAAGTTGGGAAATATGCAGAATAAGTTGGGGGGGAGGGGGTTAGAGGGGGAGAATAATTTGGCAAGGTGGAAAACAATATGGTATGGTGAGGGCAGAGGGGGGTGGGGGGCTGGGGGGGGGATCGGGGATAAACAAACAAACCTTGAAATCAGCCTGGGGAGCAGCGAGGTCTGCGGTCGGGTGCAGACAGCCCTGTTTGAGAGGGGGGCTTGCCAAGTACCGACCCTGAACTGCGGCACTCTGGTGCTGCCTGGCTGCACTAAGCAGTGGCTGCCAGCACTTGCTGATTTATCAAGGGGGCAACGCCAGCCGCCACCTCGCTCTCCCCCGTGCCCTCCCTTTATAAAGAGCCTCCCTGACGGCTCTGATAGTGCAATCAGGGCTACGGCAGAGCCAAGGCAATTTCTCCTTCACTCTTTGATAACCCCGTGCCTTATTGAAAGCCAATAGCAATGGCAGCAACAACAACTCAATTGGAAAGAGTTGCCGCATTTTGAAGGGGGGAAAAAGGTTACGCCTTGACAAAATGAGGGGGGAGTAAGGGGATGTCTGTCTCACTTTTTATGTGAAAGACTCATTGTCCTCCAACAGGTGGCACGATTCCTAAGTGACCACTGTCCCTCAGCAAGCTTGTCACAGGAACTGTCAAATGTTTTGACAGTGTGGCTGAGTTTAGATAGGACTTTTTTTTTTGTTCATGTGAAGTCATGCTAGCAGCTCTGCGAGGCTGCGGATCAAAGCTAAAATGCTAATGTCTGCATGGTAACATGCTCCCAATAACAATCCTACCACACAGGTATAAAATTTAACATGTTCACCATATGTTTACTTGAACGTTTGCTAGTACTAAACAAAGGGCAGCTGAGGCTAATGGGAAAGTCATTAGTTCTGCAGGTATTTTAGAATAAACCAGTGTATTGGATATTTTTTTACATCAGGATCACATTAAATGAAAAGTTTATTGGAGTTATTACAATTCAGCCAGAGGTATGTAGTTGTAAAAACAGCACCACGACAACTTTGATCCTGATACGGTGCTAAATGAAAAGTCAGGTGATCACCAAATTCAGTGTATTTCATCATACAGGGAAAGTGAATGTCTGTGCAAAATGTTTGCCATTCCATCCGAAATGTTGAAATATTTTAGTCTGGGCCAAAGTGGTGGACAGGCCAAACCACCAACATTGAAATCCATGAAGCCGTTGCACTAGCACGCTGAAAAGGTAAAGTTTTCACTGGACCCCTCAGATATGAGCTTTAGCAAAAAGAGCCCATTCAAAATGGGCCTGTTTTGAATGGGCCAGTTGCTCGGTTTTCTAGCTTTCCAAACATATGTTCTGTTGGATGATGATATTGTCTTCAAGTGCTGCTCAAATTGTATTTTAGACAAATAAATCAGGCTTTTTTTCTGGTAGTGGTACAGCCAGAGGGAGGGCCAAAATAGGCTAAGCAAATAAGAAAAAGTCAGGGTCAGAGGCTGAGTTTCCATCTACTAGCAAATTTTAAGCAAACTTTTGAAATCTCGCAAAACTGAAAATGCTAGGTAGGTGTCGACTCCATCAACTGTTTTGGAGCAAATAAACTAAATACAAAGCTTAGCTTTGTCAGGAGACGACAATGGTGAAGTTATACATGGCTGTAATAAACAGAAAAAGTAGAAGCTGTTGGGCCCAGAAACAAAACCAGTCATCTGCAAGTTAAACATTTGCTACCTCAGAACTTATTCCGCAATCTCTGTCTTTAGCTAAATTAAGCATTTTTTTTTAATTCTGCCATTTCTGACAACCTTTCCCAATGCAATTCTTTAGAATGTGCATTGTCCATGTCCATTGCAGTTACTTATAATGCAAATAGGCAAATGAAAATGTATTTCTTGTCATTATTTTTTGGTGTATTACTTACAAAAGGTGTGTGCCCCAGGATAGGCTGGCGACCTGTCTGGGGTCCTGCCTCTAGCTCGCAGTACGCTGGGATTGACTCCAGCAGACCCCTGTGATCCTAGTGAGGAATAAGCAGCTGTAGAAAATGGATGGAAAGTAATGGATGGATGCTTATAAAAGTGAATGTAATTTTTTGCCCTTACCATAAATGCTGGATGACATAACTGTTCTCTTCTGAAAACTCAAAAAACCAAGTTTGGGGGAAGGTATTTCTTGAAATTGAGTTGACTGAGTTGAAAACAAAAAAAAAGAATCTCTTTGTAAAAACCTTTTACTCTGAACATTTTCTCTTTCACACATGTATCAATATATCCATACAACACATTCATACATTATGGCTTCATAGAAACAGGCTTTCATTACATACGAAAGTAAAAGGGTGGTGGAAGGAAAACAGATGGCTGAGAGGTCGGATCTTCATAGTAAGCACAGGTCTCAGAACAAAGGGAATTTGTGAAGGTTTTGATGATTCAAAGGCTGAAGCAGTTTCAAGAGATAAAGAGACAGAGGACAAATTGTTGCCTTACAGCAGATACACAGAGCAGGAGTTGTCAGAGAGTCAATAAGTTCAAAATGATTTCGAAACTCCATAATATGAAGGTGTTTTAGAGGTTTCAAAGGATAAAAGCACCATGGCATCAACACGTTACAAAGGCCAAACAAGGTTACAGAGTGTGAAGAGCTTGCAGAGGATGAGCTTTAGAGGATTGTGGAAGAAATGTAGCATTTTATGTTGTTGAGGCATTACTGAGAGTACAGTGCAACAATTTGGCCTTTCTCTGAGGTGTCATGTTATGTTATACGTGTTGTTGGAATTGCTTGATACCAATTACTGTATGTCACTTTTGTATTAGAGATCAAGGCTTCTGTCGAGAGAAAGGGAAATTGTGGGCCACACAGTTGTACAAAAGGCTGGATTGAAGAAAGAAATAAAATATATATTTATTTGATAATAATAGATCATCTTCAAGGCCAAGTAGTCAGGTGCTTAAATTTTATATGTTCAACTGTGAATGAAGCAGTAGTCTTCTTATTCTGGCCTGAGCTTGAAGGACAGCCTGCAGAGTTTTTACGCATGAACATATCCAAAAATGTTGGAAAAAATATTATTATTATTGTTGAGATTATTTAAGATTTACATTTCCTGTCTTTTATTGTGCCAACATGATTTCAAATGCCCAATCTTCATTTGTGTACAGTTTCCAAGGTTGACATGGCGTAACAACTTCAGGTTTAGGGTAAAGATCTCATCTCATCTTCTATACCTGCTTATTCCTCATTAGGGTCGCAGGGGTCTGCTGGAGCCAATCCCAGCGCATTACGGCGAGAGGCAGGGATACACCCCAGATGGTCGCCAGCCAATCGTGGGGGAAACACACCATTCATTCACACATTCACATGTACAGGCAATTTAGAGTCTCCAATTAACCTGAGCATGTTTTTGGACTGTGGGAGGAAGCTGGAGTACCTGGTGAAAACCCACGCAGACACGCAAACTCCACACAGAAAGGTCCCAGACCCAGGACCAAGGAGGTCTTGAACCTGTGACCTTCTTGCTGTGAGGCAACCTGGGCCACTGTGTCACCCTAGGGTAAAGATAATTGATGAAAAGTGTGTGATATGGACAACAGAGGCTGTGATTAGGTCCCATCTCCAACAATTAGATAGATTGTAGGTTGGTTTTTCCAACCACAATGATCGTTTCATAGCTATATGCGTCTTGTCACATTTTAGTTGCCTATTAGCTGTCCAACTGATCAACTGATTGGGTGTCGGATCAGAAAATATATATAATATGGGTTATCAGGTTATCAAAACCCAAACAGTTATGGTACAGGCAAAATTAGTAGAAGATTTGGTCTGGAATTTGTTTCCATCAGAACTGAACATCATAATACACACGTGCAAAACTGCAGTGACGTATTTCTCTACACAATGTTCCTTCCATGGCTCATCCTGTGACATAAATGTCCTTCTACAGATAATATAACACTAACTCCCCCAAACCTATGTTTCACATACTGCTGTGAAGTGGAAATATTCTCCAAAGATCTACTGGATTTCAGTAAAATCTAGTCCCTGAAAGTCTAGTTGATGATTGAAGATTTTAATATGTCATGTTAGTTACTATAATACACCATAGAGTCAGTGAAGTCAACCCCTGCTGCCTACTAGACAGAATTCAGGTTTAAGTAACTTCCACATTGGCTTCACTTTTCAGACACTGAGCTACATGCTTGGTTACTACACGCTAGTTTTACCTCCATTATTTCCTTTATTTTATAGTGCCCATCTTATAGCTAAATGTAGCAGCAATCTGGCTTGATTTTGAATTTCTCCAAATTAAGTAGACCAGCCTCTGAGAGGAGCCACAAACTTCTCTATCATTACACAACCGAGAAAACCTGCTAATCCTGTTAGCTTGCTAGCTGTGAATGGCTGGACCAAAAAAACATTTAATCATTCTTGTTACAATGTTGTTACTGGTCGTTAAAACAAAATAGAGTAATGTGCTATGGTTATAGAGTTATCGACAAAATGCTATCTGCTAATATCCAACAGTAGCAGCTGTACAGCAAATGAGAGGATGTTTGTTCATACAAATATTTTTAAATTAAGTGTAATTCTAATTTACAAATTTATTTATATTTTGATGGAATGAAGCCCAACAACCAATATTTTAAAAACTACATTTCACTCAACTAATTAATTTGTGAAGTCAGTTAAGACTGAAATGTCAAATATATAGAATTATTGATTTATTTTCAAATGAGATATTACATGATATTGATATATTATATATTATGTTATATTATGCTTATCCTTGTTAGCTATCATCTACTTGTACATGTACTAAGAGTTCTATTAATCCAGGGGTGGCCAACCCTGGTCCTGGGGAGCCACTGTGGGTGCAGGTTTTTGTTCCAACCAAGCAGGAACACACCCGATTCTACTAATGAAGCCTTGCTATGGAACTTCATTCGTAGGAATCCGGTGTGTTCCTGCTTAGTTGTAACAAAAACCTGCACCTTCAATGAGTCTCCAGGACCAGGGTTGGCCACCCCTGTATTAATCTTTCCTAAATTGCTGTGAGAGCAGGAGAGAACCTCACTGGTTTGTTCAGTGAGGTGTGAAAGGAAAGGGGGGGTTCTTAAAAAAAAAACAAAAAAAACGCTTTGAAAATAAAGATTACTAATAATGTAGAACAGATGTGATGTGGTTGGAGGTGGAGGGAAGCTCATGTGCTAGATCACTCCTTATCAGATTACAGAATTACTCAAAAAGGGAAATGTTTATGGGGACAAGACTGATTTGTAATGATACATTTGAAGTGATGATAAACAGATGCAGTAGTGATGGAAAAGCTAAAAAGTGTATCCACTTCTCAGATAAGTCAATTAAGAGACATATTTTATAATATTACAATTGTGTTATATCAATCATGTATTCAATTAACCCTTTACACACTAATTACATATGCCTTGCACAGACTTCATGTTTCTATAGCGCTTTTCAATACAAAATAAGGGTTTGAAAAAATGTACCAAATAAAGGGCATCTGAGATGATGAAACATCACATCACAGGAACATAGAAAGTTACATGGAAAGTGAGTACGGTTTTCAGGTTTTTTGGCCTGAATGGATCTGGTGTAGAGCTTGGCTCTGCCTCACTGGGTCCTGGGCTAAAGCACTGATCCTCAGTTATTTCCACATCTCTCTGAACTTGGATGTCCTGTGGTGGAGCAGCCGTTATGCTGGTTTGATCAACTTCAGGGGGCCTCAAGGTCAGAGCACAATGCAACTCTGAGGTGGAAATCCTAGGTGTTATCAGCGTGACCTTCAAGACTGCTGATACTACTGATTCCACAAATACTTCAATCCTTTGCTCCGTACACAGTGTCACTGTGTAGTAGCTTTATTCCATAGGAATTCTGTGGAACAAGAGAATGTTGTCATGACTAATGCAATTAGCCTTTTTTCCAGTCCCACTCTGCAGGTTCCATTGGATTACAATGTCTTTGAAAATGCAAATAGATGAGAACTGTTAAAGCTCTAGTGTGTAAGATTTAGCAACGTCTAGCAAACAGACTTGGCA
This sequence comes from Lepturacanthus savala, assembly GCA_030544235.1. Taxonomy (NCBI): domain Eukaryota; kingdom Metazoa; phylum Chordata; class Actinopteri; order Scombriformes; family Trichiuridae; genus Lepturacanthus; species Lepturacanthus savala. The sequence continues at coordinate 9,613,002 of CM060481.1, forward strand.
GTAATCGAATACCCCCTTAGGGTACTATGCCACCAGAAAGTACACACTGTACCTTTATTACAGTTTTATGATTGCTGATCTACCACTAGGGGTTTTGCCTTTACAGAGGCCCTATTTTATCATTTTACCAATGCTCTTTTTAAACAATTAGCTGCAATCATAGTACAGTAATACAGTCAGCCTTCTCACACACTCGCTCAGAAAAATTCAGTTTCGCCCCTCCCCTCGTTACAGAAATGCCCTCTGCATTGTGATTGGTCGAGCACCATCCGAAATGTCACACCCCTCAGGGAAATAAAAATCATGTACAAGAAGTTTGAAACAATAGATGGATCCAGTGGCATTTATTATTAACTTCTGCTCCTGCTGTGACATCACAACAGGAACAATGACGTGCGTTCAGCCAGGTTTCAGCAGCACTACAGAAGAGGCCAGAATGAGCGGGTAATTTCACATGGAACACCGAAATATTTACACACAAACACTGAAGTGTTTGTTTTTGTTTGTTTTTTATAATAGGATGCCTTTAATATTTAATATTATCTAAATTTAGTAATTTATTTAATTTCCAGGTTTCAGAGATAAAACAACTCTGTCACCAAAAATACTTTAAGAACAATCCAACATATAATAAGAAAGTGATGTGAACTGGTTATTTGATTCAAGAATAATTCTTGCTCATTTGGATTTTGTGAATCATAAACTCTAATATATAGTATAACTGTTAAAATCAAATATCATTATAGCATTATTAAAAATTGGTAGCATCCATTAAAATAAACAATTTCAATACTGTATTATTAACATTACATTGGTGCTCTTAAACTGTAATACAACTTTTATATTCTATAAGAATATAATTTTGCTGTGGAAAAAGAAACGTACATATTTAAGTCCAGGTTTCATGACATTTTAAAAGGAGTCGACCACACGTGGCTCGCTCTCTCATGGCGGATGCAGCAGTAGCTGTGGTAGCAGCAGTAGTAGTGGTGTCAGATTCCCATATGAGCCTCATTCAATGTTCAAGGTTAGTTCTTTTGAAAAGAAGAGTGCAGCTATGGTAACACACCCCTCTGTCAAGCAGCTACTCCATCCATCAGCTGGGATCGCTGCCGAGCGACTGCTTCGCCCCGTTTTGAACATCTTCTCACAACTTTGTCACAGTGCGATGACAATAGCGTGTCATTGAAGAACTTCAGTGTCAATCCAGCATTTCTGACTACACTGTGGGGGGGCTCACGTTACATTACATCAGCACAAATTAATCTTGAATTGGATGTTTCAAAAGGTTGCTCTTACACTCACTCCAGCACTAGCCGAGTTTCCCCTCTATTGTCACTTCAACAGGTGTTCAGGTCTGCAATTTGTTGTCAATATATTTTGTCTTCTTAAATGTGAAATACATCCTGCAATTCCCCACTTATGCTTGGTCAGTTTCTTTAAACAGCAAACAGCCAAAATACTGTTAATTTCGTATTATAGTCATGTGTTGCATGCATGGTTGCATTCATATTCAGCTTTTTTTTTTAATCCAGTGTGCTGAATTATTGTTGCTAAACCGATAAGGTGGTGATGTTAATTTCTGCACGCAGAGGGCCATTTGAGATTATGTTGAAGGTCAGCCGATTGTTTAACAATGAATAAATTACCTGTGAATGTGGCCAGTGTTTTTATATATATATATATATATATATATATATATATATATATATATATATATATATATATATATATATATATATATATATATATATATATATATATATATATAATTCCAATGTGAATTCATATGCATCCACCAAATACTCAGGAAACATTTTCAACTTATTTTGAGACGATAAGTTATTCACACGTCGTTTGAGCGGGATCACTTCACTTTAAACTTTGAACATAAAAGTTGCTCACTAAACTTATTAAGGATGCAAAATGATTATAAAGTGTTCGTATTGTTCCGGGTTCGCTATCAAAGTTCTCCCCCCAAATTCCCAAAAAGACCAAACCAATAATTGATGAGCCCCTTAAAAAGTAATTAGGCTATTCATGGCGTGAGGTAAAGCAGTGGACTAGGCTTGATGGCTGCGGTGGTGCAGTCCTAATCCAGGGCAACGGCTGAGCTGTTGATTTGCAGACTGTGGGCCTTGCATTGTGAGGGCTTTATGGTCCCTTTATGGTACGCCAAGAGACACCTGCATGGGCGATATGTTGCCTGGGACATTTTTCTCTCTCCCACTCTGTGACTCCTTTGCTTTTGTATCATTAGCAGAGCAAGGGAGCCGTGAATCACTCGTCTCGCACCCCCCTCCCTTGCCCCCCCCCTTCCCCCTACCCCTTCTTTTTCAACCTCCTTCCACCCCCTAAAAGCCCACGCCCGCCCCCCTCCCTCTCCTAGGGTGCTAAACGGCTTGACAGAAGGGTGCCCAGACCGTTGGCAGTAGCCATCGACTGGAAGGGAGAAGCTGCCAGGAGTCCTTGATGGATAGGCTCATTTTCCAGCCGGCAGCAAGTCTCGGCGAAGCATCCGTGTCATTTGTAATGTCAGCCAACAAAATGTAATCAAACATTCCAGCGGTTTAATCACAGAGGGCTGCTCGAGAGATGATTGTAGTGTCAATATAATGCTATTTCATTATCTGTTTGTATTTTATATTGACAGTGTCAGATAAACAGTGTGGAAAATTAAGATTAAAAATATGGTAATTTCATTTCAATCACCCCGGCTACAGTTGCTGGCCCATTATGCGATTGATTACTTCTGAATTAAATTTGGGGCTGAATGTAAAGTTTAATCTTCTTTCTTCTCTGCAATTCAGCTCCCCAAAGGCCTCTTAGTAAGTAAGTACCCATTTCATTTGATCTTTAATGAAAAGTAATGGCCCAAATGAATTGTATAAATCAGCTGTCATGTGTACCTAGTTGACATTCTGTTTCTTTTTCCCTTTCATTTTTTAATCCGGTTCTTACACGAACAGTATCATGACCCAAAACTAAAGGCCATTCCCACTTTAGGCTATTTATTTGTATATTTATATCTGGTAAATGTCAGGAATATTTGACTTACGTTATTTGACTCGTGCTATTATTATTTGTATGCAAAGAACCTCATCAGACTAATAATATTTTCAGTTTTGTCCAACGTATACTTTTTTCTCCTCCCTTTAATTCAGTAAGAGTGGGATTTATTTTTATGAAAACTGAAAAATAAGGTCAAACACAAGTACTCTTCAAGGTGCTTAGTGAAGAAATTAAGAGGAATGTTTTATAGCCTAGAGTGCCACTTTAAGCAGAAAATGCAACCTCTAAACCAGCCGAGGGGTGATAGACATTTTAATTACATGGTAAATTTTGATATTTTTCTCTGTGCCTGGGCAGAACTCTTAAGCGCTGTCGTGTACTCGAGATTTGGCAATCAAATTCTCCCCATTTCCGCGGCTATATATGAAGTGACACAACTGTTAACGAGAGCTCAGCAGAAAAGAAGAGGGCTGAAAAAAAGGAGCTCCTCTTTGTGAGTCCCATTCAGCGCGATTTGTCCCCCTTTGTAGTCCTAATTATGTGCCAAAGTAGGATAACAGAAGTTCTCAACTCGGCCATTATGCCAGCACAAAAAAAGAGACGCATACAAGAAGCTGATCACTTTGGAATTAGCAAACATGATACTATACGAGGAGAAAAAAAAATCATTAATACCGTCAGGGATTAGAGGTTCTGATTAAAGGGTAGCTTCTACCGTATGCAAATTAGTGATAGGCATTTATCAGCGCCTGGGCAAGCTGTCTTAGCTGCAAAGCCACATATGTTTTTTAGCTGATTAAAAAACTGCTTGAAGTTGCAGGCTTTTTAATGGTTGGAGAGAGAGAAGGAGAGAGAGAGATGGAGAGGCAAGAGAGAGAGAGAGAGGGGTTGTGAGGCAACTCATTTCCTTTTGGCCATATTCCCACAATCGCTCTGAGCATTTGCCTTAATTCCCTCCTTTATTAGCCACATTCTTTTGTATATAATTAAAACATTTCTCCAGTGAGCATGTGCGTGCTTGTTTTATTTCCATGCTATATTTTTCAACACCAAACATTATTGTATTCCACACACAAGTCCCCCCCCCTTTTTTTTTTTCTTTCCACCATATCACCATAGCCTCGATGCTTCCACCAGAAAAGGAGCCCAAGTTTAGAACGGTGAATGCGAGGGCGGAATTAGGTGAGAATTTGTCAGCAGTCGGCCATTGTGCCGGGGTCTCTGTGTTATTATATTTCCTTTCATACGGAGGTGACCCCCTTTGTGTTAACAAAGAACACGAGGATGAAACTGAGCTCTGTGTGCTTCTCACCCGGCGCTGATAATGCCTCGGTAACCCAGCACCCCCTCTTCTCCTTGAGGGAGCGCTTTAATTTATGCTTTTTCATCTCCCTGGGCGCAGGACTGTTAACCTGCTCTGTGCACTACTGATTCAGGGAAGGAAAAAGCTCTTATGCACACCAGACTGCTGCGTCAAGTCTCCTCTCTCACTCTATCATTTGAAAGTTGATACACCCAACTAAACACCCCCCCACACCACCACCACCACCCACCCTAAAAATGTGCTATTGAGTAATCACAAGATTTATGGGTGCTTTAATACAAATACAGACATGGATGCATACGTAAACCATTTTTGTCTGGGTTGATACGGTGGCAAGCGGAAACTTCCGTCATTTTATAATTTTAATCTGGAATTTATTATTAAAGTGGGTCACTTTTTGTCTGGTGACAACAATTGGCATCATTCAAAGCGCCAAATGATCCATGACACCAAAGTTAAAGACAAATTGCAAAGTCAATTTTCTTTCAATCTAAGGCTCTTTCAGTAACATCCAAAATAAAGGCTTAATTATGAATATGTCAACAGTGGTGAAACATAACTGAGTACAATTACGTTTTAACCCAACAGGCAGCTACAGTTGCCAAAGTCTATGAGTCAAAGTCATTTTCTACTCAAAATAAAAAGTCTAAATGTCACTAATACATTTTTTTCAGTGAAATGATACTAGACAACTTAGACGGGGTTGTTTTCATAAAAAGGATAAATAAATTAAAACCTTCGATAAATACAAATACTTTTTTACCTATTTAACTATTGGGTATAGTTTTGATACACTTGTTTTTTTATTATTATTATTTTCTGCTTCTTTATACTTCTACTCTCATCACATTTCATTTCATAAAGAAATGCAAATCAACTAAATAAAAATAATAAATGTAAATACACTATTTATTATTACTATTATTTACATTCTTTCCTATAGATTCAAGTTACATGCAATAAAATAAACTGTGGTAAATAAATTAGCTCTACCTGCTGCTACCAACCAGCTTCAACATTAAAATGCTGTCTACCTATTAATAGTAATCAAATAATATAATATAAGTGCCCACTCTGCATTATCATTACTTTAAGGATAGTCTGCTGATAATACTTTTTTGATTTATATTCAAAATGTGTAACCTTTAAGATTCCAGTCCTGGTTGATTTGTTCAATGCTTTTAATGTGTGGCAGGGAAAAGTAGGAAATGCATTAGCTGTGACTTACCACAGCTTTGACATGTCATCAGGAGAGGAAGCTGTTAGGCTGATGTAAATGAAATGAATTGAATAATGATAAGCGTGGTTCACATGCACATATCATTTCCTGTGATTTCCTTGTGCCTACAGTAGATGTGGGCAGTTTGAATCCATTGGAATGGCAGCCTTCACCATTAAATATGAAAACTACTACTACATTATACTATTTTATGTCCGCCTTTTACTAAAAAAGGGTTAGTTTCAGTGAAAATAGTATAAAAAAACGGGTTTAGTTTGATTAAAAAATGTATGGATTATAAGCATGTGCCAAATTTAAAAGGCAGGGTTTTAATTTATTTGTATATATTATTCAATGCAGATTTATTTTAATCTAAATCACGAATCTGAGTAGTTCAGCTACTTCATTCATCTTATTGTACAAACACTTTAGCTTTGTGGTTTAAATGATAGTACCATTAGGACTGTACTGACAGAGATCTAATATGTATTGTAAATAATGTATAGCCTAATGCTTGAAATACAATTCATGTTTGATTCTCTGACAGCCAGAGGAAAAAATCTACCATTAGGTTTCATCTCCTCCCATGAGTGGACCATATACTGTACAGACACACGAGCGGCGGCTTTTGTGGTCCGCAAAACCATTACTGATACACAGTGGGTCAATAATACTGTGCAAAGCAGTGATTCAATGAATTACGCTGTGGCAAATAAGTCATGTAATTGAAATATCTAGATAGGGATAACAGTAAATCTAAATGATATGAAATGATAAAGACAAAAAAAATGCAGGGTCCAAAGATGGGCTTGTGGTTGCCTTGAACAGTCTGGAAGGGAAGGCCTAAATAGCAAAGCCATAGAAACATGATGAAAAGCTCTATTGTTGCTTTTGAAGGCACCCTATCTCTCAAGGACATCTAATTAACAGTCAACAGCTGAGTCCATTTCAAATGGTAATATTTTTTTCTCTTAAATGCATAATTTTCATTGGCTCACTGCTTACTTGAACAGACATTAGTGGAGTTTTTCATTGATTTTTTTTTCATGCTTTATTTACTACAATATGGATGGTACTTGTACAGGCATTCCTCTCTGACCTCTTCAATACACAATAGTGAATTGGTAGGTAATGAAAGGTAAGCATTTCAACATGCTTTGGCTTAATACAATATTTCAATGAACTACTTTCATAATGTTTCAGTCTGGTCTAATTTATCCAAAGGGGACCTTTATTAAAACCTAATAGATTGCCAGAACAATCTGAGCTCATACATTCAAGAACAAGTGCTGGATTGATACTTTCAGTTTAGGGAACATTCATTCGATAATTTTGTAATATAAATAGTGTATTTTATGTTGTAGTTTTTTTCCGGGTTTTTCTTAAATAATAATGTAGACTGTGTTCTCATGCCCTACATCTTGAAACCCTTCTGTAGAGGGACCTTATTATGAAATAGACATTTTTTCAGAGGCTGTGTGTAACTATTAAAGTCTCTGTTGTTAGGTGTCTAAAACACAAACTGTCAAATAAGACCACCCATTGATTCTGCTGTGGTCTGGCCTCCTCCAGTTTTGCTGAAAGCTGGCTGAACATAAGCCATTTAGAAATGGCTCCAGTTATGATGTCACAACGGGAGTAGAAATTATTCCTAACTGCCCCTGGATGCTTGTAGCCGCCCCCCTCCCTCCAGAGTGTTTGTACTTGACTTCCGTTTCTCCATCCGACCCCAGCTCTCTGACGGGCGGGACATTTCTGGTTCTGCTAACCTAATCACAATAGAAAGGGTGTTTCAGTCAGAGGGGAGGGAGGCAGTGTGTGTGAGAAGGCAGACTGCATTGCTGCTACATGTCTATCTAGGTGCTTTTAAACCATAAAAGCATGCACATTTTTATAGAGACCCCCAAAACTACAAATATTGGACCAAAACAAATGACAATATATGTCCGCTTTAATAAAACATACTTGACAAAAAAGGATCAATACACACACATATTGATTTCCTAGCTGAATTAATTATAAGTTCAGGTTAAATGCTACAATTTAAATGTATAATTTTCGCCAAGCAAAACACATCAGTAGAGTTTTCTACACACATGTGCTGGCTCACGTCAGCCCCATTACAATTGGGCTGCCACTTGAAGTTGTATTTTTTAAGTGATGACGCACCTTTCTAGAGTTTCATTAGCGTTCAGTAGCACTGGCCACTTTAGCTGTTCACCATTGCTGCCCAACGGCCAGCATGAATCCCCGGGACTTGGTGGTTTAAAACTGGTAGTGGAAGCGTAAGTTGGCGTGGCGTGATTTGGCTTGGCGTGTCAGATGTCCTCATCTGAAGAGCAGCACATACAGGAAACAGCTGCTGTCGATTTGCTGTGAAAGCTTTCATTAGATAAAATCAAACATAATTTGTATCGTGTGTACCTGATGCATTTCGCCTGTTACTTACCTAACACAGCAGACACATTAACAGCCCCCTCCACACACACACACACACACACACACACATACATATACTGTAGACACAAACAGAGGTGCTAACTACTCACGCTGTGCATGTGACGTTTTGTCTCTCCCATGGGGAGAATCTAAAATCAATAGCAGCTAAGTTAAAGATGCAGCTTGCCATCTGACCTGTCCTCCCCTTGTCTTCATCACAGGCTTTTTTTGGCTTTCTCTCTCATCGCCCTTCACTGCTCCCTCTTCACCCCCCAATAAATGATGTGCCCAGATGCTCTTGTTTAAGACTGTCGGTCTAGGTGAAGTGAATTCCATGTCCTCAGGCTGGCTGAGATTATGTGCAGAGGAATAGCAGGTCAGAGTTCAGACAAAAGACTTGATCCAACCCCTTTAGTTTCCAAGAAGGAGAATTGAGTATGCTTAAATGTCTTGGGAGTCGTTTGCCTCTTGATTTTGGAATCAATGAAGGGGGTGAAAAAGGGAGGGTGGAAGGTTTCTATAGCAGAAAATGACATTAGAGTTAATGACCAAGTTTGTCCCAGAGGGGTAGTCCATATTAAAGCTATTTCAGCAGTGACAGCACTCACCACATGACCTGACTGATTAATAACAAAACGGTGCTCAAATAGGAATAACAATAAGTGTCAGTCAGTGTGAAAGGAAAACAATCATTTAGTTGAATCCACAGCATTTTTCACCAATTTTATGATAGATTTTATAACTTTGTTATTCCCTTTTCCCTGAAAATTCATTTTTAGTTCTGGCATGATTTGGAATATCAATCAGATCAGGTTTGTTCTAAATAGCAAATGCAATAGGGGTGCAACTAATTATTATTTTCCTTTAGTGACTCATCTGTCATTTTTGTATGAATTGATTAATATTTTAGTCTATACAATGTGTTTTTTTCTATTTGAAAAATGGTAATCACAGCTTCCCAGAGTCCAAGGTGACGATTTCAAGGTCCTCACATTTGAAAAGCTGGAACCAACACAAAATTTCCTTTAAAAAAAAAAAAGAAGCTGAATCTTATTTATTTAAAGTGTTGAAGATTAATTTTAGAGGAATTTAATTACATTTAAAAAGAATGATCGCTTAATTATAAATGTTGGCACACATGTTGGCACGCACAACCCCTCGGTCAGTTATTTAAAAAGTTTATTACAATTACAAAACTAAACACATAAAACATAAATAGGAAAACTCATTTTAATATGTGTTATTTAGTAGCTGAATAACACAGACAGGGTGTTTAATGAGAGAGTGGAATAATACTGCTGCAAAAACCTCTGCTACTCACAGTCTATAGAAATATGAACAACTATATCATCTGCAGTTTGGTCAGATAAGAGAGAAAGTTGGAACAGTGATATGGGATCCAAAAACATGAGCCCTTTAGGGCCCAGCAGGATTTCTGCAGCCAAATTTTTTCAGAAAAGGAAATGTACTCCTATAACTGAGAGGTCAGGAGACCCAAATGAAAAATAACTTTGCCTCCCAAACATGCATGTGTGACAGAAGTTCACAAAATTGCAGATAAAAGAGATTTATAATCTGGTTTATATTGAGGATATAAAAATGGGGAAGGATTTTTATATTTTATCTTTTTTTTTTTTTTTTTAACTCTCACATCGGTGTGTCAGAGCGGTCCTTCAACCCACTTTTGGGCCATAACCACCAGTTGAAAAACTCCTATTATGTCGAGGATTGTTCTGAATGCTGATTGTATCGTCGCTGTGTTGCCGGCAGAGGCCCCATCTGATATTTACCACTGCTAGTCTGCTGGGGGTGACGAGGGGGCAAGGCCAAGTCCCACATGTCCAGCTGGAGAGCAGATTAAAGTGCTCCGAAAAGGCACACACTGCCGCCCGCAATGAGAAAAATAATAATGTGGACATGGCCTTCCCTTTATGACAGTAACAACACATTCTCCAGAGACCAATCTTTTTTTATCAATTCCAAAGACTGACAAACAGCACACACCCCAAAGCCAGAACTGCACGAGAGGATGTATGGAGTATTTATGATGCTTGTGTGTCCTGGAGGCGATGATGACAAAAGCAGTCAAACAAACTTACGTTACTATCGGCCGTTTTTTATCCAAACAGGTACATTGTATATTGTTATTGCTTTCAAAATGAATGAGGCACTAGCTGTACCCTACAGAAAGTCCTTGAACAAATAGGACTGTGGGGAAAGAAATGCATGAATCAGATATGAACAAGAATTATGTAAAGTGGTATTTTGGTCCATAGCACTATAATAATGTGAGTTTCCCAGCCTTAATTGATGATTATTTTTGGTGTTCCCAAAAAAGGAAATGTAATTCAGTTCATGTATTTGTAGCTGAGATTGTTTTTCCAATTTCATTTTTATATTTATGCCGCATGCACCTGTAACTTTTACTGCACACTTGAGAGCCGAAGGACAAAAATGTCCCTTTCCCTAAAGCTGCCTCAAAACATTGAACATCATGTTGCTTTTCCAAAAAATGAAACAAATTGTTCATTATTTTAATCAGCTTCATTCCTGATCAGAGCATCCAGCTATTTATTCATTTTCAGAATTTTTCGCCCTTTCCATGGGATATGTCATTGATTAGCAATGAAATCTATTTTAATGTGTTTTATGTTTTGTGCAGTTTTAAAAATATACTCACACTTGGATCTCTACAGACATAAATGTCCCCTAAAATAATAATACTGCTATAAATATATAATAATATGATTTTACACTTCTTTTCTTTCATTAAATCATTTAAACATCTTCAGTCCTCATGATAAATACCAAATATTTATTCATTTTCAACATTTTAACCCTTAAAATGTCAGTGTGATTAAAAAAAACGATGAATTAATAAAGTTGCTGCGATCAATCGGCCACTGATCATCATCAGCCAATATGGGATTGAAATGATTTGATCCTCCATCTCTATAATGGCCGATTAAAGGGGCTGTTACGATGACTCAAAACTTTGGGCCACACACATATGCACTAATTTCTCAATACAAACATACACCACACTCTGACAACCCTACCAACACACCCACACCATTTTTGTTGAAATAATTTATTTTATTGGCCTGCAGTGGGCCATAACATGGGAAGAACAGAAACAGGAAAATTGCCTGTAATTTATCCCTATGCCAAACATGAAAAAATGTCTGAAACTGGTGCTGCTGGTGGTGAAAATGATAAAAATTTCGAAGCCTGAAGTCAAGATGAAAGCAGAATATGAAAGGATGAATGATTTTTTGCTGTAATGGCAGTTGGATCTAAATAGCCGTTTTTGATGGGAGTCAATGAGGGACAAAAATATCCTTAGGGACTCGATGTGCATAGATTTTGTACACAGTATATTATAGCCATAATAAAATTGCTGAGTTAAAATTCTGGAAATTATACCCCAAATAACGTGTGTGGTATGCATTAGCATGGCCAAAATTATCAACAAATAAACAGAAAAAATACAAACCAAGAGGGTAAAAATGTCCCAGTATTAGTACAAATGTGACAAGTAAAGTTATATTTCTTAAATAAAATTTACCCAATTGTGTTTTTATGGGCAAAATGTACTGTAAGAGTAAAAATTACAGTTTAGACTACTAATACAGATGCATCAGTGTGTCAGTATCAGTAAGGAGCTGCTGGTTGGAACTTTTACTTTTAATGCAGTGGTATCCAGGGGTTATGGCAAAAATCTAAGGGGTCATTTGAAAGAGATCAGGCTTAAAAAGGACAAAAGGCTGAGTTCAGCACATAAGTTGAAATTGTTATCAGCTAATATAGTAGCAGTGGGATAATGTGAATTTTCCACTAGGTGGAGCAACAGCTCCATGTAGCTCCGTGTATTTTAGCTAGCAGCTAGGCTAGCAGTTTCTAAAAATGTCTTTTGGCGGTCAATTAGCAACTGCTCTCACTTTACCACAACATCAGGTGGCGTTTTCCATGTTATAGATCGCCAACGTTCCACCCTTTGAGGTATTTTGATGTATTAGATGTGACAGACCAGGGGACAACAGGAAAAAGCTAAACATGTTACACACATATCACCATCTGGTGGAGAACATGATGCACACACACTGGGTTTACAATAGTTTTTATAAGTAAATAGGATTTATGTGAGAATAACTGAAATTTCTACACACGCAACAATAACAAAAAAAAAGATTTTTCATTAAAAATGGAGGAGCAATAACCACCACTGCTTAGTATCCAGGTTTGCATGTAAAGCTGAGATGTAGCTAATGTCCATTCCTTTTTGCTACTGTATATACAACTCAAAATGTCTTGTCAATGACTAGGAAAAGGCATAATACACAGTCATGGCATCCTAGATAATCATTCATTCTTGTCAAATCACATTAAAGCAAATATTTTGACCATTTAAATTTGGTTAATGTTTGTGTCTGTATCATTTCTTTATCACTAAGATAAACCCAAACTACATTTTGTGTCATAATAGTCAGTGGCAGCTGTACTTATCTTTATTTTTTATCAGTGATTTGTGTGTGTGTGTGTGTGTGTGTGTGTGTGTGTGTGTGTGTGTGTGTGTGTGTGTGTGTGTGTGTGTGTGTGTGTGTGTGTGTGTGTGTGTGTGTGACTGTCATGGTGCTGTGTGCACTGCAGTCACATTAAGAGCCTGAAATCAGACTTGTAATCTGGTTCAGGGGGGAAAGTGTTGATTTAAATGGTTCATAGTGTGTCAAGTGTTTTCTGATAATTTGAGGATTACACTGACCAGGCTTTGTGTAAAAATTAAGGATTCAGCATTCAGTCCACATGCATTACAAACTCTAGAGGGAGCTGAGCTGACAGAAAGAGTACACTGAGTCAGTGTAAATAGGAGTTGTATTATTGTATTTTGTTGATTATTTATCATTTATTATATTTTGTTCTTCTGTTAGATGGAATAAATCATTGTGGCATAAGGAGAGTTTTTTTTAAAGTCAGTTGTCATGTTTTGTTTGTATCGTGCATGAACATATTTTATGCATATGTTATTTTTTACCAACAAAGAGGTATATATCGGGCAGAATGGATATTAATTATACTTTATTTTTTATTTGGAAAAATCGTTATTATATCTTAATATAATATAATAAAATGAATATCATTTAATATGAATAAAGTTTCATATTCATTTAATATTCTATATTACTGCCTTAAAATGAGAGTTTAGGGAAGCCACATATCTAAATTTTATATCATAGTAGTTTTACTAGGAAATGGCAACTTAAGAAGAGAAACACTGATAAAGTAGCAGAATATTTAAAGTTTACACACTGTTTTATATTTTAGCACAATAAATGCATATTCAAGACAAAAGCTCTTAATCTGTGGAAGATCTGGGTGCACTAAACACAAAGGCATTAGATCCTCTCCCCACATGAGAAGACACTGATATTATAGATTCTTGCCGAGTAAAAAGACTCCACATAGAAGGAGTAAAAAAAGAGGTATAAATAGATGTTGTTATTCTAAACCATCTAATGTGAAACAACATAATTTTCCTGACAATGCTTCCCAGCTCCTTTTAAACCAAACAGAGTGATTTAATACAATCTTTTGTTTCGCTTGTCTTTCTGGTCTATTATTGCGAAAGAATTGTTGCTCCAAATCTACAGAGGAACTCACATGCTCCAGATTAAACTGGTCACCATAATCAGGCAGCAGATTTTAATTGTAAGAGCCTCTGCTTGGCACTGTTTTCTCTCCTTTTCTGTCCTCCTTGACAAAAATCTGACAGTGGCTTTGCATGGCAAACCTGTTTAATGAATGACTAATCCAGGAAGAGCGCATTATGGCAAACTGTCACACACACATTGTACCAATATTAACTTGAATTTACATTATCATCCTCTGGTAATGCTGGAATATTTGGATTTCCATTAATGCATGGCCTTTCTCTGTGAGAAGCAAACAGCGGCGAACTAAATCTGTTTTTCCCCCTCTTTTGATTGGATGTTGGTGTTAACGCTGTACAGAGGAGATTTCTTTATTGGGATGACAGCTCCAAGGCGTCCTCACTCCTCGCAATCAAGCTTACAAACAAAAGGCCCCGCTTGCATTACTCAAAACCTCTTCTCAAGCAGCAAAGCCAAACTCATATTACACCATTGTACTGGTGCTGTAAATCAACAAGAACAATGAGCAGAGGCACAATCACGCGGGCCGGCACGATCATCCATATAAAACATGAACCCAAAGAAACAATGAATCAGCCGCTCGTGTTGAAAAAGTACTTTCCTCCTCCAGTTATTTATTGTGTTTATCTTCAAGCTCCCCATTCACTGTTTATATTTTTATTATCCCATTTCTGACACCCCAGGCTCAACGCCAAAATAAATCCAGAAAGAAGACATTTACTTATTTATTTATTTATTTCCTGGGTGGGCACCCTACTGTACAAGACCATTAGGCAGAGGCCCCACTTTGACATGACAAAACTCCACCAACCCCAGATTGGTGGCCTTTTTTGTGAAGGAATAGAGATATATATGATAGTGGATTAATATAATTGATTAGCAAGTAGTTGCTTGCTTCATAAAATGGTGTAATACAATAGGGGAAATAAGTATTGGACGCATCAACCTTTTTGTCATTACAATTATTTCCAAACGTGCAATTCATGTGACATTTCTTCCAGACACTGGTATTAACTCAAATAAACCACACATGTAAAGAATTCACAACATTCAAATCCATAAATAATGACTATGTGAAATTAAGTGCAATGAAAACTCTGAACTAAAAGATAGAACATGGCAGCTTAAGAACAGGCCTTAGAGGCCAAGATCTACCAGAGTAGATTAGACCCAAGATGCAGCTGTGTAAAGATGCTCCAAAGAAAGTCCAGGCTGTAAAATACTAGCTGGGAAAGGTACCATCAAGTGGCTGGGATAGTATACAGGAATACAGGAACATCTGTACCCCTATGAACTAAAAGTAGCGAAATCCCAATGGGACATAACACTGAAGGTGGTTGAGAACAACAGGGCCGAGGTGCTGTGGGGATTCAGCTTCCAGACTGACAAACAGCTGCTGGCTCATCAACTGGACATAGTGGTGGAAAGAAAAGTGAAGAAAAGGCCAGTGGTAATGGATGTGGTGGAGACCAGCTGACATCAACATCAGGAAGAAGGAAGACAAAAAGAATGACAAGTGGCAAGGGTTGAAGAACAGCTGGAACAGATGTGTGGAAGGTCAAAACTAACATGGAGCACCCCCAAACCAGGCGAGTGGCTCCAGTAGATCCCAGAACTCTATATTTCTATACAAAAGAAAATTAAATAACAGATAATTCATCAGTAATGAACATGAGTGATCTGCAAATATCAAATGTTTGCAGGTCAATAATGGAACATAACAGCTTTAACAGGTTTGTGTTCACAGGTTTGTGTTTGTAAAAACAGACACTCATAGAGATACTCCTTTATATATATATATATATATATATATATATATATATATAAAACTATGTGCTTGTGAATGTATTGTTCATTGGATTTAATGTTCATTAGTTTTGTTTTGTTTTGTTCTTTTGGAGCAAAACCTCTGGACTGGGACACGGTGGTGCAGGGCTTAGCGCTGTTGCCTCACAGCAAGAAGGTCACAGGTTCAAGACCTCCTTGGTCCTGGGTCTGGGACCTTTCTGTGTGGAGTTTGCATGTTCTCCCCGTGTCTGCGTGGGTTTTCACCGGGTACTCCGGCTTCCTCCCACAGTCCAAAAACATGCTGAGGTTATTTGGAGACTCTAAATTGCCCGTAGGTGTGAGTGTGTGAGTGAATGGTGTGTGTGCCCCACAATTGGCTGGCGACCATCTGGGGTGTATCCCTGCCTCTCGCCGTAACTCGCTGGGATTGGCTCCAGCAGACCCCTGCGACCCTAATGAGGAATAAGCAGGTATAGAAAATGACTGACTGACTGACCTCTGGACTGACTGGCTGACTGAATACTATATTTAATTTCTGTCAGGTCTTTTTCCATTAGATGCTGCTTTCCAAAAGAAATCTATCTAACACTGTACCTTCTGTAGATTTTAAATGTGCCCTGCCACTTATGTATTTGTAAATGCAAATTGAAAGCTTTATTGTAAATTTGGTTGTTCCAAAACCAAAAACGTATTCCTGTTAACTTTCAAGTAGAATAAAACTTTAATAGGTATATTTATTACATGAATAAAGAGGTCCAACTACTCTCAGTTTAAGTGTTCATAAACCACACATTTTGTATTGAATTAAGTGAATGAGGAAATTGTTAGTGCAGTGACACATAGAAGACTCCACTTCACTCATTTTAGCCTGAATATATACATTTGTCCGAGAAAGTAGTTGTTATGTCTTCTGTTACATGTTGTTGACTTTTCTAAATATATATATATATATATATATATATATATATATATATATATATATATATATATATATATATATATATATATTACTGCTGTCAGTCGATTCAAAAAATTAATCAAATTAATTACAGCAGGATTTTGTAATTAATTAATCGAATTAATCACATTTTATTGTCATATCTGCTAAAGGTCTCCTGATAAAGACTTTGAATTCTAGGATATTAAAAAATTGTAGTGCATGACTAATCAATTGAATACAGTAAGAAGAGAAGATCTGAAATCCAATTTTTATTATTGAACTGTGCTTCATGAATGAAATACAAAAGTAAAGGTCCAGCACATTAAACCAGTTAGGCCATTATTCAGAAATGTAAAACAAATACAGTAATACAGTTAAATAAATAAAATAAAGCTGTCTTCAAAAATATATAACAAATTCAGCGATTCAGTTAAATAAATAAAATTCTAAAATAAAATAAGGCTGTCTGAAATAGTCACTGAAGCTCAATATAGTCGTATACCTTATATATATATATAATATATATATATATTATATATATATATATATATATATATATATGAACTAATAAATAAGCCCATATTGTTTTAATAGTATGGGCTTATTAATAGTTTTAATAGTCCTGTAACCTATAGAAATACATTGTATGACTTGCACCAGATTGTACAAAGAATTTCTCCATTTAGGTTTCTGGAAACAAATTAAAGAACTACTGGTATAATCCCTTATAGGAAAGTTACTCCGGTCTGTTGTTTAAATAATTTAAAATGCTGCACGTTACCTTCCTAAATCATCATTTTACATTCTCTCATTTGCAAATTTCTTATTCACCCCATATAACTGACTGATCACCAAAGGCTATAGAGTTTTATTCATCATTTCATTGTATGCAGTCCACTGAAGTCACACTGTGTATGAATGGTACATATATTATAGCTGTACATTAGCCAGTTCTAGTATTATTTGTCACTATCAATCTCTACAACTTAGTTAATAATGCTTACACTTAGTTTAGTATGATGGCAGCTTTTCAGCAGTCACACATAATGAGGAAAGAGCGGGTGTGGAAAGGACATCCATAAGCCAGAGACAACCGGAGTGGTGCTCAGGAGACGGAAGAGCAAAGCAGCAAATTTTGAATATTACTGACCCAGCACTTGGAAAAGGCAATGCACAACAAGATGAAAAATGAATGCTTTTTAGTCTGGAAATCCTTTCACCCTCTCACATTCAGCAGATCAGATTAAGAGAGAGGTTTAAGAAGATTTTGACACGCACAAAAAAAAACTTCTGAGCCGTGGGAGGGGGTGAGTCGGGGGAAGGTGGTAGGGAGCAGTTTGTAATTCAGTGGCTCCAGGCAATTCATCACAGAAATTGAGTTTCTAATGCAGCATCTTGTGAATCCCTTTTGCCCTGTCAACGTTTTAATACACTACATTGAGAATGTAAATCATGTTTGAAATTTGGCACAAACTACACAACCCCTACTGCACTCGCTCTCACTGTATCGCACATACTAGCCGCACATTATACACACACAAGGTGACAGGTGCACATACTGCATGTATGTACGTATGTATGTATGTATGCATGGATCATTCAAACATACATACTGGAACCACGGCTCTGCAGGCAGAATACTCCTCATGTTCTGCTGTTATTTGCGTCAAATGATGAAGTCTGGACATCAGGTGATATAAAGTAGCAATTTTTACTATAGCACTTAAAGAAATATAGGTCATTTTTTATCTTATTATTGAGCTATAATCATGAAAAAACATGTTATATATATATATATATATATATATATATATATATATATATATATATATATATATATATATATATATATATATATAAATATACAGTACAGTCCAAAAGTTTGGACACCTTCTCATCAATGTGTTTTCTTTATTTTCATGACTATTTACATTGTAGATTCTCACTGAAGGCATCAAAAGTATGAATGAACACGTGAAGTTATGTACTTAACAAAAAAAGGTGAAATAACTGAAAACATGTTTTATATCATAGTTTCTTCAAACTAGCCACCCTTTGCTCTGATTGATAAAGCAAGAAATTCCACTAATTAACCCTGATAAGGCACATCTATGAAGTGAAAACCATTTCAGGTGACGACCTCTTGAAGCTCATGAGAATGCCAAGAGTGTGCAAACCTTAATCAGAGCAAAGGGTGACTATTTTGAAGAAACTAGAATATAAAACATGTTTTCAGTTATTTCACCTTTTTTGTTAAGTACATAACACTATAAACATGTGTTCATTCATAGTTTTGATGCCTTCTGTGAGAATCTACATTGAACACATTGAATGAGAAGGTGAGAAGGTGTGTCCAAACTTTTGGCCTGTACTGTGTCTATATCTATATCTCTCTCTCTCTCTCTCTCTCTCTATATATATATATATATATATATATATATATATATATATATATATATATAATTTTTTTATGGCTTCTCTAAGCAGCTAAACTGTTTTCAGCTGTGCTAACATGATTGTACAAGGGTTTGTTAATCATTCATTAGCCTTCTGACACAATGAGCAAACACATTGTACCATTAGAAAACTGGAGTGATAGTTGTTGGAATTGGGCCTCTATACAACAATGTAGATATTGTACCAAAAAACAAACATTTGCAGATAGAATAGTCATTTATCACATTAGCAGAGTGTATTTCTAACTTGTTATCTCCACAAAAAAAGTGCTTTTCTTAAAAAAATAAGGACATTTCTAAGTGACCCCAAACTTTTGAATGGTAGTGTTATACATATATTATGTCTGAAATTATATATTCAGAAGATATTTTAGAAGTAAACAGATGTTTTTGTTTAATAAAATAACTTCCCATAATATTGTATTCAAGAAATTACTGTAATAATTAAATAGTTCAACCACATTTCAGATTGTTCCCTGTTAGGCAACCAAATGTTAGTTGACAAGGACTTAGAATGTTTTCAGTCCTGAAAGTCTGAAAAGGTACTGCTCAAAAGATTCACATAATTTTATTTTAAGAAAACAAGACTAAATTGACCAAAATAAACAAAATAAAAAATTGAAGAATTAAGCTAAATTATCTCCCAATGACTGAAATTTAATTTTTTGCAGTGAACAATACACATATATTGTTGTGTTGACAATATTAACATATTTAATTTTGTATATTGTCCCAGGCCTAGCCACTGCAGCTTATTTTTCCTTTTTTCTAGTTCTGATACCCCTGCCAGAACTTCCTGTAATCCAAGAATCCAAACCATCAATTTGATCTGGACTGAGACCACATATGAGATGTTAATTGAATATATGTAACATTTGTATATAATATAATTTAATACATAATATTATAATATACTATTATCAAAAAAAAGATTATCAAATAATCAGTAGGTAATCAATGATTTTTTTTCTACTGCTACTATGTTTCCTGTATGGCAAATTAATTTGAGTGAAATTGTATCTAAAGCAGGTCAGCATCAATAATAAACAAAACAAAAAACATGCCAAAAAATAACCTGATAATTATTTTAAAAATTCTAAACAAATTCTTGATTTTTGTTTTCATTTCACTGTAAATTCTGAGAAGTTCTTTATGTAATTACAGTCAGGCACAGGACTGTACCTTTGTTTTAACTCAACCATAGAGGATCATGTTTAAAAGCTTAAGGTCTCCTGTATCAGGTCTCATGAGGGACATGTGGAGGACACATAATCGATGTTTCCCAAAACATAGATTTCATCAATTGTGGGTTGTTTTTGTTAACCTTCCATTTGAGATATTACTTGGTCCCAGCGTAATCCTTAACCAGTGGCTATGGTGGTATATCATATATTCTGGACGTGATTCAGCTAGACACTGTACATCTGTCAGGTGGTGCGCTCCTGATATCTGAGTTTAGTGTTTAGATGGAAGAACAAAGCCGATCTAGATCTGTGAAGCTCTTGTTTAGAGACACTACGAGCATGTTCGACATTGTGTGTTGGGCTTTTTCCTTTTAACAGTCCGGAGTGTACAGTCTGTCCACCACACTGAGATGGTAAATTTAAGGTCTGATATTCACCAGCAGCAGGTAGATGTTTACATTGCAGAGGCTGAATGTCATGAATACTATCAGGGGCGCCACAGGATGCTGCCTGAGGAAGAGCGCTAAGCTTGAAACATATTGTTTATCTTCCATGTAGAAGCCAGCTGTGCTCAATTTTGCTTTTTTTGTTATGCAGCATCTAAGCAGGTCATACATTTTTCAGCCTTTATATTGAAGTGGCATCTAGCCTGCCCCTTTGAATCACTCAATATCGTCACAATGTGGCAATTTCTAATGCAGCAAGACAATTTTCCTTGTCTCTTAGTTACAGTAATAATGTCAATAATGTAATGAAGTTGCTTCAGGTTCAGGGTCTCGATGAAATTCTTCTCATTATTGAGTCTGTAAAGTCTTATTTTGCGAGTCCAATTTCCTCCATTCACTGATTATAAAACTGTATGGTTGAATAAAGACTATGTGAGGGAGGCTCTTAAACAATGACACATTCCTACGCAAGCCTACGATATGGAACAAGGAGCATTTACAGTTCACAGAAAGAAACAGAATCATACGTTACACCTACAGTTTTACAATGATTACATATGAGATGATGGCTTTTCAGCATTTAAAGGATATTGCATGTTTAAACATCAATAAACTGCATACTTTCTTAATTTTCTCAAAAAGCTGTTGAATATGTGCCTAACAATTATGGTTTTACTGACCTCCATTTGTTTTAATTTTCATCCTGCCGCAGTGATGTCGAAGGGTAAATAACAATGACGTCTCCACTCCCAGTTTAAGTAAATAATAGTGAGATGCAGCTAACTGTTAGCCGTTAGCTGTATCTCACATGCTCACCACTGTTAGCTACATCTTGCTAACCGATCCCCTGGGGATCATCTCTCATCATACCAGGGGATAAACCCTTTTGTGATTTTTTATTTTACTTTTTAACCTAGCGTCATCATGAGGTTGACATAATAACACGGATGGACAACATGGTACTATACATATACCAACACTGGCTACAAACTGTTAACTTTATCATTGTGAGTATTCTGTGTATATATTAGCTTTTAGCTCATCTTTAGCCTCACAGAGATGCTGGCATGGCTGCACTAGTCTTTTAGCAGATTTATCTTAATAATATTAGAAACCATTAGATAAATGCTTGACTGCATATTTATTAAAGACTTTCCTCGTAAGTATCATACATTTTAGGGTGACTGTATATGTACTATTTTTTATCTGTGCTCTTAGTCACACTCATAAAGCTACACACAGTTTCACACTGGCAGAAAAGTACATTTAACTGGTTATGTACCCATTACAAACCCAATTACGCTTTAATTGCATGTACACTTGGAAGCTGCCTGTGTTAGCACCAGAGCTACAACAGGAGAGGTTGGGGTTAAGTGAGAGGAAACCTGATGGTACTGTAGGGCAACATTAAGGCAGCAAAAAGGGTAACATTCACTTCCCTGCCCTCATGTTTCTGCTCTGGTGATTCCTGCTTTGCTAACCTTTGGGTTACCGCAGCACCAATTAAACTTAGGCGTAACAACAACTCCTCCACATTGGATTCCTCAAGTCAGTCATTCTTTATAAAGCTTCTCTTTTTTTGCTGCCAATTGTGCAAATACAGCGCTGCAAGCATGTCTTCTTTGGTGGAGTGTGCCACTCATGCTGCTCCGCAAGGTAAAGTGCACAATGAGCACATTTGCTTCAAATAAGGCACTATCATTTTCAGAGTGGGGGATCATAATATTCAAATCCGTATTTAACCTTTCAAGGCAGGAGGATTATGCAGCAAAGTCTCCATTCCAAACGGTTTCCTCGCCCCCTACTCCCCTGCCATAATAATGATCATTATCATCATTGTGTGAAAAGAGGATTATCATATCGTTATATAAACCCAGGAACACCCCTACTATTATGAAGTAATTTCACTCTCATCAGTGGACCGGTACTGTGTATGACAGTCAGCTGAGCTGTCACAGGTGACCATGGCACTCTTCCATCATTCTCTGAGCTGGCAGACTCTGCTGTGAAGGAGGATAAAGAAGCCGAGTCTCATTTGAAGCGCAAAATGGGAGAAGAAAAAAAAAAAGATTAGGAAGCTGAAAGCTGAAATTATTGTCTAAAACATAGCATAGAAAAGGAACTTCTAGAATTTCCAGAACTTTTTTTATATAAAGACAATTGGTGGTAGTAAATGCAAAAAAAAGACTAATTTGCTGCTTTCCTTTAGTGTCAATGTTTAGCCTTTATACTGAAGACTGTGCCAGAATGGCTGTTTCTGCCCCACATAAGAGAAGCTTCTACTGAGGGTGGGGAAAAAAGACAGTTAACCAGGTACAGGAAGGTGTTCATATGTGATGTAGAACAAAGAAACAATCCCTCAGAGTAAAGGCTATAAGGTGTTTATTCTTAAATGCAAGTGGTTCACATATAGAGACTTTTCTGAAAGGGACACTAGCACCATATTGTGGATAAAGCCAGCACTACTGGACGTTGATTATAAAAAACGGTTGTGACAAAACATACAGTCGCCTTATTCAAAAGGCTGCTTTTTCTTTCACTTCTCCTGTCTAATTATTTACACTGTGCCGCATGCTGTCATTTTGAAAGCCAATAGCGAGGTCGGCTCCGTCACTCCCAGGAACCCCAGTGTTTCTGCATCTCTGTAGGAACAGTCTTCAACATATGGACTCTTTTAATTAAATCATACCTTGACTCAGTCCTTCTCAGTCTTACTGACAGCAAGGTCATTAAACTATTAAAGGGAGTCACAGGCAAAATTGTTGTGAGCAGATTGAGGCAGGAAAGGTTAATTAAATGGCCATTGCTTTTCCTTACCTCAAGCAAAGCAACATTCTTCTATCCCAGACAGGCCAACGTGAAAGAATGTGGCTTTTTTTTTTTTTTTGTTCATGCTGCACAAGCTGTGTGAGCGCACAGCTATTTTTCCCTGTACTGAAAGAGGAAAAAAATGTTTTATCTCTTAAAAATTTTTTTTTTCTTTCTCACAATGCTGATACAAAACTGTGACCTCTTCCTTTGAACCCTGCAATACAGTAAAAGTAAGGAAACAAAAGCAGTGAGATAGCACCCCTGTGTCTGGCGTGGTTAAGGACAAATCCTTTTAGAGTGCTACAAAGATCATTCTGAAACATCCTGATACTGTACGTCTGCACTTCTTATTATGGTTTTGCAGAAAGGGTCAAGCTGATTTCAAATAATTAGGTTTTACATTTCTTGGCACTATTAGAATTAGTCTTAATATTCACCTTGGTCCGTCCTTGCGAAATCAGAAGAAACATCCTCACAAACATGTATCCTTGTCTTATTTGCTGATGGAACACGCTGTAACACTTGCTATAAGATTTTCCTGCAATCGTATATTATACAGAAATAAATATATTCATTCCTTTTCAAAGCAGCCAATCACTGGAAAAAAAAATGTATGTAGCTCAACATTCTTCTCCAGCTTCCAACTTCACCTTCCTCGTACTGTTAAGATTTTGCGGTAGATTAGTCACCAGATGGAATCTGTATTGTGACTACAATCACAGCCCTCTATTATAAGCACCTTTGTATCAGACAATACAGCGTTTTACCTGTAGATAGGCTCTGATGGATTTTACAACAGCTGGAAGTGATACTTTACAGATCTCAAGAATTTTATCTGCTCCCTACCTGCTGCTGGAATTCCATAACAACCTCTCAGTGTTTTGTCTGTGAGTTATCTTCAAAAGCTAACAGAGCGATAATCTGTGCATATACAGCACACTATGCATTGCGAAAAATCAGTATCTTATTTAATATGTAAATGACTCGCATATGTTTTATTATGTGATAAAACAAACCTAATCATCAAATTTGAGAACCTTTGAACCTTTTTCTTCTACAAGTGTAAGGGACTGTATTAAAATTAGTAAGGGCAGAGGGAGGAGCTGAAAAGGAGGCGGGGTTGTGTATTTTATATTTTTTTTATATTGTTTTTTGTTGAGTAGAGGGTGAGGATTTTCTGTCGCTAGGGATCTGTCAGTGAAAACGATAACAAGATGGAGTTGGTTATGTCATGATGGCAGTTGTAGTCTTCACTGGTCTGCAGCCATTATCTGCTGAGGTTTCTCTCACTAAAACAATGAATGGAGTCAGTGGTTAAAGCCCAAAAAAGTACTGATTAAAGCAATTTCACGTTAAAAATTGTTTTTTTAATTTAGAGTTTCTGCAATTTAGTTTGGGGCTGTGGCTTTGCTCAGCGGAAGTCCAATGGATAAAATTCTTCATCCAGTTAAAAAAAAAAAAAGAATGACACAGCGAAGATGACCACCAAGATGTTCATCATCTTGTGCATTTACACTCTTTGATAAAACAGACTGTTACCTTAATTAAAATTATGGATTTCTCTAGGTTTGAAAACTGTTTTACATTTAAGACAATGTAAGTCAACACAAGTGTATACAATAGATCCGGTCATTTTTAGCTATTTCCACCTGGAAAAGTTACACATTGGACCTTCATGCTTTGCTCATCCCACATCTACTATATTTTATTTTCATCTTTACCTGTCAGGTTTATTGAAAAATAAAAAGAACAAAAATGACTTCTGTGTGAGCCACAGGTCATAGAATAGTTTTGCCTTTGCATTGTTTCCCCATCAAAATGATATACACGTCACATGAATCATGTGAGGCAGTTTGATCTCATACTGTAGATATTACATCAGGCTATCACCACCTGATCTAAGTCACTTGTGTTTTATCATGTGGATCTGGGGCATTAGGTCCTTCTGCACCCACAGAGCTGCCACCTGCTAACAGACAGCAACATTTTCACTCCCGAATATTCATCACAGGGGATGCTGCAGTTTGTCATAATTTCTCAAAATACCAATTTCAATTGCAATGGCTCAGAGGTCGAGCAGTCGACCACCAGTCAGACGATTGGCCGTTAGAATCATGGCTTCTCCAGGCTGCATGTCAATGTATCTATGAGCAAGATACTTAACCTCAAATTGCTCCTGATGGCTGATGCATTAGTGTGTGAATGTGTATGAATGATGCACGGTCATCACCTTGAGTGGCCACCACCATCAGTGTATGAATGGGTATGAATGGGTGAATGAACACTTGTAGTGTAAAGTGCTTTGAGTGGTCAAAAGGACTAGAAAGTCTATTTACCATTTATTACCATTTATTTCTAATTTTGGTAATAATTTGGTGCTTTACCAAAATCCACCATGAATTATTTATGCACCTTCAGTTAATAACTGTACAATCAACTGTAATCCAACAGTCTTCCTATTATTTTACGACATAAGGAGAAAGGGTGTGTCAATTTATGAGAAAGAAACACTTATAATAATGCCCCCCTTACAGTTACTATTATAAATACATAATAGGCTTTTGTGTGGATGGATAGGATATGTTAAAGGCTACGGTTAGCTGTTTTTTGTATTATTATTGTTAATAATCGCATAGCCAAGAATGAACTGCACTACATTGCCTGCTTTGCACAGAGCTACTCTGCAGAAACTGAAAACGTTTCTGTAATTCCCCATTGGAGACAGTTTTAAACAAACTACTGTGCCCAAGAGTATTTGTGGTGAAGGAACATGTCATTTGCATTTATCATAGGTCCAATGCCTTTGCCAAACTATGCTGCTAAATAAAAACTTTAAAGAATAAATGAGAATGTCTGTAATTAAACAAAAATATAAATTGTTCCCTTAAAAGTTGCTTATCTTCTAAATAAGTTGGTAACTTGATAAACTAATCTTACATAGTGGACATGAGTGTGCAACTCACTTTCTCCACGCCTGAGGTCACATCCTCTTTCCCTTCCTGCTAACTTCAAAAGCCGACACAGAAATGCAATAACATGATGCTGATCTACTTTGGTTAAAGCCTTTTGTCAACTATCGACCTCTTACTGAAGAGGAACCGTTTTTAAAACCAGAACATTAGTGGTAAATTCATCCCTCACTGTAAAATTCTGCATTGACACTAATAACATTAAGCACGGTCTAAAATACAACATCATTAAACTCTGTCATGAATTGAATAAATTATTCATGATCAAAAGGTACAGATGAATTGCTTTGAATGATTCCATTCACATTTACCGTTTTACTGCAGATGCCAATTTGTGGGCCTTTTGTGACTGACCGCCCAAAAAATTGGTTTGACACTCAACACTTAAAATGATCATTATTATGAGTTTTATGGGGGAATTTTCATGTTTTCAGTAAGATTCTGAGGTCAAAATGTGTTATTTTCATTAATAGTTTTTATAATGTGGGTTATGTGAAGCCCTTTGAGAGATTGTAACTGTAATGAATACCTGGGATGGCAAAATATGTTAGCAGAGATCTCCACAGTAGGAGGAATAAAACCCTGAAAGTTGCCAACCAACCAGAATGTGAATAAACAGCAATAAACATGTACATTTCCTATTAATGTTTATTTAGCAATACAACAAGAACCGAACCAAGACAACAAAAGGATGTTCATGCCATTTCCATATTAGTTATAAACTCAACAATAAACTCCTCGCTGGACGCAAGTTAACTATAACTTAAGAGGGCTTTTAATGTAGTTTTGGACTGAAAATAAAATGGAAATGTACCTTTTTCATTTGTCACTACCACCTGTCATTAGACATATGGCAGGAGGAATAGTACCAAAAGGCATTCAAAGAAAAAACTCCAGCAGTAGAATGCAATTCTCTGCTGTTCACCATATGCTCACTAAGTTCCAGCATATGTTCTCTAGAAATGCCACATATTTAATTATAGATAAATACACTAATTATCACATCATTCGCAAAGTTAACATGTCAGTCATAATTACTTTCAGTCATGTTACATAACCTATATAAATAATGGATGTATGGACTAGTGTTTGGCAGCCATATTGTGGCCATTGGCATCTTTTTTAGACAAAAGTGTTACTCCTGGCTTGACCTAGTGACCATATTTGGATGAGAGTGCTGAGCTGAGCTAGGGAGACAGCTAGCTGCAGGTAGCTAGTAGCAGACACATAGCTAGCGGCAGACAGCAGTTGCACAGGTACATTCATATGCTTGTCAAAAAAACATGCCAAATATAAAAAAAAAGGATATAAAGTTTAAAGTAGTATACTTGGCATAATATTAATTTTACAGGTAAGAAATAGGGATGCTCATGATTAACCAGTTATTCTTTAACCAATAATATGAAAGTTGACCAATTAATACTATCAATTTAATGGTTGAAATTTGCAACTGCAAGTTTTTGTCAGCCCCCGAACGGAAAGGAGGACTCCGACGCGGAAATCAGGGATACAGGTTTTATTGTTCCAGGGACTGCAGTGACAAGGAGCTATAAAACATACAATAAACTAAATACTCTCTCTACCTACAGGTCTAACTACACTCGCGATATCAAGAAAAACAAAAGGGGAACTAATCTCAAAAGAAAAGCGCTTCACCAAAAGTGGGAAGGACTGACTAGAAAGGTTAACCAACACAAACTCGCTCCGGAAGGAGGAAACACTATAATATCGATAATCTTGAAACCCTGTCTAAGGATAAAAAACAAAAACAATCCCGAAGGATGAAAAAACGACCAGAAAAATAACAACCAAAACCAAAAACAATCCCGTAGGACGACAAAGCTATGAAACGCTATCTATTCTTACTCTAAACAAAAGCTCTGAAACTTAAAACAAAAGATGCAATACAAGGGCAAGGGCAAGGCAAAAAGGCTGCGAGACGAAGGCTGGCTTGGGTGCGATGAACAATGACGGACAAAGACACTTTAGCAAGAGACAAGGGGAAACGCGGACTATAAATATACAAGGAGGGGAAATAAGGAAAGGTGGACACAATCAGGAATCAGGGAAGATGATCAGACCGGTGACATATGATGAAGGGCAAGTGACCTGAAACAAGAGGAGATTTAGGATTTCAAAATAAAACAACATAACATAATCTGTTCACATATTATAAAGTTTGAGCAAACAGGGGATGAGGGAGCTCAGGGGAGATAGCAGTGTTTCATGGCTGAATATGTAGCCAATATTGTAGCCACAACATAAATAGTTCACTGTTTCTACTATAGCAGCTATGTAGCTATTGAGCCATATAAGCATGAGTTTTCAGCCATTAAACATACTAACAATGGCCAGTGTCATTATTTTATTTAATAAGTGGAGCCTTGCAGCTACATGAAGACAACAGTAAAGACACAAGTCCCAGGTGAGGTGTTAGAACTCGCGCCTGTGTAATTAAAAAAGGATGAAAGTGCTGGACTCAATTATGAGATACAGTACATTGTTTAAGGCACAATGTGGTAGTCTACCATGGCTTCACTCAGGAAATGAAGTTAGCGTGGCCTCATCTTTTGTGTGCACATGGCGGGCAAGTATGATCAATGGATTACTTCGTCAGATGGAGGCGCCAAGTGGGCAAAGAGCTGCAGCACCCAGGAGACGCAGGTGAAGTCTCGGTGTAAGGTTCAGGCAGTGGTTATTTTTTTTTTTATATTCTGTTTTCTTTCTTTTAATTTCTAGCAATAACACACATTAATAACACAATAAATCAGTTGCTTGTGCCAAACCTTTAAGGAAATGCACTGGCTGGTGAGGCTGTATAAGGTAGAATGAGATTTTTTTTTTTTTTATGTGGGGGAAAGAAAAGAAAATACACACATATATATATATATATATATATATATATATATATATATATGTGTGTGTGTGTGTGTGTGTGTGTGTGTGTGTGTGTGTGTGTGTGTGTATTGGGAGAAAATGAGATTTTTATTATTATCTATTATTTCCATAATAGACAAAATAGGATAATAAGATGTGGGCCACCCATAGCATGTTTCTCTATATGCTACTCCTTGACATTGAAAATTATTCAGTGATTGCATCAGCTTTCTATGGGCATCTTCTCTATTATTGGCTTGTGACTGGGCCAAGGTAACGGCAGATACATTTTAATTAATGCCCTCTTTACATAGCTAATCTGAGAAAATATGCTGTTTCAGAGCAGCGATATAATAATAATCATGATCAATTTGCACAGGGGTTCTTTATCCAGCTTTGACCAGGTGTGATCACCCTTACTGGATGGAGCAAATCTGCAGCACTCAATTCATCCTGTGAAGCAAGAAGCGTTGCTTATCTCATAGAAGAACCGATATCTGCCATTCTCTTGTCTGAGTACAATGTCACACTAAACTCCCATTTAAAAATGTGGCTATTAGCCGTGGCCTTGATTGACCGCAAAGGTACTGTATATTAATGCGGCATATATTGGTGTCATCTTGGCCTACATTGAAAGATGAGCGATGAATTTTAAAATGTTATGGTAAACTGCTGTTGCTGGAAATGGAGAATCATTTTAATGTACAGTTTTCGTCAAGTTTAATTCAGCTTCATACTTCATAGGATTTATGCTTGTTGGGCTTCAGGAGGCACTGCTGATGGTTCTTTTTGCAATTAATCAGAAAACAAAGCAAACGTACGTGGTTATTTGACTTACAAGAAGATGTAAGGCAAAAAGCTTGTTTACTGCTTTAAGTGAGTTAAGGGTTAAATTGGTTTCTCTATACTACTTTAGAGCACTAACTATTACATTACTCGCCAACTATTTTGACAATCGATTAATTGATTTGAGTCCATTTTAAAAATAAAATGTCCAAATTCTGTGGTTCCAGCTTCTGAAATCTTTTTTTTCTGGTTTCTTTAGTCTTCTATATAAGGAAACTGGACAAAAAAGACATTTTAGGTTGTATATTGGGGTTTGGGAATTAGTGATCAACATTATACATTTCTATGACTAAGAAAATAGTTGTTAGTTGCAGCCCTACTTTAGAGTTTAATTGTGTATTGCATCTAAATCAAGGAACTATGAACATGGATGAGTCACTCTGAGATGTGCTGATGAAGTGATAATTCATAATAAGTGGTGAAAGTATAAAAAAATAATGGGAAAAAAAAGAATTGGAGGCAAATACTTATTTTCTATCTACACCCCAGAGTATAGTCTATTGTCAGAGTTAAACAAAAGCCTATTGGCAAACAAAGTAAAGAAAATCAAACGCATACAACCTTTTATTAGTTCTGCTTATTGTACCACTGAACACATGAATTTCTTTTTTGTCGTCTAATACTGTATGAGCTAATAATGACAAAAGTGAGGATTGGTTTAATCTTGAGGAAAGTTTAATGAATACCTGCCAGACAAATGGACACAAATTGTTGTCTTTGTCCTTGGAGTATTTAATAAATAATTCATTTGTTCCTCAGAATTCATGTAATAATTATGACAATTATAGAAATGACATGTAATACCCTTTATTGTTATCATACACAGTACATTTTTGTGTATTTTTTCTTTTACATTTACACTCTTGAAGCTTAACAACTGGACTACATATAATGTGAAAGGTGTAGAAAGATTTTTCCAGTTTTATTTTACTGATGGTTTAATGAGTTCATTTAGAGGAGTTGGTCTCATAGGCAAACAGCCTTAACAGATAAGAAGTTCTACTGCAATGATCAAAACATAAGAAAGTTCCAATCAGCTCTTTGCTCTAAAAGAAAAGATGACTGGGATGACTTTTTTTCTCCCCCTTTTCTCCTCTCTTTGGTAAGTTTGAGTATCAAACAAAAGTCAGGGTTAAGTTGTCAGATAAAGTGTGTGGAAGTAGCTAACAGTTCATTACTGAAGTTATTTCAGTTTCCACTGCGCCGCACCGCTCGTAATTACGTGCAACAAAACCTGCTATCCATCTCTTCCTTTGCCAGGGGACAGTGGTCAGACTCGGGGAGTTGAGTTCAGTGTGAGGAAGCAAAAATTGCCTTCATTGCTGCCCTGGCATTACCTATGCAGATCTTTATCAGGACGGCCAGTGACTCTATTGTGACTATTTTGCTGGCCTTACAATGGCTTTCTGTGCACCCGTGCTACCAGGAGATTGGCTGAAATTATATTCTCTTCATGCTTGGCTAGGTTGCAGCTTAGAAACAAGCTGCTTATGGAAGCCAGGGGAAGATTGCTGATAATAGGAGCTTCACATCCAGTTGACCTTTTTTGCTACTCTTTTTTTTTCCCCTCCTTCGCAATAGCTCAATTGCTGTGACAGGAGAAAAGCAAACAATCTGTTTCGTACAGAGGACACACAACCTGCGCCATCGAAGCCAAGGCCTCGGCGCTCCTTGCAACTAATACTGTGATTTCCACTGGGCCTAAAAAGAGATCGCACAAGCGTTCTCATTATTTATTCATGTCAGTTTCCACCATGGATCCATTGCATCCTGTTTCCTACAGCCGGGATTCTTGGACCATCAGGTCTTGGAACTGCGTTGGGCCACGGGCTGTTTGCCATTTAGGCAGAAAACATCAGAAAATCCTCAGTTTTGTGTCCTTTATTCAACATATAAATACAACTTTATAGGCAGAGTAAAGAAAAATACTCTGAAAAGTTGGAGGTATTCAGCTAATATTACCTAGATGATTGGTAAAAAAAAAACAAAAAAACAATATGAACACTTAAGTATTGTTAATAAATGGTTGAAGCAAGCCATTGAAACCTCTTAATTACTTAATTAAAGCATAATTTATCATCACAATTTTCTATACAGTGAGGTGCATTCCTCACTAGGGTTATGGGGTCTGCTGGAGCCAATTCCAGTGTATTTATGGCAAGAGGCAGGGATAAACAGTCTACCGGGGGGCACACACACCTTTCGCTCACACATTCATACAGACAAGCTATTTAGCCATTTTAACCTAAGCATATTTTAGGACTGAGAGAGAAAACCCATGCAGATACAGGTAGAACATGAAAACTCCACACAGAAGGATCCCTGGAGTCCTGGAACCTGTGACCTGTAATTAAAGATACATTAAAATAAAAGAAAAAGAGACAAAAAAACAATAGATAGTAGTTTGAATGAAAATTTGACAGGTGTTCTTTAGATTATTTAGTGTAATACTGACTCTGAAATTAAACTTTTTAATAATTTTATAGATATGGAAATTTCAGTTGTGCAAATTTGAAAAGTTAACTCCTTTTTCCAAAAAGGCAAAAACCCTGTTGAGTAAATGATGTGCAAAATTTGCATTGGCTAAAGACGCGACAACTCCTTATTTTTTACCGACTATCAACTGTTGACACATTTGTTGTGAAGATTAGAATCAAAAGAACTGAAATGTTTAGAGATTATTCCTCACTTTTAGTGTGTTACTGTTTTTTTTACGAGAATATACAACGTTTCCTCTGAATCTCTATCTACAAGAATTTCACACAAACTCTTAAAGAGTTAAACTGATGAAGTCTCACATTTTTCCACCCTTTTCAGATAAAAAAAACAAGAATAAAAGTGATCCAAAAGATAGCTCAGGCCCTCATGTGGGGGCCAGTGGTTGCAGGGGATATGTATATCTGCAGATAAAGCCTTCTGTTCCGAAACAGTATTTACCAGGCCTTTTTAGATACACATCAGCCGTGAAGCCATGGGTCCAGCCTTCATTATACTGTGTGAATCTTCCCTCATTTAGCTTTGGATAGCATCTCCTTTATTCCACCTCCAAATACCCCTATCCACATCGCCATTCGCTCTGCACAGCTAACAAGCCAAGATGTTGCCGTCGATGGTGGCAATATAGCTGGAAACAAATGTCTTTGTTCGTCTTTCTCCAAAAGACCCCCACCTGCCCCCCGGTAGTTTTTTGACAAACCTAGAAAGAGCCAGAGAATCACAAGGTGCTCAAAGCGAAGATACAAACTCAGGTGGGAAGACGCACAAAAAGACCGATGTGTGGACGAGATACAGCAGGCAGACCGTTGTGAAGTTGGCAGAGATGGACAAAAATTGCAAATATATATTTTAAAGTATGCCATGTTATGTGAGAATTAGACATATAGTTTATAATTTATTGTACATCTACACATTTGCATTGCATTATGAATATTATATATTCGAATGTCTATTATATACTACTGTGTAGTTAAAATCAAAACTATCTCCAATAAATCCACAAAATTGAACTTTTTTTTTTTCCTCCTGTGCGTGTGTTATCTGGTTGCGCTCTGACAACACATTCATCAGAGTGATTTCCGGGAGGAAGCAGCAGGAGTGGAGAGGTGTGTGACGTTCCTGCAGATGATGACCCCTCTCTCTCTCTCTCTCTCTCGCAGTGGTAATTAGAGACACTCTGTCCTGTCCGCTCTGAAGAGCCCCAGCGGCTTAACGCCTTTTTTTCCCCCTCCCTGTCTTCCTGCCGTTTAAGAACACGGCTGCAGACAAAAAGAAGAATCTTTTTATATCATCTTTGCAGATGATCACATGCACACATACAGAAGTATCTATCTTTAAATAGTGATTGTATGATGCTACAGTCTTCCCCTCTCTCTCTCTCTCTCTCTCTCTCTATATATATATATATATATATATATATATATATATATTTGTGCCAATGGAGGGGGCCCCATTGGCAGGATCCTTCCTGTGACACTCTATTGACATTTTTCCCTTGAGAACACAAGGCCCGGGAAGCATAAACATTGGCTTGCTAGGCGTGCACTTGCGCTGATGTTGAGATGGGACCATTCTCCTATCAGATTTCCGTCATATTTCTCTGGCTGACTAGACTAAGCACAAGTCAGAGGTATGAGCCGATAAAGGGTGTCTTTCACACAGCAACAACACGTACCAGTGTGCTTATCACCCCGCTGCCTAACATGCAATCACAAGGAGGACAGGGGGAAGATTGTTACATTTGGTGATTTGTTGTTTTTTTTCCCTTTTTTTTTTTTTTTTTGCTTTTGGGTACTGATAAAGAATGTGGAATCTAAGCAGGAAAGCCCATCTCTGCAGGCACGACATGAGCCGCTGCTGAGGCAGGCCTAGATCTGTTACCCTATGTCTTAATGTAAATAAACGCTTTTTTGTTGGGTGGTAACTGGAGTAAACACACAGAGGAGGGAAAAAAAAGGACCAGGATGCAGCACAAAGAAATGTCAATTCAAAATTAGATAATGCATTAAAAAAAAAAAGAAGGACCTGTGTGTTGCATTTTCTGTTTTTAAAAAAACATCCTTGACGGAAGTGAGAGAAGAAAGAAGAGGAGGATGTATAGTTTATCTCATCATAGGATTTTTTTTTTTACTTATTACACAAGCTATTTAATATAAACCATTAAAGGGTTTTTATTTCCATAAAAATGTTGCGTGAGCTTTTAGTCTAAAAGGCAGTCATCCACCGAGGCTCAGGCTCGCCTTTATTCCTTTCGCTGTAATGGCAGCAATTAAAAAAATATAAGGTGAACTTTTAAACAGCCTTTTCACCGGCATGAAAAAACACTGTGTAGCGAAATGGTAATAATATATTCATCCCTAGGTAAACATCCCTGCCATGTCCTTTATAAACAACGGCGGCGAACAAAATGGAAGTGATAATTTCTCTCCCTTTGAGAATTCTCTTCTTTAATTCTGACAGTAAACTCGTGGCTGTTACGGGGTGTTAAGTAGGATTTAAAACTTGTCAGACAAGACATGTTTGAAATTGCTTTAAATAAGTGCACTGTGTTGCTGTCAACCACAGGCTTAGAGGGAAAATATCCCTACAATTGAGGCACTCATCTGGGCTCAGAGAGCTTGTGCCCCAGCAACCTCGCCAAAGTCTTCCTGCTCGCTCCCTGGCCTGTGAGCCAGCACCCCCTGCTGGACGATGGCCGCCCTGCCTGCGTCCTCGCCAGCCACACTCAAGTGTTTCTCAGTCTGCATGTTTAGCCATACTTTGAAATTCGTGATTCTTTTAAAAACAGCACAGATAAAAGATGTACATACATTTTGGCTCACTTGGGCAATATTTCTTTAATTTGGCAAATTCTGGATTTATTTTTCGGCCTACTGTTGACTTCTTTCTTTGAAACTCCAGCTATAAACCCTTACAGGAGCTGTGTTGTCACTATAAACCACCTTCTCATATGCCACAACGGAGCTAAATTCCCCCATCGAGCCTCCACTGGTTCCAACGTGGCAAACTTCCACCTTCCTCCTAAAACAAACATGTTTTTGGTTTTTTTCAAATGTCTACATGTATATTGATAATAACGTTAATGCTGGTGCGACAACACAGGATGTGTCTTCCAACATGATTATTAGTCACATTTGAGCTCATTCCAAAATAAATTGCGATTTATGAAATAGCTCTATAGTTTTGGGTTTTTTTTCGTTATTAATGGGATGCATTTTCATTCACTGTTCTGCTGGATTAAAGGAGAAGACTATCATGAGCAGAATCCACCTTGAGTTCTATGATTCCTGCAGCCTGGAGCTCCACTGGAATCTATTGAAAGTGAGAAAATATTAAATAAATTTCCTTTTAAAAGGAAAATGTAACAATCCCCTGACTTCAATCGCAGTGTGATAACTTCTCTGAGTGATTGCTGTGAGGACTTAATTGCTGATAAGTCAGTCTTCATCCTCGCTATGTGTTCAATGTGATTGCGAGAGAATATAAGACTATAATCTGTCACTAGAAAAGAATACTTCTACAAAAGCTAATATTATTTTATACATGCAGTATATGTATTTCATATTGAAGCAGCTCAGATGTTTCTTTTCTCTTTTCTTAGAATTACTAATTAGGACAATTAGTCCATCAAATTACAAGCAAACAATTCTCTGTTCAAGATACGTTGCTCTTTCACAGCGTGAACTAATCAGTGAATGTGATATTCAATCATCAGAAAATGAATCTGCAACTATTTGTATAAATCCATTAATAAAAAGATATTGGATATTTTTTTAAAACATAAATCAATATCTCATGTCATGATTTGCTGTATTTAA
This sequence comes from Lepturacanthus savala, assembly GCA_030544235.1. NCBI lineage: Eukaryota > Metazoa > Chordata > Actinopteri > Scombriformes > Trichiuridae > Lepturacanthus > Lepturacanthus savala. The sequence continues at coordinate 9,649,296 of CM060481.1, forward strand.
TATAATTGTAAACTGAATATATTTTGGCTTTGGTCAGACAAAACAAGACATGGGAACACATTAGGTTGAATTTGCTAAATATTTTTTTAACCTCTTTGTAGAAAAAAGCAAAAAAAAAAAAAACATTGGCGAAATAAATGATAATAAATATATATATTTTTGCAGAAAAATTAAAAATCACACCGATCATTAAAACTGAATCAGTAATACTTCAAATCCTCTCGCTTACATTTATCATTCTGCTGAAGTTCATGAAGCAGGAAAAGGCCACAGCAAGGTAAAACTCCAACTAAATTGCCTGCACACAACTGCGGCCTGCAAGAATGGGTTAAATCAGCTGTTGTCAAGCCACAATCATGCAACTTTTCTGTATTAAACGCAATAACTTATGGGCTGCCGGGTCTCGCAACCACTAGTATTTCCCGGTGAAAAGAGGAGGGAAGGGGAAGAAAAGAGCGAGCTTCTGATTTGAGGGACTAAAACCTCCGCAGCACCTTGTCCTATGATCTGGCACACTCTCCTGCCAAGACGAGTCTTTATCATACAAAAGGGATTAGATTGCCCAGTGTAAGTACCTTCAAGTTATTAGCACCTTCTTATACAAAGTATAACAGCAAACCCAAAGACATTGATTGCAGGGAACAGTTCAAATATGATTTCCTTATAGCTATTAATATGTATGCCTTAAATAGAAGCACACCGCTAAGCAGCTTATGATATTATGAAAAGAATGTTCCCTCAGGGGCATAATATGCCAGCAGTGACAGTAAGGAGAGATTCGTATTTACCCAGATTGGCTGTACTTACGTCAAGCATTCTCAGAGCTTGTGGGAGGGAAGATGGGGCAGTGGCAACAGCTCGGTTTCGATAAGCACTTACCGTGAATAAAAGACAAGCATGAAAGTGAGGTTTAGCCTCTTTAAAGATTCCCCGACCAAATGTAGAGGCAGATAGGGCAGGTGCCTTTGGTTCCGGACGTGATTAGCCGTCTGTGCAGCACTGTTCCCACAGAAATGAGACATAGCGGAGACATTGTCCAAGCTTGTCCAGGTGGGGGACCTGTCATCCCAAACCAGAGCTTAGCAGTGCAGTGCTTGGAGCAAAAGATTAGGACCCAGGAATTCAGATTTTTTTTTTTTTTTCAATGAATGCTTAATTCAAAACTGCCTTTTTTTTCTCCTCCTGCCGTTCCTTCTGCCTTACACCGGCTTTCATTCTGTTTTATTCATCTCTACCTTCATATTATATTGATCATTTCCTCCTTGTCTCCTGTGGCTCGTGACAGCTTCATAGGCTTCTGTGTCACGCAGACTTTTTTTTTGGTACAAGTGTTTGACTTGCATTTCCCTCCTCGGCTCCTGACAGACACTATCAGGTCGGAAATGTGAGTCTTTATCCCGCTTTGTTGAGACACGCAACCTATTACAAAATTACAAATTAGCACTGATCTGTACAACTGTATTAATGCTTTCTCATGACCCGAGCTAAGATCTTCTAGAGAGGAAAATCATCCTTTAAAGGTACATCGAGCACAGATCCTATGAATAGTGACACATCTAATTAGGAGGACCAGGGTTTTACTTGCTAGATTTTATTGTAATATTTGATTTGCTTTGGGTTTGTGGTGCAAGACTTGCCAGCACAAATCCTAGGATTGGAAAATGGGAAAATTAGGGCGTTAGGGATTTTCCTTTCCATAGTTAAGGTAGTCTTCGTCAAGAGATGGCAACTAGTCATGCAATGCCCTATAAATTTTTTTTTAAAATGTTATATTTAGTAGTGCATTTACATCAACTGTTTGTCTATGAAGTCCTAAACTGCATCAAAGTAGTATTAGAATCAAAACGAAATTGACAAATGTGGTTCTCCAACACTATAAGGCTTTTTGTGAGGCTTTAAGGACCAATGAGTAAGATCTACTGCCCCAGAGCTCGGAATATATCTGTGATGGATTGGTAGGATTATTGATCAATACCAATGATTCAATGGCTGCTTTGCAAAAAGCTGAGATTTGTGGTTTTCCAAACTCACTTTCCAGCCCACAGACGTGGAAATTAAACACACATTTTCAGGTAATAGGTAATGATATATAGCTTGGAATCAAGAGATATAATATAGCATATATACTGTATACACACACACACAGTTTATACTGTACAGAGGGTGATTGTGAAATTGGAAACAAACACAAATCAAACAGCAGCAGAAACATTAGGAGCATGAAACTGTTGGGTGGTGTATAATCAACACAGCAGACAGCATTGTGTGATCTAAATGAAGTGAGTCAACAAACCGCTATTGACTCAGTTACTATGCATATAATATATAACAAGAAATTGGTTTCTGTGTCATCAAGTTCATTCAGCTGGCTGGCAGCATTCCTGGAACAAATAAAGAAATTCAAGGAAGCGGGAATTACACCTGCACTTTGCTCTTTACTGTTCATCTCTGTGGAAGATGAAGTAACTAGTGCTACAACAGTGTTTTCATTTAGACAAACGCGCTGAACCATTTCTGAACCCGTTGGCACTGATTGTAAAGTAATAGAAAATAATCAAAAACACAGCCCCTCCCAATTCTGACGATGGACTTCTTTTAAAATATACATAGACACTCTATTATAACTAAGAGATATTTGAATTGAGTCTACATCTTAACTAAAAATGATTTAATGATCCGTTTAATGATCATTAATGTCATAAACGTATAAGCCGTTCTTGCTTTTTAAAAGCACATTTTGAAGCACATTCATGGAGTGTTTCCACCGGACAGCTCAACTCACCTCGCCTTTTTTGTGTTTCAAATAACCAAAATCTGGTAGCTAGTCTATTTTGTAAATTGAACGGATGCACTATGCTGTTTGTTGATTTCCTTCCTGGTGCGATCTGCTTGGTTCAGTTTAACAAACAAGAAATTGATCCGATTATTCTATGTATCGCATGGATAAGTATGTCACTGCACTTACATGCATACCGTCGTTATGACGACCTTGTCCACATCCAACATTCCAAACCAAATTGTGACGTGCCAAGTCATGACTTAGACTCAAAGCCAGAATTCATCCATACACACACACCTTTACACATTAATGGCTGCAGATAATGCTCAATCACACTCAGATGCAATTTGGTAGTGTAAAGACAGAGGTATGGGGGATTGAACCGCCAACCTCCTGATTAGCCACCAATAATTTACCATTTTTTGCTATGAAATTAAACTCATCATCAACACAGAGACATTTAATCAACATGGCTGACTTGGCCATTTGTTGGTTGGTCTATTTCATAAAATCTAAATTCCACACTATGCAGTTGGAACAGCATCAGCTTGTAGTTGATTTTTTAACTCATCATTACAAGCATTAACGTGTGCATTTATCCATAAAGCCTGTATATTACATCATCAGAGGTCCCATAAACATAATCACTTTATTGTTCGCTGGTAAAACCTGACCTAGAACTATGGTAGCACGATAACTACTGTAAGGTACAGTGGCTGTCTTAGTGGTGTCACCCAGGGCGCCCTGAGCAATTGGGCTCATGTGCATATTCGTAACGAATCACATCTGTCACAGTCGCAACATTCTCTGGGGTCAGATCAAGGCACATTGATATTTCCTGTGGCCTATTTCTACCGAGCATGTTGCAAATTATACAAATTTTCACATCATAAATGTAGTCTGTGGCAGAATTAGACCGGTCATACTTCTTAAATTTTTCATCTCAGCTATCAAAATAAATTGCACCGTGGTTGTGAGTTGCATTATGAGATGCAGCTCTATACAGAGAATGATACATCAGGCAGACAGGCAGCCACAGTGTGACCTGTTAAATATGGAGCTAATTTCATGCATAAACATTAGGGTCAGGGTGAGATCATTGTTAGGGCTTGTTGAGGAGGCGCTTAGTCCAATGTCAATTTGCATGTTACCATATTTTTGTTATTTGCCATAGCAGTGAGAATTGACCCTCGAAGGGCTACTTCACAAAAATCTGATTGTGCAGATAGTTAAATATGGAGTTAATTTCCTGCTTCATGCACAGTGAAAACACAATGTCCTCAACAAAATAGGAGAAAACCAGCACCAGAGTGATAGCAAAACATAATTAATTATGAATTATGTTTCCCCATGATAGTAAATTAGTCCAAAGCAAACAACACAAAGTTAGAGATATTTTGTGTTATTATGAGAAGTATAAGGCAAAAAACACATTAACTGCAATAACTTGTGTGTGTGCACATAAGCTGCAACGAGCATGAAAGCCACCACATGGGTGTTGCAGTTGAGAAGGAAGTACAATCACGGCAGATGATGAATTTTCACTACAGTTCCTGCTGTCTGTCCATGACTGAGTGACTAGGAAAATGCCACCATTGGTCGGACAATGTTGGACTATCCTCGTTGCTCTTTCAAAGTAAATTGAAAAGTTTCTGTTACATCATCAGGGGGCATTACCTTTACATCCATGTCTAGATATAACAACCCAAGACTAAATACTTGTGAATTACTTGGCATGTCACCATTTTGTCAGTCTCTGGTAAGTACAATGCTTACACATTTACATGAACTGACTCTGCCCTCTTGCTAATGTAATGACATTTAATAAGTTAGCTAATGTTAGCAAAGGGCTAACTCGAGACTTCAGATTTAAAACTTAGTATACTGTAAAATATAGAGATTTGAGCATAGGTTGTTCAGCCATATACTATAGTCCTGTTTTGACATGCTATATTTGTTGCTGAAGCATAGAAATGTGTTTAGTGTTTGTTAAATAAAATGCATTAAATAGTTGATGGTGTTTTGTATTTACAAACCACAACACAATTGATAATGTATTATAGAGTATTTGTAACATATCTTTTTACTTTGTTAAGTTTTGGCAGGAAATTAGCTCCATAGTTAACTAGCCGAGCAACCACAGTTTTGCGAAGTAGCCCTTCCTGGGTCAATTCTCGCTGTTACGGCAAATAACAAAAATATGGTAATATTCATAGGAATATCAGACTAAGCATCTTCTGAACAAGCCCTAACAATGATCTCACCCTGACCCTAATGTTTATCGACTCAATTATCCTTCTATCTCCACATTTGGACCGTACACTTGGACTACTTATTTGTCCTGTGTAAAAAGATGAAAGCAGGTGAAAAGTGTGGCGAGGAAAAAATGAGGGATGTGGAGAGAGTCAAAGAGTTTCATTTATAAGAGGAGAGAGGTATTATGAGCACATTTATCCAAAATTGGAAAATAATGAAGAAAGATTAAAGCCCTCCCAGTATTTTAGATGTTCCAAATGGACAACCAGTCCTGTAGTTGACAATGGACCACAGAGAGTTCCAGACACCATTATGTGGTACAAATGAGGGAGTGACAATGTGAAAGCCTCTTTGCTGGGTAGAGGGAGAGAAACTTGAATAAGGTCTACCTGTGCACATCCCTTTTTATACATTTTGTGTTGTGGTGCCAAGACAAGAGATAAGTGCTCACTTTTTTATGTAAAAAAGTGTAAAGTACACCAGCGTCATGGTGACCCTTACTCTTCTAAACCCCTGAAGTATGTGTCGACTGCATCTGATTTACTTCAGAAATATGAAAAATATGCTTTATTGGTTTTGTTTTTCATTGCACTTTATGGAATGAATCAGCTCCTGTGAACTATGTGCGCACTTCCAAGCTATATATGACAAGCTGAGCAGAACACTGAAGCTACAGTAGATGAGAACCACAGCCCCCCATCACCTCAACCTAAGCTGAGAAAATACAGACAACCAGGTCACAGAATTTCTGTCACAAGTTATTGGGCACCTAAGAGTGTGGGAAATCCTATGGTGCAATATTATTCTCTGTAAATCTCAAACTGCAAATAACACAAGCCAAGCAATTTAAGCAGGAAGGTCATAGCAAAGTAAAGCAGGAAAATTGCCAGGAAAAATGGGCTTTCTGAGAGAGTGAAATAGATGAGAGATGAAGGGATATGAAAAGTTGACGGGCTACCCAGGCAGGTCTACAAAAAGTAATGAATATCCCTTGGTGTGGAGCGATTTTGAGGAACTGTCATTCTGAATGAAGTGAGATAAAAATTATATTTCGCCCAGATAAAAAAACCAACCAATACAAAAGCAGAAAGGACATATGTCTGCCTGATGCTGCCCTTAATCCAAGACAAGGCCTGACAGGCTGCACCATCAAATGTCAGAGCAACTGAAGCATCAAAACAGTATGATTATACTCCACGTATAGCAAACATAAAAAACAGCAGAGCAGAAATAAACAGAAAAATAGAATTTACCAACAGGACGTGGGGATGTGATCTAAATTGACACTCGTTTTAAGCAACTTTTCAATTATCTTCTTGAAAATTCCTTGCAAAGTAGATAAATAGATGATGATGAATGAAGATAAAATATGCCTCATTAGTCCAGCGTGCAATTTTGTTTTTCATTGTAGCCTATATTTGGAATTCATTTTCATACAAACTCAAAAAAATCCAAAGTGGATGCCTCTTTTGTTTCAAATGGCCCTCAAATGGACCACATGGCTCTCAGCTTTGAAAGTTGCATCCGTATCCAGTCAAACAGGGGCTGATCTACGAATTCAGACAAACTTTTCTGCCCCCCCCCCCCTCCCTTTTCTCAATTCAATTTCTTTTGTGGTCTCCGAATGAATTGAGCAGCCATAGATTTTGCCTTGTGTTGTGGAAAATAACGTGTCCTTCGCAAAAGAATACAGTCATGCTTCTCATTCCAAACTCTTAATGCCTTTTCCTTGAATAAATCATCCACATCTATTGAATCCTTTTCATCTCGCAACACAAGCCCACCATTCACAGTGAAGAGAAAAGAGTCTGAATTACTTCAAGCTGGAGAGTTACCTTGCATAGAGAGGAATTAAGGACCATTTGCCAATATTGTGGATCAACTATGCGGAGAATAAAAGCAGCATTCTTGTGTTACCTGGCTGGGGAATATAGCCACAATGGCCATCAAACAAGGACCAGCACACAATCCGCGGATTGATTTTTACTTGAGGGACCTTGGACTTTTCACAACAAACATTTTCCGGCAAAGTCAAGCATAAAGGGAAGCGTTTGAATAGTTGTTGTATTACCCTGTTGCCATTTGTCGGGAAGAATGTAGGCTGTTCATTGTACATCAATGGATGACCTCAATCTCATCATTTATCATTGTGGCGCCGGAAAGTAAAAAGCTCCCTTTGAAAACTGTTGTTCTGTGTTGTTCGCAAGCTATTTGGTGTGGTTTATTACTTTTCCTTGCATATATGTATACTTTGCACCTTTGGACCCTTGTCTGTTACTAATACAGAACAATGAGAATATATAATATCTTTGCTCTCTATCGATCTAAGAGGAAAATTGGCCTGAAAAATGTTTTTCCATCCTTTTCAACCACAGCCGTGGTAAATTATAAAAGTTTCAGCTTCTGATTTCATAATAAATCAGTAAAGTCAAAGTAAATGTTTGACGTTCGGGTCTCAGCGTTACTTTGTTTCTCTGTCAGCACAGTGGGCCAAAAAAGCTGAGTATCCCTAAAAGCTGACTATCCCTGCTGCTCTTTAGAAAGGTGCCCACACTCCCACCTGAGTGACACTCACTTGAGCTCTGCTCCAGTCTCTAGCCCCTCTAACAGCAAGATAAGACTCTTATCACCTCCAAGAGTGAAGATTTGGCCTCAATCCAAGAGAACCAACGGAGCAGCAAAACCAGTCTAGACACTTAAGGTGAACTAAAAGCAACAATGCTCTGTTTGACAGGAAATACTAAAGGGCTGTCGCTGAGGCGCGGCACACTGAGGAGGCTGTAGTTCAGACAATGTCATTGTGCGAAAGCGCTTCACCAAATCCCCCTTTCCTGCAGTCATTTTTCATCACCATCCACCATGAACCTGCTGCAGGACAGCGAGGCGGGGGCACACGTGTTCACCCCAGAATGCAACGACTGGCAGTGGTGTTAGTTTCTTCTAACTGGGAGTGGCGAAGTGGTTCTGACTGGAGGTTTTGGCTTCCCAGTGGATTCTCATTAAAGGGCCGTCCTATTTAAAGCAGTTTTATGCCAGATTTACTTCTTTGTTTGGAAATTTGGATCCAATTCGTCTTACATTCGTCTTACTTAGATCATTCAGACATCTCTTTTTCAACACTAATTTCTGTATAATATATGAAGCTATTAGCACATTGAAATTTGTGTTGATGTCATCAATCACCATCAATTTAAGTCGAGTATGACCAGATCAAAATCAGCCTATAACTCGGTTTCAAATGTAACATCCTTATTTGTGTCACTGTTTGGTTGAGTCTAAACCAGTGGTGTCAAATATAGGGCCCAGGGGCCAGAACCGGCCCACTAAAAGGTCCAATCCGGCCCACTACGACTGTACGACTGTACAAAGTAAACAAAAATGGACAAATTCCTGTTTCTTCACAAAAATGTGAACTCAGTGTGCATCTTTCAGGGCTCCAGGGATAAAATTTAGTTTTGAATTGTAACTAGTTTGTAAAGGCAGGAGATAACATCACCTGCTGCATAAAAAAGTAAATATTGTTTAGTGAGTAAATATTTTTGAATTAAATGCATGAACATGGAATAGCTGAGACATCATATCGTTGCAATGTGACTTCCTTTCTTATGTCATTACTCCTGTTTGTACATTGATGGTTAATTCATTGTGTAAATATTTTAACATATTTCTTTCCTTTAAAAGAGGGTAGAAATTTTAATTTGAATATTTACTAGCACAACTTGAGATCAAACTGCGTTGTATGTGACCCATGAACTAAGAGATTGACTCCCTTGGTCTAAACTGTACACGACTTGAATGGAAAAGCAGCTTTATTTTGCTTTTTTAAATATCTTATTTACAGTCAAGTTAGTCTTGTAATATGAATAAAAGAAAAAAAAACTAATCCAATGTATGAGACAGAGATTAAACAACAAAGTAAAGCGTTGTGCCATCTCGTCTGTACATCAGTTTGTTGTGGTAGGGTTCATCTTAAAAACAAGGCTTAGCAATGACAGATAGCAGCAGCTGTGGGTTGGAGCGTGCAGGGACTTGAGGCTAAAAACGGCGTCTAACACCTATTTAGGCAGGAAATCAACTGAAAGTGACTCACCTGTTTTGGTGAGTGTAACATCATTTAAAAACAATGATCAGAATGTAGACATGTACAGCTACAGAACACATGACCTTATTTTTGGAGTCTGTACTGTACTTTTATTAAATTTTATACTATGACAGCAAAGCTGTACCACATATGTTCCTGTGAGGTTGGATGTCAAGACTCGTCTTTATTATTCCTATGCAACATTTAATAGTACTCAGAGTTAAAGGACTAATCCGTATTTTAAATTACAGGTATAGTCACATGAATTATTGGAGGATTAGCTGAAATATTATGATTTTGGGGCTTGTTACCAGATCATACAAACTTATACTTTTAACATCACCAGATTTAAGCCTCCACCCAAAAAATTTGTTTTGCTCATTGTTGCACAACTTGATAGAAGTCTGCTTACATAGCCACCTGCCAGGTTTTTACCTCCCATTATAAAGTTTAAGTGCGGCACCTAAGACAAATGAACGTAAAATAACTGTGGAGAGGATAAAAAAAATAATTAACATACATCTACGTCTTTTCCTAGATCTAATGATGTAGCTGGTCCCTGGTGGATGCCTTTAGCAAGTTTTGTATAAAGCTTGTATGTTGTGTGTTTTATTATTTATTTATTTATTAATTATACTGTATGTATATACTTTTTGTAAAGATATGCTAATAGTAATGTTCCAAAAATGATATGAAATTGCATATTCTTTTCTTTTAAAAAAAAGGAAACCGCTGTTGCTAAATTGATTGAAATTAAGATACAAATTTGAAATTGATTGAAATTCAATACATAAACCTTATATATATATATATATATATATATATATATATATATATATATATATATATATATATATATATATATATATATATATATATATATATACAGGCAAGATTGACATCACAAGGAGGTTGGAGGCCTCCAACACAGATGAATATGCAACTTACACAATTTAAACTTGACCCGTTCACTGAGAATTGGGCTTTTTAGTTAAGTTGGACACATCTCTAGCAGTTTTGGTGTTATATATATCTATATATAGATATAGTCAAATATGCTTTTTTTGGAAATTAGTAAGTAGGAAATTAGTAATAGGTTACTGAACCTTTTTTTATATTGGAAAAAACATGCATTCAAAGCAGAGTACTTACTCTGTATGTATGTAGGCGATCTAGTTGTTGTTTGTATATTAAAATACCTGCCAGTTCCTTTGTCTATTGTATTCATACAGCCCCAAATCACATATTTGCCTCGAAGGGTTTCTATAATCTGTAAAACATATGACAGCCTATATCCTTAGAAGCTTGGTTTGAGATAAAGAAAACACCCCTCCAAACAAAACCAAAAACACCTTTAACTGGGGAAAAAATAAAAAAAAAAAACCTCAGGATGAGCAAAAGAGAGTGTTTCCACTGCTACAAAGAAGAGTGAAATTACAATATAACAACTGGCGATATGCAAATATATCAGAAATGATGGTAAAGTTTAAATTTGGTTTGGTCTTGGTTTTTATTTATATTTGGATGACAGATGCTACCTTCAGTGCTGAATTTCCTTGCCACATGTGACCCCTACTGGTCACTGAGTTCCACCATTAATGCCTGTTCACCCCTTCCTGTTCCCGTCTCTTCCTTTTTTACAACCACAGAAGTGCTGACACAAGTCCAAAAAAAAAAAAATTCTAGGTGTATGTGGATGGGCCTGTTCTCTCTAGAGAGAGAGAAAGAGAGAGGGAGAGAAATCGTAGGACACGCTGTCGATGGAAGATTCAAGAATACATTGAAACGCGGTCGCTGGATTTCAAGTTGACCGAGCCAAACCCAATGCAGAACAAATCAGAAGGCAAATTGGGTGTTCAAGTTCAGTCTTTAAGTTCAGCGAAATTTCAAATGGCCAGGCCTTTTCTGGGGGCAGGGGGGTGTTGGGGAACAGTGTATTCATTCGCATGTGAATGTGTTGCCTCCCATCATTTGATTGAGCTCTGCCAGTCTCGATCGCTGGGGATTCCACAGTCTGCCTGTGCCATTTACTGCCAGGGCCCGCAAATCCAAATTGACCCAGACAGACACACACCCACATGGAGTCTTTTTTTAGCAAAATAAAATATGAATATTAGAGATTCAAGCCAGAAGACATTAAAGCATTTTTTTTCTGTGTCAAAACTGCGGAAAAGTTTAAGGTGAACGCCACACAGCAAAAATGTTCAACTCCAATGTGAATGAGTACGAACACACATGCTTTATTCTACTAATTTGTTTGATAAATCAATGTAAATGGCAATGTGAATTATACATATCACAGCATGGGATATTCTCAGTTGAGTAACAAATTATCTTTTAAAAGTGTCATTGAAGTACTCCTAATATTAAAAACATTCAACTAACCAAAAGATCTAAAGAATCAGGAGAAGAAACAAATGTCCTGATATTTACACATAATAATCAACATTTTGATACTTGATCACGTTTTTCGCAGTAAAAGATTTGTATATTTCTACTTCTGGTTCAGTTTAGTTCCATAGTGAATATGTGAGGTTTGTACATACTGGGAGAGCTGATGCTGAGTGTGGAAGCAGGTTCTGACAAATTCAAATATCTAATTCAAGTCTATCAATGCCATCTAGTGGTTCCCTCTGCCCTTTCGCTCTCCGTGACACAGGCTCTGGCTACAGGATGCGACACAACATCACTCTATTACTCCAGTATTATTATAACATTATAATATCACCAGTATTTGCTACTGCTAGAAACTTGTAGGATACTTTATGGAGTGGATCTGAAAAGTATTCATTTAGTGAACACTTTCATATGTTAAGATTTAAATTCAAAATGAATTAAATGTATGTACTATATGTTTTGTGGGCTTTTTTGTGACTTAACTAAAAATAAAAAGAAAACATATTTATTATTTAAAGAAGTGTTGGGTTCTGGCCACAGGTCAAATGTAGGTTTCTATTCATTGTACTAAATTAATATTAAACAGATAATAATTGAATGTTTCAGTCATATTCCAATATAAGAATGCAACTAAATACTAAACTTGACACAGAGAGAGCAACATATCTTTCATGATATGGATATTTTATTTGTTTTTAACTATCTCTCTAGAGGTGTCTCATCACCAGCCACAATAAAATTCTGTTTTACGTATTTATGTAGTATTGAAGTGTTAAATGTTATAGGGTTCAGACCGACAGCTTTAGAAAGAGTCATTTGACATTTTGCACTGGTGTAAAAAACAAATAAATTATGACAGCTGAAGCTATTTATTTTCAGTTCTGGTATTGTGCATGTTTGCTCACTGTCACATAGCTACACTTCAATAGAACAGAGCCATTATTAGTGTTGAGCAAAACTTGCACTTTTCTTAAGACGACATGTCTAATGTGTGCTGTGAAGAAAATTTGATTTGAGATTTGAGTTCTTTAGAATCTATGAGATTTAATCTATTATGAATTGCAGGACCCTTATATATAAAAGTTGTGTCATTTTCTAAACACAGTTGGACTGCAGTGAAATTGAGATAATCAAGATGTCAATGTAAATCTGAATTTCTCTGTTTATTTGTTTCTTAAAACATTCGCAAAAAGATAAGTGAAAACATGTTTTCACTTTGTCATTATTCAATTAAATCTATTCTGCAAAGGAAAAAAATGCAGAGAGTGTGAGTGTATTCATGAATTCACAACGTCAATGTGCTTTGTAATACTTAAATAATAAAAAAATAAAATGTAAACGTGAGTTTATCCTGAGTGCGGGCACAATTCATCAGAAATGTTATCAACCAATGCACAAAGACCTGACAAACTCCAGCCTTATAAATTGGGGCCAAATTACAGTGATAAATATGTAATTTGTCCCACCTTAACGAGAGTCAGGGAGCTGTCAATCAAACATCTGTACACGCCCACACAGCGGTGAGAAGAGCTGGACTCAACCAATAAATGGAAACACCTGTGTGGCCTGCTGGCCCATTAAAACTGTTTTTGATACTGATTTTTATGAAGTAAAAGGTGTGACTGCACTCTTTATTGTTTTAAATCCTATTTGTCCTTAAATATCAACAACATCCATTTATATCTTATCTTAAAGCTTTTATATGTTGTATGTAAAGCACTTAGAATCGCCAGATGTCATTTTGCAAAACATATTCTGGTCAGATTTTCACCCCCCACACAGTAATCTCACACATTATATGTTCAATGTTGAGTTGGACGGCGAGTGAAAGGCAGAAAAAATGAGACAGAGGAAGAAAGTGAGACAGAGATAACAGGCCACTTGGCTGTTTTAAGATGTAAAAGTAGATGGCAGCAAAGGCAGGTAATAGGACGAGAAAATGGCCCACAGTCACAAATCCACCACTCAAATGTTTCTTTCATTTTTTTAAAATCAAAACTGTATTACCTTCTGGGCAACCTCGGTGTGGCAAAGAGATACCCGAGGCCACCTGGATCCTGCTCCAAAGAGTTAGCCAAGACAATTTCCCTCAAATCACCTGCTATCTTAATCTGACAGCCAGACTCGATTACAAGGCGTAAAAATTGCTTTTCTCGCCACCAGCGGTCGCTGGGAAATTATCTTAATTGTGTCATGATTATGCCTCAGAGCTCCGGTTGAGAGCTTTAACGTCGCTCCTTTAAAACACACGGCTGCGTTTCTCAAGTGTTGCAAGTGTGCCTCATCAGCTTTGAAGAGGGGAGAGGATGAGAGGAAAAAAACAATTCACCTGCACAAACACACATGTAATATATATATATATATATATATATATATATATATATATATATATATATAAGGTTTATGAAATACTGAAAGAGCATAACAAGGAAGTATTTTACAGGGTTTGAAAAGTAAATAATATTTACTTGTGGTTGGACACAGCATGGATGTAATGTTAGAGCGGGGGTGTCAAACATGCGGCCTGGGGGCCATAGCTATCCTGCCAAAGGGTCCAATCCAGACCACTGGACAACTGTACAAAGTTTAACTAAAAAAATGAACCAGTTCCTGATTCTTTACAGAAATAAGAAGCCATTGAACCCTTTTCAGGGGCTTAGGGAATAAAATATTTACAGTTTTGATTTTAAAATAGTTTGTAAGACAAGAGACAACTTCACCTGTTGTGTAGTTAAAAAACTACATCTGGTTCAGTGAGTAAATGTCTTGAATTGAAATTCAACAGTCGACTGAATAAGGAATAACTGATAACTGAATAACTCATATTGTTGAAATTCAACTTTTTTTTAATTCATCTCATCTCTCCTGTTTTGCAAATTGATTGGAGGTTGTTTAATCCTGAATATATTTATAATATATATATATATATATATATATTTTTATTTATAGGTGACTATAAGATCACTTTGTACTAAATGTGGCCCATGAATTAAATTAAGTTTGACTCCCCTGTGTTAGAGGATTAGTGTGTCAGGTGGTTCAGGTTTCTTTAAAGGGGTCTCTAAAACCAAAAACCTATAAAAGTCTAAATGTTCATCTTAGGAGTGGAATGGTTCAGATGCTAAGTCAGACAGGTCACAATTAAAGAGGATAATGTGTCATTTTTACCTATAAATTTAAGAAATCCTAAGATGGAGATGAAACAATGAGTTAAAATTAATTGAAACAGTTTTCTCAACCTAACAATGAATTTAAAAATAGTCTCAGTTGAGGGTTTAGCTTTAAATGAGCGATTTGATATATTTGGTGTCAGTATTTCCTTCAGATATGAAGTGATGTATGGAATATAACTGGAATGCAGATGATTTGAATGAATGAATTGTTCTGTATACTATTGGCAGCAATTAAGAAGTCTGTCACAAGAAAATAGTTAAAAGTAGAATCACCCACGAATGTAGAATGGATTGATGCTGTCCGGAAGATTAATATCATGGCAAAGTTGACATTTTCCCTCAAAATACAAAAAGGATTTGGTCTAAATAGACTGAGTATATTAACCTGTAAGATCTGACTTCATCTGCATCAGTGTTTTTATTTTGGTTTTTTTTTGATGACCTGTTCTCCACACCCAATACTGATTAAATACTGCATTTTATTTCCCCCATGTTCTTAGACGTGACTTTACTTGCTTGGTTGAACTTTGGAGAAAGACACTGCAGTGGTCAAAAGCGGGATTGCAATACTGTATATGGAAACAACCGATTTTTCCAAATAAAAATGAAAAAATCTCCCCACTCTAAAACACCTGATTCTAATCATGAACTTATTTACCAAGCTGCTTGATAAGTTAATGATTAGAATCAGGTGTGTTAGTGTGGGGAGAAACCTAAAACATCCAGGGAAGTAGCTCTCCACTGTCCCACACACTTGAAAAAGGAGCAGTGAGGATTGGTTGCAATCTGCAACCTGCCCACTAGATGCTGCCATAGCCTACGCACTGGCCCTTTAAATTTAGATTATAGTACTAGTAGTTTTTATTACCTCTGCTACGGAGGTTACATTTTCCGCCCACATTTGTCTGTTTGTTTGTGTTGGGAATGGTACCATGAACAGATGATTAGATTTGGGAAATGAAAAAGTGATCCAAAAGAAATGAATGGTTTCTGGATTTTTTTTGTTTTGTTTTTTAGTAACATTGCAGTAAATGGTCCTTCAAACAGGCACCATCGTTTGGGCCACCTGGTGCTAATGTCTTGCACCTGGGACAGCACAGTATTCTTGGCAGAAGTCTGCGCTCTCAGAATTCAGTCTGTATACTAATATATGTTCAAATCAAAAAGAAACCAAGCACATCGTGGATACATGATTATGCATTATCCAAACTCATCTATCTTTTGAGCACAGAATAATAATGTACAGTGCTACACTGCGTAGGGTTGCAACTAACGATTACTCTGTCAGTCGATTAACCTATCGATTAATCGATTAGCTGTTTGGTTCATTAAATGGTGTAAAATGTCGATTAATGTTTAACACAAAGAGCATCAGTTTACTATTATGGAAGACTAAAGAAAGCGGAAAATAATCAGATTTGAGAAGATGGAACCAGAGAATTTTGACATTTTCTTCTTAAAAATGATCCAATTATTCGATTATTAAAATAGTTGATGAATAATGTAATAGTTGATAACTAAACTACTTTACAGGTACTTTAAACAACAAATCATTCACAGCACTAACTCTGAGTAATGATAATCTTATACTCTAATAAAGGCACAGACAAGTGCTGAATACTGAAAAAGATATTATTTAAAATTAACCACATATTTTAAAATACACGTCTTACAGTATTACTACATCCATGATACTACAAGGACTACAGTGTTTTAGTATGAGAACTCATAACTCATTTTATATCACAACTTGAAAACAAAACAAGAAAGAAGAAATTCTTTCACAAAGCACAACCTCTGACATTCTACAGACAGGCAATAAATAGGCTACATGCTAACAGGTGAAATTTCAGACTCTGTTCCTGGTAAATGTTCCTCAACAGTTTAAGTGCCTGGATGAAACGTGCAAACAAAGCTCAGTGCACATTATTAGCCTCATTTTATCAAGAAAACACAGCAGCTAAGTTAACACTTACTTATTTGAAGCTAAGTCTCCTTTCCTTCATGGAGGCAACTGCATTTGTTGCTGTGTTGATCATTTTGTTTGACAGACAGAACCATGCTGCTACTTGACTGTTAGGACATAACGTTACATAGCATTAGCAACACTGCAAAGCTAACATTAACAAACTGCCAAAATGTTGGTAGCCTGCCTCTGTCCTACAGACTTCTACTTAATTATTATTTTCTTTAAGCACTCAGTCTGGGTTTTCGGTTTTCTTTGGACAAATATTATTAAACTGTCTCAGCGAACAGAGAACATGGCTGAGAACGTTGAAATTAAGGTTGTGCGCTAGTATGAGTTGTAATCAGTCTATGGTGGTAATTCAATAATGGCGGCAGACTTGTAGAATGAATTGAAAGTGAAAATTAGTTTTCACTTTTCCACTGACCTTCCCTCTAGTGTCACAGTTAGTCTAAAAATGTTTTTACCATATTTAACAGAAGTTCCTATGGATTTTGATGAACCAATGACCCTTTTTACTTGCACCAATCTCATGGTAATATCCAAACAGGTGATATAGGCAGAGAGGGAAGATTATCAAAACATTCACAAATTCATGTTCCACTATAAAATCTGATGACCAATGAAAACTTATACTGGCAGTTTGGTAGGTCCTCTTTTCTATTTGTAAACTTTTTTAAGTTTTGCAATGTTTTTATTTCCTTGAGGGTTTTTTTTAACAGACCCCACATTTTTGTCTAATATAGTCTGTTCATCATATTTCTTATCTAAACATACAGTTGAGACATCTTCATGCTAATTAAACTTATTAAAATAAGCCATGTATTAATGCGTGTTATAATGCTATGTTAGTATAAAAACATAGGTCAATTGTTACCATGGAATTAGCAGGATTACGAGTACTTGTATTATTTTCATTGTATTATTTATAGTACTTTGAAAACATCAGAAATGGTGACAAATCAAAGTGTCTTCAAACACAGACTATCTAAATATTAAAAGTTTAATTCATAAAAATGGTTGTAAATCTCACATTACCAAATAGTAATAAACTAAATGACAATAGACCATGAATAACGCAGCCTCATTACCATGAAACAGCAAGTAGACATGTATCCAATGATAATTAAGGTTCTGTTTAATGCAAGTCAGTCAGGCTGCTGCTGTATGTGTATACTGTGCATGCTGGTAAATTGTAAAGGCTGTTAAATTAAATGCAATCTTATTTAGACTTTATCTTAATTGAGAATGATCAGAAGCTTATCTTAGCTAACACATTTACAATTAAATGAAAACTGGGTGTTTTTAGAAAGTTATTCCACCTTTGTTATATCCTTACATTCTAGTTTAAGAGTAAGAAATATGGAAATAGGTCATAGGCTTAAATGTGTCATTAACCACTATCATGTTAGTGGGTTCATGTTTTTAGGTGAATTGCGTTAATTTATTCTCAAAAAAAGACTCAAAGATGCACAACAAAGATTTTCAATTTTTATTGACTTTTTGGACAATTTCTTTTCCAGTGTCATCCGTAACCGTTCACTTCAATGGTATTTGCATAATCTTTCATTCAATGCTAGGAGGATATAAACCAAGGTAGGCTGATGCTAGATGTTGAATTAGCAGCTATCAAGCTAAATCTGCACTCCTCAAGCAAAATTAAACTAATTACAATAACTGGGGGGAAAATGTTCCGAGAGCTTTTAAAGGAACAATAAACATACCTTCCAGTTGTCTGTTAAAAATGCACCTTGGCATCATCTCTACCTGGTTTGTATCTTTCTAGTTGTAAGGCTGATAAAAAAGGGCCATTGCTATTGAACAGAAAATCTGCATAGCAACTGGAAGACAAAGGGACTGGACACTGACCCAATACAGAGGATGAGTAACACAGGACATCACTAGACAGATAGTTGGCACGAGATGGTCTGCTGTTTTGCTCACAAACACAGTCATTTTTGTTTTCATAGAGTGATTCAGTTTTCAATGTTGAAATGTTTCCTTCAACAGTTAGTGTGAGGTTTGATACGTTGGAGCTCTAGGCCTAGTGTTGTAAGAAGTTTAGTTCTGGCATGATCTCCGAGCATCTGGCAGTTTGAGTGGGTGCCATTCCGCAGTGGCTGAAACCGCTCCCCCTCCCTCCCTTAGTAAAAGTTTACCGATTCATAAGGCTACAAGGTACGTGCCACTACTTGACCATATTCACACAAGCACGGTTACAAGCAAATGGAAAGATGTGACCAGAGGACGACCACTACAATGTGCTTGAGGGCTAACGACTGACAATTTTCACTCAGCTACATGATTAAAGCAGGAGGGGGGTGGGTTACTGAAACAGCTGGCCCCTCATTGGTCAGGCATCATGTCTGAACATGCCACCAGCAGTCTTTCAATCCCTTTACCCCACTCTGCGAAGGCAACTATGATAAGGGCAGCTCAAAAAAACTGATGTCTGGCCACCGTTCAATTTGGTATAACAGTTGAAACCACAATGAAATGTCAGATCTAGTCAACATTTAAATCTCAGTCTTTTGCAGACTGCGTAGACTTAACCGCAACATCTGTCACATTTTTTTTTTTAAGCATACAACAGTACTATTTAATGCAGATACAAAGCTCACATGTTGATTACAGTATCTGAAAGCACTTTTTTTTTTTAGACTGATGAACCTGCAAGGGCAAGTAGACAGAAGGATGACATTCTCAGAACTGAGGACTTTTAGGGTCAGCGGTCAGTCCAGGTCAAGAGGGGACAATGAAGGGGAAGATTGTGTCCGGTTATGTTCAGGCCCGTCTGCAGCAGCCCGGCTTAGAAGCGCTTGGGTCCCCAGGGAGAAGTCTTGGTTGCCACTGGGGCTCCAAAGCTGGGGAAGTCTTCAGAGCTGCTCATATCAGGGGCCTTGAAGTAGATAAACATTGGATTAGAAGAGGAGGGGCGACAAAATTATATTTTCCAGCAGTGTCAGGGCATCTGCAAAATGCTTTACCTTCTCATTGCCAGTGGTCCACGGAGCCTCCCTCACCACGAAGCCTTTTGATGGGCCACGATGTTCATCCATGGAAGAAGCACTACCCCCAGAAGGCCTCATGTAAGCCATCTTGGCCTCATTCTCCACAACATCTCCCAGCTGGAAAAGTGTCAAAACAAAGCATATTGGTATCAATCACCAAATAAAAACAGCCATTTTTCATTTCTACTGCAAGAAGTCTTACATATTCCTCTTCCAGGTTAAGGAGGTGGTCGATGGCTTCATCCACAAGCTCAGGACGACCTGTGACTGTCACAAGGTTCGGGTCTGCAGCTCCGCTCTGTGGAAACCTGAGATCAACCTGAAAAGAAGACAGATAACCGAACTGTGTCAAACACTCAATACTAGGGATAGACACGATTAATCAGAAACTGAACCTTGATTTACATGATGATCAAGCAAAGAAAATGATTCCCCCATCCATACTGGAAACAAAGGGATTCGACAAGACAGGCAGGACAAAGTAGGTCAAATTTCAATTTCCTTACCTTTCACCAGCCCCTCTAAAAATATATTTGTTTCTCTATTTTCTTCTAGGGGGGGGGGACCACCTGACCTGCTCACACAGAGCTGGGTCGTCATGGGTCTAACCTTGCTTTCCACCTTGAATAACTCTACACCTGTAGGAAGAAGCCTGTTGCTAAGCTTGTTTGTGTGTAGCTGTTAGAAGAGAGATTTGATGGGATTACAAGAGTAGCAATCCACCTCCCCCAGTCCAGCCCACCATAGTAGCGGCAACCGACACCAAAGTACGAGCCATGATGCTGTAGTAGTCTAACTGTAGTAGCGAAAGTGAGCGGGCATGTGATTTTTTTTTGGGGGGGGGGCAGCATTATTATGTGGAAATATCAGGGAGATTGTTACTAATTCTCCCATTATTACTCTTGAATTGGTGGCGTTACCAAAACAACATCAATGGCTCATGATTCAAAACCTCAGGTGCAAAACCTGAAACCATCTGCATAGCTGAACATCAGAAGGAGAAGAATAAGTGGGGAAAATGTGATAACGATCCATCCATGAGGTTTTAAAGCAATGGTGAGAAAATGTCTCGGCAGCCTCACCTTAAACTCATCCATGATCTTGCGGATGCCCTTGCCACGGGCTCCGATAATGCGGGCATGGACCCTGCTGTCTAGGGTGATGTCCTCGGAGATCATCTCTTCCAACTCATCCACAATGACCTGGATGGCATCCCGTGCAGCTATGGCTTTGTGCTCATACCCTGTAATAGTAATCTGATCCTGTAGAGAAACAGCAGCCAAGTTCACATTAACACCATCATGTTGCCAAAAAAATAGTTTTGACAGGATTGATAATATTCTTTGATGGTATGCAGTATTATGATGGAACAGGTAATTTAGCACCACCTGCTGTGCTGATGCAGGACATGGGAGAAAATGCATAAATAGGTCATGGAATCATGAATTTCAATACCAACTCAATATCTTAATTTCATCACCTAACCAATTAGGGTAATTGGTTAATGTAATAGGTTCAATGATATTGTCATTAAACTTATTACATTAATTAACAAATTACCTATATGTTTTTCCTATGTTTAATATGCAAGTTTCAAAGCAATCCTGTGTTTTTGGATGAAAATTATTAGATTCACACTCTTCATACTGAATCCAAATACTAAAGTACCATACAAAATACATACTCCACAGCATTGTGATTAAGACTTTTGGCTACTTTGAGGCCCTCAATTTTTCTGAAACTTATCAACTTTTATTACTTTTCAGAGTGCGGACACCCTGATAAATGTTTCTGCAGGAAAAAAGGTATACCTGGTTTTCATCGCTCTTCTCTGGGAACTGGATGTTAACATCATGCTCGGTGCGGATGTTTGTAATGATAGCACCCTTGCGGCCGATGATTTTGGGGTGATACTTGGGGTCCACAGTGATGGTCAGCTTGAAGCTCCTGAGTGCCTGCAGAGGGGTTGGAGACAATGGGTTAGAATTCAAGCAAATTTGACACTGGTTTTATTTTTTTCCACGGATACGAGTAGTCACCTCGTAGAATAGAATCTTAGAAAGTTTAATAAGTTGAAAACTCTAAACAATACTAACCCGATCCTCCTGCTCAGCCATCAGCTCTTTGACGCGATCCAAGAGGCCCTCTTTGGCGCGGTCGAGGTGATTGGCCAAGCCGGTGACGGAGATTTTATCAGACTGCTGCTCAGGGGCAGGCACTTGAATATTAACCTGGAAAATGACAGGTGGTCCAAATTAGAAGCAAAATAAGGAAACCGTGCATCCCTGAGCCAAAGCAAAAATCTGTAACACTCACCTCAAATTCATCCATCATCTTGCGAATTCCGCTTCCTTTCTGTCCGATGATGTAGCGATGAAGCTCAAAAGGCACTTCGACCTCAATAGTGACGGGAACCAAAGCCTGAGGAAAGGTGATAAGTTAGAGCTCCATCTTTATTTCTCATAATTGTTGCTTTTGTTTCCTGTTATGGATATGTACCTTCAATGCTTCCACGGCAGCCTCGCACCGCTCTTTGCGACCAGAAATCACAATCACGTCACACTTTTTAGGTGCATTTGGATCAGCAGACTCCTTCACCTCACCGTTGGCTTCTCCGTTCTCCTGGATAAGAGCCTCAGCAGGAGGAGCAGCTGAAAGAGGCGGGCAGACAGTTTGACACGAGGGGGGGAAAAAAAAAAAAAAAAAATTACATTATGGGACTATATTACTAATGAGCCTTTTTCCACTACATGATACCGTCTCAACACTACTCTCCTTTTTCGATCGGAACAAGGTACTACTTTTTGGTACCTTTTTGTACCAGCTGTTCCACTCCCCTAGTGAAACCAGGAGCATCTGTCCCCTTCAGAACAGTCGCTTTCAGTTTCATTCACATAATTCAGATTTGTGTTAGATGTAGGCCATTTCACCCCTTACTGTTGCTGTTGAGTTGCTTGCTTCCTTTCGCTCTGATCTTTACTAAAACAACTTTTACTTTACCAAAGAAATGTCCTCCCCAGGCTTAACTAGTTTTGAATCCATACAAGTGCGCTTCCTTGCTAATGAATGATGCTGCTCAGACAGACTGATAGAAAGCCACAACGCTGTATGTATTTAACCAATAAGCAGCGGTTAAACTCCACCCTACGTTGCAAGGATATAATCTGCAATGGAAAACTAAACGAGTAGAGCTGAGTCGAGACCATTTAGTGGAAATGTGGAATAAATGTCCAACTGACTTGCTTCTCCTGTACCTTGAGTGTCCTCACGCTCTGGGAACTTAATCTGTACATTGTGATCTCTGGTGATCTGCTGGATCCGGGACCCCTTGGGACCCATGATAGAACGGTGGAACTTCTGACTAATCACGCACTCGATAGTCACTTGAGCATCCTGGGAAGAAATGTTAAAACGCAAAATCAGTTGCATTCACAACAAGAGGGGAAAAAAAATTTAAAAGATAATCTAAGAAAATATCTACTAACCAGGTCCTCAACAATCTCCTGCATGCGCTTTTTGGCTGCCTCCACACATTCTTTGGCTCCTTTGAGGGTGACCTTTTCACTCGAAGTACCCGTGCGAGGGAAGCTCACCATCACACCACCATACTCATCAGCGAGGTCCCGGAGGACTTGGCCACGGCGAGACACAAAGTAGCGGTGGTGCTTCGGATCAACGGCCATGGTATCCTCAACCACATTGTCCTGTAACCAAAGACAGTACAATTGTTCAATATTCAGGTGTTGTAAGAAAACCAAAGGTTGTGCTGCGGTGGTCAAAAACTCATTTGGAGGCTTACCAGACTCTTTATGAGCTCCTCCAGCTCTTTCTGGGCCTCCCGCACAGCTTCCTCAGTGCCAATCACAGTGATGAGCTCCTGGTCTTTGTCGTCTGATGTGGGGAAAATGATCCTGGCACCGGTGCTGTCACGAACCTTACGGATGTTTCCGCCACCTTTTCCGATGAGGAACTTGTGGTACTCTGGCTTCGCACGCAGCTCGGCAGTGTGGCTCTTGGTTTGCTGAGGGAGAACATTCACAGGATAAATTAACATAGCTGGACATTACACAAAAATATTTCAATACAATTTCACTACAAGGTATTGTTGTAAAAAAAAAAAAAGCCAAAAATTACATTTTCTTCTTAAAAATGACTTATCAGAAGAGTTGGTGATTAATTTCCCTTGGAGCAACACACACACGGTCATCAATATAAAGAAACTTTTATCAATAAGCTTTCATACGCATACCCATCCATCCATCTCTCAACTAGCCCCATCTTAAACTCACATGATGTAGACAGACATTCAGCATTAATGGATGAGGCACAGAAACATTCAAACAAACCTTCTCCTCTGCCAGGGCAAGCAGTTGCTGTTTGGCCTTCTCCACCTCCTCTACTGGGCCTCGGATGGTGACCTTATCAATCCCTGAGCCTTCAGTGGGGAAGTGGATGTGCACGCCGCCGCACTCCTCCATGATGGAGCGCACCAGACGGCCCTTTGACCCAATCAAGGAGTTGTGCAACTTGGAAGGAATGGATACCTCCATTTCTGTGATGTTTGCCTGAGCACATGAAACATTGATTAGGTCCCTGCACATGATTAAGATACTAAGGTTTGCATCCGTGTAGACAATTCTTACCAGCTCCTTCTGAATGGCCAAGATACGGAGTCGTGCAGCCTCACAGTTTGCTTTCTTCCCTGTGATGACAATCATCTCAGAGTTGCTGTTCTCAGCAGGCAGGTCAATTTTTGTGTTAGTTTCCTCCCGAA
Organism: Lepturacanthus savala; assembly: GCA_030544235.1. Classification (NCBI taxonomy): domain Eukaryota; kingdom Metazoa; phylum Chordata; class Actinopteri; order Scombriformes; family Trichiuridae; genus Lepturacanthus; species Lepturacanthus savala. The sequence continues at coordinate 9,673,733 of CM060481.1, forward strand.
TCTAGAAGGCAAAATAAAACCGTTTTTGTTAAACTGGGAGTGATGGGCATACTTCTTTAACTACATCAATTCTAATTTAATATGCAGTACCTTTTTGATGTTTGAGCCTCCTTTTCCAATTATGTTTCTATGGAACTGCTTGAAGATGGGGACTGAGACAGAAAAGCTGTTCTCCACCTAACAAAAAGAATCACTGGAGGTTAACACTCAATGGAATCAATTTGTCATTCATATTTACTTGATAGACTAAATAGAATCTTTAAAATAAATTGACAAGATTTACCATTTCAGCCACTATCTTCTGCATGAACTTGGAGCATTTCTCCACCTCATTTCGTGGGCCCCTAAGTTGAACGATGTCACTTTTCTGCGCTGGGTCAGGGAAGTTGATGATGACCTGAGACCAGGAGTGTTCAGTTATTAAAGTAAATCCAATTGTGTCATTACAGACATTACTAGTCAGAAGTATTCTGACTCACCTCTGGGAATTTGTCGCGCACTTCTTTTATCTTCTCCCCTTTTTGGCCAATGATGGCTCTGTGAAAACGCTGTTCGATGATCAGGTCCTTTGTACGCTCATTCTCCTGTGAAAGTAGGAGTATGTTTAGTAATGCCATATACATCATATACTTGTAATCATCTTTGTGTGAACTCAACTTTGTACTAACCATGCGTGATGCAAGCTCTAGCAGCTCCTTCTTGGCCTCCTGCACACCCTGGGGATCACCCTCAATGCGGATCAGGTTGCTCTTCTCGTTGTCAGGGGGGATGCGGACAGTCACCTTGTGCAGCTCTTTGATGCGGTTGACTGTAAATGGGTTAATATGAGTTGAGAAGGCTGCCGTTATGGACTTCACTGAACTGTACACATCTGTGAATACCAGCAACCCAAAACTTACTGTTAACACCTCCTTTTCCAATCAGGTGACGGTGGAATTTGGGATCCACAATGATCTCTGTGTAGTCCATACGGCTTATCTTTATAGAGAGGAAAAAAGTAGACAAAGCCTTCAGTATCAATTCCATATATCAATGTGCTTTGCTTGTAGAATCTTCTATTGTTGAGGCTTTGTCAATAATATACCTCCTCATCTACTTTCAAGCACTTGATCTTGACATGTGAGTGACATATGCTTTAAGACATGAATTACTCACCAAATCTGTAACAATGACTTCAATCTGGCCCTGCACCATCTGTACGTCTTTGGTGGGACCCTCCAGGGTGATCTTATCTTCTCCCTCAGTGAACTCAATGTGCACCTAACATGCAAAGCATATCAAAAAGTTAAATAATGTTTTTTTTAAGCACTATAGCTAAGGAAGTCGTGCATTCAACAGACCTTGGGCATTTGTTGGGTAATTTTGGCCAAGTTCTGCCCCTTCTTGCCGATAATGAAACGATGAAGCCAAGAAGGAGCCGTTACCGAGGAAACAGTGTAGCTGTTTGCCTGCAAACAAAAGAAAAAAAAAAATCATTGTTTAAAAAAAAAAAAAGTTTTAAGATTAAAAAGTTCAATGTCAATCTTCACAAGATCATTTTACCTTGGCATAAACTTCAGTGAGGGCCTGACCCAGACGGTCTGGCTCCCCACGAAGGATAACAGTTTCTGAGCTGCTATCAGAGGGTGGGATCTCAACTGAGACACCAGTTTTATCCAGGATCTCTTGCAAGGTGTTTCCCTTGGGGCCAATGACATATTTGTGCTGAGACTTCTTCACTTCCACAGCGATGGTGGTGGCGTTCTTCTTCTGCAAACACACAACGTTGATCAAGAACTTAACATTAAACTCTAAAAAGTAGTGTAAATTGTCATCAAAATTTTAAGCATACCTTCTCTTCATAAACCTTCTTGATTAGAGCCACAGCGAGGGCCACCTGCTCTTTCTCCCCGGTGATGACAATCTCAGTCTTGTTCACACTTGGAGGGGGGACATTGATACGGGCACCAGTTTCCTGCATCATCTCTCCTATCACTTTGTTGTAGGCGCCGGTGATGAATGGGTGGTACACCTTGTCAATGTTAACCCTCTCCACTGCACGCTTGTCCTAAAAGAGGGGAAAAAAAGAAAAGAAATAAATATCACAGTTTAAGGAGTAAAAGACAAAGCCAATTCTGACAAGCTCCGTTACCTGCTCAGCTGAGATCAGCAGGATCTCATGCTTGGCCTTCTCCAGGCCCTCCTTAGTACCAGAGATCTTGATCTGGTTGCTGATGTCGTCAGGTCGTGGGATCTGGATTTTGGTGGCGGTCTTGAGCTCTAGCTCCTGCAGTTTCTCCCCATTTTTGCCAATAACAAAGCGGTGGTGTTCCTTGGGGATGGCGACAGTAGCTGAAGCCTGTTAGGATAATAAATTTACAATAAGTGCCATCGTCTTCGAATGGAAACACTAAACGTTTCATTAACAAAGAGATTTCTTGACCTGGGTCTGCAGTTTGGACACAATCTCCTTGCGGGCCTTCATCACGGCATCCAACTTCCCAGAAACCATGATGGAGAGACCCTGGTCTTTTGCCAAGGAGAGTTCCAGGTGGGCTCCGGTCTTATGCATGATGTCCACACAGACCTTTGCTTGCTCTCCTTCCCCAAACTGATTGATGTCCTTGTACTTGCGCTCTTCCAGCGGCACATGGAAAACCTAGTTTATGTGGGAAAATAATTTAATGTCAATCCAGTACAATTACCTTAAACACAATTACTGACAATGAAACTAAAGACAGGTTTGTTATTTCTAAGAGATTTGCTTATGTTTGGATTTAAACAAAAAAATACTTTTAACTGAAAACGAACATGAACACTCTACTTGTGACACTTCATCACAAGTTATAGCTTTACTGTAGATATTTAAGAGTTCAAGAGAATTTATAGAATATCCAAGATTAATAAAATAATTTATAATTTTCTGACAGGGATTCTTTTATTTGCATTAAATCATCTTTTGACCTTTCAAATTTTAATCATCTCTAGACCACCTGGGGGTGGAATTGTTTAGTAACGGCACATCAGGAACCAATTTGCAGCATCTTTGCCTATGATCTCCTGTCCTGAACGAGTGTGACGCAAGTGTTGGGGCTACAGGTTTGGATGACTTGCTAGAATTAATATCCCAAAACCATCATTCAGGTTATTAGTCAGAGCTGTGTTTTCATTACAAATTGTGAGATCAGACAAAATATCAAATGTTCTGTCAGGATTAAACCTAGTAGTCATTTCAAAGGCTAAGCCCTGAACCACTATTGTCCATAGGCAGAGTAATCTTTGGCTGAGATTATTCCTAATAAACCTCCCTCCTCACACCAACAGGGAGGAGGAATGACTTCAAACTCTGCTGTAATGTTGAGATCATGGTGGCTTTCAGGAGTCCAGCAGGCTGAAAATGTCATTCGGTCTGACTCAATGGATTCAGGAGGTGATCCAGAGAAATTAAGAAGCGGTAAAAAGGACAGGACAACTTACACAGATAGTCAAACAAGAAAAGTCCTGGTCGACCAATTACTCACTGGTCTGTTGGTTACAGGTTTTCAATGTTAATGAATTATCTTAATTTGAAATTCTGGACTCAGGAGTCACTTGTAAACTTCACTGTGTATACAAACACAGCTAGTCCCTGCTGTCATTGGAGAGTAAAAAACAGTGAAGGATGAATTGGATGGTAAAGACAAATCTAAAATTAATGATTAAAAGAAGATAGGCTATATTTGACTTATGCCATTAAACTATTTGGAATCATTAGACTACATGATCATTTATAACTGTAGTTAAAGCAACATGTTAATATAAAATTAGCAAAAAGTACATTAAATTAATATAATTAAAGCACAACAATTAGTCGACTAACAGCCTTAACTGATGACCAATGGTCTCATAGCACCATATTCAAACTGAGCAGCGTTCTAATCAGCCAAAATAAGTGAAAACACCTGTGTGAGTATATGCAAAGCTCTTATGTTATTTAACATAATTTATACAGTGGATTTAATAATATTATTGTTCAATATATACACCTGCACTGCATTTTACCTATGGGGCAGAATTTGATCCCCAGCGCTTATCACTCTCTGCATACTCACATGTTTCAACTTAGAAAAACTGGAGCAGATTCTCCGGGAAATAGTGATGGGCATTTTAGAAAATGTACAACTGAAGAAAATTTAAGCAAAATGTGGCAAAGTAACAGAAAAAATAAATTAAAAAACCCAAATCATTAAAACATAAGACTTTAATAACGTATCGCTGCAGTTTCACTGAATACGGGGCAGTATCTTACAAACGTACCTGGGTGATAACAGACGACTTGAGAGGACGGATCTTGGATGTCCAGGCGTTGGCAGTTTCCTGGGTCCCCTCAGGTGAGGCCGCCTTCTCAGGCAGAGGAGGGAAGGCGTCCTTGTAGGTAGGAAGGGCATCTTCCTCCTCTCCAGCACCTGGTCCTGCACCAGCAGCTGAGCACACAGCCGAAGACAAAACACAAGTCAACCTCTTGCACGGCGGTGGCGTCGTTTTATTTTCGAGTGTCTTAAACCTCCGCCCACCCAGGCGAGGACAAATACTCACCACCACTCTGCTCTGGCAAGAGCCCGTTGCGGTGCTCATTGAAGCTTTCCTGCGTAAGTACAGCGACTGAGCTCATGGTCAAAATCCCACGTTAACACAGAGTCCGAGTGTGCCACTGAAAGGAAAGAAGATATTTTCAGAAATTTGGCAACATCAAAGAGACAACATTTTTTAAAAACATCCTAAAATTATATATTTATTCATTTTATATATTGAACATTAAGTAGTTACATGGATAATTACCATATGTCTGCCAAAGTTGAAACAGTTTGCCATTTGGGAGTTCTCTACATTTTAACAAGCAAACCTGATATGACCCTTTGATTTTTTTTTGTTTCTGTCGGCAGCAATGTCAATGATGTGTGATCGAAACATGGACAAAGTCCTGATTATGGATATTAGTTGAGTTTTAGAGGTAAACTCATAATGAATCATACTCAATGTATTTTTCCTGAACTTGAACTTTGGTTTACAAGAACTTAAAAGCAAGACTTGAGGTTTTAGGTAGTTAATTACTAAAAGTAGTTGGTAAGTTTTCCTTCACATGTGTACATACAGTATCAATTTCACAAGGTCCCTCAGATGTAAAATGTCAATCTAACCCAGTACAGCAGAATTAACCAATGTTACATTGAAGTTCAGCAGAGTAAACAAGCTTATCACAGGTGGACTTTGGGATTTTAACCATTATCTAATCTTTCTTTATCAAACAAAGCCATTTATCTCACAGAATAATTACATTTGTCATATTACCATGTCAGCACTGTGTTAAAAGTATGCCAGGATCAAGTAGTGAGTAAAAAGGATTATACCTCAACAACATAAGAAAGCTACAGTGTGGGCAGGGCCACAGCAAGCGTACATTTTGTCTTTCCAGAAGAAACCAGTTTGTCTTCTGTTGAACTGTCTTCGTCCTGTGCTATTCTAAGTAATGTAGGTAGGAGAGCAGGCTACGAGGTTAAGAGGATTTTTTTTCCCTACTGACCCCTCAGTGAGTCCATGATGAACAGGATTAACGCAAACATCCAGGGAGGGGGAAAACTCTGCCTGCTCTAGGATCTTTCAACTGAATCTCTGAATTCTCTCCATGGAAGTAACCACAAAGCCAAACCCCATCTATGACATTTATAAAAAAAATAAATAAAATAAACTTATTGATAAACCCCAAAGTGCTGATTGAATCCTGTTATCCAATTATTGTGCTCTGTATAGGAGATCGAAGCTCAATTCCACTTCACTATCACTGATGAAACTCCTGTATAATCAAGAGTCTCAACTCTTGTTTTCGGTCTGGCAGAGAATCTTTAAACTCTGGCCAACAAAAAGCAGAGGAATGTGAATTGTTTTAGGGTGGATTTTTGCCCCAAAGCAAGCCTAAAAAAATACCCAAAAGCATGGAGAAACACCCACGTATCCACGCTTTACGAGTTGATATTCCAAGGGTTTTTTGTCCTCCCCCACCCCCCCTACACCCCATAGAACAGGCAGTTGAAGGAAACTCACTTGAAGCTTCAACATGGGAGGTAGGCAGCTTAACAGGCCATTTTTCCCCCCTACACATCTCGGAACACCCTTTTTGTGGCCTCTTCCTTGTCAGGCTTCATAAACTTAAGGCCAATCTGCCCGGTATTCATTACGGTCTGCAAACCATGTTGCCAATTTATGCAGATATCCTCCTTTTTAAAAAACACTCCTATGAATGGGCATCTTCACGAAAAAAAAGAAAAGAAAAAAGATTGGTTTACCCAAGAGTGAGCAATGTGTTCTTGTTGTGATAATCTACTTTTGTCCAGTTTCAGGTTTACTGTTGTGCAACACAGACAACATTGCAGCAACAATAATAGGCCGCCCCCACTTTCATGACATTTTTGTGGCAAGAGAAGGTGCACAATGTCAAACAAAGTTATCCGAGATGTAGGGAAAACAAACCCACACCAAAGCAAACCAGACTAGGTCACATGTTTGTTTTATTCGAGGCACTTAACTGGTTACAGCACACATTTTAATTCTATGTAAACATTTCATCCTTCGGAAGGTTTAGAACACTTAAACTGTAAATGGTAGTTTTGGTGCTATGACTAAGGATTATTTTATCTCCAGAATAGAGATCGAGTGTTTGAAGTAGGGCTGCAACTTGTGACTATTTTGACAATCAATCTATTGATTACGACTAATTAGTCATTTGGTTCATAAAATGGTGAAAAATATCCATCACCGTTTCCCAAAGATGAAGATTTAACCAAAAATATTTTTCTCCAACAGTCCACAACCCAATGTACAGTTTATTATAGAATACTAGAGAAAACCAGAAAATAATCAGATTACAGAAGCTGGAACTTGAGAATTTGAACATTTTCTTTTTAAAAATGAAAAATTGATTAATTGTCAAAATAGTTTTCGATTGATGTAATTGTTGGCGACTAATCAATTCATCGTTGCAGCTCTCGTTGAGCTGCCTGCTTTAGATTGAATCAAAACGTGGGAGGAACATTGAGTACTATGGAGTCACATTTACATTGAGCTAACATTTATAAAAGCCAAACTGTAAAAAAAGTTTGGAGTTCTTCTGCCCCCTGTTGGACAAAATTTAAACACTAAAACGTGAAGTACACGACAAGACAGATGCCACCTCATTAACATAACCATAGGATTTCCTTGCGCTAAATCTCAGCAAGAGAACTTCAAAAAGACTTCTACAAACATGTTTAGCCAAAGCCCAAATGATTTTTAACTTCACAATCCTAATTATACTTCAGTGCTACACGGTCAATTTTCCAGCAGTGATTCGAGAGGGGGCGGAACCACATTTAGAGTAAACAGAGGCAGCGTGCTGCCAGATGTTTAGGACTGAATTACGCTGCCAATAGCCATAAGAACTTACCAGCTAAATGGTCAGTTACCAGATAATCCGTCCTGTAAGGTTGCAAGTTCCCGTCAGCCTGCCAGCTTTTGCCTAAAGACAAAGAAAAAGAAATCAATTGAAAAGAAAAAGCGCGCACACACACACACACACACCTCTTATTGGAGATTGAAATAGAGCTAAAGAAAATATTTAAAAAACCTTGGATAATGCATAAAAGAAAAAATACAATCACAAGCAATCCGTTTTACAAACCATATTTAAACTGTAATGTTATTCAAAACTAAAGACAAATGCCTAAAAGAGGGTATTTATATAGTTATAAAGGAAACTGGAGACTTCAGGCCGCAAATCCAAAAAACTCATTTCAAGCAGCCCAACCTTGCATATTTTTTGATAGTCATGGTTCTAGCAAGACTAGCGGGGAAAAATGTCACCATACTGCCAAAATGCTGCCACCTCAGAAAGCCGAAACCACTCGAAATGAAGTATTCAGATAAAGTCGCTGCCAAGAAGGAGATTACCGAACACCCGTCAAGCGAGTGCCACTGGAGCTCACTCTCCTTGACAAACATCTGGCTTCTATAATTGGACGCTTTGTCAGACGGAAAGACAGACCTGCCAATTGATGAGGCAGCTGTGGGGGAACCAGGTGGAGCAGGCCATTGCTCCCTTAGTCAAGGAGCCAGCAAAATAACACCATGGGTGTTTCATCATTAAAAAGGTGCAGTGGTTATTAAATGAGGCCTAAATTCATGTTGATTTTGTGAAATTGATATGCAAGTGTGAATGCTAAGCTAGTAAGAAGGGGGGAAACCTGTTGCACTTTTCCTTGTTACGCAATATTTATAGATGAGGCAATAAGATGTTATGATCTACCAGCTCCTACTGTTATTATATGGTATAATAGCGTCAGCACAGCGAGTATGTGTCTTATTTACTTACTTAGATAAACTAGTGACAGATATCCCCCCCTCCTCCTAAACCTGCAACCAGTTAAGTAAATCCATGGCTTAAAATGAAAAGGTGTGCAAAATAGAAGCGTACAAACAGTATAATATACTGATACTAAAGTTAATCTGCACAAATTAACATATCGTGCGTAAAGATGTTAATTTAACTAATAACTAGCCAACACAGAAAACTAATTTAAGTGAAAGAATAAGAACTGTGTCGTTGTGTGATGCAGCTCATGAGATCAGTCGTGTTAATCAGCTGCTAACTAGTCTCGCCTTGCTGGTTAAAACTTGCTTTGACGTTAGCTGCAACATGTCAGCCTTCGAACCTACGGACTAATAACTAATAATCCCAGATTAAGGGTTTAAATTGGCGTTAAACATAGCTGGTTAGTGTAAATGCTAGCTAACACGACACCGAGTTAACTAGCTGACAGCTGCCAATAAAACACACATAAGACACATCAGAGTCTCTGCTAGCTGCCGTCATGTTGGCTACAGCCTTGGTCGACCATACAGAAAAAAACGCACTTAGACCGAGGAAAACTAACATTATCTGAACAAGATCCGATAGAAATACCGACATCCTCCTCGCACGTGTGATTGTGTCTTCGCGGAATTGTGTTATTTAGAGATTTCACCGCTGTATGATGGATTACTAGCTCAGAAACCCGAGCTAGTTAGCAAACTTGCTAAAAACTTTGCGACTGTGACACGTAGCCGCTCGGCTAATGGGGTAGCTCCACTCAACTTCTAGCTGTACCACAGCCAGCTAATGACACTAAGCTAGCTGATCCATTAAAACAACCAAGACAGGGGGCTGTGGGTTTTCTCGTGAATAAAGCCGACGCCGACACGTCGTTTAGAAGAACGAGTTGAGCTGGCAGCCCTTAGCTCGGGAGCTAATATTAGCCTGCACTAGTTTGTTCTCCTAGCTCCTCGCTAAGTCCACGTAGGCACACAGCTGACACGGAGTCAGGCCAGAACACACCGCTACGACCAGGGTCCGCCGACAGAAAAATGATTTTTACAACCAGTACCGACACTCCCGCCGCGCACGTGAACGGTAGAAGTCGGATATAGCGGGACCGGAGCCGTGTTCGTTGGGGAAAAGTGTAGCGTACTTACTTATTTTATGTTCTCGTCTGCCCTGAAGGTGCAGAAGCTGAGATGAAATTCCACTGGCGAGAAGGTGGGATTGAAGCCTGACGGATATATAGCAGCGCCGCCCACCAATCACGTCCTCAGACGTCACGGCCAAGAGTCCGATTACAAATAACTTATTTTCATGTGGAATTTTTTTTGTTTCAAATGAGGTGCCGGACGGGTCTCTGAAAACTTCTCACATGTGTTATCTGCTTAATTATTGTAAATCAGTCTTTATTCCTTGTGTCACTACGGAGATGACTGGACACCTCATCTTGTCTGGGGGACTGTACCTTTAGTCAGAATTTAAAGTAGGTTTTATCTTTTTATAGAGAAAATTGGATAAACTCAAAAATGTAATATGTATTTTATTTTGCTGATAGAGAAAATGTATATTACGTATTAATGCTATACACCACAGCAATGTAGCAAAACAGAAAATATAAATTAGCCGATTAATATTACATTAATCAACAACTATTTTGACAATCGATTCATTAGTTAAAGTAATTTAAAAAAAAAAAAAAAAAAGAAAATGTCCAGCTTCTCAAATCTGATAATTTTCTGGTTTCTTTAGTCTTCTAGAGTAGTAAACTGATAATCTTTGGGTTGTGGACTGTCAGTCTGTGGGGAAAAAAAGACATTTTAGGTTGCATCTTCAATAACAATTGACATTATGCACCATTTTATGAACCAAACAACTAATCAATTAATTGTTTCAATAACCGATAGATTGATCAACTATTAAAATAGTCATTAGTTGCAGCCCTAACAGAAACCCAACCTTACTGTCTATTGGACACACTTTAAAGGTGTGAAAACTAGAGCCTTATGTAATTTTTATTTGTAATGTATTTTACTTTGTTTATGTTTTCTTTTTTCTTTTTATTTCTTTATGAATAGATTGATTTTTATTTCTTTATTGAAACATCAATAAAGAAATAAAAATAAAAAGCAAACATAAAAAGCAATGTATGCTGTACACAGATAATAATACATCATGTATTCTTTGCTGTACCTTGAGCATAAGTTGCAGTGTCACTGTTATTGGAACAATAAAACCAATTGTTAGTACAGTTATGGAAATAAAGCATTTTTTTACTGACAAAATATTCAAAATCCTGCAGACCTTATAACGTTTGAACATTACACTGCAGATCCTAATATTTTAAACAAGAATTGTACTGTGTGTGTGTGTGTGTGTGTGTGTGTGTGTGTGTGTGTGTGTGTGTGTGTGTGTGTGTGTGTGTGTGTGTGTGTGTGTGTGTGTTTTAAAAGGAAATATGTAGCCGACAGAATTCCCTTGTCAAAAGGTCATTTAGGATTTTCATCTTTTCCAATACAATTCTTTAGGAATTAATAGAATTCTTTAGGATTTCTATAGAAAAAAAACAACCCATTCTTTAGGATTTGTTTAGTCCTATTGGAAATTAGATTTTTTTTTATATATTCCTTTAAAATCCATCACAATTTATTTCTAAAAAAACCCTTTCATTTCATTTCTTTGAAAACATGTTTGGTTCTTGTAGGATTTTCATTGTCCTATTTAAAATGTATTTGTTTTTATCAATTAAATCACTGTAAACCTCTTAATGGTGATAATGCATTTTGTGTGTAGTATTTATTAGTGTCATTTTTTTAGCTATGCAAAAAAGTTAAGATATTTGCAACTTTTCAGCAGTTTTCTGTGTGATTGTCACCTTTATTCACCAGGGGTGTGAAGATACACTCGGCTCATGATACGGTTCACAATATTGTTTTTTTGTTGTTGTTTTTTTGACAATTTTGTGTTTTGCATAAAAAGTCACACTTTTTTTTACCACCTAACATTGTACAAAGGTTTTCTAATCATCCAGTAGCCTCCTGACACAATGAGCAAACACATTCTACCATTAGAACACATTAGAACACTGGAGTGATAGTTGATGGAAATGGGCCTCTATACACCAATGTAGATATTGCACCAAAAAACAGACACTTGCAGCTAGAATAGTAATTTACCACATTTCTGATTAGTTTAAAGTTATCTTCATTGAAAAAACAGTGCTTTTCTTCCCCAAACCTTTGAGCGGTAGTGTATGACTGGATGAGGAAGTTGTGCTTCAGTAGCATTTCTGCATCTTTGCACCATCTCCAGTCACTACAGTCAGCTACTGCATGTCCTCCAGAGTCCAATATGATGCTCAAATTTGCCCTGACAAGTAACGTTAGCTCTCCGTGTGAGGGGAATCCCAGAATACTCGTAGCTGGTGACTGGTTGATCCATCTGCCAGTGCTAATCCCACATCGCTAACACGCACACAGGCTGTGTAGGGCAGCTGTGGCTCAAAAGTTCAACACTCATCATGCACCCATTGAAGTATTGGCAGCTTGATTTCCGAGCTTAGAACATAGATTCTCTGGGCTGCATGTTCACATCAATGATCTTGGACAAGATGCTTAACCCCAAATTGCTCCCATCATGTAAATGTGTATGAATGATTAGCCTCCTGAAGTATGGTCTGCACCTTGTATGGCAACCACCACCATCAGTGTGTGAATAAATTAATTCTTTTACCACGATTACCAGCATCTTTTCTCAATTGTTCCCAATGAGGGACACAACACGCCATTTTTTCCCAAGTGCTTTTGTACGTCTGTAGCAACGATCTATGTGCAATCTCTGCCTTTGTCCACTTAGCATTTTCTCCTGACCACCAGCATCTTTTTCCAGTTGTTCATCATGCTGGCTTCATTCATTTCAGTGTAGAAAGGCAAATGGGGCAGGATTGTGGGTTGCCTGTGTAAAAGGGGCTGTTGATAGGAAACTTTGTGTCCCAGGTGCACTCACCTACGATTTTAGCCATCACGCTAGCCAGTTTGCAGCTCAGTTGGGTTCTTTTCTCTTCAGCCAAATCCAGTTGCTGCCTTGCTTGGCAGTTTCTTGAAGTGACCTGACCTCGACCTCCCATCTCCTTCAGAAGCACAGCTGTAAAAGTGGCTACAACTTCTCTTCTACCAACCTCTACAAGTACCTTTGTATGTCAGCCATGTGATGTTTGGGCTCAGCTGCTATGTTTGCATGCCGGTGCCTTTTGCCTTTATATGCTTCATCAATTGCTGCCTACCATGGCAAAATCCAACTTTAATCAAAACCATCAGATCAGAATTAAATATTTGAATGGACCATAAGTGTTTTCTTTATCTTTGATCAGATGTTGGTTGTGAATGAATTCACGCTGAAAATAGACAGCCAGGCAGTTTCAAGCCATTGCTAACCACACAATACAGAATCATACTTCAGTGTATTCTCAGATTCAGTACACTGGGAAATAGAATAAGATTGTGTCAGCCCTTTTCATTGGCTTCCAGTTTGAGGGTTTAAACCAAGTGCAGGCAATATCGTTGTGAATCTGAGAGAAAAATACACACATGCCAAAGAATCCTGCATTTTTCTTCAAGAACGAGTAGGTACATAGCAGTAATATTTCCTCTGAAGCAATGTCAGAGTGGGTTTCTTTTTAGGTCTATTCTTTCTTCACTACTGTTAATGAATACACCGACCAAGGTCATGGAAACCCCAGTTTACTGCGACTGTGTTGCATACAGCAAATAAATATACTGTAAGTAAGTGTATATGGTAAATCAACTTCACACTATAGTGTGGTTTAAAGAAATCACTGCAGGAAACTCAGTCAACTCACAGTCTTTCAGAACTGTCTGAGCTTTTGACTGTTGAAATTACCTGATTGTCTATAACCATCTGCTCTTTGAAAATAAAAAATGAGCTGTTCAGCAGCTGAACAGCATTAAATGTTCCTTCTTGCTGTCACTGGCCACCAACTTCTTTGCACTTGTGGGGATGATTAATTATATAGTTAACTTTTTGATCATCGCTGAATAGTTTGCAAAGTCAAAGTTGAGATGAATGAAATGTGTAAATTATACACCAAATTCCATTCATTTGCAAAGTTAATTCATTTAATTGACATGGACTTTAAAAATTAAATATATCAAACGAGGCCAAAATTTCAATTAGTTGTCTTTGAGCAGGAGGTAAAGGTCATTATACAAGTCAGGGATGACTCTTCAATCTCAAATTGAGTTATTTTGCTCTAGAAGCTCTTTATATATTTCTTTAAATGTTATCGCATTGTCATTTATTGATCTATGATCCCGATACCCAAATCTGTTTAATAGGTTCAGCCTTACTGCAAGTACAATCCAATATTTTTGAATTGGTGCGATGGCTTTTTTGTCTGTGATGTGGCATGTAATTACTTGGGGTTTGTCATTCATTGTGTTGTGTTTTCAATTAATTGTGACTTCTAATTTTAATTAACGTAGGAAGCACCTTGACTATGGCCCCGTGTGTGAAATGTGCTCTACAAATAAATTCGCCTTGCCTTAGAGAAGAAGACTGATCAGTGAAGCATAAACTGTTGTTGGCCATGTGTTCCCCATTCTCGGTACGGGGGTAACATCTATAAAAACTAAATGGTTTCACTTATGTTGTGCTTTGCATTTCACTTCTGAATCTCCAAAGCCTTGACTTCTGCACATCTGCCTGTTTCCTTTTCAAAAGTGCCTCACATATTTGAAGCTGCTTCTCTCGTCTCCCTCACAACCGAGACAGCGGGTGTCTGGTCTGGCTTAGGAAAGGTATGATGTTAAAAAACAGTTTGTTTCTGTCCTTTACCCAAAGTTAGAGAGCATAGTGAAAAAGAAAAAGAGACATAGAGAGGGTGGACAAAAAACAGAACAGCCTTACAATATTCTTCCTTTGGCAAATATATTATGCTCACCCTATTATGAGGTAGAGTATTTATCTAAAGGCCCACTCCTACTACACCTGTTTTATACATAAAAGTCAGTTTACCCATCAAGACGAGTAGTCACACTGTAAAAAAACAATTAATGATTCTCTTTGGTTAGGCTTGAGACTTCACAACAACAAGTATTTCACAAAAAAACAACTTATCAACATGGGGCAACATAATTTCAAAGATATTATAACTCAATTATATATCCATATAATTTAAAAGGACCAGGTTTCTTTGAAGATAATTAATAGAAATCAAAATGCATGGAAACATAGAAAAGCCAATCAATCCTCAATCTCTACGTATGGATCTAAGGTTTCCATCAACAGCAGATTAAAATATTATCATAATGAATCAAAACAATAACAAACCTGTAAAATAAAAAGAGGAAAACAATAGAAGTAACAGCACAAACACATAATGAGTATAATAGATGTGTTACTATGAATCGTGTAGAAGGTTTTTATAACAGGAAAAGTATTATGTATTTAGAGGAGGAGACGTCTAATGGGGAATAAATTGGATGAATTCAATGTAAAACATTGAATAAATGCATAAATCAACAAATAAGAAGGGAAACATTTCAATAGTATTATATTGCTGCATTGTATCTTGTAAACAAATCAGAAAATAGCAACTGAATTCCTAATTACAGATGCTTTGATATGCTTTTCTTAGATCATTAAAATAATACGACGACAACTATCGGTATCAGTATCTTACATTTAATATATATCATTAGATATGTATCAATGATATAAATGTTACAAATATAACATAATATACACAATATATAACAATATAACAAAAATATCTGTTGTTTTGTCTATTATATTTTTACGAGATCGTAGCTCCATATCTCGCTGATATAGACTGTTATAACTGTTATATTATATATATTATATATATAATATATATAACTGGGCGACATGGTGGTGCAGGGGTTAGCGCTGTTGCCTCACAGCAAGAACGTCGCAGGTTCAAGACCTCCTTGGTCCTGGGTCTGGGACCTTTCTGTGTGGAGTTTGCATGTTCTCCCCGTGTCTGCGTGGGTTTTCACCAGGTACTCCGGCTTCCTCCCACAGTCCAAAAACATGCTCAGGTTAATTGGAGACTCTAAATTGCCCGTAGGTGTGAGTGTGTGAGTGAATGGTGTGTGTGCCCCACGATTGACTGGTGACCATCTGGGGTGTATCCCTGCCTCTCGCCGTAACGAAAATGCCTGACTGACTGTTATATAATTGCTTCTTTATATTTAAACAAAAACATGGAATTTTATGAATATTTATGGTGATGAAATAAAAAAAACTTCATTTATAGTTTTTCATTATTTAAACACTGCAACTTCCATTTGTTGTTCCCTTAAGTTTAATTAAAATTTAAATCTTTAAAATTAAATTAAAACAAGTGTAATATTTATAAGCATAATGCATATTGTATCCTACATACTATTAACTGATTTATTAAGGACTCGTTTACATATTACTTAAAATTCCTTATGCTAGATACATACTTTTTTATGTTGAATAAGCTGAATAAGTGTAGTCTGTACAGTGTATTTAAATGACATATTATAAATACAGGTACAAATTTGCCTACAGGGAGTCATTGAAAAATGCTATATAAATATTATCTATTATTATATTAGTAGTAATATGGTCCTGTTTTAATATGATTATAAATATTATTCGTATATGTTCAGAACTTTTGTCAATGTGAGTTTTTTAATGTGCTTTATAAATAAAAATAGATTGATTATCAGGTTATATGAACAAGCCATTTTTCTGCTATTTGTAGCATTTTGTTTTTATATTTCGACGCCTTCTTAATTAAATAATTTTTCAGGAAACACAAAAAACTGAACCGTTTGTTGAATATATGATATTTACTAACAATTTTAATCAAAACAGTTATAACAACAGATTCCTATTGACATACAAACAAAGTCAGTCAAATATGGAACATACATTTTCTAACACGCCTTTGCGAATTGGGCAATTATTTTAAGAGGGTGATGATTTATAATATTAATTAATATTTGGTGAAAATATATTTCCACAAAGGTAAAACATATACAGTACTATCATTTATTTATATAAAAGTCTGTGTATCTGACTTTCTTATGGGCTCTATCTAAGCACTTGCTGTTTATTTGAGAGAAAACAGTAGGGGGAGCTCCATTACAATACCAGAAGTGACCTTTTCCTTTAGTCACATTTGTTCAGTCTGGCTCCTTATCGTTCAAATGCTGCTGCAGAAATATGGAGAGAAGTGCAAACATTCATGTCTGATATAACCAAGCTCCGAAGGGAGTTTACTCAGTAACAATAAAGTGCAGGTAAAAGTCGCAGACGAGTTGTTATCTCATGTGTCCACAGAAAATGTGCATATCTGCACAGAAATGTGCAAACTTGCATTATCCGCTCGGACACAGCAAATAATAATAATATTCGGATTTAAGTGAAGCCAAACTTCAAGTTAAATCAGATTATAAAAACAACCGGGTTGTGTTGTCTGGGTGTTGACCTGTACAACGAATAAACTCACTCTTAGAACCTTCCACCAGGCTTTATCAGTGAGCCACATTACTGCCTTTTCGACACGTTTATTCTCCATCCATCAAAGCTATTTAAAGCGAAGGAAGGTAAATCTGCGCTCCTCAGCCTACAATCCGGTGCCACATTTGACCCAATGGCAGCGCTGCTGGGGCTGGTCCAGCCAATGAAGCTGTAGTCCTAGTGCGCACTCCTTTGGACGACGACCATGGACCGGAGCGGTGTCCTTCTCGATGTTTCAAACTTTTAGCTTTTAGTTTCGACTCAAGGAAGAAAAAACACGGTAAGTGTTTCACTCCTTATTGAGCGTATCGTCACGTTTAGGTACGACGCCAGTGTTCGGGGGTGGAGAAAGAGAGAAAGTTCGGTGAAGGTAATTACTTCGGTTCGTTTGTCGTCGGTAAACTAGCGTCTAACCACCTCTCTTTTTACGAAAATAAAATAAAGTCCATATTAAACACTTTTCGTCGCGTTCTACCGGCTGTTAGCTTGTTTTTTAGCCGCTTTAAGGTGTCAGTAACTTAGGTGTTACACTCACGTCTTACTGACCCACTTACCGTTTAGGCCCACATGCAACGTAGCCTTAACGCTATTAAACGCAAAACTATTACGCATTCTCCTTTTTTTGGAAGTTTTCTTCTTCTATAACGTGACGCTAAAAGCAATAATTCGCGTTGGAGGCTTCGGTGAATGTTAGCCCGAGTGTAAACTGCGTGTGTTACGCGTCTTATGAATGAGGCTCACATGTCCACAAGCTGCTCCAGACAGTCATTTTGTTTTTTTGGTTTATTTTTTTTTTGCAGTGAAACATGCGAAAACTTCACTTTTCTATCACACCGGGGTTTCAGCTACAGTCAAGCTACGACACGCGGCATTACACCTGATTCGTGAGCCAGATTCTCCCAGCTCACGATGAAAAACGCCACTTTTTAACCGGGTTTGGTGATGTTTTGCTGACGGCTTGTGTGGCCCCTCTCTTCCCCCCACCCCCGTGTTTGCAGGAGTGAGGTGGGGGAGCTGGTCCGGGCAGAGAAATGGGGGAGATCGAGGGTTCATACCGGGTCCTGCAGACCCCCGGTACCAGGCTGGGAGCCCCGTTCAACGCCGGGATCAGCACGCTGGAGCCGGGCCAGAGCCTCGGTGGCATCATGGCCAGTGGGAGCAGGAGCCATGGGCGAGGACTGCAGATCCGTGTGCAGGGCCTGGACGAGACCCAGGAGTTCTTTGATGTGGACGTGAGTTACTGTTCGACTGCTGCACAGCTGTCTCGTTGCTTTTCTTCCTGCATCTCCTCTCCTTTACTCTGTGATAAGGCTGCTGTTTGCTGCACAGCTCTGGGATACACTGGTTGCATGTTGGTGACAGCTGCCACATGGCTTTGGTGCTGAAATCCCTTCCTCTAGAAGGTTTCTTATTCAGGAAACTTGTGTAACTCACCAGGGCAGTTTTTTTGGTTCTTTGCTGTAATTTCTGCAACTTCCTATTGTTTGTCCAATAGGAAAGCTAGATAAAACAAAAACCCAGGAGTCAAGCTTTAACATGTTTGTGTCGTACAGTGTCTCTGAAAAAGAAGTTGTCGTGATTGAATAATCAAACTGTTTATTCATCCATGTTTTGTCTGCAACGGAGGATGCTGGAATGGAGAAAATACAGTATAGGTCTAACTTTGTTTGATGGATTATGTTTTGCAGGCTTTACATTGTTTAGCCTTGTTAGTTCTAGAGTGATTTGACTTTTTAACCTTTTTTTTTAATTGAACTTAAGATGTGAAAGCAGACAGGTTTGGGTTTCCAAAATGTCGAGTTTGCAGTAGGCCTGAATATTGACAATATTAATATATACTGTCAATATCCACATCATCAATACAATAAGAAAAAAGTTCAATATAATTTAAATAGTTTCACTTAAGATTTGTGTTAAAAACCTTGCTGCTCTTTCCTTGGCTTATAAACATCCTATTTCCCTTGATATTGGAGAAACCATTGAATCAAACAGCCAGTCATCTAACAGACAAAGCACAAATCAAGTTTAATATACAGTGGTTACATTCAGACTTTTTTCTCATGAGCATTATAAAAACTAAGAATAATAATCGTTATCCAATTATATGAAATATTTTATATCATGTTCTAGTTGTATCACTTTTCTATATATTTACATATTTAAAGTAGATCATTAAGTATAAAATGCCCACCTGAATATTTAAAAGAAAATTACCTATAATAATTGACAATAATCAATATAAACATTTTTTTATTGATAGGCTTTTATTTACCCAGCCCTAGTTTATGGTTTCTGTTTTATCATCGGTTCCACCACAGTAATTAAAGTGAGCAAAGGCACAATGTCAACACTGACCTCTTACATAAATGTTCAACTGTGTTGTTAAAATGGAGACTTTTTTTCTTAAATAAAATAGCTTTTAATATACGTTCACTAAAATTTCAAAATGACGAGCTGTAATTTAACACATAAATCTGTAGCTCGGCAGCGGCTGTTCGTTTTTTTTTTCCCATTGTAGTTGATTAAGAGAGAAATTCACCCCGTTTTCTTTCAAAGATTGGCGGCTGGTTTAAATGCATGCTGCTTTCCCGTGTTTACTTGCCAAGTCACTGAAGAAGTCATTGAAAAGGCAAATAGGAAGCAATAAGGAAGCTGCCGTATCAGGGCACGTTTCCTGTCTGTTCAGATGAAGGGGAAGGGGGGGGTTATTAAACTGATCAAAGTGAAGTCTCCACAATGGGGGGGAAACAACCAATTGAATAATGACCGATTGATGGAATTTAAACTTGCAGCGTGATTATAACTAGACCTAAAGGGACTAATTCTATTAGGATAGTATATTTATAGTATATTTAAATTGTCTAACTACTCTGTCCTAACTCCTTGTAGCCACCTTAACAGTTCTGGCAGATGTAGTTTGGGGGGGGGCACTGCTGAGACAGACGTTTCATAATCTAACTCACCATATGTTGTCTCAATACTTTAAGCTAATAGAATGTGAGAGAGAAAAGTTTAATTTGTGCAGGAGTGGGTCCATGAAGTGTTTAGTCTAGGAAAACTTTTTTTTTTTTTCCTCGTCAGTTTTAGGAGTTTTTTTTCTTTTTTGAGAAGACAACTGTACTCAGGCCTGGAGAGTACAATGTGAGCTGTTGACATGGTATCGATGGGAGGTGGCAGACAGAAATACATGACTGCAAAAGGGGAATGACGGCAATCCTGTTGTCGAGCAGAATGCAGTTTGCCAGGAACAAGATGGCCTCTGAGAGAGACCGTTGTTCACCACTGCCCGATGTTGCTTAATGTTGCTGTTCATTCAGTCTGAGGAGTCGTGGGCTAGTGAGAGAATAGCGTTTGTCTCTGTGCACAGAAAGGCCGCAGAGCTCAATACGTCAGCCATATGACTTGTGTTTACTTTCTGCCCGACTTGTGCTGCTTCTTTATTACTTTACATCTGTTTAAACAGGAGGAAAAATTGAGCGAAGCGGCGTTACTGTTCTCGGATTGTAATTGTAGTTCTGTCCCGTGCATACTGACTGTATGCACAAATAGATTCAAAATTGCAGTGTTGAATGTTTGAAATGGTTGTGGCCTTCGAGCAACTGCCTCCGCTCGCTGTGGCATTCTGGTTGCACAGCTGCCCAAATTTGTTATACGTTTTGTGTACGCTCTTTATTAGCCGACACTCTTGCTGTATACGGCGTGTAGTGTAAATATACTCTCCTCTTGTCACACATCTTTGTCATGCTCTGTGCTTTTTCCAACCCGTAACCAATCACGCGTTTCATCTCCTGTGACAACGCGGGGGCTAACGGCGTGATAGAGTACACACAGATTTGTGGCCGTATAACGTCTTTAGCCTGGAACCGCAGCAGGCAGATCAGGGCAGAGCGCGCTTTGATCCGCCGGCCTTCATCTGCTGCAGGTACCTGCTATGGTTGTCATCAACAGGCATTTGCTTGCAGTGGCTCTCGTCCACAGGCCCCTCCCACTGCCGGTGCAGGAGAAAGCTCAGCCTTGTGGTCTCTGGACAGGGAGGCAGGGCCGACAGGGCAGGGGAACACAGGCTCCTTTTATCCAGCACGGCCGGCCCCTTCTCTGGCCTTAACTTTCAGCTCAGAGCTCACTAAAAGGCTGAGGGGTGGGGATGTGGAACCTAGCTGTGTGAAAACTGCAGTACAGTCAGGGGACATCGGTGGGAGGGAGCCCGGGCGGTCTTTGCTTTTAGTGTTAGCAAACAAGCACATAAATAGCAAGGTTGACAACCGGGAGGAGGAGGAGGAGGAGGAGGAGGAGGAGGGGGTTAGAGAGACAGAGGGGCAGCCTCTGGTGTTAAAAGAGCAGTTCAGAGGGAGCAGTCACGGCCAGTACAAAGTTTGAGTCTGGGTGTTGGGGGAGGGGTGACGCTCAGGAGTGAGGCCCTGCTAAAAGTTTGTGCCAGGAATTTCAACCACTGGCCTGTTGCAGAAATCACATTATGGTTATATCTCCAGTGGAGGATGAAACTTGTCAGACTTAATTATGTTAGTCTGTTTTTTATTTTTAACTCGTCTAGTGTGAACAGGCTATTAACTGTACTTTTGTTGGCTTCTAAATGTTGTCTTACTCACTTTATCCCAAGACCATGCAAAACATGTTGGGTTGGTTCAGCTTTGGATACTGCAACGATTAGACGATTAATCAATCATTTGGCAACTATCACATGAATCGCCACCTGTTTTGATAATCGATTTGAGCTATTTTTAAGAAGAAAATGTCCAAATTCTGTGGTTCCAGCTTCTCAAACCGGATTATTTTCTGGTTTCTTTAGTCTTCTATACTATTAGTCTTAAAGAGCATCAGTTTAATATTATAGACTAAAGAAATCAGACAATCAGATTTAGGAAGCTGTAATTTGGAAATATTCTTCTTAAAAATGAATGTAATAGTTGGTAGCTCATTGATTAAGTGTTAGCTCAGTCTTCTACAAGTAATAAGCTTTGGGTTGTTTTGGGTTGGTCTGGACAAAAAATACATTTTTGGTTCAATCTTCAGTTTTGGGAAACGGTGATCGACATTTTACGCCATTTTATGAACTAAACAACTAATTGATGTATTGTTTTAATAATCAAAAGATTAGTCCACTATCAAACTAGTTGTTGCAGCACAAGTGTAATAGTACAATTATTAGTTGCTGACAATAATTAGAAATCTCTTTCATGTGCATCCTCAAAAGTGGAGTGCTCTTGCACCTTATTACAACCACTAAAGCTGAGCACTCGACACTTATCTACAAGGCACTTCCACTGTTTAGTGGACTGAAGTAGCTAAACATTCTAATAGATCTGCCTGGAAGGACCTGATTAAGATTCCAAACAATCCCATCTTCTGTGTAACTTATATGATATTCCTGAGTTATCATTGTACATAAATGGCTGCCGCACAAGGACGTCCCACCTATCGGGTATTTTTTGTCCTCTGATTCAGAGGCCAAGTTGAGGTTGGAAAGTATCTGGGTTATGCAGGTGACCTGAGCAGAAGGCACACTAAAGGGCGCATTAACCCAGATCCTCCTCCCCACCCGCTGGCCCACACACTCACACCACACCCAGCTCCAGTGTGGGTGTTTCTCCAGCACATTTAGAGAGTCATTACTGAGCTGAGCTCAACATGTGGCTCCGGGCCCCCCCCCCACAGATCCCCAGGGTTCAGCAGCTGTCCCTGTCCAGGATGTGCTGCAATATCACATATAACGTATACATTAGAGCTGCAACGATCGTTTCGTTAATCGATAGGTTAATCAACTATCAGAATAGTTGTTTGTTGCCGCCCTAATATACAGATTAGATTTATTGTCCTAAAGGGGAAATTCCTTTTCACAACACTGTACATTTCTATATATTGAAATTTCAGTCTGTTCAGATGACTCAGTTGTGTGCGTCACAGAGTTTCCTTGCTGCTAATGAGTGGGATTTAATATGATAAAAGTTTATCAAGACCTGGGCCGCGGCTGAAATGGCTATCATGCTAGTGCCAACAATGACCATCCGCTCTGTAAATAGCGCTGCAACGACTATTTTGATTAATGTA
The DNA here is from genome assembly GCA_030544235.1 of Lepturacanthus savala. Taxonomy (NCBI): domain Eukaryota; kingdom Metazoa; phylum Chordata; class Actinopteri; order Scombriformes; family Trichiuridae; genus Lepturacanthus; species Lepturacanthus savala. Next base: position 9,696,675 of record CM060481.1, read on the forward strand.
ATCAGTTGTCTGGTTCATAAAATGGTGTAAAATGTTGATCATGGTTTCCCAAAGCTAAAGATGCAATGAAAAATGTATTTTTTGTCCACACCAACATTCGACAACCCAAACGTCATCAGTTTACCTTTATAGAAGGCTAAATAAACTAAAAAATAATCAGATTTGAAAAGCTGGAATTAGAGAATTTGGATATTTTCTTGTTAAAAATCATTCTAATCAATTATCAAGAGTTAGTGATTAGTAATAGTTGGCAACTTATTGATAAATCATTGCAGTTCTAGTGTTAACACTGGTCAAATGAATCAGTCTTTGGGGAAAATGGGCTTCTGCACACTATCCCAGTACTGATTTTTCTTAGTGTGAGTGCCCTCTTAAACACCTAATCCTGATTACCACTATGTAGTGTTTATCTGCCAACAAACACTCCAGCCAACTGCTCACAGGTGTGTCACTTAGCCCGGTAGCGAGATGAGGTCATGGCTCGTTGCTTCAAATGAAAGTTTCCATTTAGATAAGAAAGTCATCAAAGAACCTGTTGAACTTTCCTCACAGACTTGTGAAAGTGGCCACCGGTGAGCAGAGCTTTAAAATGTATGTCAGCAGGAAATCCCCCGGTGGCAGCGCCTAAACAATGTACAGCCCACTGTGCCAAACACAAGCCCTAACACACCCCTGCTGGGAGGAGGAGGTTCCCCTGCCATTAACTGGAGTATCGACTGCTGTTGGGTAAATCACGCCTAACCTGTCACGCAGGGTCCACCCTCGCATTGGTCTGAGTTAGACCCGATTGTATTTGGGTTACACCTGTGTTTTTATTGGTTTCTTTACTCCCTTTGTGAATGAGTCCCACCCACATTCACATAGCGGGCTGTTCTTCAAACCCAGTGCTCATATGACTCCCCCCACCCCCCACCCACACACATACAGACACACTTAAAAAACACACACATTAAACACTCACACGCAGGAGATTTGTCTCCCAGTGAAACATCTGTTTGTCATAATCCCTGCTGCTCTCTGAGCTTGATTGGCTGACCCACTGACCTGCCTTAATGTTAGAGCTCAGAGATGAGGCTGTGCTCCATACCACAAGTTGGGTGTGAACAAACTGCATGTGATCCCACTGTCACATCACAGATGTGTTTAATTTAAAATGCCAGACATGCTTTTTTAGGTAGTAGACCACGATTACTGGGTGTGACACGTTTGTTTTGCAGGGCCGGATGGATTCAGATGGGTCCTGTTGCAGAGTTTGATCCTTGAGCTACTCTTTGACTTTTCATCTTATTTTTCCCCCCCAAACATTATTTTTTGGGGGGTAATTAGAACACACCAGTTCCCGTTTATAAGCAATACAAATTATGACAATTGGAAAATATTTTAAATGCCCCCCCCAAAAAACAAACATTACATATATTTAAGAAGTGTCAGAAAAGTGTGTGGAATTGAGGTTGGCTGTTACATTATCTCTCCCTTGACTTTTTGTTAATGTCCTTCCATGCTGACAGAGTACCATGGATTTTGAGTTGTATCATTAGGGCCGCAACTAACGAATATTTTGATAATCTATTGATTACTGAAATGATTAACTGATTAGTAGTTTGGTTCATAAAATGGTGTAAAATATTGATCAATGAATACCAGAAAATAATCAGATTTTAAAAGCTGGAACCAGAGAGTTTGGACATTTTCTTCTTAAAAATGATTCAAATTATTAAAATGGTTGGCAACTGATCGATTAATTATTGCAGTTCTAAACAGAGAGAAACACTCACTTTTATAAGCAGTACCCCAAATAATTAAAAACTAAAAACAAACACCACATTTCAATTTATTTATTAAACTTTTAGTATAAAAAGTGTCAAGTTGGTGAAAAATTCTCAAAACAATCTTCCATAGCCCAATGTAGTGCCCTGTTGCTCTAAATTCAGGTTTGGATAATTGACTGATACATTATCTCTCCCTTGACTAACTTTTTGTTAGTGTTATCTGCACACACAGGAAACCCAACGTGCCGCTATTAAGAAGTTATTTGAAGGGGAATTAGCTGCATTTTGATGAAATCTTACTGGATATGAAATTAGGCAGGTCTGGCCCATTATCGCATGCAGCCACCACACTGCATACCCTTTGTGCACTCATGCAAGAGGAGGTGAGGATGACATACTACTGTTCCTTGTCCATTCTGCTAGCTGGTATATCACGGTAAAAAATGCCACCAGATTGTAGTAGATAAAGTTAAATGTCTGAATGTTCCAGAGAAGAAGGCTGAAGGGATTTTACTCTCCCTCGCGACCACAGTGCTGTGAATGTAATTTTACAGTGTGTCCAGAAGTTTTCACTTTTTTCACATTTACTTATGGTACAGCCTTATTCCAATTGGATTTTAATTAATTTTTCCTCAAAATTCTACACACAATATACAAACACACATAATGACAAAGTGGGGGGAAAAGGTGACATTTTTTTTGCAAATTTATAAAAATATAACATGTGTATAAGTATTCACAACCTTTGTTATGATACTAAGAACTGAGCTTGAGTGCATCCACTGATCATCCTTGCGATGCTTCTACAACTTGATTGGAGTCGACCTGTGGTAAACTCATAATGTGTAAAGGCACAGTTAACAGAGCACAAACCAAGACGTAAAGTCGAGAGACTTGTCTGTAGACCTCTGAGATTACATTGCCTTGAGTCACAGATCTATGGAAGGTACAGAAAAAATTCTGCAGCATTGAATTTTCCAATGAGAACACTGGCTTCCATCACCTTGCAGAAGGACAACCATCTCTGCCACATTCCACCAATCCAGCCTGTATGGTAGAGTGGTCAAATGGCAGCTGCTTCTCCATAAAAGGCATATGACAGCCTGCCAGGAGTTTCCCGAAATGGCACTGGTCTGATGAAACAAAGGTTCAACTAATTTTTTTAATGCCAAGCATCATGTGGAAGAAACCAGGCATCCAGTACTGTCCCTGCAGCATCTTATGTGAGGATATTTATATTTGGGGATAGTGGCAGGAAGTGGCTAGTCAAGATCGAGGTAAAGATAAACGCATCAATGTACAGACATTGTTCATAAAAACCTGCTCCAATGCACTCTGGCCCTCAGACTGGGGTGAAGGTTCATCTTCCAACAGGACAACGACCCATAAACACAGAGCCAAGATAACAAAGAAGTGGCTGTGGAACGACACAGTGAATAGCCTGGAATGACTCGAACAGAGCCCAGATTTGAACCTGATTTGAACATCTTCACAGAGATCCGGTAGTGGTCCCCATCCAAACTAATGGAGCTTGAGAGGTCCTGCAGAGAAGAATGTGAGAAACTCTCCAAAAATGGCTAATGCCAAGCTTGTAGCATTATACTCAAAAAGACATGAGGCTGTAATTGGGGCCAAAGGTGCTTCAACAAAGTATTGAGCAAAGGCTGTGAATACCCGTTTACATGTTTTATTTTTATACTTTATTTGTAATTTGCAACACTCAAACTACTTTTTTAACTTGCTGTTATGGGCTATTGCTTGAAGAATTTTCAAAGAAAAAGTGAATTTAATCCATGTCGGAATAAAGCCGTAATATAACGAAATTTATTAAAAGTGAAATACTAGGAATACTTCCCAGATGCACTCTACAATCCTGTAGAGGGTTAATAAGTAACACAAAGAATGAACTCCTGAAAACACACCAGTCAATACTAAGTGGAAAATCAGCTATAAACATTTATTTTAATCCGCCATCAGCTTCTGGTTTTCTCATCAATTCAATCACCACAACACCATGTCATGTTTCACAGTTGGGTAAAAAAAATTCCACTATGTGTAGTTAAGTGTTAGCTGGTAAACCTGTAAATGTCATGTCCTCATTGTGATTCCGCCTGTGTGATTTATACTATTTACAATCTGTTTTCAATCTGAAGTTTGAACACCGTTTTACCAGAATATTACTTATCCTTATACGTCTAGGCGGTAGTTCATATTACACAACGGAGGAATTAGAGCAACATTGTAAACCTTAAAGAGAAACTTGCAAAAAATAAGGATTATCCTGTTGAAATGAAAGAAAGACTTGCTTTTACTCGACTGACTTTGTTTACAAAGCATCTCGGACACTGGTTCTGTCTGCTTTAAGCTCAGTATATGATTACACTGACTCTTTGTTGAAATGGCATTCGCTGAACCGAATGAGTCGAACAGAGGGGGGAAAAAAAACACGTGAACATATTCCTTACATTTGGCTGCTGATGCGTTTCAATAGTGACTGATGCTGTCTGGATTGTATGTTTTGGCCTGTACTCAAAGACAACCCCACAAAGTATTTTAACAGTTTTTGTTCTCTGGTTGAGGCCAGCTGTAATCTGACACTGTAAATGCACGTTAAAAATTGCATTTTACAACCGATTCCTCTATTTATGGATGCTGCGCCATTAGGTTTCACCTGCAATTCCTAATTCTCATGAATGCAGAACACATGATTGTATCAAAGCAATGAGAAGGCTAACTACAGTAAATTTCCTGGTGCGCTTTGAGTTGTAACGCTTCACTTTAGCCAATGCAAAGCAGTTCTTTTTATAAGGCTTTTAAAAATACTATTTTACATTACAACCAGATGTTTCAGGCTATAATTTTCTCAAAAAGTCACAGGCTAGGATTCCAAACCTCAAGTGCAGTGTGTGCTTAGTACATAGTAATTAGTTCTTCGTTTAGTGAAAACAAACCCCAGAGCGTTGAGAAGGTAAACTTCGGCAGATTTCCTGCTTAGCTGCTCTCTGCTCTGGGCCAGATAATGGTAAATGTGCTAGTAGGACGCCTTTTTTGTTGTTGACTTGCTTCATCCAAGTCGAGGAAACTTTGAATCAACAGATGGAACATACACGACCATAAAACACACAATGAAGTGGATCATTTACAGATGCCAAATATTTTCTGCAACACACAAGCACAGTCATTATTCTCACTTACAGCACATGCAAAATAAAAGGTCTTGCTATGCTAACTATGTTGGTCAATGAGCTTTCAAACTTTTTTTTTTTTTTAGTTAAAACAATGCAATTTCTTTTCCTTTTTAAGATAATAAAAGGTATCATGAGTGGGCTTTTTAGATCCTTGTGTCGAAACAGTGATGAAAATAATGATTCCTTCTTCTCTGTTGTTCTTTCTTTCAGCCAAAAGATTTTGGACAGGCCCTCCTCTCCGAGGTTTTCCTGAGAGGCAACCTCATAGAGAGTGATTACTTTGGCCTCGAGTTTCAGAACATGCAGATGAACTGGGTAGGTACACCGTCAATTGTGTCCTTTGTTTCCTGTTAGAAACGCACACTGAATATCCAGATATCCAGGAAATGCAAATGAATTGTACGTGTCGGTTAGGAAATGACCACAAAGGCAAGCTGTGTTTCAAGTAAAGGTGCTTCGATCCTAATTATCCAGCTATGACCATGTGAACTACATTTCTGTTTGCTCTACTTATCAGTCTGGTCAACTGGTCTGCAGTTATTGCAGAAGTAGACTTGATTATAATAATTAAAGAAGAATAAAAGAAGGCACTAGCTGAGTTTCTCGTGAGGGTTTTTTTTTTTTTCTTTTTTTGCTTTTCCCAACTGGATTTGGAAGAAGCTTGATTCAGCAACTTGCTTCACTGAGAGGTTTAAGGAGTTTGTCTATAAAGGTCTATAAAGTCCTGCCCACTGAAAACATTTGCAATAGAAAGAAGTCCAGATTGATATATAGAGTATAGGGCTGCAACTAATGACTATTTTGGTAGTCAATTAATTCATTGATTATTCAAACAATTGATTTCTTTTGGTTCATAAAATGGTAAAAAATGTCAACTTAAAATGTCTTTTTTGTACAGACAACCAGTTCACAAAAGATCGTCAGTTTTCAATTATAGAAGACTAAAGAAACCAGAAAATAACCAGATTTGAGAAAGTGGAACAAGAGAATTTGGAAATATTCTTATTAAAAATGACTAATCGAATAACTGATTATGAAAATAAATGACTAATGGATTAATCATTGCAGCTGGTGAAGAGAAATGTGAATTTAAGATGGGTTTGTGAAGGCTTGCGAAATCTGTGTCTGGATGCTGTGAGCAGCATGTTTGAATAACAGCAGCAAGTGAAGCTCATGTCTATACAGGAAGTGGTCAGGTGCTGTGTGTTCACCCTGTCTTTGAAGCATCAGGGACCAATACACAATAACTGTAGTTAAGCACATATTGTTGGAAAAATTTGACTGAGAGCGTAAGCAAACCCTCACAGAGCTGGTGCAGACAGTTGCTTTGACTAACATAGGAACTTTGTATAACTGTTGTATGACATTTGGAATGTTTGGAGTGTATGTCTTATGTCCATGTTGAGCCTAACTGAACAGTTTTATTGACCAAAACCTATAACTTCATAAAGTTATGCTTCAATGTCAAAACATTTTGTTTATTTTAGTAACTCTATGCTTCTCCTATTTCCAAGCTGTATCTCAAAGAGAAAGTGAAAATACAGTTGTCAATTGATGCAAACGATACTTTGTAATCTCCTAATTCTAATAATCAAAACTGTTAAAAAGGTAAATGAATAGGTAATTCTACAGATTGAATAAGAAGTGTCCAAATAAACGTGTTGATCGTATTGTTTGATGAAGCTTCCAGTTATCAGTGACCAGCCCCAAAAAATCCTGAGTCAAAAACCATCAATTGATGTCGAAACTTGAGTCACGGATTAATTTTTCACTCATGTCTCAGCTCCTCTGTCGTTCCTCTACAGCTTTGCACACCGCTGGCAGTGTGGTACTGTTGTTTTTACTGGACTTCAGCAGTATATAATCGAGGAATATTTTTAACTTGCCTGGCACAAATGCCTGTATACAAACGTCAGACTTTCCATTGTTTTACTCTTACAGGAACATAAGTGGAGAGCAATTAAGAAGAGATATGTAATATTTATTATCTTCAAAGAGAAGGGAACTGGTGTTGGTTTCTAGAAAGCCATTGGCCTTTTAGCTCCTATTCAACTGCAAGACCAAAAATCCATATACTGCATATATACAGGAAATTTGTTCTTCTGCAATTTGGTTTTAAAGATGTTTCAAAGAGTCAAGCGCTATGTTTAAAGAAACAACTACAGCTAATTAGAACTAAATGCCTCTGACCAAAGCAGGATGTTTGGACCAGATGTTAGTGACATATTTGAGAACTACCTCTCAGAATCGGTGCATTTGACAAGAAAAATAAAAGATTCCACTCCGTTAATTATTTGGCATCTGTTTGGTAATTGGTATGGTAATTTGGTAATCGTTGGAGTCATTTTTTTCAAGCAAAAATACCAAACATTCTTTTTGTTTAAGCGTCTCTATTGTGAATCTGCAGCTAAGTGATAGTACATTGAATATTGGTTTTGGATAAAACCAGACATTTGAACACGTCATCTTGGGCTTTCGGAAATTGGAACTGGCACGCCCAAAGACATTACGTCTGCTATACAGCAAAACCAGTACAAGCTGTAAATACTCCAATTTGAGAAGCTGGATGCATCAGAGATTTCCTTAAAATGACTTAAACAGTTAATGAGTATTAGCTTTTTCCTTCATATGTTTAGCAAACACAAATGTGCAGTATGTGTGTCTATGCACTGAAAGAAGAAGGCAAATATCAGCTGACACCAGTTTCTCAATGTATCTGGATCTAGCACATTCCTGTCTCAATCAGGCCCAGATGTAAAAGGTCAAGCAGACTACTACAGTGGGACTTTAAAGGCAGTTTTAGCCACACACTCTACCATCGAGACATACACATACAACACACATTTTCATTTAAAGGTAGAGCAGTCACCACTTGTCCAGTTTGGTTTAAAAATCAAAGTGCTCATAAAATTGTAAAGATCACTCTATTCTTTGTCTCCAGGTTTGGTTGGAACCCACAAAACCCATTGTGAGACAAGTCAGAAGTAAGAGAGTTCAAATATTAGTTCAAATTCCACCTAATGTAATTGTGGACGAGTGCTGATCATCTGTTTTCTTGTTTTTCAGGACCAGCAAATACACTATTTCGACTGTCAGTGAAATTCTTTCCTCCAGACCCAGGTCAGCTGCAGGAAGAGTACACAAGGTCAGTGACTGTAATTTCCTACTGGATATTGCATTCATCTATGCCTCTGTAGTGGGGCTTCAGAAAACAAACTTTTTCCTCAGCTCAAGGTTATGGTTTTCAGGGAATTGTAATATGTGTGCCCCCCTAAATATTATAGAAATCTTCTAAAGCTGAGCTGCAGTCATTACATTTTTTTGTAAATATTTATTTCCACTATGGTAAATTAGAAAAAGATCCCTCTGTGTCTTACATTAATAAATAATCAGATTAGTAATTCCAGGTTATACTGTGAAGTTCTATTACATGATGTTTACCTTTGATATAGGTGTTTAGAATAATCCATGATAAGCTGGGTCTTGTGCTTACATACTTGTCATGAATATAAATATATGGACAATAAGCCTCTGTGTTTCTTGTTTTATAGGTACCTATTTTCCCTGCAGATGAAAAGAGATCTTATGGAGGGCCGGTTGATCTGCACAGAAAGTACCGGAGCTCTGCTTGCATCTCACCTTGTCCAGTGTACGACTTTAATCTAATATTCAAACTACAATCAGTGACTGTTTATTTGAATCGGACAATGCACTTTGCATGTACTATATTATACTAGATTAGATTCATTTTATATTGTAATATCTACATTTCAGTGTCACATGACAGTGTTTCGGATTAGACGGCTTTACTTCAGACACAAACATTCACACTCAGACACATAAGGGTACACATGCAAAAAAAAAAAACACAGTTTCCCAGATATAAATGCATAATGCAAACCGCGGATGTATTTGAATCTGAAGGGATATGAATACCTAACATTATAAATCAGTATTAGGAATTTTATTCCAGTGTCATTGAGCTTCGAAATTAAACAATATAATGAACAGTTTAGGCTTTAGTACTGATCAACGACCATTTAAAATGTACATACAGTCATAAAAGGAAAGAGCCTCTCTAAACAGACGTTTTCCGTTGAACTACAGCTGAGATCGGCGACTATGACGATGTAGCAGACCGGGACTTCCTGAGGATGAACCGGCTGTTGCCTTACCAGGAGAAGGTTCAAGAGGGGATCATGGAGCTCCACCGCAGGCACCTGTAAGTTGCTCTTTGTCATCTGTCTGAACACCAACATTTCATGCTGAGATAAAGTTCAGTGATCATATTTGTTTATCATCAGTCTGCCACAAAAAACATTTCAATCGAGCTGTAGACAGTACACATTTACCTTTGGACAGTGTCTCATTCCCCCCACAAAATATTTTCACATTTTTTACAGAATTTTGTATTTTTGTACTCCCTGTTGTGCTCCTTTAATGATTGTATGTATAACACTCAAAATCAGAAACACTGAAGTAAATGTATAACTGCTGGTTTGCAAAATAAAAAAAAAATCTGATGTTAAACACCTTAAAAAGTCAACAAAACAGCTTTATTTAGAATAACAAGAGTCAGTCTCAGTTGACACAGCTCTGTCAGTCGGGGGCTGTAACCATGTGACCTCGCTTTGAGCACAGCCAAAATATTGTGGGTTGCTGCGATTCTTCTCTGCTGTGGGGATGCAATAGAAATAACAATGATCGCTATAAATCACAACACACCACAAGAGTATGACTGTGGAAATCTGACCTCAGTGAGGAGCAACACCAGCTGTTGTAACGGGTGAAAAATTGTGCGTTTTCATGGAAATTGACGCACACTCCACAATTTGACGTAGAGTTCACAAATGCCCATATTTTCACAAACTATCAGTTTCTTTTAAAAGTGTACAAACATCACTTGTTGAGCCTTGCTCTTATTTATTGTCTCTGCTGAAACATAAATGGAAGTAACACATCACCCTACTCCGTAAGCCTGTGTATTGGCTCATTCAGTGTTTGTGTACAGTTTGAAGTGTCCCATAAATTAATGCCACTCTTCACTGAAAATGTTGTGTTCCATGTAGATGGAACCATGAATCGTGATCCTCTTTTATAGTGGCTTGAAAAACAAATGTTTTATGTTAACATAGATGAGGTAACTGATCTGACAACTGTGTGCTCTCGCTAAACAACCGTAATAAGGGGGTTTGCCTTGTTTCAAAGTCCGGAGTCTCACAAAAAAACCCTCACTGCACTTTTCCCACCACCAGCTTCCTTGTTATCTCAGTACTCTCTCATGGCCAATAGGGGCTCTTTTCAACCCAGTGTATTAGGCGGCTCTAAAGACCTTTGCTAATCTTTTCCCTTGGTTGCCAGTGTGGAAGCACAAGCGGCAAGTTCCCTGGCCTAATCCCCTGCTCTGGCCGGTCTATTAGCCATAAGGCCAGTGGGGCAGGGGAGGGCCCTAAGGAGATTTCACCGCTTAACGGATGAACAAAATTAGAATGTGGTGATGATTGGATGGATATGTCTTCCTAACATGCTGTTTGGTTGTAATCACATGGTTTTAGGTAATGCCTCTCAAATCCTCAAAGTTATAAGGGATTTAAGGTCACACTACTCCACATACAAGTCATGATACCATCTTTCTCTGTCTATATTTTATGTGGAAAATCAAAAAGAAACATAGACAGACGGACCATTAGGCTACACATTTTATTCTTTACAAATCAGATTGATTGTAAATATTAATGGTATGCACTTTTGATATATATATCCTATGTTGATGTACATCAACATAGGAGTGTGATCAACCACAAGATAATCAAACTAAAGTGTTCAGTGTTGCTGTTTATATACAATCATTCAGCACATTCAACACTTTAAGTTGTTGAATCTGTCAATTGGTAGAAGACGCCAAGACAGCCTGAGTTGGCCTGAATCAGACTCCAGGAATTTACTGGTCATGGCCAAGAAATAGTCATCAACACATAAAGAGTAAAACGGCAAACATTTTGACATATTTTTACACTTTATTTTTTGTATGAATAAAACCAATATATGTTCCAATTTGAGTAACAACAAAAAGTTATTAGAGTACCTGACTACACAAAGATCACAGACTTGGTTTTCAAAAAGTAAATACTATTCTTGGTCTTTCTTTTAGTCAGTATTTAGCTGAAAGGACTGAGGCTTTTGTTTAGAGAAAATATTTGGTAGTTTAGTCAATGGATGTCTGAAACTATAATCTGTCATTTTTTCATAACTTGTCCTAATGGAACAAATAAAAGAGGCTCAAGGATTCACAGATTTGTTGTTTTGAACCCAAGTTGGACAGTGTCTGACAGTGTCTGAACTACTAGCAACTACTAGCAATGCTAGTCACAGTCCTAAGATCTAACAGGACAACAACTGATATTTAGTGTTTATCAGGAAATCATACACCCAAGTTCTGTGTTTTATAAATCCCTCATGACCTGCCTGTGCACTACAAGAACAGCATGAAGAAGGTGTGATGTTATCACTCTTCACTCATGAGTGTTGATGTGTTTTGCTACATTTATTATAGGGGCCAGACTCCAGCCGAATCAGATTTCCAAATCCTGGAAATTGCCCGCAAGTTGGAGATGTACGGAGTCCGTTTCCACCCAGCAGCTGATCGAGAGGGCACGAAGATCAATCTGGCTGTCGCTCATATGGGCCTTCAGGTTTTTCAGGTGACTGCTGCTCTCATACCCCAATGAATCTGAATCCTTGATCCCCAACAATGTCGCTAATGATTCTTCTTCTCTGGTCTTATTTTTCTCCCAGGGTCACACAAAAATAAATACCTTCAATTGGTCCAAGATTCGCAAACTGAGCTTTAAGAGAAAACGGTTCCTGATCAAGCTCCACCCAGAGGTCCATGTAAGTAGTAACAAAGCGATCAGGTTTGTTTTACCTGTATGTCTCAGATTCCACATCAACCGCGAACATCAACTTGCTTATCAGTGCCTCTTTATTTCTGATCTTTGTTTTTAGGGCCCACATCAGGACACCCTGGAGTTTATGATGGCCAGTCGAGACCAGTGTAAAATATTTTGGAAGATCTGTGTGGAATACCACTCGTTTTTCCGTCTGTTTGACCAACCCCAGCCCAAATCCAAAGCTGTCCTCTTCACCAGGGGCTCTTCATTCAGATACAGGTATTAAATACTGATATTTCAAAAAGACATGCACCCATTTTATGGTTCCTTTTACATTGAAACACAAAAGTTGATCATTAAAGATGATGGTGCTGTCTGGTGTCTTTGATTGTTAAGTGTTTTATTCTAAAATCTCTTTCTTAGTGGACGGACCCAGAAGCAACTTGTGGATTACGTCAGGGAAAATGGAGCAAAGAGAACCCCTTACCAGAGGTTTGTTTCCATATAAATTCACTACAAAGACAAGATGTTTGTCTTTCTAATTCCTTCCTAAGTGTTGAGTTGGAAATATTTCCACACTGCCTTCATCATTCTAATCTGACATGGAATTCTTTCTTGTTCAGGAGGAACAGTAAAATACGAATGTCTGCTCGCTCTCTAGCCACAGATGTGCCAAAACAGGTTAGTGGAGCCACAATGATGCATCTGAGAACTATAACTTTTCATACCTTACACTCTAATGGATAAACTAATACAATTGTCTTCTCCTTTTACTACTTTCCACTTTCTTTTTTCCTTGTTCTGTCTGTGTTGCTTTTTCTTTTTCTTTCCACCAGAGCTTGTCATTCAATGACAGCCTCAGGGCCCCAGGCTCCCCTTCCTCTGCTACTGTGTCCTTCCACCCAGCGCACATCTCCAGTTTCCCCCTGCGAAAAGAACTCCAACCTCAGCCCCAGCCTTTGACTACATTGAGCCAGTCTCCAGCGTCTCCCCAGCAGCAACAGCCGCTTCACTCCCCTCTTCAAGCCACCAGGCCCCCCAGCCCTCCGAAGGAAGAACCTGTCAAGGCTGCTTCCCCATCTCACTACGCTTTTCAAGGTGCCCCTAGCAATCAGGCAGCAGGACACTGCAGCCCCTTGTTTGTGTGTGTAGAGAGCGGCACTCCCCATCCGCAGCCCTCCAAAAATGGCAATGAGGATAAGCATGGTGGGAGATGGGGAACGGGGTCCTCAGTGGGTGGGGGCGGTGGGAGGAGGAAGGGGGTTCTTACACCTGAGGCTTTCGAGGCAGAGCTTTTGCGTACGAAACAGAATCCTATGTTCTCAATGTCCAACTCGCCACTGCAGGTCACTGAGGAGTTCATTGACGACGACCCAACTGAGATTTCCTTTTATGGCGGCGGGGCCGAGGCCTACACTTTTGGGCTAGACGATAAGGTAGATCAGTTCAATTATGTAGAGGAGTCTGACCTCAGCAAAAACAGGATTTTTAGCGTTGGCATCGAGGACCTGAACGGGAGCACCAATCCCTTCCCTGATAGCATAGTGGGTAATTCTGAGACCAGCTCCTTGGTTAATAACCGCTCTGAGTGCAGTTCCCTAGACAACCTGGGGCTCAGCTCTGCGGGGGAGTCCATGTCAGTGGGCTACGGAGGTCCCGACTCCTCCTCGCTGCGCCTGCCGGGGTCCGACATCCAGTCGGAGGCCAGCTCCATGGTTAACTTCCCAGCGTACTCGGTTCGCTCCGAGAGCAGCTCGGCGGTGCAGTTTAGCGACCTGGTGGAGCAGCTGGAGCAGCTCAGCTACCCACCCACGGCCACTGAGGGCTCAGGGAGTGGCAGCTCCGACTCTGATTCGGACTGGGGCTCCGACAGCGTCCTCCCCCCCGAGCAGAACCTGTTTTACAGTAACCCGCTGACGGGGACCAGTGGAATCGAGGGTTTCCTCCTCCACTGTCATAGCCTTCAGGCCATGGCACTCTCAGACCCCCCTGGGTCACCTCATATTAAAATGTAACGCACACGTCCTCGCAGCACTTAAAGCCTCAATCAGGCTGTCCAACTTCTAGATTTAAGAGCAGTTGCATTGTAATTAACAATAACAACAACGCAGCAGAATTTCACTCTTTACTAATCCAATTTAACAGCACTTGACATTATGTGAGTTCAGCCATGGTTAAAAAGATGGTCGGACCATTTTTTATTTGATTGTCAACAGTCTTCATTTATATCCATGATTTTGACATGGTCATGTTATGGTGCTTTTTTTTTTTTTTTTTTTTTATAAATCACTCCTGTCTTCTCATGAAACTCTGCTTAAGTTTTGGCGATTGATTTCATGAGATTCTTGAATGACACTTTGTCATTTCCAGTTGTGTTATCATGATATTCAGGCTATTTAGAGCAAATGGTTGATCGTGCATTTTAAGGTTGTACTGTATTCCAGAAGATGCAGAGCATATTGTGCTTTTACTTTGGAAGCTTTATATCTAAAACCCTTTTTTTCATCACAAGGTAGCATAGAGGTGTCGTGTTTCGTCTTCCCACTCAGTATGGCCTGGCATTATAGGTTTTAATTTCATTTAAAAAAGTAGCTGATAATAGGAATATGCATTTCATGTAATGATTTTTTTCATAATTTCTAGCATATCTAAGCTATAACTTGACAAAAATATAATGTCCTCATTTTAAAAGAAATCAAACCTTTAACTACCATTGTGATTATTGCTGGTAATAATCATCATCGTCTGGCCATCGTCTGGGGTAGTGGAGTGTAGAGTAGTGGATGATAATCTGTCTCTAATCTCAGGGTACAACCGAAACAGATTGTTGTTCAGTGATCCTTCTGTATTTAACGTTTCTTAACAATGCCATGGAGCCGGTTTTTCCATTTTGCACTTTCCATTTGTGCTTCACTGACATCTACTGGCTGAAGCCTCAGCATTTTTCACATCCCACTAGTCCACAGCATGTACAAGTTAGATTTTACTTTACCTCTTTTTTTTTTTTTAGGTTCATGATGTCTTCATAGGATAAAAACAACTTTCCACCAAAATAGGCAACACAAATAATACTTATTGTGTTAAAGAATGTAAGCAGTGTACTGATGAGCCATTGAGTACACTGTTAACACCACTACAAAAATGAATGTATCCTCTTACAACTGTGTAAGGTTTTGTGCTTCTGTAGAAAAATTAGCTCACTTTAGATTGTGGAGCATCTAGATGTAGCGCTTTTTAACATTTGAAACCATCAATATTTGTAACTTCTAAGAGACCCTCAGAAATCATAGGTAAGGCTTTTTTTATTGCACCACCAGTACTCTTGTTAAAGATTGTTGCTTTGTCTCTTTTTTTTCTGGCACGTGGCCTTAAGAAATGTTTCAGGGTTTTGGCATTAGCATATCTCCAGAAATACCAACACATTGGTATTCTGTTTATTGGAAGGAGACGGGGGTCTTTTGCACATTTAGGTATGAATTTCCTCGGTGCTTGTTTTATATTCACTAGATTTTATTTATGTTTTTAAAGCATCGATATAGGAACAGTAGTTTGCAGCCATGTGGTCAGTCACTAACATACAAGTGTGCACATAATTGCACATCATTTGCATCATTTAATAGGTATTTGCTGCATCTGGTCCACGTCAGTTTTCCTTGTGCCACAGAACAAATAGAAGGCTAATAAATGAATCAGTAATTCTGTTACATCACGGATGTAACGTCCTTCTCAAAACCGTCTTGATTTGCCAAGTCTTTTCCTTTTTGCTTGTTGCTCTCTGTACATTTTACAGAGTTTCCTTTTGTCTGCAGCACTTGCGCCGCGGTGCCTTATAGCACTTACTTTAACTCTTTGATGCAATATGCTTTCCTGCGTATCTCAGGTGTACGTTCCTGTCTACACGATTCAATACCTTTTGGTACGTTTCCAGGCGATTTATCTATACGGGAAAGGGGCTATCTAAATGAATATTTTTCCTTTTTAAATACTTTTATTTTAAACAATCGCCTGTTCTCATTGTCATTTTGAAGGATGGCAACTCGCAGTGTTTTTGCAGTCTTTCTACAGTTTCTACAAGTTGTGGACAGTGGTTGTTTCTGTGTCACCTCAGACGAGTGTGGAACATTATTTTGTTTCAAATGCTTTTTTTTTTCCCTTTTTCTGCCATGTGATACTTCACACATCTCAACTAAAGATTTAAATGACGGGGCTGACAACTATATAACCAGCTAAAACTAACTGCACTTAGGCAACCAAGTAATCATCACATAATCCTGAAAATGTGTATTTACTAATTATAAACAACCTGTACTTATGTCTGTATGTTTTACTCTCAAGAATAAAGTAATCACTTTTGGGTACCATGAATGTCAGACTTAAAATTCTTTTTGAGCTGTACTGGTGATATAATTCTTTCAACAACTTGAGCGGAATGCACAGTGGTGTTAAATATTCTTTTAATGCCTGAGATAAAGCTGTGGGTAGTTCAGATCCCGAAGGACTAATTTGAGTTTGCCCTGTGTCTTTTGAGCCAAAATCTTGAAGTTTTGTAGATGTGTGTAATTGTTAGCAAAGAAACAATCCCTTTGACGTTTGGGAGTTATTCTCAAAAAAATCTGGAGTCACATGCAGAAGCAACAACATACCAAGCTGTCTTTTTTTCTATTCCCAAGTATCCCACACTAGACGTGTGCAACACATCGTTCTAGATGATTGAAGTTAATTATGCAATTAAGTTTAAAACATTAGAAAAACTGCAGTATCGGATCAATACAGAGTCATTGTTCTTTATATTTGAGGCAAACTGACTTGTATGCAGTTGGGGGTTGGGTCAAACTCATACACAAGATTCTTCAACCTAATTCCAGCTGAGTGAGTGTGTGTGTCTGTGTGTGTGTGTGTGCGTGTGTGTGTTTGCTCCCTGTTTGGACAGGCTTTGTGCCAAGCCATTCCACAGCAAACCCCCGTTCTCCTGCTATGGAGCCCAATCGCTGCTCTCTTCCCTTCTCGTGTCATTCCCAGCGGGGCGCTTCAGATAAACTATAAACAACTCCGTGGCCCTTCAGACAAGCCACATTCCTGATAAGTCTTTGCGTGAGCAATTATTTCCGGGTCGGCTAGTGACTTTTTTTGTTTTTTTTTCCCCTCTCAGCCTTCCCCCGCTCCTTTTTTCCCCTCCTCCTTTAACAGAAGTGAAAGAACAGCTGTGATGACCCATGACTCAGTAAAGAACTTTTTTTTTTTTTTCGTCTCCCCAATTTTTTTCTTTTTTTTTCCTTTTTTTTGGTCATGTAGCAAAGCTTGCGGGCAGAACAAAAAGAAAAAAGCAGCGGAAGCTGTTCTCTGTAATGAAATCGGGCTCGGTGAAGTTGGCAATGAATCATTTGTCCTTCTTTGAAAACAACGGGAAGGGGTGAAATGTGGGAACCATTACTCGCCTCTTGCCGTCTCCCCTTTCATTTGCGGCCAATGTGTGCGATGAACTGTCCTGCTTGTTTTTGTTAAAAAAAAAAGTGTTTTCTTTGTGAGGAAATGGGATGATTGTCTGTGAAAACAGGTTAGGTGAAGATAATGCTTACCGTTTGTTATTTAAACTCCCCCCACCACCCCCATTTCAAAATTTTGGGTAGAACAACCCTAATCTCATTTAAGGAGGCAGTTCATCTCCCTTAAGTGATTCTGAAACACTCATTTTATCCATTTATTTATTTTTTTTAATTAGTCTTTTTTTTTCTCCCCTCCTCCTCAGATTCCGTGGTGGACAGCCCCCAGCTCTCACCCTTCACCTCCAAGGATCCCCTCTGCATGTCGCCCTCCTTCCAGATGTCCACCCTCAGCCTGCCGGGCCAGGCCGCGTCGCCCCTGCAGAGCCCCATCCTGAGCGAGGTGGGCACCAATGCCAGGCTAGAGGAGGAGGAGGAGGGCAGGAGGAAGGTACACTGCTTTAATGCCACCCTTCCACCCTCTGCCTCACAACCCTTTTAGGAGTCTAGACCTGGTAGTGTTCGGGTAACAGAGGGGGAAATACGTTTTCAACTCTCTTATCACTGATCAGATCAGATTTTTTTTCCCTCATAATAATGTGACATCTTTAGATGAAACTACAGCTATTTCCTTATGTATTTTTTTTCCCCCCCTCCAGCGATATCCCACCGATAAAGCCTACTTCATTGCCAAAGAGATTCTGACCACGGAGCGAACATACCTGAAAGACCTTGAGGTCATCACAGTGGTGAGTTGTTGTCGGATCTGCTATTGTGTTCTTTTGCCTGCTCTTTATAATACATTTGAACAAATATTTTCCTTTGTGTAATTTTTAAAAAATGTTACTACCTGGCAGACTGTTTTCACAGTATTTGACCTGTTGTTAGCAAAGCATTTATAAACTCGAGTGGGTAAAGTAGGTCCCAGTAATAAAATAATATATCAATATCCACAACATCAATACAACAAGAAAATAGTTCTATATAGTGATGAGGACGGCAACAAACAAGTATTTTGATAATCGATTAATCTATTAATTATTGAAACAATTGATCGATTTGCATTTTGGTTCATAAAATGGTAAAAAAAAATGTTGATCACTTTCTCCAAAGCTACAAACAGTTTTGACTGAGACGATTTCAGAAGATAGAACCAGAGAATTTGGACATTATCTTCTTAAAAATGAAGAGTTGGTGATTAATTTAATACTTGGCAACTAATTGATTAATCATGGCATCTCTAATATTGATAGTTGCACTCAACAACAAACGACAAACAAAAAAAAATGCTGCTCCCTCCTTTGCTCTTAAGCATATTTCCCTGGATAATGAATCGGTCATTGAATCAAACAGCCAATCATTTAACAGACACAGTAAATTATTTTTACTCTGCAGCTCCTGCACACCCTTGTATTTTATTTAATTTTTTATTAAGAGAATATGCTTCAATACACATTTGACTGTCCCTCTTCTGCTCTTCAGTGGTTCCGCAGTGCCGTGATCAAAGAAAACGCCATGCCCGAAGGTCTGATGACCCTCCTTTTCTCCAACATCGACCCAATCTACGAGTTCCACCGAGGCTTCCTCAAGGAGTTGGACCAGAGGCTGGCTCTCTGGTAGGTTCTCTCGCTGTTCCTGCGCGATAAGAAATATCAAAGCTCACCATGGAGATGGAAGTAAAGTGTCTGTTTCCTCAGGGAGGGGCGCTCTAATGCTCACGCCAAAGGAGACTACCAAAGGATTGGTGATGTAATGCTGAGGAACATGTGTGCCCTTAAGGTGAGAATAATTTGTTTGGACTCTGCTTTTTTTTTTTGTTGTTGTTGTTTTCTTCGGTCCTCTGCGTGTTCAGCGACAATCAGGACATCCTGTATTCTCCCCTCAGGAATTCACCAGCTACTTACAGAAGCACGACGAGGTGTTAACAGAGCTGGAGAAAGCCACCAAGAGGGTGAAGAAGCTGGAGACGGTGTACAAAGAGTTTGAGCTGCAGAAGGTCTGCTACTTACCCCTCAACACATTCCTGCTCAAGCCCATCCAGCGCCTCATGCATTACAAGCTCATCCTGGAGAGGCTGTGCAAGCATTACTCTCCCACGCACCGCGATCACGACGACTGCAAGGGTGAGGGTTCCTTCACAGGTCTCACCGAAAGTCAAGGTGACGAGGCCATCTCACTGTTCAGTGGCAAGAGACCAGTGGTGGTGCAACGTTTTCTCACTCAGTCCTCATCCTGTGCATTTGTATGAACTCAGTTTATCTTATGAGAATCTGAGGCTGAAATATAAGATTTACTAGAAGTCGGTGAAGGTTTTTTATTGATAACTAAATCATAAAACACTTTGCATAGCAGTAAACAACATGCAGACGTATCATCTATCAAATTAGAACAATGATGATCCAAGAGACTTTAAAAAAACGCTTCTTTTGGACTTTTATTTAATTTTGGCTGTACTCCACACATTTACTGCTTTAGACATGCACTTGTTTTGTAAATCCAATCGTAACGTACTAAATTGAGTCACTTTTCCATTCTGGTTTCTTTGATTTTCTATAATAGTAAACCGATGGTCTTTGGGTTGCGGACTGTTGGTCTGGACAAATAAAGACATTTTTGGTTGTATACTGTAGGAATCATTGATGAACATTTTACTCATTGATGAACATTTTACACCATTTTATAAACCAAACCACTAATCATTACTCATTTCAATAATCAATAGATTATCAAAATAGTCGTTAGTTGCAGCCCTAATGATACAACTCATATAAAATCCTTGGTACTAAAGGGACTAATAAAAGGACATTAAAAGTGATTATGAACATTTTACACCATAGTGTCAACCAAACGAATCGACCAATTGTTTCAACAATCAATAGATTAATTGACTATCAATAAGCCTTAGTTGCAGCTCTAATAAGGGAGAAAATCAAACAGCCAGTCATTTAACGGACAGAGGCCAAATCAAGTTAAATATAAAGTGGTTACATTCAACCCTTTTTCTCCTAGTTATTATAAAATAATTAAAAATGATTGATCATTGTTGGTGACTGATATGAAATATTTGATTTTAATGTATTCTAGCTATATTGTCCACTACTACATTTGTGTATTAAAAGAAAGTTATTATGCATAAAATGCTCCATAACTATTTAAAAGAAAGGCATTAATCATTATCAGTGTCAATCAAGTTTTTGTTTTTTTTTAATGTCTTTATATATCACCCTGTCAGGGTTATTGGACACTGGCAGAAGTATTATTTTATTCTTATTATGTTGTTTCCATGCAGAGGCTCTGAAGGAGGTGGCAGAGATCGCCACTCAGCTCCAGAGCAGCCTTATTCGCCTGGAGAATTTCCAGAAGCTGACGGAGCTGCAGAGAGACCTGATTGGAATAGAGAACCTAACAGCACCAGGCAGGGTGAGTGCAACGACACGGAGTGGACGACAGAGGGCGCCGCAAAACTGGGTTTAAAAAAAAAACAAAAAAACAAAGCAGCATCAGTATGTAACAACCTTGTTATGTTTTATAGGAGTTCATACGAGAGGGCTGTTTGTACAAACTCACCAAGAAGGGGCTGCAGCAACGGATGTTTTTCCTGGTGAGTTCAAAATTGCCACTGCTGATTTTTTTTATTTTTTTTTTAAACTAGAAATCACCTCGCTCAAGTCATTTTAATCCTGGTGTCTTTTCAGTTCTCTGACATGATCCTCTACACAAGCAAAGGCGTCACAGCGACCAATCAGTTCAAAGTGCACGGACAGCTGCCCCTTCACGGCATGATAGTGAGTACATCCCAGCTCTAGCTCGCCCTCTCTATGATCTTGTCCCCACCCCTGTCCTGTAAAGATCCCACCATCAGATCCGAGTGTTGGGAAGGGAGGGCCTGGGTTTCCTAACTTTGCATGTCTCTGTTTTACTCCCGGCTGCAGCTCATAGTGCTGGATGCGCCGGTAAGTCCACTGAGCTCTACCAGCTCGGACGCCCCAACCCAAATCCAGCTTTCCTTCACCTATGCTTATATAGCCCTTTTTAAAAAAAATAAATAAATACACACACAACACACCTAGCAGATTGATCAAGATATATAAATAAACTGTCATATAAACAGGGTGTAGTGGTGTTTCTTGCCTGAACGGTTCCGTGTGTGTTGTGTGGGTGTTGATCAGGTAAAATAATTACACTTATGAAAAGGAACATGAATCCAATGCAGTTTCCCCCTGAATGTATACATACTCCAACACGGGTCTCTCTGTGAATTGAGAGTTGTCTCTCTCTCTCTCTCTCTCTCTCTCTCTCTCTCGCTCTCGCTCTCGCTCTCGCTCTATTAGAAAAAGGAGTCTGGCTGAATTTCCTTTTCTGATTTTCTCTTTTGTTGCAGGTCGAGGAAAGTGAAAACGAGTGGTCGGTCCCCCACTGCTTTACCATCTACTCTGCTCAGAGGACCATTGTAGTGGCTGCCAGGTGAGAAGAGTTTAAACTAGACGCAGATGTGAGAAGAGATCGGTTACTTTTTCCTAAATGTTTGTTGGATATTTTTAGAAATGAGTAATAGAAGCAAAAGTTAAACATATTGAAAAAAGCAGACTACAATTACAACAAAGAATATATTGTTTTGCGATTTTAAATGTAAAAAAAGGATAGTTTTTTAATGCAAATTCAATTCCTGAATTAAAGGATAAATTCAGTTTCATCAGTCGCTGCCAGAGAAGTTGAACCAGGCACATTACACACATGCATGCAAACTACAGCTGCAACAATTAGTTGATTCATTAATTAGTTGACAACTATTGCATTAATCGGCAACTGTTTTGAGAATCAAATTGGTTTGAGTCACTTTTAACAAGAAAATATCCAAGTTCTGGTTCCAGTTTCTCAACTTTGATGGTTTTCTGGTTTCTTTAGTCTTCTGTAATAGTAAACTGATGATCTTTGGGTTGTGGACTGTTGGTCTGGACAAAAAAAAAGACATTTTGGGTTGAATCTTCAGTTTTGGGAAACAGTGATGCAGAATTTACATCATTATATGAACCAAACAACTAATAGATTAATCATTTTAATAATCGATAGATTAGTCAACTATTAAAATGGTTATTTGCAGCCACATTACAACACATTACTCTGACTGAAAAGAACAAGGAATATCTTTTTTTTGAACAGCCAGTCATAACTGTGCAGCTTGTTTCAGATATAGAAGCTACTAGTGTGGCGTTTGAGTAGTAGTTAGCTAGTAGCTTTTTTTTTTTTTTTTTTTTTTTTCCAAATGCGATTTTGTCATTCTCGCTGACTTCCCATTGAGAGCAAGAGATCAACAACCATGTTTACAACCAGACCAGGTTAAGTCTCCATCACCCCGTCAGACTGCTCCTAGCACCACTCAGTGCTTCTTGGTCTGTAGGAAACATTGAGCCCTGGTAGATTATGATGTAACATCAGCACTAGTTATTTTGTTTGTCTCTGTTGTCTTGTTTCACATTTCATCGTCACACGGATGCCTAAAACAACACAGTCATACAGGTTTTGGAGGAACATCACTGGGAGCCAAACTTAATTGGCAGAGAAAACATGGGCTGTGTAAACTTAATAGGTAATGGGTCATATGACGCCGGTGTAATGTGGTGAAGAACTGGAATTACCCCTTTGACAGTAGCCAAGCAGATCGCAATGGCAGCTCAAAACCAGTACAACAAGAAACATGTAGTTTGGATTCAACAGTTCAAGCTCTGCTGATTTTCTATAAATCCATGCATAGCTTCAATAATTCAGTATGCTTCTGTGTCTTTATCTCTCCAATGCCAGCTCTAAAGTAGAGATGGGCAAGTGGATTGAGGATCTAAACATTGCTATCGACATGGCCAAGAAGTCACAAGAGAAATCCAGCATTTTCGTCGACCCCGGACTCTGCGATCACTCCAACCGTAAGAGCCTCCGCTGACTCGCGCTTATCAGCAGACCAACAGTGACCACGGTGTCTGTTGAGTGGAAAACGCATGTTGTTCGTGGCTATTTGACATTTGGATTAGAATGTGTAGTTTATCCCTTTCCTCCGTACAACTTCCTGTCCCGCCTCCTCCTTTCCTCCCTACCTCCTCCTCCCCTCAGGATCGTCCGATGAGGTTTCTCTGGAGCAGGAGTCAGAGGACGACATGAACTCGTCCCGCACGTCACTGGATAAGCAGACACACCACCGCGCCAACACCACCATGCACGTGTGCTGGCATCGCAACACCAGCGTGTCTATGTCTGATCACAGCCTGGCTGTGGAGGTACTCCTCCGCTGCCCACATTAACACACATACACTAAAGAAACATGACAAAACACAGACTACAGGCCACTTCACACTCGCCTTAATGCCGTTCATCATCACTGGAGTCAAGAAAAAAGCATCTGTTGTTGCTTTGTGGTCCATCTTGATTTGCACCTTTTCTTCCTCATCCTTTCATTTTCCTTTAATTCCCCCTTTTCTTACCCATGTGTTAATACCCTGTCTTTCTGCTGTTTTACTGTAAGTCTCCTTCTTCATTTCAAACGTAGTTGATAGTTCAATAATGTGCATGTAAGAGATGTTCTGTCACAAACATTTTTTCCACTCCACAGACCTAGAGGATTTCCTGTCTGGTCTTTTCCTTTTCTTCCTCACTAAGCTAACACGCTTCCGCTGCCATTCTCCCTCTCTCTCTCTCTCTGTCTCTACGTCTCCTCTTCCCCCTCCCAGTCTTCGGCTCTCCGGCCGTCTCCCCGGAGCTGCCCCCTCGCTATCTCCTCGGTCAGGGCCAAAGACCAAACACCATCACACATGTTTGCTGGTACCGAAACCAGAACCTCTCTCTCACTGATTACCTGCGCATGAACCAGGTACCAGAGCTACAGGCCACGATAGAGTAAATGTCTCCTAGAAAGCATCAATGGGTTAATGGTGTTTAATCAGGGTTAAAATTAATGGCATGTTTAATTGACATGGAAAAACAAATAATTTCACACCAATTTGTTTAATGATAGATCATATATCAACCTCCCTATGTTTTGTATATAATGATAGAATAAGAGTTTTCAATCTGTACCCACCCCCTTCTCTAAAGTACATACGTAAATAAAAATAACAATAAAATTCCTTCTTTTTTGCTATTAAATAGTACTATTAAATTTTTGCAATAAAGGGGTGAAAGATGAGTGGTAATAATGAAAAGAGGGGGGAAAAGGAGGGAAAACATATTCATTATCAGTGAATCCAATGATCTGCACATTATTTCATTTGTCAATCTATGTAATTAATGATTTCTTCATTGATTTTTTTTTTCTAATGCCTTATGTCATCTGAACAACGATCCATTTAACAAGCTGTAACCGGCATTTTGTTTTTTTTTTCCCCTTGAAAATTAAAAAAAAAGCTAAGCACACACACATCTACATATGACTGACAAAATAAATAATATAAATAAATCATTTATTTATTGCGGGCTAGCCTTATTAACTTTCCACTCCTTCCCTCTGCAGAACCAGCTCTCAGGATACCTCCTGAGGAAGTTCAAGAACAGCAACGGCTGGCAGAAACTCTGGGTTGTTTTCACCAACTTCTGCTTGTTCTTCTACAAAACTCACCAGGTTAGCAGATGGTTCCTGTGCTGTCTTTCATTTAATTTCAGTGGGCAATATTCATTAATAGTTTGGTTTTATATATGTCTCCTGCGCAAATAAGAAGAAAATAAGAACATCCTATGTGGGATTCGAAATTATATACATTGATTAATCGGGTAGAAGTATAGACACAAGGGTTTAAAAATAGTATCAACTCAAGCTTTTTATTCATGTAAACATTTAAAAGTACTGGGTTTGTAACTATTTAAAGTATAAAAAGCAAAAGTATTGTAAGGGGGAAAAGTGCCATTAGAGACATGTGACAGACATTAGAGAGTATATAAATGTCTAGAGCTGCAACACAACACGATACCAGACAGAAACCTGCAGACACACAGAAGCAGCTGTCAGAGTGAGACAAGTTTCCAGCAACTACTGATATATAGAAAATCCTGTGCTAAATATGGCCATGAAAATTCTTAAAAAAAAACAAAAAAACAACTTTTAAATAAATTGTCACACTTGATGATGAAAATATGGCAAACTGAATATAAATTCAGCATGAAGTTTGTTTTACTTGTATATTAAAGCTGTAGTGTGGAACTTAGCTAATACTAATATAAATCAATGTCTGTATAATTTGCATTTGAATTCCCGCAATGCTCATTAAGCCTCCATCGCAACTCCCTCTGATCTATTGACAGGTATGACAGGTCTAGATCACTCGCTCATACCCAAGAGAAAATTGAAGTTCATGAATAGATGTAAAATTATTAATCAATGATTAATCTGTAACTATTTTGATAGCCGATTAATCGATTTGAGTCATTTTTTAAAAAAGTGTCCAAATTCTCTGGTTTCTCATATTGGAATATTTTCTGGTTTCCCTAGACTTCTATAATAGTAAACCGATATTTGTTTGGACTAGACTTTGGTTTTGTATAGACTGTTGGTCTATACCAAAAAAACACATTTTAGGTTGTATCTTAAGCTTTAGGAAACAGTGATCAACATTTTGTATCATTTCATGTGGTTCACAGGACGACTTCCCGCTGGCTAGCCTCCCGCTGCTCGGCTACACCGTCAGCACCCCCGAGGAGTCGGACAACATTCACAAGGAGTACGTCTTCAAGCTGCAGTTCAAGTCCCACGTTTACTTTTTCCGGGCAGAGAGCGAGTACACGTTTGAAAGGTAGAGAGCACACAAGCCCTGTTTCCAATTTCTATCCTGCCACCACAGCACACACACACACACACACACGCACACACAGCATGTGAAGCCTCCTATGTTTTATCTTCCGACGTGACACCACATGCTGTCTGCTCTTCACAGATGGATGGAGGTAATCAAGAGTGCAGCCAGCACCACAGGCCGGATGAGCCTGCTCATACCTAAAGGAGGAGGAGGAGGAGGAGGACCCGTGGAGATAAACGGAAACTGAGTCAAACACGACGCATGTCTGGAGGCTGGGCCTCCGGAACATCACAAAGACTCTTCAGTCTCCTCTGTTATTATCAAGTGAATCCAAGATTTCGACAATAACAAGCAGCGACTGATTGACAACTGTTAACGAATTATAATGATCTGTGTTTGTGTGTGTGTGTTGTTTTCTTTGATTAATGATGTAAATGATAACATTTGTATCAGTATACAGGATATAATGAAAGGGAGATGTGTACATTGTGATGAGATTTTTTTTTTTTGCCTGTTTTAGTAGACTGATGGGAAATATTGTTATATGGGACCAACTCAAAAAAAAGTAATTCAGGCTTTTTAAAATAACTATTCTATTGAAGCCTCGTTGGGTTCAGCACTGTGCTATAGCAGGAACACAGATGATCTACAGTATGTGGGGAAACGAAGGAACACCGGATAGCATGTGGATATAAATATCCAGCTCTCTTCATCATCTTACTTCTGAAAGCCCGGGAGCTGTGCGTGTGTCTGCGTGTGTGTGTGAGCGTGTGTGTGTGTGAGCGAGCAAGGCAGAGGAGAACAGAAGGTTTCATGGGACGTGGAAAAATGAGTTTGCGAGCAGAAGTCGTGGAGGTTTTGAGCTGAACAAAATCGGCGTGAACTGTTATTTATTTCAAAATCAGCAACTCGGGCAAGTCCAGTCTGGAGGATTTATTCGTCTGTTAAAGCAAGGATTAAAAGGAAAGTTTCAAAACGCTCAAGAAAAGGGAGCAGCTCCGCTTAATTCTTCTGATTAGATCTGTCAGTTTGGTGCTACATTCTCTCTTTTTAATATCATATGTAATCATTTATCCTGTTTTTTTGTTTTGTTGTTTTGCATAGGGATAACAACGTGAGGAAATACTATGCAGTGGTTACTGTAGTGTTTACTCTGTGTAAAAGTCGCAGATTTCTTTTTCTTATAAAAGCAAACCAGAAGAACATATTTTGAAGTTTAATTAAATGTCTTGCTGTGTGTCAGACTTTGAGGATCTGACAAGTGGAAGATCTGTGTAGGTCTGTGCTGACAGGAACCTATGACTCTTAATGTCGGGTATTAGTGCGCTACATGCAACCATGATATTGTTTGGTATATATTTTTTATGAAGACTGGAATCTTTACCCTCTTGTGTGGTGTGTGTGTGTGTGTGTATGTGTGCGTGTGTGTGTGTCTGCAGAGAAGAAAACGGTGTAGTCCTCCCTACACTCGCCCACCTCTGGAGCTGTAATGCAAGTTGATGATAGAGGTCATCTCAAATACCATGGAACATTCTCTGTGTAAGAGACTGTTGCACAGTTAACAAACAGTATGTTACTCCTATTTATTGTTAAGCATGTGATCAGGGCCCCGCTCCTCGACGCCCTCATGTAGTCTCCATGTTATTCCATTGAAAATTTAACAAATAAAGGCTCAAATGAATCCAGGCATCTGTGGCTTTGTGCTGTGTTGCAGATTTACAATAATACATCTTGCGAGCAGATGTCTAACACGTGGTACATTAACATTTTAAAAATCTTTAGCTTCACTGTTTCACGGTACAAGAATCTTTATTTGTTAAATCACTAAAGCGGTTTATTTAGAGGCATACAGTTGTGTTTACTATAATAGCTAAGTGTTAAAAACGTGAGCAAAGCCCATATAATCCATATATTATTTTTTTTCCCGGTGCATTGGGAACACTGCATTTTATTTCCTAAATCAATATGTGAAAAATAATATTGGCTATGAGTTATTCTTTACAAACTCAAATTTACTGTATAAACTGAAGAAGAATGTTCAGGATTTAACATTCCTGTGAATCAATATTGTATTGTATAACCATGGTTACATCTGTGTTGTATGGAATCAACCAACTTCAATTCCTCTGAATTTCTTAGTTTTGTCCTACAAAGATCATTTTTGATGCCAGCCCATGGGTTTTAATTGGACTAAGTTTTAGGGATTGGTTTGGCCACTCCAGAATTTTAGTTTTGTTGGTCTTGAACCAAGATGTTGATCCTTTAGTCATGTGTTTGGGGTTGGATGCTCTTCAGCATAAGGCGACATGACCTCTTCAACTATTTAGATATAGACAAACTGATCCATAGTAAGCGAAAGCTCCCCATATCATGATGCTTGTAGCACCATGTTTCACTGTCTTCAGCATGAACTGTGGCCTAAATTCAGTGTTTGGTGGTCGTCTTACAAGCTGCCTGTGGCACTTGGACCCAAAAAGAACAATCTTACTTTCCTCAGTCCTCAAAACTTTTTCAGTAAATTGAATCCTCTTCAAAATAAAGACATTTTAATACTGTAACAAGGCCATAGCTAATACACAATATTTTGTTTGTGTTAGTTTGTGTGTGTGTGTGTGTGTGCGCGCATGCGTGTGCGTGCATGTGTGAGCATGTGTGCTGGAAAATTTGAGAATTTGGCCCAGATACTGTGAAATGACGATCATTCTAAAGAAAAGACAGATTCATTTTCTGTGACACGCTGTCAGCATAAAGAGTTCCTGTTCACAGAGATCTCAGGAAATCTGCTGAGCAGTTGCAAACAAAGCAGAGCAACACTCAGACATGTCAGAACAGCCCCGATGAGCGGGAGGGGCGGCTTCCCCAGAAATGCCAATATTGCTCATCAGCCTGTGCACAATCTATTCAAACGATTTCAGGTTAGGGAGTGGAGGTGTGCAGGCTTGTCACGCTGCATTAACTCAACTGTCCTTACCGCTGCCAATATTTATTTATGACAGGGATTCGTCAGCGTCACCTCCTACATTGACTCCTGCACCTTTATCTGATTGGTCTAGCTTGTATATTCAAGCAGTATTTACAGTATACTGGTCCTTTCAGCATATTTCTTCCTGTTAAGAAGTAAGAAGGGGCAGTATATGCACAATATTAACATTAATTAATAAACCGTCATCCTATTAAATCAATGGCAGAGGTTGTTTTTTTGACAAAAGTGAGTTTCTTTAAGACAATGGCTATTTTACTTAAGACATTTTATTTTTCGCCAAAACCAAAGTTTTTTGCCCAAGTCAGGATAAAATGCTGTGATTTGGGCAATTTAACATGTTTGCATAATGGCGGCTGCTTCTAGAAGCAAGAATCTATGGTGCAGAAGAAGCTCTAAAGATTCTTGAATCAATTTCTACTTGTGTGTCATAAGGTTTATTCATCATAAAGAAAATTCACTTTAAGTCAGGTTTAAAGTTCCCTAAATTACACTAGAATGTTAAAAAAAATGGCCTGAGTCACTTTATTCTTCAGTGTTACATAAGTGACACATGTTGTTCTACAGTCATCCACTGGCAAGGCCTTTTTAATTGAAATTATTGATACATATATTATTCTTGCATTTTATATTTTTTTGTTTTCCTTGAAAAAACATATTTGGGCCATCATTTTAATAGTTTGTTCAAACATTCTAACATTTTAAGACATAAATAAGTAATTTGTGTGTGTGTGTGTGTGTGTGTGTGTGTGTGTGTGTGTGTGTGTGTGTGTGTGTGTGTGTGTGTGTGTGTGTGTGTGTGTGTGTGTGTGTGTGTGTGTGTGTGTGTGTGTGTGTGTGTCAGGTTTATATGGAGTGTTTTCATGTGAGGGTTCACGTCACCATGTCACTTGAAACAGGATGGAACAACAGGTGAACTTTGTCTCTCAGACAAAACACTGATAAAAATATATTTCTTTATTGCTCATATAAATTGAATGTGATTTATTCGATCAGATTTATCAAATTTCATGTAAAATTCTCACGTCCTTTGTCTTGTTTGTGAAAGGAGGGAGGTTCTTGCTTCTCTAAAGTCATTTTGTAAACCTTTTTGTCACATTGAACATCTTCACGAATATTTGAAGCTGTTATAATCTGCAAAATCTATCTCTTATTCTAAAATATTAACGCCCCCTCCAGATTTGCAGTAAATCAGTTCTTTTGATGATTTTACTCGACACAAATATTTGGGGAAATGCACAACGTAAGCATTTTCTACCTGAAATAAAGGTGACATGTAGGGACATCTCCTTCTGCTTCTTTGCCCAGTAATTAATCCTGATTCATAACTGATTCTTCCAAATGCACAATGTCACTAGTCTCTGCTGCATAGATCTGACACAATTTATATTCTTCTGGCATCAGGATGATGCATAATGAGAAATAAATATAGATTACTGCTCATTAAACCATTTTCCTTAAGATAAAATACAATATGTTGATTACAATTATATATATTTTAGCAGTGCCGTAACAATTGAGACACTTTCAACAACACACATTAGAGGACATGTAAAACAACTAATTTTGACTAGTATGCAGCTTAATTAGCACGGTTAATATAACAAACAAGCTGGAATGAGTTCAAACCAGTTTTCAACCGTTGGCCATGAATAGTGAAACAGTTTGCTGCGTTGAGTTAGATCTTCCTCCTCTGTTGATATCTTTAAAATCCATCTCAAGACCAGCCTCTTTCACCAACACGCAGCTGACCACACACTGGCTTTTACTAGTCTGTCTTTTATTTGTTGTTTGTGCAACGCCGTGTGTGCTGAGCTTTTATCGGGATAGTCAACGCTTTAATTAAATTAATCCTCTTATTTCTATCCGTGTTTACATCCGATCCATCCTGTGTTTACGTACGATCCTTCCTGTGTTTTTCTCTGATTGTAATCTTCAGGCAAATAATCAAGTGGTTGAATCTCTCTGTAAAAGCACATCTGTTGGTTTTAGATGTGCTCTGAATAAATTGGCTTGACACGAATAACGCTGCTTAGTAATAGTTTTTTACAGCGTTCAATTTTCAGCATTTTAATAGTCAGGGCCACATACACACAGATGGAGTATCGTGGTGCGAGTCAAAATTCAGAGTTGAGTCATGTGTTTGAACTATGTTGGCCTACAGGTTCCCAGCTCACGTCAAAACAATACGCAAACCGTGACCAGGAATAATTCAATGAGAATAGAATATGATAGAGTATGATAGAGTATAATAGAACTGAGTAGAGTTGACATTACATGTGTTGATTTTGTTCATGCAGTCACAATTTTAGTAAATGCAGTTATTGACTTACAACTGAGGGGCTGGGTCACTCTTTATCTCGCTAAATGTGTGTGTGTGTGTGTGTGTGTGTGTGTGTGTGTGTGTGTGTGTGTGTGTGTGTGTGTGTGTGTGACTTAACTTCCCAGCTCACACATAACGTTCCCATAACATTTTCACAATGTTCCTTCCTGCTTTAGCTTTAGTAACACTCCCACAACGTTCTAAAAATGGCTCTGGAAATGCTCTTGAAACTTAATAATGACTCTAGTTTTACCTCAAAGTAACCTTCCTGGAACATTAAACTAACCCAAATGTTCTTGAAATGTAACCATGATGCTATTTTCTCCAGAAAAAAAATTACCATTTTAAAATTTGGGGATTTTTATGCACCTTGAATGAGCATTCACAGAACCCTAAACAAACATTTTCAGAACGTTTTGGGCACCATATTTTACCAGCTCTGTTGCTCAACAGGCCGCTTTCACGGCGGCCATATTGACATGAACTAGTAGGTAAACACAGGTGTTACCAATGATACTAATTAAGGTTCTATTTAGTGTAGCAGAGACTTTCCAGTGAGCCAACATTCACAACAGCACCATCTGACTCTGTTAGATCTGAACAGAACCTTAATTAATATCATTGGTAACACCTGTGTTTACCAACTAGTTCATGTTGATATGGCTGCTCTGGAAAAAAGCTGATTTTCAGTGGATAAAGTTAGAATTAAGGTTAAGATTAGGTTAGTTAGCTATACAGTTATAGGATGAGGTTGGGTCTATGACCCATACTAGTATTACTAGTGGTCATTAACTATACTCATTAACTAGTGACGCCTAGTTAATCTTCATTAGTTAACTAGTCAAGTTAAAAAGTATCATTGGTAACAGTGTATTTACCTACTAGTCCATGCCATTATGGATGGGGTTAATATTAAGGTTAAGATTATAAGGCTATGGGTTAGGGTCAGTTTGAGTCTATGTATAAATACAATAAAAGTGACTTGGGTAAAAGTGTGTGTGTGTGTGTGTGTGTGTGTGTGTGTGTGTGTGTGTGTGTGTGTGTGTGTGTGTGTGTGGGTGGTTTTACAGTCGGGATGGGGGGCGGGGCCTATGCGGGTCTGCTTATCTCCGCCTTTGGACTCCACAATAAGTGCCCTTAGAAGGAAAGCCTGTCAGACTGCAAAGTGCAGAACATTTTTTTATGACCTTGAGTGGCAGCAGATCTTCAAGTCACTGATCAAAATCACTTTTTTACCCGCTCAGTGACAAGTCCAGATGCAGAAGGCTTAAATGTAATTGGAGTTCATCATCCTGTTAACGCAAACGTATCGGGTAAGTGTTTCACGTTTCATTATAATAAATTTATTGACTGTAACTTCATACATCAGCTGTTCTGCTCTTTCTTTTTTATATGTATATATAACTTTTCCCTCGTCTAAACGCTCCTCTCTCCTCAGCACAGGCTGTTTATCATGAGACTTTGACTGCGTTTGCATCGGGCAGCTTTACCGGCTATCATAAGGTGGCCACAATCTAATCCGCATGTGTGTATTTTATGAAGGATAATCCTGTCTGCTGGGAGGGGGAGCAGCAGCAGCAGCAGCAGGGGGAGGAGGGGGCGCCGCGCCGGGGAGAAGTGTCCGCCGCGCGGGGCGGTGGAGGCGGGGGAGGAGAGCAGCGCAGTCCGCGGCGGATGACCCGGGCATGGAGATGTTGCGCCGCTCCTCTGTGTTCGCGGCCGAGGTGTTTGACCGCTCGCCCACCGACAAGGAGCTGGTGTCCCAGGCCAAGGCGCTGTGCAGGGACTACATCCACTCCAGGCTGAACCGGGCCGGGATCGGCTGGTCCAAGCCCGAACACGGGCTGGCCGCATCAGGTGGGACGCTGGGAGAGATCTCCTCCGTGCTGCTGTGGCTCGGTGAGTTTATTTGCATATGGCTGCTACGGAGAAGACTTTTGAGCATTTATCCGATATCTGAGGTTACTTTCCCCACACTAGTTAACTAGTTACAGCCTCTTCTGGGTTTAGTTTATAACTAGTGAGGCTACGAGTGTTTATTGGTTTACTAGTGAAAGCCAAAATGCTCACTGGTGGTGCTAGTTGCAGGAAATATTAATAAGGAGGAAGTTTCTTGTTTTTGAAATAGTAAATATCATCCAAACAAGACTCAGGGGTTTGTCACATCCTGCCTGCTTCATTCCTAAAATAATTCCTGCTTCTAGTTAACTAGCTGAGGTTTAACTTGACCTTTCTAGTTAACTAGTAACTACTTTTGGACCTTACTCGATAACAACATAATGTGTTTTGTAACAAGTTAACTGGTAAGATCAAAAAGAATTCTTTACTAGAATGACTAGTGGACATTTTGACCCTCACAAGTGAACCTGTGACTCTTTCTGAACCTGACTAGTTCACTAGTAAGGTTTAATACTGTTACAAGTATTACAATTGAGCATTTTGATCCGTGAAACCCGTTATCTAGTT
Organism: Lepturacanthus savala; assembly: GCA_030544235.1. Taxonomy (NCBI): domain Eukaryota; kingdom Metazoa; phylum Chordata; class Actinopteri; order Scombriformes; family Trichiuridae; genus Lepturacanthus; species Lepturacanthus savala. The sequence continues at coordinate 9,730,542 of CM060481.1, forward strand.
AACTAGTAAACTTAAACTGTACTAGTGTCATTAGTGTGCATCTTGGTCCATACTAGTTAACTAGTGACTCTTTTTCAGCCTCACTAGTTAACTAGTAAGGTCAAAAAGACCCATACTAGTATTACTAGTGCATACTTTGACCCTTAGTAGTTAACTAGTGACTCCTTTGAACCTCACTAGTTCACTTGTAAGGTTTAATACTGTTACTGGTATTGCAAGTGGGCATTTTGGTCTTTGAAACCCTTTATTAAGTTAAAATGACCTGTACTAGTATTCCTAGTGGACACTTTGGTCCATTCTAGTTTACCAGTGGTCTACTAATGGTCTAGTGAAACCTTCGATCCCCATTAGTTAAATAATAAATTTAAAATGACCTGTTCTAGTATTATTAGCAAACATCTTTGTCCCTACTAGTTTCTGTATCCCACTAGTTATCTAGTAAGGTTAAAAGGTCCTTGGCCCTACTAGTCAACTAGTGACTGGTTTTTAGGCTCACTAGTTAATTAGTAAGTTCTAAAGAGGCTGTAGCTTGTTAACTATTGAGCTTTTTTGCTTTCACTTCAACTGACATCTGATATTAAGGATATTGAATAAATGCTCAAAAGGCTTTTCCATAGTCTACCAAACACTTTGAGACATGCTGAGGATACAGTATCTGTATTTTGGGTATAGGTCATAGGCTACAAGTGCTGCTTCAAAGATTTTTTTGAATGGACAATAATTAAATACGGAAACAACATTTCAAAATGATCTGTGTGTTGTGTTGGTTGCTGCCTGGACTCATAACTGCATTTTGATGTTTGCAGGTATGCAGCCTATCAGCAATTCCAGTGAAAATGAAAGTTAATCCCACCTTTCATTTTCCCTAGAAGCTGTTTGTAATTTCAGAGAATCCCTAGAATTACAAGGAACCTCGTTTATTTTGTTAGCTTTTGTTTCCTGGATGTTTGTGCAGAATGAAACTGACTACAGATGAAGTCCCACATTATTATTCATCACCACAACTCCACTTAAGTTTGTTTTGTTACGTAATTCACTGGAAAATCAGAACTAACAGCAAAGGAGCTTTTATTAAGACATGGCCAAAACCTAGTATGTTATATGGCTTTTCATTCAATAGTAACCTGGTTATCACTAAATATGGACATGGCCAGCAATTATAAGATGTCTGTGTCATTTTATTTATTTGTTCAGCATTGTAATATAAGATTTAGGCAATTTTTAAAATATATTTTATATACTTTTATATACTATATGTACTTACATACAACCAAAAAAAGGTTTAATGCAGTAACTATCAAGTGAACAATTAACATTGGGGTAAATAATGCCAATACAGCATGTAATGTGTAAAATTAGCATTCAGAATTACTTTTATTTTCTTTACCACAAACACAGAAGTGCTTTATTTTGAAAAGCCATGTAATGTGTTCAGATGCTTTCTGAACTGACCACATATTGAGAATCTAAGTGATTATTTTCTCACCTGAAAAAATAGTGTTAATAAGTTAATAAGTGACATATCAACAGTCCTACAGCTAAAATTACAATAGCTTAATCTCTGTCATTGTTTAAATCAATCCATTTTAGACTTTGTTTCCTTTAATGTTTACTGGATATTGAGTAAATCTTAAATTCCATGGAATTAAGAAAAATCATCTTCAATTCATAAACATTCCGGTTGAAACTCTGGAGCTGAAAAATGACAAAAAAATAGATAATTTCTCCGTTCATGACTACTTTATGGGGGATGACTTTATTTTACAAGTCTCCTGTTTAAATTGTTTTAAAGCTTAAAGTTAGGCATAATAAAGGGTTGGGATGATAGATGGGCTAGGTGCCACCAGCTCTTTTTAAGGTGCAGCTTCCACCCAGCTCCAAATCTGGTCACGGGGGAGACCAGGAGAGATACTTCTACCAAAAAACAGCAACGAAAAAAAATAATGGCTGACCACAACGAGGCTTCAAAATACAAGTCACAAACCAACAGGTGACATCAGGGAGGCTATGTCTCTTATTTATGGAGTGTATTTGCATCACATTTTAAAGTCTACATGGGGAGTAGATGTTGTGTGTCTAATATTCTTTCATATTTACTTTAAGTTAGGGTTATTATTTAGAAAATGTCATCATTGAGAAAAGCTGCAATATTTAGCTAAAATGCTAAGCTACGTTATACAGATCCTTTCTAAAAAAAAATAAGAATATCAGTTTATTTTTTATAAATTCTTTCAAAAAGTGAAACTCATAGATTATTATTCTTTGATTCTAGAAGCCACCTAACTATTCTGTAGATATTTCTCTACAGCTATATTTACCCAATGTTTGCTAACATTAGCCTCCATAGGCTACTGGTGATAGCAAACCAAGTAAAGGCTGCAGCAATGTGTCCTGGGCGTGTTAAATTGAGCAGTGGTGGGATTAGCTACTTGTTATTTCTTTTGGCTAAATTTGGTCTTTCCACATCTTTTATTTTGGCCAGGCGATGAGTTGGAGTACCTTCGTCCTAATGTCTACCGCAACGTAGCCCGACAGCTCAACATCACGGTGGCGTCGGAGAGTGTGGTGTCAGACGCCTTCCTGGCTGTGGCTGCGGACATTTTCTCCACAGGTACAGGTCCTGGTTTTAATATGGTTATTGTACTATAAATCAAACGGCCTGCATGCAGGCCTGTCCATGGGAACCAGCTTTAGTGGTTTATCTCTGACATGCATGACATGCATAAAGTCTGACACAAATAAAGGAAGATGTTTGCCCTTATAGGGAAGTTCTTCATTCGGTTGTCATTGAGCAGAAGGAACATTCAGGGCTTAAAGCAAATAGTTTGGACAACTAGTGTCCCTTCTCTGTCTTTCTGTTATTTCTTTTGTTTAATAGAGAACCATAATGTTTTATTGTGAAACGTGAAAGCAATTCCAACCTGCTTTTTAGTGTAAATGCCTCCTACGTAGGGTGCTGACAGGATTCTCCAGTTAGTCAGAAACATTTATTTGCTGTCATTACCCCCTTGCTACGAGGAACCACAGAGAAAACAGTCAGCCCATATTAGGTTAAAATGTTGCTGGAGCGGGGGATTGTTACAGATTGGAACCCCACCCTGGGAGTTAAGTCACAAACCTCAGCTGGCTTTTTCCCCAGGGAATGTAACAAAGCAATCTGCTGCAAAGGTAATTAGAAGTCAACTCCAAACTGAACAAAACCTAGTTAGTGTGGTGGTTTATAGTGTTTCTGTGCAGTTTCTTGGAAAGTGTGGCATTTATTTAGGGGGTTATATGTAATATTAAATAGGAAATACAAGTTTTTGGGCATTATTTTTAGTTTGTGGGTTAAAAATGCCGCTCTGAGGGATTATAGTGAATATTTTCTCACTGCCTAGACACGTAGCTTTACAGAGAGGAAGTCCTGATAAGTAGTAGATTATAACCACAAAATTGTCTAACTTGCATGAGCTTTGACACTAACGGTGTGCTGTTTTCCACCAGATAAACTACAGCCTAAAAAGTCTTATCACATCCTCTTACACATGCAGCATAGTTACTGTCTGTGTAGGATGATTATTTAAAGCTGCACTAACCAATATTTGTATATCAACAATGGTTCAATAGCACATGTGTAATGTTAATGACTACTTGTAGTGATGAACCCACTGGGAGTTATCACCCAACTCTGCAGCTCCCCTCAGCTAAACACAGCATTTTAGCATCTCAGTTTTACTATTGGGTTTGATTGGTTAGGAGGTCGAGCAGTAATCCACCGATCAGAGAATCGGTTGTTTGATTCCTCCAGGCTGCATGTCGATGTATCCTTGAGCAAAATACTTAACCCCAGATTGCTCCTGATAGCGGTTCCCATCTGTGTGTGACTGTGTGAATGATTAGCCTTCTTACACCTTGTACAGCAGCCACCACCATCACCATTTTTTTTTGCCCATACACCTCAAGAAGCATGTTTTTTGTTTTTTTTTTCTATATGAAACCACTGAATATCTTAAAGGTGCAATGAATGATTTCTGGTGTCATCTATTGGCAAGGTTATAGATTGCAATTACCACAATTTGCAGGATAACTTAAGATAACTTGATCCCCATAATGGATGTAAGTGGGCATGAGACAGTGCAAGGTTATGAAGCCCTGAAACCCTGTCAGGACCCACTTGAAGCCCATATGGGCACAGGTAGGACCACCGTGGAAACTACAGACCAATCCACTTGGCACCCATACGTGCAGCCCAGACTTATCTTTTATGGGCCCCACATGGACATGCTGGCTGGGTTGTTTGGTGTGTCCCTTCTGGGCTACTGTAGAAAGGGTGACCTCCTCCCCATGTAGATTAAACTGTCTAAATCTGAGGTAAGACAACAATTCTGAATTAGTTTGAATCCTATAGTAATTAAAACACATTTTGATTTTTATTATAGTCAATTTCTACAAAAGTCTGTTCTGTTGGATTCTCTATAATATTTACACACAGAAGTACAATTCATTTTTAGCCAAACTAGCAGCTGAGATTAGACTCCAAATTAGGTCGCATAGGAAAGAGCACTTCACTAGTTTGTCATGGAATAAAAGGTTTTTTACTGCAGCTGGTACAAACTCTCTGGAGACACTTTGTCCAAAATAGTACTGATGATGACATCAGGGTTATCACAGCTTAAGCATGGAGACATCATTTTTTAATGGTATATTTGGACATTGGACATTTCCCAATTCACCAATTGAGTTCTTTTATGGGAAATGTCATGTCGAATCAACACTTTTACAGTGTGACTATGACTGGGAAGTAACCGCAACAATATCATTAACTGCTGCTTGAATTTGGACCATTATTTTTTAAAAATATCTCCTAATCTCATAGGGCCCCAAAATAAATGGAAGATATAAAGTGTGGTAGCCCTTTTCCATTTCTCACAGCCTGTAAAATGGTACTGATTATAGAGTTAGTGCTGCAACAATAAATCAGTTAATTTATTAGTTTACAACTATTAGATTAATTGCCAACTATTTTGATAGTCAATAATCGATTTTAGTCATTTTTAGGAAGAAAATGTCCAAATTCTCTGGTCCCAGCTTCTCAACTCTGATTATTGTCTGGTTTCTTTATTCTATAAATAAGCTGATGATCTTTGGGTTGTTGATTGTTGGCCTGGACAAAAAATGCATTTTAGGTTGAATCTGTAGCTTTGAGAAACAGAGATGAACATTTTGTACCATTTTATGATCCAAACAAATAATCAATTTCATTATTGAAGCCCTTGAATTGAAGCCCTATGTAGAGTGTAAATGTATCCTTTTGTTAATATAAAGTAAGATTTTCCAAGCAAATTCTAATTAGACATTGTCTTTACAAGATTTATTATCCAGTAATTTGTCCATAAATTACTTTTCTAAACACAATGAACAGCTGTTTTACAAGAAGTTACAGTGGAGAAATAGTTGAAATTCCAGCTTCCGCCATTAAAAAGATGCATAACCTCCGTTTGTGAGAATCTCGGAATGAATCAGATGATGGTTACAGGGGATGGATGGTAGTTGAGTCTCAAGTTTGTATGTGTTGGACATATAAACACTTGCGAAAACAGACCAAAGCGTTGACTGTAAATGGTGCGGCAGCTGAAAGAGTTACTCCATGAGCCGCAGTTAGAAAAATGATCGGCTCACTGATCATCCTGCTGCTTGCCCGGGCCTTGTGTTTGGGTTTTCTTCTTTGTGGGATAGGCAGGCATGTCGACCTAATTCCTGGCTGCTGCTGCTGCTGCTGAGGTTTTAATAATGTGTTCATCCAGTTTGAAAGACGCTGCTGACGGAGATATTTCTGCTCCAACTACGCAAAAACAGCAGCTACTTCACTTTGCTTTACAATACTCTAATCATCTAATCGTAATTTGATTGTAAACTATTCTCTTAATGCTGCTGCATGATCGACTGGCAACCTTTAATGTGTTGGGATTGGTTCCAGCAGACCCCCATGACCCTAGTGAGGAATAAACGCGTTTAGATAATGACTGATTGACTATTAATGCATAGATCACTTGTAGATCACATAAATGGCTGTATATTTTTATTTTGTTCTAACTAAGGCTTCCAAACTCATATACTTGATTTGAAATGATTTTATCTTCACATAATTTCTGAAATTCACACAGCACTAGTGAGAAAGAGTGACCACGAGTGAAATGAAGGGTCAGAAAAGGAGCAATTAGGGTTTAGGGTTTCAAGAATCTGACAAGGAGCAGACACACATGGTAACATGCAAGATTTGCTATAAGGTAATAACCAGGACTCTTGGCAACACAACAAATTGTGGTTTAACATCTCAAACAAAAGCACAAAGTCCCTCATGCTGGATAAATGCATTGTGTAACTAAAAAAATAATAATAATCGTGATTTTAGTATTGACCAAAATAACCGTGATAATGATTATTTTTTTTCATTAGTGAGCAGCCCTTGTTCTAACAGCTCTACAACCTGTGTGTCTCCCCCTCAGGTGTGACATGGGGGAAGGTGGTTTCCTTGTACGCTGTGGCCGGAGCTCTGGCAGTCGACTGCGTTCGCCACGGTCACCCGGCCATGGTCCACACCATCGTCGACTGCATGGGCGAGTTCGTCCGCAAGAGTCTGACGACCTGGTTAAAAAGGAGAGGGGGATGGGTGAGGAAACATCATCTTTTTTTCTGTATGACTACCGTTCAAAAGTTTGTGGGCACTTTGAAATTTCTCTATTTTTGAAAGAAAAGCAGAAATACAATCTATAGATTGCAAATGTGGTAAATGATGCTGCAAAGTCTGGATAGGTGTATAGAGGCCCATTTCCATCAGTCCATTGTTCTAATGTGTTTTCTCATTGTATCAGAAGGCTAATGTAATAAAATGGTGGTATATAAAAGTGTGTCTTTAAATAATAAACACTAAATTGTCTGGGTCACCCCAAACTTTTGAACGGTAGTGTATATGTATATTTTATTGATATCATGACATACAACCATATAGAGCATGAGTGTCAAACATGCGACCCAGGGGCCAGAAATGGCCCACGAAAGGGTCCAGTCTGGCCCAACATTGAGAGTTGTATACCTGCTTCTAAAAAATGTAAATATTGTTTGATTTGATTTTTATTTGTCTCAAAAAAGCACAAGCAAAAGAAAACAGGCAGGGAACTGCTGGCTTTCTGTTTTCTGACAGTCAGCAGTGGCTTCAGTGATGCTGAAGCACTGTTTGCTGACTGAAGCCATTGCTGACTGGCAGCTGAGGTCACTTCATCAGAAATTCATCTGGCAGCTTTGACTCATATAATACATCACCCATAACCCTCAACAACAACAAAAAGAAACCCCACTGTGTTTCTGTAGGAAGAATTCAGCTCATTTAATAATAATAATTGATAAGTGATGAGTCATTTTTAAGAAAAAAATGTCAGAATTCTCTGGTTCCAGCTTCTCAAATCTGATTATTTTCTGGTTTCTTTAGTCTTCTATAATAGTAAACTGATGATATTTGGGTTGCGAACTGTTGGTCTGGACAAAAAAAAATACATTTTAGGTTACATCTTCAGCTTTAGGAAACACATTTTACACATTTTTACCACCATTATCAAAATAGTTGTCAAAATAGTAGTGGACCTATTTCATTATTTTACAAAAGTCAAGTGAGTGTTTCTCCTCTGATTTCTGTTAGCAGCATGCATATTAGTTGAAGCTGATGTATGTCAGAGAACCTGAAATTTTATTAATGATGTCCTGTGATGAGTATGCGATGGAGTATTGAGGAGGAAAGGAAGATCCAGAAGAGCTGACTTATGCTGCTTTCATTTAAATAACAGCTTTTTTGGCTAAAAAAGAATGAACCACTAGACAGTGAGAGACTAAACTACAGACATAACTCCAGACAGAAGAGAAGATGCGTCTTCTGTAGAATCCAGCGAAATAGAAATAAAATCCTGTCTGGTACAATCCTGCAGAAATAATGAGGTGAAACTCCAGCAACAGGAGAGAACAAGGCCTGGCATCGTGCCTCTTGCCAGTGTTCTGCTCTGCTGGAAAAAAACATTAACAAGTGAAGCACCCAAGTCAGTTTTGTTTTGAAGATTAGTGGAGTGTGACAAAAATGAGGAGCAACACATTGTATAACTGACCTCATGAGCACAAAAGAGTGGCAGCTGCCATCCAAACCCGATCGGTAATATTTCTGCACCAAGAGATGATCTCAGCTGCACCACATCGTGTTGGAACTCTTAATAACACTTAGTGATATGAGGAGCGAGAGGTTTTTAGTGTCAGTGTCTGCCTCTCTGTCTATGAAAGTTGTGGATTGCTGAAGTAAGCATTTTGGAGACTAAATTATGGGGTTTGGTTTTGAAAATGACATATTTGCGGGCAAGTCAAGTCAAGTTTTAATTGTATATTCCAAAATCAAAAATGACAGATTTGCCTCAGGGGGCTTTACAGTGTGTACAACAATACAACCTCACCTGTCCTTAGACCAGAGGTGTCCAACTCTATTTAGTTGATGGCCACATTCAGCACAATTTGATCTCAAGTGGGCCAGACCAGTAAAAACAAACCTACAACACCTACAATTTTCTCCAATTTTTATGTACAAAAAATACATTATAAATATTTACGCAATTAAGCCATTTAAGCCCAATTCTTTTCAAAGTTTTCATGCATATAATTATATCATTTGAGTCACTAATCATCATGTTATATAGCTATTTTATTATTATTATTATTATTTTACACTTTATACTCTGCTTTGAGGGCAACATGGTGGAGCAGGGGTTAGCACTGTTGTGAATGATTAAATAGATGTGTAAATGCCAGGGTTGAAACTGATAATAATTTAGATAAAATTAGCTCTTTCTGGGAGGGTGTGTGTTCTCTCCCAAGCAATATTTCAATTTTTACAAACCAGTAAATATTTCATACCCTGGGTGATTTACTTTATTTATTAATCCCAGATGGGAAATCACAGTTTCTCTGATTTTGACTCATCCCCTGAGGGAGTGATGAGCAGCCCGGGGATCTGAATACTGAGTGGCATGGGTACCATTTTTTAGTCTTCGGTATGACCCGGGCCAGGGGTTGAATCCCCAACCTCCCAGTCCATTTTTTGTCATACTTTGTACAGTTATCATGCAGTGGGCCAGTTCTGGCCCCTGTGCCGCATGTTTGACACTCCTGCAAAAAGGTTTGTATATCTTTTCGCAGCACATACTGCATATTTCTTAATCAGGAACACATGTTGATAATGCCTTCTCACTTTTAAACAGCCTTTTTCCATTTGGAGAGGTTGTATTATTGCATTTCAGAATCAGCATTGATTTGGCAAGGTCCTTTTAGGTCCTGAATAAATATGCTGCCGTGTCCCCCCCAACAGGTGGATTTGACGAAATGCGTGGTGAACACTGATCCCAGCTTCCGCTCCCACTGGCTGGTTTCTTCCGCCTGCGCATTCGGACACTACCTGAAGGCAATCGTGCTGTACCTCCTCAGGGAGAAATAAAAGACACCAGTCACAGTGACTGGTGTCACTGTGTCCCGATCAGAGCAGACCGACGCCATCCCCGCAAAAAAAAGAAGAAAAAAAAGAAAAAAACATCCACCACTTTGGATTATGTTTACACTCGTTTGCACTGAGCCTTGTTTGACAAACACCCACTCATCCACCCCCGCTTCCCCTCAGAGATACAATATTTATTTTAATGGTTATACTATGGCACATGTGTGATGTGAATATTTTAAATCACCCGTTGTAAATGTTTTGGACTTTACTATATATATATATATATATATATATATACGACCATTCAAAAGTTTGGGGTCACCCAGAAAATGTTATGTTTTCCATGAAAAGTCACACTTTTATTTACCACCATGAGTTGTAAAATCATTAGTTACATGAATAGAAAATATAGTCAAGATAATGTTTTGCTTTCGTCAAACAAAGGTTTGCTAACCAGCTAAGTTTTACTTGTTCTAATTAGAAATTGCACCAAAAACCTGACATTCGCAGCTAGAATAGTCATTTATAGTCACATTAGCAATGTATAGAGTGTATTTCTGATTAGTTATCTGCATTGAAAAAACAGTGATTTTATTTCAAAATTAACAACATTTCTAAGTGACCCCAAACTTTACAGTAGTAAACAGTAGTCTCTCTCTCTCTCTCTCTCTCTCTCTCTCTCTCTATATATATATATATATATATATATATATATATATATATATATATATATATATATATATATATATATATATATATATATATATATTCTTTCTGTTGTCCACAAACAGCAGAACTGCTCATTTTGCTGCCAGGTTGGCAGGGGTTTGGCTGCCCCTAGTGGTTGGAATTAATATTCATTTGACATAAATTGACATTTCTTGGAGTTATGAGGACTCCTTCTTACATCTCAACCTTCCATGTGGTAAATGCTTCATAAATGCAGAATACAGAATATTGTCTTCCTGTTGAGGGACTATTATTGGTCCTCTGTATGTATGTATAGGACCAACCTCTACACACAGACACACTAAAAACATTGGGCGGCCTTAATGCATCGCCTGCAAAGCGACCAACTTCTTCTGCCAGTGCCTTGGTTGGTATTAACCTGAACATACATGTCTTTGAGGAAACCGGAGCAGAACATACAGACGCCACAGGGAAAGGACCTGGGACCCAGGACAATCTCATTGTGAGGCTATATTTTGTTACTCGTTGATGAAGGGAGGCTAGCCTCACTTTTTTTTAGGGGGATTTTTCTCACTCCTAGATTGCAATTTATTTCAGCCCCCCTCCCCTGAACCAAATGGTTACAATATATGACCTTAGTATACCCAATGGGTCATAATGGTGCACTTTGCAATATAGGACAACGAATCTGTCTTTGTTTCAGGGCTTTATTTCCCTCATCACAATCAATTAGTCAATAGCAGGATTAACATATCATATCGTTTGATTGGAATATTGGAGCGATGTGGTGCAGTTAGTGGCTGTAATACATGTTTATTCAGCAAATGCACAGCCAGAATCTTCAGCATTTTATTATATTTGCCATAATTTTACTAATCGCTAATTTGTAAAATGGTTGGCATTTTTTTGATTTTTGAAATATTAGCTTCACCATCTTAAATTACTTGAGTTCTTTTAGGCAATGATAAAGTTAATTATAAATATTATGCTGGGAAGTGTCTTGCTATTTAGAAGTTTAAAAATATGTACGATTCATCCCGACTAAATACTTTTCACACAGTCTCTATGAGTCTTAAAGATTTCTTACTTTTAAAAAGCAAGACCCCCCCCGCTGTGAATAAAATGCATGGTATTAAGCCTCCAAGCACCACAAGTATGAATTTCAGACAGCACTATACAGTTAATAAAACTTTAACTCTCTGTATTGATTGTTCACTGTGAGGCAGTGTGTTATATTGCTGTACTGTAACAGCAGAAATGCCAGTTACAGTATCTTTTCTCTGAGATTGAGCACTTTGATAACATTTCTTTTTACAAAGTACAATTTATTCTATGAATAATTTCACTTTTGTACGGCATGTAGCACTAGGAGTCCTAGAAAATAGGCAAATGTAAAGAGTCAGCTGCAACTGCATGTTAATAATTCATTAATAAATGCAATACAATACAATACTTATACTTACAATAATACATAATGTCTACAGTTGTAAATGTTGTTAAACTGATTTACCTCTGCAGGACTTTTCAAAAAGTGGTGCAATGGTCTTTCTTATGAATAAAGAGTTTATAAACCCTAAATGACACCTAATTTGAATATGTTATTGTGTTTTTAAACCCATACTGGAGTTACACAGTGATTGTTTGTCTTGTGATAAGCAGTTGGACACTGTGCTACTTTGAGGTGGCTGCATTCTGGAAACAGGATGTGATTTATGGTTTTGAACTTTCTACAGCTACTAATGTTTCCTCTGCACAGCAGATTGTGTTCAACAAAACAAGTAAAATCATGGTGAAAAAAATCTTAAATTGCAGAAGGAGCTGATTTGACAAAACCTCAAATGGAATAATTTGCTTAAGAAGTTTCTTAATTTCTGTTAAATCCAACAAATATAAAAAAAAAGTCATTTTTGGGCCAAATTTTCTCTCTGAACGAAGCATCATGCTGTACAATGAGAAACAAAGATGGTTTCTCATTCTAGTTTTATTAATTCAATTAACATGTCACTAAACTAAAATCTGGTTTGCACAAATTCTCATCATTTTCATGTCAACTTACAAGTTTGTGCCGCTGAATCAATCACTGTATATTGTTGCATGTAAAGAACCAAACTCAAGTGATATCATGGGATAAAGAAATATATTCCAGCAACACAGTAAATTGTAATATTCAGTTATATTGGTTAATGATATTTAAATATACTGTATTTTCTATTTGGATAATAGAAATATTGAAAAACATTAGTGCATAATGTACAAGATGAGAATCTTATTTTGACATCATGATTGTAAGAATACTTTAAAATGCCAACTCATGGTTTTAATTCATTGATTAAACCTTGTATAATTTTATTTATAACAAGAAAAACTTTGTGAAAAACAGTTGTTTGGAGCTGAAGATGTTTCTGGTCTATGAGAGCAACACTAACAGACATGGGAATGGTTGTATTCACAGGCATTAATTACCTCCCAATGGTCCAATAAGAATCACCAGGCACAGACTGGCAGATTTAACCAGCAGTCTGACATCAAATAGCATGTGAATTATTGTATAGAGCTGCATCAAAATAATACACTAACTGTACAATTCTACTGAGTCAGTTTGAGCTTGTGGTCAATTCTGTGATAGAGCATGTAAGTGCATGTCTTGAGGAATGTGGGAGAAAAGTAGAGCCCCAAAAGAAAACCCACAACCACGAGGAGACATCTTCAAATTCACATTTCAACAAAATATTATTAAAACGTAATAAACAGCGATGGTAAACATGTGAATTACTGAACCACAGCAAAACTCTGGGGGTAAAAATGCCCCTCAATCCCTTTTTCTTTGCACTTCCACTGATCCATTTATACAGTACATTTTCTTTTTTTTTTTTTTTTACCATTTTGGTCCTTTTTTGTGTGGAATATTTGATAAAATTTTAAAAGGTTAATCTTGAATTAAATGCAGCAAACATACATACAGAGCTATTCTCAGGTTGGTGATGAGTAGATACTGGAAATAGCATGAGGTCACCATAGTCAGTGTTCCAGAAACTACTCTACTATAAGAGATTAATAAAAACATAATAGAAAATGATCAGTTTTTATGATTTTACTACTTAAAGGTATGTGTTTTTGCCAAAAGTAACATTTTTGTTTGAGTCTATGAACTACTGACAACATTGCCCCCAAATTCCAAATAAAAATATTATCGTTTAGAGCATTTATTTGCAGAAAATGACAAATTGCAAAATAATAAAAAGGACAAAATGTTTTCAGACCTCAAAACCTCAAACAATTCAACGAAACAAGATAAAATTCATTTTAAAACAACATAATACTGTTACACTTAAGAAGAGTTCAGAAAACAATATTTATAAAGAGTGCGTGTGTTGAAATTCAAAATTTGTGGCTTTGGAAATATAAAACCAAACATAAATAAAATAATAACTACATTGATTGATGGGTGACATGGTGGAATAGTGGGTAACGCTGTTATAAGCAGCAAGAAGGTCACAGGTTCAAGACCCTGGGCTGAGACCTTTCTGTGTGGAGTCCCACAGTCCAAACACATGCTGGGGTTAATTGGAGACTCTAAATAGCCCTTGCCATTGTAAATGGTGTGTGTGCCCCACAATAGGCTGGGGTGTATCCCTGCCTCTCACCTGTAATGCGCTGGGGTTGGCTCCGGCAGACCCCCGCGACCCTAATGAGGAATAAGCTGGTATAAAAAATTACTGATTGACAGTGATTGATGTTTGATTAGTTAGCTACCAAAGAACAAGAGTTATGGGTAACGTGAACGCACCGTCAACTGTTTTCAACGGGACGTATACGTCAGCCACTCCTGATTGGTCAAAGTAGAAACTCGGACCACCCCTCTCGCGTCTTATTGGCTGCCACGGGAGATGTCCCGCCCCCCTCTCTTCCCGTTGGTCCAGCGGGGCAGAGTGCAGAGAACAACAAACAAGATAGAGTGAAGACCGTCGGGATGGATGCAGGTAAGCGAGATTTTAACACCAAAAGAAACATTATTCCTCTCCCTTAGCCAAGCTATAAAATACCCACAACACTGTTAGTTCACCTGGCAACAACTCCTCCGTTCTGCAATGAAAGGATGGACAACAAACAGCTGCCAATCCACCACAGATCCACACTGCTTTGTAGCTGTCGTTAGCCTGCTAAAGTGATGACTAAAGCTAAGTGCTAATAACGCTAGCCTGCTGTTGTTGCTAAAAACCTGGTGGATTCACCGCTTTGACAGCTGGCTGTACAGCTGCACAGCTACCTGAACGGTGTCCAGAGGCCGGCCGCGTTCATGTCATGTGTTCCTGTCATGTTTTACGCCTAATAAGTTGTCTTCTGTCCTTGGTTTGACTTGTTTATGCGGCCGTTGCGTTACGCCCAAAAACGAAACATGTCAGGCTGTGCTGCACCGTCACCATCATCACTACTAATGTGACTGCTGATGACAGGGATGCGTTTCATCTGCAACGAAAGTGCTACGACGTGAAAAGAATACGACTCACAACACAATAAAATAATAAGAGTTAAGATGAGAAAAAGTCTTCCTCAATAAAAAGGTTTTTAGGCCTTTAAAATAACAGTCTAAGGTATGTTCTTAGTTTCTGATGTCTGTGATTTGCTTCTTATTCCTGCGGGGGAATGTTTTAGCTTCACTGTGCAGAATGATGCAGACCTTGACACTAAAGGGATGTTTTAACATTCATCTGCTGAAAGTTTCTCTGATCTTATTGAAAATCCAGTTTGAAGAGACGCGGATACAAGCAGGATTTGTGACATCACAAATATATTGGAAGCCGATTCTCATCCGATATTGAATTTTAGTGCATTTAATGCACAAACTCAAGAGAATGGACTTTGGAATTTAAATGCATTTGCATATTTATAGACTATCTTTTAATGAGACAGAAGTAGTAGCTGTCATTTTTATTGTTAAATTATTATTTAAAGTAGAGTATTTTAGATATATCTTAAAATATGAACACATTTCTGCTTTGTGTCCTAAATACAATAACAAGGGATTTTATTAATTTATGATGACCTATATTTCACTATTTTATTTCTGGTGATATTTAAAGCTGCAATAATTTGGGATACTATCGGTGGACAAAACTTCAGTGCTATCTTAAATCTTCTAAATATTACATTATTAAATTTGATTATCACTGACACTTTAAGCAGAGTAATAAAATCAAAATATTATACAGAACTATTACTAACTTCTCCATAATTTTACAGCTACAACTGTCCTCTGTATATCTATATATATATATATATATATATATATATATATATATATATGTGTGTGTGTGTGTGTGTGTGTGTGTGTGTGTGTGTGTGTGTGTGTTTTTGTTTGTCTTTATTATCTGTGTCCAAAGTAACAAGCCGGTGATCATGAGACAAGTTAGTAAGCTGTTAAATTTTGCTGTCAGCAGGTATGTGTCAGCAAAAAGCTTTTATCTAAAAAAAAACTTTGTATAAGGCAACATCTTTATATACAGTATTTACACACCAGCAGTGGGAGCAACCATCCATTTCTCGCTTGCTTTTTAAAGAGGAACTGAACCCTTAAATGGTGTCCTAAACTGTTTGTGCCAAGTTTGATCCTTGGCTTTGAGCCCAGTAATTCCAACCGCAGAGGCCAGTCTGTTACTGTGATTGCCAACTGAATTATTTATGTACTTATTTAATAATGTTTTATGATGAGAAGCTGCACATTTCTTAACAAAAATCCTGCATCACCGAAGAGAGTTGCGAAATTAAAAAGATGTGGCCACAGGACAGGGGCTGTATAACAAATAAAAGTATTGGGTTGCGTTGTGGGAAATGTAGGATCCAGTGTTTTTGATGCCTGGCCCGCACTGGGGAATAAAACTCTGGGTATCTCGTCCTATGCTGCTCCAATTTCAGACGTTCTTTTTATAATCTGCCTCTCACGAGTCTTGCAGATTTATGGAAGCACAGAAATAAATCGCTCACGTAAAAATGGAGTTCATTTCAATGTGAAATGCATTTTACAGGAAGCTGAAAATGAATCTGTCCCACAAGGAGATTCCTTCTTTGCTTGTTCGCTTACATATGAAAAGAGGCCCAGGTTAATTTAAAGAAACATGTTTTTAAAATGCTAGATACTGAGATGAGTTTAGAGGTAGAACATCCTTCCTGGAGGTCACAGTAAGGATATGTCTACTGGCTTCCATTTGGGATACAGAAAAGCTACTGTCGTCCGATGCATCAAAAGGAAAAACCACCAGCAACTTCTCCTTTGTAACCTGTAATTTCCTGCAGGCTCACAGTTAATTCACATCTTCTTTTTTCCCAGCAACCTTGACGTACGACACACTTCGCTTTGTAGAGTTTGAAGATTTTCCTGAGACCTCAGACCCTGTGTGGATCTTAGGAAAAGAATACAATGCACTCACAGGTAGGACTGTGGAATATAAAGTTATGAAGAAAAATGGATGAATGCGTATTTAAACAATAAAGAATTAAATTGAAAAGTATACCCTTATCTGTGTGGATTAGGGCTGCAATTAATAGTTGATAAAGCTCTTGATAATAAATGATAATTTGATTAATTTGGAACCAGAGAATTTGGACATTTTCTACTTTAAATTACTCCAATCGATTATCAAAGTAGTCAATTTCTGTGATAGTTGGTAACTAATCGATTAATCATCTAATTGTTGCAGCTCTAATGTGGATGTATAATAATATTTTGAGTTCTGCCCTTCATGTAGAGAAAGATGAGATTTTATCAGATGTCACTTCACGACTGTGGCTCACGTACAGAAAAAACTTCCCTCCAATTGGTAAGTTATAGCAGAACATATTTGACCAAATCATTTTGGAGATTTTGTTTTGTTTTGTTGTCACATTAAATTATAAAAGAGGACCTCACGGCTGTTTCTTCAATGCGGTACAGGGGGAACAGGACCAACATCAGACACAGGATGGGGATGTATGCTGCGGTGTGGCCAGATGATCCTTGGCGAGGCCTTGGTGTGTCGACATTTAGGCAGAGGTAAGACAGAGGTGGATGAAACCAGATTTAACCGCTGCTGTATGCCACTTAGAGCTGTTCTCCAGTGACTAGACCAAACTGAACAGAGCTTTTTTTTTAAATTGACAACTGCCTTTTTGTTCTCAGACTGGAGATGGGCCGGAGGCCAGAGACAAAGGGAAGAGTACATCAGTATTCTCAACGCCTTCATTGACAAAAAAGACAGCTATTATTCCATCCATCAAATTGGTGAGTAGTAGCTGTCAAACATTTCCAATTATATCAAGGACTCACTCAGACAGTCCCGAAAAAGTGTTTGCATAAAACGGTGTCTTTTCTCTTTTGTTCCTGAATTGTGCAGCTCAAATGGGAGTGGGAGAGGGGAAGCCTATAGGCCAGTGGTATGGACCAAACACAGTCGCCCAGGTTCTAAAGTAAGTACCGTGATGATTGTTTTCATTACCAATTAATCAATTAGGGCTGCAGCTAACAGCAAACTGTTTAATCGGCTAACAGCAACATTGATTAATCTGTAAAAGATTAATTGATTAGTTTCGTTCATAAAATGGTATAAAGACTCAACCAGACCAACAAAGAAGTTGGTGGATAATGTAATAGTTGGTAACTAATCAATTAATCATTGCAGCTCTAATATCAATCTTTAATTATTATAAATACAGTACCCAGAATGCCATAGTTTGACCAAAAGCATAGTCTAAAACCCAAACTATGTTTACTGTACAATTACATAAAAATAGATAAACCATTTCCAATCATTTGAGAATCTGGAACCTTGGAATTGTGCATATTCTTAATAACTCAGAGATTAATCTTGCTAAGTAGAAAAAAAAAAGTTGTTTCTCACCAAAAGATGTTTTGTGTATCCTAGAGGTCTGATAAATGTGTTGGAGGGATTTTCCTTTCTCGCTAAATATAAATTTAACAGACTTTCAAATTATATTTCATATTAAGTCCATGTGTGCTAGATTATAAAAATAAAACTCTCTATTCTCTATAGATTTATAGTTTATAAATGTATAATTTATTGAGCCAAAAGCAAGTTTTAATCAGTAATAAAATAGTCACAAAATCTGCAAAGATAAATGCCCACATATGTAGAGACCTGCAAAAATCCAGTTGGTTGGCTTGTCTTACAGAGTCTGTCTTCATCGGGTTTTATAAAGTACATAAAAGGAAGCCTTATAGCCTGTGGAATATGGAGTAGGTTTCACGTGATGTATATGAAAAACTCCAAAAGCATAAATCTGAGAATTCATTTTATTGAATGTAAAAAAAAAAAATACACGACAAGAGGCCACAGAAACAAATGTTTGCCCAGTAAAACTTCAGACATTCAATCATTGTGATTGAGACACGGAGGCAGTTAGCCGCTCTTACTGCATCATTTTTATTGCCTTGTGTCAGTTTCCTCCATGTATCGACGTTCCAACTTCATAGCGATTAACAAAAAGGATACGACTGAGGAGGCTTAGAAACAATCTAAACAAGTGCGAGTCAATCTTGATAAAAATTGCTTGTGACAGTCTCAATGCGTTGTCTTTGTTCCAGGAAGCTGGCAGTGTTTGACACATGGAGCAGATTAGTTGTACACGTGGCGATGGACAACACCGTGGTCATTGAGGAGATCAGTGAGTCCAGTTGTTTTACAACTTGTGTGTGTATTTTTCTAATCACCACTCTTATCAGTAATCATTGGCCGAAGCAGATTAAATACCTCTCTTGTTAAACCGGTCAGACTGCGCTGACTTTTCTCAAATTTACTAATTTAACACTAACATGAACATTTGAACATGAGACAGATCTTTGAGTGGAAAAGCTTCCATCATATCGATTACTGTCTCGATTGAATTAAAAGGGGAAACAGCCGAGTGGGTCAATGTTAAGTACTTTACTCCTAAATCCACGGTTCCATTTGCAAATTTTCCATCTTTGAAGCTTTGTTTTGTGTTAGTTCAGTCAGTCCGTGTTTGTTTTTTCCACTGCAGAGCGTCTTTGCATGCCATGGCTGGACGCAGCGGGAGCCTGTGGTGAGTCAGAGGGAGTGGGGGAGCTCAACGGTTGCCTGGAAGGAGCATGCGCTCTGGCTGAGGAGGAGACGGCTCTCTGGAAACCCCTCGTCCTGCTCATCCCCCTCAGGCTGGGCCTGACTGATATCAATGAGGCCTACATTGAAACCCTCAAGGTACACGCACATTATCAAATCTATTGCTCACATTATCAAATCTATAATAACAATTCAAGGGCAGGTCAAGTGTGTTCATGGGTTTTGTATATTAGCAAGTTAGTTTTGTCATTTGTCGTTCATTCAACAAGCCTTTGCAGTTAGTAGTTGTAAATGTCAATGAGAAACTAATCTTTACACAAGAACTAGTTTTTGTGCCTCAACTGGTTTTAGTGGTTAGTAAAGGAGTTAAGGGACATTTTACTACAAGATCTCAAATTAGGATTTATTGATCCCACAATGAGGAAATTTGCATGTTAACACAGGACAAGAACAGGGTCAGAAAAAAAACAGGATATGCAACAGTAAACGACAGTAAATACTGTAAATATATATACACACATAGAGATATATATACAGGTTCTGACAGAAATATCTGCTTTGGTGTGAAAGTACCTTAGGACCATGAGAATGCATTTATCAGACAAGTCAGGTCACCTTTTTTTTTTTTCAAAATGGCCACCAACAATACACTAAAGGCCATAACTTTGCTTCCATTATAGCTATAATGACAATGTTGGTCTGTAACTGTACATTATTAAAGTCAGGGAATCCAAATAAATGGGTATTAGGTCTAAAAATTAAAATGCATTGTCCATACTAAGTTAAAAAAAAAACGCTACATTTTAATGGTGCACCTTACGAAATAACTGAATGTGCAATATAAGAAGTATTTCAAACATGATGGTATTGAATGACGAGATAAAAAATCACAATTATGTTTACAGATATATTGAGGTACAATAAGTATTATTACTAAGATGTTTGCAATAAATATCCACTTAAGTGAACACATCCATGATAACAAGACTAACTTAGTTTGAATTTATGAAGTTTCTGATGTTCTCTATGATGTTGGGGCAGTAATCAGGACGCTGCGAGTGTCACTCAATGGTTTTTGAGGCAAACTACAATCTCCTACAGGGTCAGTCAAACATCTGCACTTACGTAATGCTGGATGGCACGCACATGTGGCTGGATAGAAACAGCTTGGACTCAAAACTCCCTGTTGATCGGCTCCAAACATTCTTTTGTTGAGGGAACACTGTCACTAAACGGATGACAAATGAAACAGGTTTCCAGCACAGTGAATATGACTATCAAGACATATACAGGATGAATTAGTGATAATGCAGCGTTGCCAGACTGTGAGTAATGTAACGCATATGTATTAAATTGGCTCATAAATGTAACCCAGATGCTACTCTGAGGCAAATTCAGCTACAGCTGGGGTAAGATAAACCCTCTTTGTCTCTTTTTTACAGCAATGCTTCATGCTGCCTCAGTCCCTGGGTGTTATTGGGGGGAAACCCAACAGTGCCCATTACTTCATTGGTTATGTTGGTATGTCTAGTCTCTATGTTTGTGAAATGAACACCCAGCTCATGCTCACCATATTGATTTCATTCCCCGGCGAAAGAACAATCTAACGCTGAGCACGTCTTTCCCCTTGTCAGGAGAAGAGCTAATCTACTTAGACCCACACACCACACAGCCGGCGGTGGAGCCGTGGGAAGACGGCCAGGTCCCCGATGAGACGTACCACTGTCAGCACCCGCCCTGCCGCATGCATATCTGCGAACTGGACCCGTCCATCGCAGCGGTAGGAATGCTAAAAGAGGGCTTTTTATAGCACAGAGCTTTTGTATCCGAAACTAAAGCCTATTGTTAAAAAAGACGGGGAATGTGAGCGGGCCAGACACTTTTTTTTACAGTAACTGCTCAGACGATCCATAGCTGATTGTATTCTGGGGTCTGCCAGGGTTTCTTCTGCAGAACAGAGGACGAGTTTGACGACTGGTGTATGCGCATAAGACGGGTACGTCTCAGTGAAAACACTGCTCTTTTGTTGCTCCCTTGACTCGTGTGCAGCAGCCGGAATAAAGCGTTGCTTTTTCTGCGCGAGGAATTTAGTGCATCGTAATATTTGACGTCCTTCTCTTCCAGCTCTCCTGCAACAGAGGGGGCCTGCCTATGTTTGAACTAGTAGACAGTCAGCCCTCTCACCTGGTCAGCATGGACGCCCTTAACCTTACACCTGGTAAATAAACAGCACACGATTTTGCAAAAAAAAAAAAAAACATTTGTAACAAATCAATAATTAATCGATTAGTTGTTGTTACATTAATCACCAACTGTTTTGATAATCAATTTGAGTCTTTTTTTAAGAAGAAAATGACCAAACACTCTAGTTTCCAGCTTCTCAAATCTAATTATTTTCTGGTTTCTTTAGTCTTCTATAAGAATAAACTAATGATCTTTGGGATGTGGAGTCTTGGGGAAAAAAAAGATATAAAACACAAAAAAAAAAGATTCTAATTCGCATCTTCAGGAAATAGTAATCAACATTTTGAACCATTTTCTGATCATAACTAATTGAATAATCATTTCAATAATCAAGAGATTGACTATCAAATGTGTTATTAGTTGCAGAAGTGTTAGCTTCACATCTAAAATAAATGTTCATCTGGAATCAGCAATCAACATTTTATGAACCAAACTAGTTGAATAATTAAGTTATTTGCAGCCCGACTGTTGATGAAAATGAATTTTAATGTGTGATTGTTTTTGTGTGTTAACGTTCCCTTGGCAGATTTCTCCGACCTGGACAGACTGGAGCGGTTCTTTGACTCGGAAGACGAGGAGTTTGAGATCCTTTCCTTGTGAGGAATATACGAACAATGATTTGCTGTTTTTGACAGTTTAGGCGGGAGCTTCTCTCTCTTCTCTGTATCAGGAGGGAAGCCTGAAGGGGGTGGGATGAACATTTTTCCGGAGACCTCTTGAGCCGGTCCAGCTCCAAATCGGTTGTAGTTCAGCGTGTGTGCACAGCGTTTCCTTCTCAACAGCCTCTGAATGCTCTCTGTATCCAACATTGAGACTGCCTGGTGGAAGCCGTAGCAGGAGCTCAGGATTCAATTCTGTATGCACATCTTCACATACATGTTTCCATTTGAGTCTTAACACTTTAAATGTTTATTCTGAAGTGATATGGTGCCTTTCCCTGACTCCATAAGTAAACAAAAAAAATGCCATAACAGTTTTATGTTGTATAGACACAATGGTTCATGATGCATACATGGCTTACTCGGTTTGTCACTAATAACTGAAAATCTGTAACAGCCTGTAACGAAACCAAATTTAGTCAGACCTGCAGACGAGTTGTATTAATTGCAAAGTATCCTTGCCAAGTCTAAAACATATACACTAGTTCATTTGAAGATTTATTTATTTACTAAACACAATATGTAGACATGTAAAAGGATTAAAAAATAAAAATCAGACTGATATTTGACAATTGTTTATCTCTGATTTCAAGGTCAAGCGAGCAAAGCAGTGACAAGTGATTGGTGAAACAAAGAAGAATGTAGGCTGCAAGAGTTCTTTAGAAAATATACTATGGATGATAATATACAATATAGAGGATTTATGTTGTCTATTAATTGCAAAGCAGCAGTTTTATCCAGAATAATTTATGTCCATAGCTGTCCAAGTGGCAAGTTCTGAGCTGTGTTGATAGCATTGAGACTGTGGCTTGTGATGCTTTTGTGTACGTCTTCAATGCTCTGAGAAGCATCAATGACCTAGGAGAGACAAATAGGATGTTCAATATTCTGGATTTAAACAAGGGGATAAAACCTACTATCAAGATGTGCTTCATACCCACCTGCCAGTTAACTGAAGAATCCTTCATCAGCTGTTCAAATTTCTGTTGAACCGCTCTTTGGAAGGCACTCGTCTCGTATCTCTCTTCTCCAAACTGGCCTCTGAGTGCGGCCTGGGCCGGGCTCAGTTGCAGAAACATAACGAGGTCTGGATTGGGCAGTCCTACGTCAGGCTTCATGCACCAGTCCAGAGAGAAACCCTGGAGAAGATGGAACATGTGAAGCGCTCAGTCTCAGTCTTATAAGAGGCTGTCTGATGGATGCACAATTCAAAGGTTAATACAGGACTCACTGGTTTAGCACTGGTGAAAGCGGCTCCAGAGAATGCGTAGCGGTCTACAACCAGAGTGGTGCCCTGCTCCAGCTTCTTCTTCATTAAAGGCCTGTGGGTTGGAACAATCGTTATACTGCATAAAATAAAGGCTATAATGTACACAGGCCAGAGCAAATCAGTCAAGTTTAATGAAATAATAAAAATATTTTCAGATAGAAGCTTCCATCATTTTCATGTCAGTAATGTAGTTTCTGGGTCATTAAGTAAAATTAATCAAAGTTATGAGATAACCTTTTGACATTTTAAGAAGGTAAAGCTGTCTTAATGCCCCAATTTTACAGGTTGAACTAAAAGATCTAAGACTTGTTCTATACTTAAATTTGAGAGAAATAATATCCCAATAAAAGACTGACAATATAAGAGAAATGGGCCTATACAGCATATGTTAAATCAGCCTGTTAATCAATGTCAGCAACAACAGCGATGCAAATTGTGATTCATAATTTCCTGTGAAAATTACATTTGACTCTGTAGAGTGCTGTAGTAAAAATGGTTAAATATGTCCCTGATGCAGCCTCATGGCTTAGTTAGCAACAAACTTTGATTATGAAGGAAATTACTACTTATTTGACTCACTGCAGCCACATTTGAAAAATAGAATTCTATTGATGAATAGAAAAGTGGAACATGAATGTTTTTTGAATGTGAAACATGATAAAAAATGAATGATGAAACAAAGTATAAATCTTGGGTTTGTCCAAATTCCCCACCATTATAAGGTCCATTTGGGGTGCCTATTTATCTAGCTTTTTGTAGTTCTTCTTATTTCCTATTCCTATTATTTCTTATATTTTTAGTTCTTTAAGGCGAACTTGAGTGCCAGAAAGACGCCTTAAAATAAACGTATTATTATTATTAGGTGACACCGTAAAATGCGACCAAATGAACACCAATTAGCAAAAAAGAAAAATTATTATCAAGTATATTATTATTAAAGAATATATTGGTGGGAGAGTTGACTTCCTGCTATCAAATCTCACTCATAGCAGGAGTCAAAGGTTAGCAGCCCTGAGACTGTTTTTACTTCGACTGTATGATGATGGAAATATGTCTGTATTATTATTATGTCTGCATGTATTTGTATGTCCTTTATAAATGCATTGTTGGGTGTGAGCCTTTGAATGCTGAGATTCTTACACCAGCTCCCAGCGGTTCGCAGAGAACAGGAGGTGCACCGTGTGGTCCTCCAGATCACTCTTTTTCTCCAGATAAGAGCTGATCAGCTGCCCGATCGTTGTGGTCCTGTCTGTGACCACAGAAACATTAGCTCATCTTTATTTCCACGCTTCAATGGGACACTGACATCTAAGCTAGTGGTGACGGGGCCTCACCGGGGAACCGCATCATCTCCGCCGGCTGGCCGCTCTGCTGCAGCGCCTGGACCAGCTTCTTACACTGCGTCGTTTTCCCGGCTTTGTCCACTCCTTCCAGCACGATAAGAGCTCCCCTTTTACCCGCCATGACACCGACTGCTGTTCTACACAGACACTTCTCCGTCCTTCGGGTTTAATGGCGGGTCAATATAAACAAATCCAGGAGAAAGTAGAAAGTCGGTCTCTGCTAACCGTTTGCGCGCCTTTTACTGATGCGAATGTCAACACGGAAGTAGGAATTAGTAGCACTTCCGGTTCCGGTACTTATGTCTGTACGTTATGTGACTGTGGTATATGTAAAATGCAATAATAAAATAAATCAATTAATTCAAAAAGCACATTTATTAAAAATAATTAATAAAAAATAATTTGTTTCGATTTTCTCTTCTTCTTCATCTTCTTCTTCTTAGGTTTATTGATGGTTTATTACTTTCTTCTTCTGTTGTAAACTATATATTATATTAAATTTAACTTTTATTTATCTGAGGTTTTGAACCGGCTGCCTTCTCTCTATCTCATACCTTTAAAATACTGCACTAAATGTCACTAAAAAGTTTACTTTTAGGTGTATTTTTAGGCATATTTGATAGGCGTATTTGATGGCGTATTGCTACTTTGCATATTAAAATTAATTTTAAAAAATTGTAATGTGAACATTTTTTTCTACTGGCCACACCTCTGTGTAGGGCTCTGAAATCTAATGGCTCACATCAGATAGTGAAGCCCAGAATTCAAACCAGACAAGGTGAAGCAGTTTTTATTTGTGATGTTGCACACATCTGGAACACATTTCCAAACCTGCAGCAATCAGGAGTCCTCATAACACAGAGAGCTGTTCTTTGGACACTTCAATGTCTTAACTTTAGATGTCAGACTTGAAAACTAAGTGAGAAAGTCACAACTCAAAAAACAAAGAAGTAATTGTAGATATATAGGCCTACACTACCATTCAAAAGTTTGGGGTCACCCAGACAATTTTTTGTTTTCAATGAAATGTCACACTTTTATTTACCACCCATGATTGCACAAGGGTTTTTTTAATCATCCATTAGCCTTCTAATGCAACACTGGAGTGATAGTTGCTGGAAATGGGCCTATACACCTATGTAGATATTGCACCAAAAACCAAACGTTTGCACCAAGAATAGTAATTTACCACATTAGCAATAGGTTATATAGAATGTATTTCTGATTTGTTTGAAGTTATCTTCATTGAAATAATTCACTGAGATGTTTAAACATTATATAACAAATGATTCTTCAAATGATTCACTCCATTTTCCGATAGAACAGTACATAGTTACTCAGATCACATAATTTGATCTAAACTCTTTTATATTAATCTGTATTTAATGTAATAAAATGATACAACATTATTAAAATATGTTATTTGAAATTAGATATGTAAATTCATACATTTTTGTAGCTTTATTATAAATTTCCTGTATTTTTTTAAATACAAGAAACATACTAAGATACATCAAATAAAAGTGAAAACATAGGTTTTATCTGTTTATAAGAGAGAGAGAGAGAGAGAGAGTTACATAACATAATACTAGGTAACTAACATTGTATTCATACAAATGTTATTATTTAAATGAGCACAGCTACGACTGATCATCACGCGGATGAAGATGCTTCAATTAAATCTCTTTGATCTCCTGAGCGCTGGTCGGACAGGAGCTCATATGTGAGTGTTATATCTACTGTGATATTTGCTGAATATTGAAACCTTAAAGAGCGAAGTAAGTAGGTTAACTAACTTAAATGTTCTTTTATTGACATGTCCTGAGAAAGGAGAAACAATGCCTAGAGGCTGTGAGGTCCACCTGGCGACAGCCGGCATCGGCATCATAAAAGGCGGCTACGGTAAAACACCTGCATTTCTCTTCGACATATTCCAATATATAGCCTAATGTAGCTATAAACGGTAGCTTATATAATACCAGCATCGATTAACATCCGCTTTTGGTCTATAAATATGAATTATTGCATTTAGTTTCGAGTCAAATTATTCAGACCTCCGTCAAGACATAAAACCTTTATGAAACTGACTTTCATCGGAGGTACAAGTTGAATGAATTGAATATTTATGTAGAATATGAAAAATTCTGTGTGTTAAAGATGCTACCGCGTCTCACAGCGTATTTATTCATCCATAGTATTAGTAGGCTTTATTTATTTTATTTATTTATTTATTTATCCAATCCTGCCTCTGGGGATAAAGTCAAAAATGTCGTGGTATAAGCATAAACTCTTGGTACCAGATAGTTTACCTGCCTTAAAAACGTTTTAAAAATAAAATAAACATGCTATCAACTATTTTTATATTCTAGCTGGATTCAAAATTTAAAAATCATCATTCTTTTTTGGTTACACCATTTGACATTTCGTGTGATTTTTGTAATAGATCGTACAGATGCACTTGCAAAGGAAATAAAACCAACACGAACACAAAGTGTACATTTTGAGACGATGAATGCTTTTAAAACTGTATTTTAGTTTTTGACTTTCTCATCTGGTCATTCATTTTTCACTGAT